>OW121778.1:0-1242500 GCA_933228765.1 Miltochrista miniata
CCGTTTTGGCAGTACGACTGTGGAATACGCTGCCATTAGATATACGACGAGCGAAGTCACTAGCCATATTTAAAAATATGGTTAAGAACCACTTCCTGTTCCTCTAAGTTTTTTAAGTGGGTATAATTTTTATTATCTCGTAATATTCACTTACTGTGTACTACATAGCTACCTATTATGTGTTATTTTATTATCTGTTTTGTATATTTTATTATGTAATGTGCGCCATCAGCTACCATTTTCTTTCCTGTTCTTCTCTTTCTATACCGAGGTTGTCTGGAAGAGATCGCTATTAGCGATAAGACCGCCCGTTGTACTATCATTTTAGTTTTTAAGTCTTTTCAAAGAATACTGTATGTAATGGTGCAATAAAGAGTTATCTATCTATCTATCTATTGGTTCCATTCCCTGAATAGATTATTTTTTGCCCATTATATAAGCGGCGGTTGCTCATACCTACATTTCATTATTTATAACCAATATTTTGAGGAAAGATTATGTCACATTGGAATAATCAAACCATTCGAACTTGTATCACTCCTGGTCAACAAAACACTCATTGGGCAACCATTAAACCATCTTGTAGCCGGTACCGTCAGTTACAACTAAAATCACTGGTCTGATAATTACACTAAGAAATTACGATCAGATAACACAGGAGTCATAACTTGTAAGCGAATTTTATTCACAGCTTGTAATCTATCAAAAATTTAAACCTTACAATCTTACCTATTAAAAGTTCTAAGGGACTAGCCTGCGTGACCTAATTCATCTATCGCCACGTGGGCGACTGAGTTTCATCCCACTTCTGATGTAGGATTGAGTGGTGTCAGGTGGCACGTTGCTACATTCCGATGTAACCATCACTTTGTAGGTAGTTCGGCGAGGAAACCAGGAATCGTGGTATAAAGAAATAATGCGTGGTTTAGTTAATACTCATTTAGTCAATCGTATAACTAACACTAAACACAAAGAACCTCCTAGGACTAACTAAATCTACACTGTTATAACATTCCACCAGAGCACGTGGGCGCGTGCGCACTGGTCGATCGTTGCACCAATAATGACCGAGACTCGACTGACGACGTCCTGATATGTCCAGCGCTCGGTGTTATGTCACCTGTCAATGTCACTTGTCATTAGGATCACATTTGAAGTGTGCCGTCAAATAATAAAATAGAATAATGCTCTCCAATACAACATTATTAGTTGTGTTATTATAAAAACTTAAAATAATGCATACCTGATATTTTACACTTACTATGTAAATGTTAACCGCAAAGTGAGTATACTGTTTATCAATCTTACCATTGTAATCCATAACAAAATCACTACAATAACAGTTATGTATTAAATGTGTATAGAAACAACAAAAACTAGACAGCAATAATAGAAATAATATCAAAAAGTGGAATGTTACTACTGTACTCATATAACATGCTAGGCTAGATAGATGACTATAACTTAGATTAACAATCATTCGATACTTTACACCTACAGATGTATTGGTTTGAACCACAATCTGATTATTTTGTGAGTCAGACTCGCTATATGCCACAATAAATTTCCCATAACAGTAGCATTGTGCACATACATCAAAATAATAAACATTAAACAGCGGGGAGATAATTAAATTTCAATATGTACATTCTGTATATAAGCCAACAGTAATGCTGAATACACAATATTTTGCCAAGCAACGCCACTATAATAATAATAATAATAATTCATTTATTTCAAGTAACTAGACTCATTTAGGTAGGTACATTTTCACAATAATAACAATAATAGTCACATTACTCACAGTTACATACATTTGAAAACATTCATTCATGCCATGTCATGAAATTTAAATATTGAGAATTACACTGTATTACAATTATATTAAGAAAATACAATATTGATGTCAAAATGAATTTTGCATGTCATCAATTGAAAATATTGATGTCAGGATTATAATTTTGCATGTCATTAATGAAAATAAAAATAAATGAATTGATGTCAAACTTAGAATTATTGACATTAACTAGTAGATTTTACCAACAATCAAATAATGTTAACTAATTATCAAATAATGTCAATTTTAATCTAAGCGCCCCACATGTCGCTCACAGCACCGATTTACTATACAACAATCCAGTCTGTCCGCGAGCGTCGCCAGCACTGTTCCGGCTCCCCCGCACCCGCCGCACCAGCGACGCGCCTCTCTTGCGCATAATGGTGTGGAAGCAGTCCACGCGCGCCTCCGCAAACATAGCTGATGCGCTACAGTAGCGGGGGAGCCCCAACAGCATCCTGAACGCGTTGTTGAACTGGACTCGGAGGGCGCTGTACGATCTTTGCGTGTAGTTCGTCCAAAGGCTACAGGCATACAATGTGGTACAGTAAGCTCTAAAAAGGGTTAATTTAACCTTAGCTGAACACCGAGCAAACCTACGGATTACCATGTTCGCTCTGACTGACAGCGCCCTTCGCTCCCGTTCCATGTCCACATCATCCTTCAGGGCTGATGTTACGAAATGACCCAGGTATTTAAATGTATTAACCCTTAGCAATTGCGAGCCATTTAGTTTAAGAGGTGGCATTTCTATGACTTTCCTAGACTCACCTTGAAAAACCATACATTGACTCTTCTTAACATTATAAAGTAGTCCATGTTCAGCCGCGTAGCCCTCACAGATACTTAACAGTTTTCTCAATCCACATACCGAGGCACTCAGCAGCACCATATCGTCCGCGTAACTAATGTTGTTAAAACAAACGCCATCTATGTAACAACCGATATGCTGCTTGCTGAGCGCCTCGATAAGTCCATTTATGTATAGATTAAAGATGGAGGGAGAACTTAACCCCCCCTGTCTCACCCCACACTCCAATCCATACGGGTCCGACAACATGCCCGCCCATTTCACATTGTTTATCTGATTCCCGTACCAATACTTAAAGATATTAATTAATTCATTCGGTATCTGTGATGATCTCATCTTATCCCACAAAATGTCATAGGAGACCAGGTCGAAGGCCCTGGAGAGGTCGAGGAAGCAAGCGTACACAGGTGTATTTCTGTCAGTGTAGTATTTGACAGCACTCTTAAAACACAATACCGCAGTTTCCGTAGATAGTCCGGGCCGAAACCCGAACTGGTTATCGTGCAACTTTATGTATTAGTTTGATTGTGCATTAAGAATGCTGTCAAAAACTTTTGCAATTATTGTTGCCAAAGAAATAGGTCTATAATTTGATAAGGCTGACAAATCACCAGCCTTGTCTTTTACCACAGGTACTACAATAGTCCTCATCATCTCAGCAGGCATGTATGAGTGTGAAACACACAGGTTGTACAACATCGCCAGCACCCTGCACATATGAGGCCCAGCGTGCTGAAGATGTTCCACACTTAACCCGTCATGACCAGGGGACTTGCCACTAGAAATAGATTGTATGGCCAATGCTACTTCCCTGGACGTCACTCGAGTAGCAACGCGTTCCCCACCCACCCCACCCTCCCCCAATGACGAGGACGGACCCAATGGAGACCTGACGAGAAAGCTATTTTTAAATTTGTCAGCCATACCCTTCAAATCATTTGTTCCGTCCACACTCACAGGAACGCCATGGCGACCCCCCAAACGGCTAGTATGTCTCCAGAATCCTCGAAAATCTTTGATGCTATGTTTTTCGGCATTAGATATACGACGAGCGAAGTCACTAGCCATATTTAAAAATATGGTTAAGAACCACTTCCTGTTCCTCTAAGTTTTTTAAGTGGGTATAATTTTTATTATCTCGTAATATTCACTTACTGTGTACTACATAGCTACCTATTATGTGTTATTTTATTATCTGTTTTGTATATTTTATTATGTAATGTGCGCCATCAGCTACCATTTTCTTTCCTGTTCTTCTCTTTCTATACCGAGGTTGTCTGGAAGAGATCGCTATTAGCGATAAGACCGCCCGTTGTACTATCATTTTAGTTTTTAAGTCTTTTCAAAGAATACTGTATGTAATGGTGCAATAAAGAGTTATCTATCTATCTATCTATTGGTTCCATTCCCTGAATAGATTATTTTTTGCCCATTATATAAGCGGCGGTTGCTCATACCTACATTTCATTATTTATAACCAATATTTTGAGGAAAGATTATGTCACATTGGAATAATCAAACCATTCGAACTTGTATCACTCCTGGTCAACAAAACACTCATTGGGCAACCATTAAACCATCTTGTAGCCGGTACCGTCAGTTACAACTAAAATCACTGGTCTGATAATTACACTAAGAAATTACGATCAGATAACACAGGAGTCATAACTTGTAAGCGAATTTTATTCACAGCTTGTAATCTATCAAAAATTTAAACCTTACAATCTTACCTATTAAAAGTTCTAAGGGACTAGCCTGCGTGACCTAATTCATCTATCGCCACGTGGGCGACTGAGTTTCATCCCACTTCTGATGTAGGATTGAGTGGTGTCAGGTGGCACGTTGCTACATTCCGATGTAACCATCACTTTGTAGGTAGTTCGGCGAGGAAACCAGGAATCGTGGTATAAAGAAATAATGCGTGGTTTAGTTAACACTCATTTAGTCAATCGTATAACTAACACTAAACACAAAGAACCTCCTAGGACTAACTAAATCTACACTGTTATAACATTCCACCAGAGCACGTGGGCGCGTGCGCACTGGTCAATCGTTGCACCAATAATGACCGAGACTCGACTGACGACGTCCTGATATGTCCAGCGCTCGGTGTTATGTCACCTGTCAATGTCACTTGTCATTAGGATCACATTTGAAGTGTGCCGTCAAATAATAAAATAGAATAATGCTCTCCAATACAACATTATTAGTTGTGTTATTATAAAAACTTAAAATAATGCATACCTGATATTTTACACTTACTATGTAAATGTTAACCGCAAAGTGAGTATACTGTTTATCAATCTTACCATTGTAATCCATAACAAAATCACTACAATAACAGTTATGTATTAAATGTGTATAGAAACAACAAAAACTAGACAGCAATAATAGAAATAATATCAAAAAGTGGAATGTTACTACTGTACTCATATAACATGCTAGGCTAGATAGATGACTATAACTTAGATTAACAATCATTCGATACTTTACACCTACAGATGTATTGGTTTGAACCACAATCTGATTATTTTGTGAGTCAGACTCGCTATATGCCACAATAAATTTCCCATAACAGTAGCATTGTGCACATACATCAAAATAATAAACATTAAACAGCGGGGAGATAATTAAATTTCAATATGTACATTCTGTATATAAGCCAACAGTAATGCTGAATACACAATATTTTGCCAAGCAACGCCACTATAATAATAATAATAATAATTCATTTATTTCAAGTAACTAGACTCATTTAGGTAGGTACATTTTCACAATAATAACAATAATAGTCACATTACTCACAGTTACATACATTTGAAAACATTCATTCATGCCATGTCATGAAATTTAAATATTGAGAATTACACTGTATTACAATTATATTAAGAAAATACAATATTGATGTCAAAATGAATTTTGCATGTCATCAATTGAAAATATTGATGTCAGGATTATAATTTTGCATGTCATTAATGAAAATAAAAATAAATGAATTGATGTCAAACTTAGAATTATTGACATTAACTAGTAGATTTTACCAACAATCAAATAATGTTAACTAATTATCAAATAATGTCAATTTTAATCTAAGCGCCCCACATGTCGCTCACAGCACCGATTTACTATACAACAATCCAGTCTGTCCGCGAGCGTCGCCAGCACTGTTCCGGCTCCCCCGCACCCGCCGCACCAGCGACGCGCCTCTCTTGCGCATAATGGTGTGGAAGCAGTCCACGCGCGCCTCCGCAAACATAGCTGATGCGCTACAGTAGCGGGGGAGCCCCAACAGCATCCTGAACGCGTTGTTGAACTGGACTCGGAGGGCGCTGTACGATCTTTGCGTGTAGTTCGTCCAAAGGCTACAGGCATACAATGTGGTACAGTAAGCTCTAAAAAGGGTTAATTTAACCTTAGCTGAACACCGAGCAAACCTACGGATTACCATGTTCGCTCTGACTGACAGCGCCCTTCGCTCCCGTTCCATGTCCACATCATCCTTCAGGGCTGATGTTACGAAATGACCCAGGTATTTAAATGTATTAACCCTTAGCAATTGCGAGCCATTTAGTTTAAGAGGTGGCATTTCTATGACTTTCCTAGACTCACCTTGAAAAACCATACATTGACTCTTCTTAACATTATAAAGTAGTCCATGTTCAGCCGCGTAGCCCTCACAGATACTTAACAGTTTTCTCAATCCACATACCGAGGCACTCAGCAGCACCATATCGTCCGCGTAACTAATGTTGTTAAAACAAACGCCATCTATGTAACAACCGATATGCTGCTTGCTGAGCGCCTCGATAAGTCCATTTATGTATAGATTAAAGATGGAGGGAGAACTTAACCCCCCCTGTCTCACCCCACACTCCAATCCATACGGGTCCGACAACATGCCCGCCCATTTCACATTGTTTATCTGATTCCCGTACCAATACTTAAAGATATTAATTAATTCATTCGGTATCTGTGATGATCTCATCTTATCCCACAAAATGTCATAGGAGACCAGGTCGAAGGCCCTGGAGAGGTCGAGGAAGCAAGCGTACACAGGTGTATTTCTGTCAGTGTAGTATTTGACAGCACTCTTAAAACACAATACCGCAGTTTCCGTAGATAGTCCGGGCCGAAACCCGAACTGGTTATCGTGCAACTTTATGTATTAGTTTGATTGTGCATTAAGAATGCTGTCAAAAACTTTTGCAATTATTGTTGCCAAAGAAATAGGTCTATAATTTGATAAGGCTGACAAATCACCAGCCTTGTCTTTTACCACAGGTACTACAATAGTCCTCATCATCTCAGCAGGCATGTATGAGTGTGAAACACACAGGTTGTACAACATCGCCAGCACCCTGCACATATGAGGCCCAGCGTGCTGAAGATGTTCCACACTTAACCCGTCATGACCAGGGGACTTGCCACTAGAAATAGATTGTATGGCCAATGCTACTTCCCTGGACGTCACTCGAGTAGCAACGCGTTCCCCACCCACCCCACCCTCCCCCAATGACGAGGACGGACCCAATGGAGACCTGACGAGAAAGCTATTTTTAAATTTGTCAGCCATACCCTTCAAATCATTTGTTCCGTCCACACTCACAGGAACGCCATGGCGACCCCCCAAACGGCTAGTATGTCTCCAGAATCCTCGAAAATCTTTGATGCTATGTTTTTCGGCAAGAATATCCATTTTCAGCTGGTCTTGATGTTTTTGACACCATTTTAATCTAGATTTAAATATTTTTCATGTCTCGCACATCTTTGTAAACATAGGACCAGTAGATGGGCTACCACATAATAACCATTCCCTGAAACTCACCCTGGCCTCCCTGTGACTGTGTTCCACAAATTTATTCCATCCGACATTGGTTTTAGGTGAACGTTTACTCTGCCCACGCCTGCCTCCCGCCCCCTCCACACACGCCTGTGATAACGCAAGCACAATGTCGGAGTATAATTTATCTATAACTAAACTGTGCGTAGGCTCATTACAATAGTGATCGCAACACATTTGAAATTCCTCAGGAAAATCAACAAGACGCAGACGCTTATGACATTCACATCTGTATTGAGTAACCTGGGCCGCTGTCCTCTCCCCCCAACTGACGTTCCCATAATGATTACTGTTGTCTATACCTGTCGTTATTTTTAGCGGAGTCAGACAATCTAATTTACACTCACATATAACGGGGAAGTGGTCAGACCACAATGAATCATAACTCACGTACACATTGTGCACAGAAATAACAGCTGATTGCGACACTACGAAATGATCCAGCCAGCGCTTTGAACCACACACTTCATCTATGTATGTGAATGTTTGAGAAGTCAATCCTAACTTTATTACGTCAAATACAATCCAATTAAATTCGTCACACAAAGTACTTAATTCATTGAAAAATAATTCACCCGGATGAGCATTAAAATCCCCTAATACATAAATAGGTTCGTTTAGAAAATCATTACTAATAGCACTTACAGTTCCCATGCAGTCAGTGAATGTCGTTAAGTTCTCCGGTTTGTTTGTCGGCATATAGACACACACCACTATAAACGGACTATTGGGCGCGATCACGCGTATAGCACACACACGCGGGTTACTACAATTTAGCCCTGTAACCGACGTAAACACCGAGGCATTCCACAGCAGCGCAGTACCTCCGTAAGGCCTGCCACGCAGTAGTCCCGCTGCCGTATCCACAGCTGATGTCCCTGTACAGTTAAATCGACTATCTATACTGTCCAGATACGTCAACTCTTCCGGAAGCAGCCACGTTTCTTGGAGTGCTATCAATACACATTCGTCACATAAACGTCGAATATCGCTGAGGGCGCTCTTCACGTTTTTACAGTTATAACTGGCAAACTTAAATATTTTCTTATCCATCGGTAGAGGGTACTGGACCGACAGTGGACACATCGTTCACTTTTTTATATCTATAGTGTTGAAAACGTCTAAAGATAATTCCCTCAGGCCAAATTGTTTTATCTAAAAACAATGGCACTTTTGACTCAGAAACAAAGAATTTGTAAGCTTTGTGTTCTAACACTTTTTTCGTATTATTTTTTTCCAAAAATACACTCTCCTGTGTTTTTAATTTTAAATAATCCACAATGTCAGACTCCACCGTATCGATATGCACATTTGTTATGAAAATAGGAATTTTCCTGCTTGCAGCTTTAAAAGACGAAACTATCTTTTCAGCGTTTCCCTTTTGACCCAAGTATCTATAGTTTCTTTTCTTTTTACTATAGCTCACAGTTTGCCAACGATTCTGAACCTGATTATTATTCCTCGGCAACAAAGAGAACGCTGTGATTTGCCCATGGGCGACTACGTCATCACAGCTGACCGCCTGGACCTCGGGCGCAGTCACAGTACTCACAGGGACCGGTTTACTCGGTGAATCATCTTTTTGCATGACTTGAGATAACAATGTACCCGACACACTCTCAGATTGAAATTTTTTAGCACTATCCTTGATTAATGTAGGGCTATTCTGTTGTTCCTGTACCTTTATTGGTGAATGCTGACTGAATAATGCTGGCTGAACAAAGCTGACTGGTGAATGCTGCTGTGTGTCTTGTTCATCCAAAGTACAGTTGTTACCCACTGTCATTCCCACCGGGCCACTGTCGAGGTTCCATGCTCCCCGTCGTATATTAACATAACCTCTCGGTCATAGCCACTGGTGACTATGACTCAAAATGAGAATCACACGATACGCTGCATCTACAGCATTGTTCATTTGAATCTTAAGGTGACTTACACCATATACAATGATACACTGTAAATAATTTGTATGTATAAAATTCAATTCATCTATGCAATAATAAACAAAATAAAAAGTTAGCTCATTGTTATGTACCCTAGTTCCACAAAAACGCAGCACGCTTCTGTAGAACAAACGTGCACAAGAAAGCCCCATGAATATTACACAACAATTACTGGGCACGAGAAAACACAAGTTCAATATCTGAGTCAGTACGGATATGTTCCACTTTATCGCCAGGCTTACTTCGGGCGTAGACACGCCCCCGTTTATACCATACAAACTTCCAACCGTGAAGTTGCCCGGCATCTCGCGCCCTTCGAAATAACTGGCGATTGATCTTGGTGAGACGCTCGACATAAAACCGTCGCGCCGGGCCTGCCATGCCCAGGTCCTCAGACGTTGCACCGCGGCGCACGCGCGCGCACGATAACAGCTGCTCGCGCAGGTCCCGGCGCGCCAGGCGCACTGCGAGGGGGCGCGGGCGGCGCTCCGGCCCTTGAGAGTCGGTCGAACGTAAGTATCGAGGACCGACGCGCTCCGCGCTGACGATGTCCCGCTCCTCCAGTTTCATACCGAACTTCACGGCAACTTGCAGAACCGTATTGATTGGGTTCTCACCATTGGGTTCCGCTAAATTGGAGATCTCAACGTCATTACTCAATAGCTCCTGGTCGCGGTCGTTTAAGTCCTGCCTTAGTTGTTCTATGACGTCACCATTCACATTCTGGTCGGAGGGTTGTAGCCTCTCAAGAACGGACAGCCGCTGCTCCACTTTGTCGACCCTGGCATTACATTCCTTTAGGGACACAACGATATCTGACATCTCCTCTTTATATTGCTGTAGCATGTCGTTTATTGAGCGTAAGTTGTCCCTAAAAATTCTTAGCTCTGTAGTTATGTCAGTTGTCAAGACAGCCGTCTCGTCAGGGGCACCCAGGACCGTAACGCACACAGGACGCTGCTGCGGTGTAAAACCCCTGACCGGTGAATCAGTCCCATTATCTGTGATTATATTTTTCTTGCATTCGGGACAATGCCAGGATGATGGTATAACGCCAGACACAGGCAATAGAACGCATTTCCGATGGTACATTGATATGCATTTAGAGCACTTAGCGGCATCCGTCGGAGAAAGAAATCTTCCACATCCATTGCACTTTGACATTGTTATTGATAGTTGGGCCCTAAACTACCAGAGTGAGCGACGAACTATAATTTTCTGTGCGATAGCGTTACTATATGGTGATAATATCCTGTAAAACCACTTACACAATGCAACACCAGAAGTATACAGTTAAAAACGCAAATTTAGTGTTCGTCACTTCACAATACAGTTTGTAGGGTAGATACCTATTCAAGTCACTGCGTTCACAAAACTATTTTTACACTTTTCAAGTATTTACGACGTACAAAATCGCTTGAAAACACTTTGTTATAGTTATGACTAGCTGACCCTCGCAACTTCGTTTACGTCACATAAGGTGTACGAATGGAGGAGTACTTCTTCATGAGACTCATCAAGCAGCGTGTGAAACGGCCCTGTTTGCTTAATCATAAAAGAGCTTAAAGATTAAGTCGATTCTAAAACAATTCAGTCCACGCCTTCGGCGCGGACTGAATTATTTTACAATAGCCTTAATCATTAAGCTCTTTTATGATTAAGCCAACACGCCCGTTTAGACTCACTTTCAAAAGAAACGTTGAATTCTAGATTTACCGAAAGTTGAGATGCCCCTAATTTCTGAACTACATAACCCTCAATATTGAAAATTGTATGGAATAATGCTTAAGGTACTCCCTTTCAGACACCAAACAAATATTTGAAATCGAACCACGCAGTGAGAAGTTATAGCTAAAAACCTATTTTGCCTTTCATCCCCTCTCCTGAAGGAACCGCGCAAAATATCGGGATCAAAAGTATCTAAGAACCTTCCTCGGACTATAAGCTTAGATCGTACAAAGTATCATTCAAATCGGTTCAGTAGTTTCGGCGTGATACTTAGTCGGGATACAGACAGACAGACAGACAGACAGACAGACAGACAGACAGACAGACAGACATGAAAATTTTAAATTACATTTTCGGCTTCAGTATCGATTAGAGAACGCCCTACACTTAAAATTTTCAAAACATCTTCCATGTACAGACTCCCGACCCTCTACAGTTTTATTATAAGTATAGATACACCCGGATTCACTCACGTAGTTCAGTTAATGTATTTGGGCACTTATTACTATTTTTCACAACAAGTAATATGAGGACAACAATCGTGCAGTTTGACATCCGTGACGTCACTCCTGAATATTAACGACGAGACGCTACGGGAGTAAACGCAACGCGACGGGAGTAAATGCGACGGGAACAGGTAATACTCTATCTTATGTGGCGCAAACGATGTTGCGCGGGTCAGCTAGTAGATTTAATAATTTTCAAAAGTAGGCAGTACCTACGCCTGTCCA
This sequence comes from Miltochrista miniata, assembly GCA_933228765.1. Classification (NCBI taxonomy): domain Eukaryota; kingdom Metazoa; phylum Arthropoda; class Insecta; order Lepidoptera; family Erebidae; genus Miltochrista; species Miltochrista miniata. Next base: position 11,891 of record OW121778.1, read on the forward strand.
TTTCAACACGGCAATGCGGCTCACCACCTATTACGTTACGTGGGACGAATTATAAAAAGGTAAACATATAATATGCCTCGATACCCCTTTGGGGATAAAGGCGTGACCGTATGCATGTACTTATTATGTTTAAGGTGATTTAATTTATGTACCTATGTCACTGTTGCCAAAGCTCAACATTTTCCAGTAAAGTTGTATTTTTAAGAATGTTCATTATAAACAACGTTTGTGTGGCATGTTGGCTTAATCATAAAAGAGCTTAATGGTTAAGGCTATTGTAAAATTAAATTGTTTTAGAATGGACTTAATCTTTAAGCTCCTTTTTGATTAAGCAAACAGGGCAGTTTCATACGCTCCAATGAGTCTGAAGAAAAAATACCTGTCCTTTTATACATCTTATGTGGCGTAAACAAAGTTGCGAGGGTCAGCTAGTTTAATTTAAATTTTTCATGTCTGTCTGTAACCCGAATAAGTATCACGCCGAAACTACTGATTCGATTTAAATGAAATTTGGTACAATCTGAGCTTATGATCCGAGAAAGGTTTTAGGATACTTTTGATCCCGATATTTTGCGCGGTTCCTTTGGGAGAGGGGATGAAAGACCAATGGTTTATTAGTTGTGACTTCTCAATGCGTGGTCCGATTCCAATTTTTTTTTCAGTTTCATAAAGGAAGTACGTAAAGAATTGTTCCACAAGTTTCAATGTTGAGGGTTTTGTAGTTCAAGAAGTAGAAACATCAAAACTTAGAATTCAAGAATCCCTTTGAATGTAAATATAAACTGGCGTGTTGGCTTAATCATAAAAGTGCTTAATGATTAATTCTATTGTGATTGTTGTGAAAAGAATTCAGTCCGCGCCGAAGGCGTGGACTGAATTGCTTTAGAATAGACTTAATCTTTAAGCTCTTTTTTGATTAAGCAAACAGGGCAGTTTCACACGCTGTTTGATGAGTCTGATGAAGAAATACCTCTCCTTTCATAGATCTTATGTTACGTAAACGAAGTTGCGAGGGTCAGCTAGTCTATACATATAATAAAACTGTTGAGGGTCGAGAGTCTACTGCAGCCGAAAATGAAGAATTTAAATTTTTCATGTGTGTCTGTCTGTCTGTATTCCGAATAAGTATCACGCCGAAGTTACTGAATCGATTTAAATGAAACTTGGTTCAATCAGAGCTTATAATCCAAGGAAGTTTCTAGGATACATTTGATCTCGATATTTTGTGCGGTTCCTTTGGGAGAAGGGATGAAAGACAAAACGGTTTTTTAGTTGTAACTTCTCAATGGGTTTTCCGATTCCAAAATTTTTTTTAGTGTTATAAAGGTATGTAATACTTTAAGTTTCATACAAGTTTCCATGTTAAAGGTTTTCTAGTTCAGGACTTTCGCAAAACCTAGAATTCAAGGATCCTGTTAAATAGGTACACTTTCAGGAATAAAATAAAACTTGAAATCACAACTTTACATTTACATTTATTTGAGCAGCGTTACCGCCTATCTAAGCGTTCAGAATGAAGAGAGCTCCCAATATGATTACCCGCCATTTTATACATTTACCCCCAGAAGCTGCTAATTAGACAATACCATTTAATTACACAATATTATACAAAACTAACTTAGCAATAATGGATAATTATAATTAATAATTTTAGAACTCGATACAACACAAAACACATAGTTATCATGTAAATAATTATGCAACTAAATAGTGATGTTGAGTATGTTGGAGTAAGCGCCATCTATCGTGGGTTGTATTTGTAACAATCCCTTTGAATGTCTAAACTGGCGTGTTAGCTTAATCATAAAAGAGCTTAACAATTCGCCCTCCCCGGCGAATAGTATGGTATTGTGGTATAACGACAGTTTAGGTTTTATTGCATTTTCGGTTTTTAGAGCATCGAATACACATTGTAATTTTTTTTTGGAATTTTTCAGCGGATATTTTTGAAAATACAATAATTCCCATAGGTCCATAATGAACATAACAATTTTATTCAGTTAAATTAGTGATACAATTTGCACATGAATAATACCGTAAACGATAATGCGAAGTTATTTTGTCCCGTTAGTATCCGTAATGCCCTTTTACAATAAATTACAGATCTTAATAAAAAGGTAATGTTTCTTACCGTATCATATAGATAAAATTCTAAAAGTAAGGGGTTTTACATTGAAATATTGCAATTATGTTGGAAGGCAATGCAATAACACACTACTATTTTCGGTAGTATTAGCGGAGCAAAAGTGCTCCCGTATTTTGTTCGCTTATTTATAGTGACCAACCGAAGTTTCGGTTTCGGTTTCGGCCAAAATAGGCCGAAACACAGGTTTGTGAATTTTGAAACGATCGCTCTGCTTAATTAGCCTGTGACGGTTGTGTTTGTCAGTCAGCAAGCTGTACCTATCACAAGCACCGTGATAGTTGAACAGTTAAAAGTTTCACACAACAAATAATAAAAACAGACAAAATAACAATATTAAAGGGGCCTCCCATACAAAAAACGTGACGTTCTTGTTCGAAACTCCACGTGCGCGAGTCAAAACCTTATTTGTCCATTCAAAGGTTGCTGCTGAAAGACCACTCAATGGAAATACATAGCATAATGAAATTTAAAAAATGGAAGCGAGAGCCCTTGCGACGTTATTTAAAAGGCGTTGGAGTAAGGCCATAGGTCAGCGCCCAGCGAAATCGAGACTTACCGGTCCCCAGTCTACCAGGAAGTCATGGACACTTGGAACGGATGCGATTTCAGCAACCATGGCGGGGAAATGCTACAATCGAGGCATACAATCTCATACCATGTTCTAATGTCTGTCAGTTGTCGGATCTTTTTAACGGCATAGGCTGCAGAGCTCAGTCTGCCCGAGACTTTCCCGATGTGAGGCCTCCACTGCAAGTTGGAGTCTAATTTTATGCCCAGAAAGACAGTTTCATCGACCAATTCTACTTGATCATCCCTAATCTTAATACTGGTATTAACCAGCCTAACATTTGGCAAGGTGAATCTAATACATTTTGTTTTAGTTTCATTTAACAATTAATTATACATAGTGCGAACTATAAGCTCCAGCAGAAGTAAATAGGACGCCGACTCTTGTTTCTACGAGCAGGTCATGCTCGTGAGTGAGCACACTCACTAGCATGACCTGTCACCTGGCAGGGTGGGAGCGGAAAAGAAATACCGAGTTCCATAGTCTAGCTAGAGCGCAGGCGCTGCATGATTGTCTTTTATCAGGACTATAGGTCTCCATGACCTGGGCCAGAGGACGGCGGAATAGTCGCTCGCCATCCTTACAGAAGCCGGCTCAAGACAGTGGCATGACGTAAGAGTTTCATGCACGCCTCACGCCCCAAATAGCGGGATAACACCGAAATCAACGCTTAAGACGCGGGATAGAAACCTTATTCGAAACGGCAGTGCTAGCCAAGGTCTGTCGGGATGCGATGCGATGTGAACACGCCTTCATCTCCGAAGGGGTAGGTAGAGGCATATTGTAGGCCAACATTTCACCTTTTTTTTTTAAATTTATCCCACGTACTAGGTGGTGAGCCGTATTGCCGTGTTGAAATGGACAAGCAAAGGTTGTGCCTGCCTGCTGTTGAAATTTTTAAAGCCGCCTAAAAAGGCCTTTAACTTGGCTCAACGACTGCCATTTTACGTGCAACCGGGACCAACGAATTAAAGTGTCTTCCAAAGCAGGGAAACGCTCAAATAAATGTCACCAAGTGGTCACATAGATAGCCACCTATCCAGGGACTAGCCACAGTGAAAGTAGCTTACTGTAGTGATCGTTTACAAAACACTGAGTTAGCGGGGTCACGATCGCTTCAAGTGCGGTTGGAAATCATGAGATATCCTTCCGAGGACTTACCAGGGACACCCTTCGTAGGCAGTAGCAGGGCAAAGTGTGGTTTTAATAAGTAAGAGCTTGCAATAGCATCCTTGAGTAATTAAACACGTAATAGAGAGAAAAAATAGAAATGTCTCCACCTAAAGAAGTTACGTGGAGATATTTCTATCAAATCCATGATAGATAGAGATCTAAATTTTTCACAAGTGATGTATGTCTGTGTTTGTATGTATGTACCAACTAAAAGCAGGAAAAAGAATCCCCACACAATAAACTGGGACCACTGGGGCCGAAAGTTCAGTTTCGGTTTCGGCTTAAAAACCAGTTTCGTTCGGACTCTATTTTTAACAAAGAAATCTGCAGTTTTATTTATTTATTTTATTTGAACAGAAATAAAATAAAATAACTATTTTAACACAGAAACCCTTATTGAATAATAGACCTACAGTTTCCTAAATTTCTTACATCATGAATAGGTACAGTATTCAAATTTAATGCATTGTATTTCTTAAATAGTATTTATGATTATTATTTAAATAAAACATGTAGTACGAATATCAACTGCCTCTAATATTGCATATTATATGTAATTTTATTAATTAGTACTGTATTATTTGATGAAATATTATATTTGCAATATAGTATTACTAATAATCAGTTGACACTATATATTGATGAATAGTTTGCAAAGTAATATTACCGTTGACACTATCACATGCATTTCCCCGAATAATATGGTAAAGTTCACGTGCCGTAAACGTTTTTAGCTCCATATTTACATGAACAATACTGTAATGCATTATTACTGACCACGACAGCAATGGGAATAACACGCGAATAATATGGTAATGATACATTGCGTTCTATACTTTTTATCTACAATTTCAGTAAAATGTTTTTCTTAAATTACTTTATTCCAATATCCTTTTAAAATAAAATTAATAAAGAAACTAGTCTGTACAAAAATTAGCTTTCTTTTGACATATAAATTATTGCCATATAATCTACCTGCACTGAGATATAAGCACAAAACAGTTATTTCCTTCTCCTGTAAAATTTAGAATTTGCGATTACCATATTATTCGCCGGGGAGGGCGAATTAAGGCTATTGTAAAATAATTCAGTCCGCGCCGAAGGCATGGAATGAATTGTTTTAGAATGGACTTAACCTTTAAGCTCTTTTATGATAACGGGAGAGAACTCTCCCGCCCGAGCTCCGCAGTCGGCGGCTTGGACGCCGGTCTTTGCCGAAGACTATCGGCCTCCATGACCGGGGGCCTGAGAACGGTGAGAGGCCTGCTCACCGTCCTTACAGAAGCAAGCCCATGACGGCAGCGTGATGGCAGGAATTCACGCACGCCCCCCCTTAGAAGCGGGATCGCACCCGAAACCCCCCAAAGACGCGGCATAGCACCCGAACCACCTCCTCGGCGAGGACGCAGTGGCGGCCGTGGGTCTGCTGGGAGTCCTGGGACATCCTTCTGAGGGCTTACCCGGGGCTCCCAACCATAGGCTGTTACGCGTTACGTGAGGATTTTTAGTCGGTAGGAGTCCGGCATAGCATCCACGGTGGATTTTCCTTCACGTTAAAAAAAAGTTAAGGTACCTATATACTACATATACATGGCTTGTACAATAGTATAGCGTAGCCTGAAATTTTATTTCTATTAGTGTGAGCTATGAGATCTAGAAAACTGATAAACTTACTAATTGCATATTAAAAAAAACACGTAAGCTAATGAATTTGATTATTGTTCTTTATCAAGCCTATAAATTACTACTATTAATCTTCACAGTTAGGTATTTTTGATTTTTGCCCGTGAATACATTAACAATTAATACATTTTGTGTCTGTCAAGCCCTTAGAATAATTAAATGAAAGAATATGAAATATAATTTCATTGACTGGCTCTGTGGCGTAGTCGGTGTAGTGATACCGCCTGCCGCGCCGATGGGCTTGGTTCGATTTCTGGGTTGTTACAATTATTTGTGTGATCCACAAATGTTTGTTTCGGAGTTTGGGTGTTTTCTATGTATAATATGTATGTATTTAGAAAAATATAAGTATGTATATCAGTCGTCTGGATATCGTAGCAAACACAGAATTTAATTTTTCTCTATCGGGCCTCCAAGATATTTAGCTCGATAATATGTAGCAGGTGTGTAAAACCGAGCTCTTACTAATATTCCTGCAACGTTTTAGTTTAATCAATCTACATACTTACATATTTCATTACCCTCTGCCTAGTCCCTTGGATATGTAGCGTGATAATATATAGCCTAACTAAAGATCCTACCTATAGATTGCTATTCAAGTAAAAGATTAATTAAAATTATTCAGTAGTTTCTGTATCTTACAAAAATATACAAACAGATTTTCATTGTTCTCTGCCGAGCTCCTAAAATATTTAGCGTAATAATACACTCATTTGCAAAAAAACGGGCACCTAAGCAATGAACCATTTCAAATGTTAATATTGCTTTGTTTGATAATTATAGGTAGTTTTATCCTCACAATTTGGTAAATTAATAAGAAAATAGTCGTTTTCATCAGTATTCCATAAAATTTTGTTACAATTTATGGGAAATAATGCTGAACCTCGCTAGTAGTGTATGTTCGCTAGTAGTGCATATGCTCATGAAGTAAAAATAAAAAAGTTTTTTGTTTGTTTTTCTTTAATAAAGTAAAAGCAGATAAATGTTTAGTATCGAGTGTGACCCCCTCTAGCTAAAATCACAGCTTGAATTCGTCTGGGCATGCTAGCGAGTATATCCCGGATACTTGCTTGCGGAATACGTTCCCACTCCGCAGTAATCACATTCTTCAGCTCTCTGATGGTCTGCGGAGCCGGGTGTACTGATCTCACACGCCGGCTTAGAACGTCCCAGATATGTTCTATGGAATTGAGGTCGGGACTTCGAGCTGGCCAATCCAAACGACGAATGCCGACCTCTTGCACATATGCATTAACATCGCGGGATCGGTGGGCGTGAGCATTGTCGTCCATAAAAATCTAGTCTTGACCTAGAGCGGCCAATGCGGGTTGTGCATGAGGAATTAGAACTTCCGTTATGTATCGATGCCCAGTCAGTGAGCCGTTTTCAATGAAGACTAACTCTGTACGTTCCATTGAATTTATTCCTGCCCAAAACATAACAGAGCCCCCACCATAAGGTGTGATTTCTTCGAAACATGCATCTGCAAAGCGCTCTCCTTGTCTTCTTAGTACGCACCGACGTCGATCTTCACCGAACAGAGATATCCTGGCTTCATCAGAGAACAAAACCCTATTCCAATCTTCTTGAGTCCATGATTCTCAATTTCTAGCAAACCTAAGCCTGTGAACTCTGTGCTCACGGAGTAATTTGGGGCCGCGGGCCGGGCGGTGACTGCGTATATTGGCAGCGAGAAGCCTCCTCCTGACCGTCCATAGACTAATATGCACATTTCTTACTTCTTGGAGGTTGTTCTTAAGATCCACATACGAAGATTTGCGATTTCTCAATGCGCGACTCACAAGAAAACGATCATCCCGTGGTTGGGTACATGGTTTTCTTCCAAAACCAGGCCTTCTCTCGACGGAACCAGTCTCCTGATACCGCTGCCAGGTCCTTTGGACCGTTGAGCGACTAACATTTAGCCTCCTAGCCACGAAACATTGGCTGCAACCCTCTTCAAGCAGCGCGATAATTTTGGTAGCTTTTACCACTTTATCTACCATTTTTGATACAGCCAAACAGCATTAAATAAAGCTTTGACAGTCAAGGATATGAAATTAATCGATAAAAATTGAATAAAAGTTGTGAAAGTCGATGTTAACTTCTGGAACTTCGCGCCAAAAATGTAGGTTAAAAAGGGGTTTTCTGTAAAAATGAGCATAAAATGAAAATTTGAATTTAGAACGTACTTTTTTAAATACCACGGCATTTTTAAAACCGGCCAGTAACGTGTACAAACGATTAAAACCTTTTTGGTATTTTATCTTTTTAAAGATGAATGAAAATCAAAACCGCCCGTTTTTTTTGCAAATGAGTGTATGTTGTCTGAGTGTAAAACCTATGTCTTACTAATATTCCTGCTACGTTTTAGTTAAATCAATTCAACGGTTTACACATTTCATTGCTCTCTGCTTAGCCCCTAGGATATGTAGCGTGATAATATATAGCCTATTTGAAGACCTTCCCCCTAAGTAAAATTATAACACAAAGATGTTTAGTGTTACTCACCAACTAGCGCGAGGTAGCTTTGCAGAGAACTCTTTCCCAGGGCGCCTTACTACAGAGATTCCAGTGTGCGTGCAAGGGTAGGCTAGGGCTCTCACGAAAACAGCCAGGTAGGGTGTACACACATATATTTATATAACACACAGTACACTACAGAGACAATGAGATTACATAGATACAGAAAGCACAGACATACATAAAAACAGTACGGGTTTAGGTACTACTAGTACAGCACTACACTAAATTAGCGTGAGGAAGTAACTTAGGCGGCTAGATTACATGTATAAGTAGCTGACAAGTACTGGCCTTCGTTGTGGGTGAGAGCGACTCCGTATGTTGTAAATGCCGGGTGTAGACGGCGAGCTTCTTACACATGCACCCTGCTCACGCAGTCCACGTATGATTCGGGTGTGGCTTCTCCCACTATACAGTGGCAGCCTCCAGCCCCTAATAAGCGACCCTGTCACGAAACAGACAAACAAATAAGTCACTGACCACGTGACAGACGAAGACTGACATGGTTTGCAAAAGAAGAAGTGACTCACCAGTTTTCTGGGTAAAATGCAGCAAATACTCCGTTATAACCTCTACCAAACGGTGAGGCACAAATGCCAGAGCTTGTGCGAAAACCTATTCGAGGCACAGCTCACCAAGCCAAAAAAGGAACCGACTACCTCAAAGCAGGTCATATATCTTCCTCCTGGAATATTCTCGCAATCTTTAATAAAACCTGTTTCTCCTTAATGCAAATCATCGGGGTGCCACAGACAAACCTTGTCCCTTGTGTCAAAGGAAAACCACAGATAAAATAACCAGCGATGAATTGATTAAGGGCGGCTTTACACATTGTCAAGCCCGAGACCAGATTGCTACACAAAAAAAATGGGAACACCCAAAAATTCCGAAATATGTTTTTCCGAATTTCAATATTCCGATGTTCAAAATTCCGAAGATTATAATTCCTAAGAAACAAAGCTCCGAATATTCAAAAGGACGATATTCATTTATCCGAAAGTCATAAGTACGAATTTTTATTTTTCCTAATTTCATTAGCACGAATAATCAAAAGACCGGACTGTTATTTTTCCGAAAAACATTATTCAGAATTTCAAATATCCGAAAATTCACTGTTAAAGCTTTTTTAATAAAGTACGGTCAAGTTTAACTACCGAAGATATTATTTCCCAGTGAGTGGAAGGCAAACGAAAAAACAAAAAAAATTGCCACGATGGCTAAGGCCGGAGCTCCGGTCCGCTTCGCTTTCGCCTTAGCATTCTAACCTAACCTATTCAAGTCGAGGTGTTAACCATAATAAGTGAATGGTTAACACCCCAACTCAGAGTACCCCGACTCGGATAGGTTAGGTTAGAAGGCTAAGGCGGGAGCGAAGCGGAGCGGAGCTCCCGCCTTAGCCTTCGTGGTGATTTTTTTTTGTTTATCGTTTGCCTTCCACTCACTTGGAAATAATATTTTCGGTAGTTAGACTTGACTATACTTTATTAAATAAACGGGTGGAATCGGGAACATACATAATCGTCTTTAATGATAAGTTTTCGGGTTGAAACAGAAACGGGTGGAAACGACATTTATCCTTCGTATTTATGATATTTCGGATTTTTGAGAATCGGAGTTCGTATTTATAATATGGCGGATTTTTAATGATTCGGAATTCAACGGTTCGGTTTCTTGAAATTCGGCATTCTGACAGTCGGAATTGTAAACATTCGGAATTTTAAAATTATGACTTTTGATAAAAAGGATTTATGAAACATCGGATTTTTGACTTTCGGGATTTCGAATCATTCGGACTTATGAAATTCGGAATTATGAAATTCGTGATTGTGACTTTCGGAATTAAGTTTTTCGTATTAATGTAGTGTACCCAAAAAAAATAAATGCTACAACCACCCCCCCTTAATAGTATTTCCTGCTGATATGACACGCTGGAAATACACAATAAAGAAAACAGAAAAGTACTGACTAATAAACAAAGACAACCAGCTAGGTACTTCAACCCCAAGCTGACTGCTACCATTACAATAACAAAGAAAGATCCTCCTATACACCTAACTAGACACTGACTCATGTACCGGACAGGCTAAGTAACTAGAGTCTAATGCCCTTCATAGAAAACGAATGCTCTCTTTACTCGCTGCTGATACCCTAACAAGCTCTCAGGATATTGTAGAGTACTGAGGAGCGAATGAGAGAAAAACGCTCGGTGCGGTGCATAGAAGAAACTACAACGTGACAATTTGAAGTCACGTACACACATAGAAATACAAACAAAAGATTAAAATAGTCTTACATAATGATCACATAGCACTGGTTTAATAAACTAGAGAAACAGTGCTATATGGAGACGGCTCCTTCTGATACTTCAGGATGTCCTTGATATGGTACTCCCCAAGATCCCTACCGTCCAGATCTGACAGCCTATATACTAAAGGGGATCGTTTAGCAGTCACCACACATTTAAGGAACTTAGGGGCTAGCTTAGAAGTGAAGTTCTTGGCCTTGTTTGACAGGTAGAACGTGCGTAGGTAAACTATCTGTCCCACTTTCAGCTCCACATGCCTTTTTTTGAGGTTGTAATACTTTTCATTACGCTGGTGGGCAACATTCAAATGTTTCCTCACCTGGTCGTATATGCGTTGTATTTCTCTCAGCTTGACACCGAAGGCTGATGGATCGTCTACAGAGACTGAAGCAGGGTGGCACGCAATATCTGTCTGCCTGTATAGCACTCCATCTCCAACAAACTCCCTACCATGTACCAAAAAGTAAGGGGTGAAACGAGTTGCTTCGTTAACTGCAGTGTTTAAAGCGCACTGTATCTCAACCAAGAACGAATCCCATGACTTGTGTTGTGACTTCACATAGCATGAGATCGCTTGAACAACATTACGAATAGCTCGTTCCGCCTGATTAGTTTGGGCATGATACCTAGGGTTATAATATATATTAGGTACATTGTATTTAGCTAACAGATCTTTAAATGGCTTACTCACAAACTGAGGGCCATTATCCATGTAAATAGTCTTGCAGACTCCGTGCACGAAAAACACACTCTTCTCTATGAATCTCGCGACTACAGCGCCTGTGGCAACCCGAACAGGGCACAACATGACGTATTTCCTAAAGTAGTCGGAGACCACGATCAGGTGTACGTTTCTATTGCTCGAAGTGGGAAAGGGACCAAGCAGATCTACAGAGATAGCTTCGAATGGCTTCGAAACCCGCTTCGGGCTACCCATTAGGCCGGGACGAGACGTATTTACGGGTTTGTACTGCTTGCATGTTTCGCAATTCCCAACATATTCTTTGACGTCCTCGTACATCTTGGGCCAGTAATAATTCAGGGCCAACCTTTTATGCGTCTTCCAAACGCCACCATGGGCACTAAGTGTGTCATCGTGGTACTTAGAGAGCAGGGGCAAGCGATTCTCCTGAGGTACCACCAGCTTCCAGTCAAAGTCTGAAGTCAAAGAATATTTATTTTTAGTTAACCTATATAGAAGGTTGTCACGAATGTCATAATTTGGTGACTTTCTGGGGTTCTTCCGAACACTATTCATGGTGTGGTCATACCACGGGTCTTTAGTGGGTACTGCATCGAAGGAATCAATCTTGATGCGTGACAGAGCATCAGGTGCAACGTGGTCTTTACCTTTTCGATGCTCTATGTCAAAATCGAATTGACTGAGCCTCATGCTCCAACGTGCTAGACGACCCGTGGGATTTTTTAGTTTATGGAACCACAGAAGAAATGAATGATCCGTGACGACCGTACATTTTTGGCCTTCGACGAACTGTCGAAATTGTTCCAATGCGAAGATCACGGCCAGAAGTTCTCGCTCAGTTGTGCTGTAGTTCACCTCGTTCTTGTTGAGAGAACGGCTACAGTAGGCGATAGGGTGCTCAACACCATCGTGAGTTTGTGTCAGTACAGCAGCAACTGAGTAAGCTGATGCGTCACTAAGAATGCGGAAGGGCATCTCAAAGTTAGGCATTTTTAATATAGGGGCAGAAACCAAGGCTGACTTTAGCAGGTTAAAGGACTGTTCAGCCTCAGGGGTCCATTCGAACTTAAGGTTCATAGAAGTCAGTTTGCACAGAGGTTTACTAATCTTAGAGAAGTTGTTAATAAAGCTACGATACCAGCCGGCCATTCCCAGAAATCTCTTAACCTCCTTAGGGTTAGAAGGGGTGGGATAGTTGAGGATAACCTCAACTTTACCCGGGTCTGTCCGTAGGCCATGTTTGTCTACATAATACCGCAGGTATTTGAGTTCACTCCGACAAAAGTGAGATTTTTTCATATTAATAGTTAGGCCAGCATCCTTGAGTTGCTGATAGACTCTATGTAAGAGCTCTACATGCTCCTCAAAGGTGCTGGACACACAGACTATGTCATCCTGAAACGCAAATACCTTGTTGTCGAACTCGGGACCAAACAGACGGTCCATGAGGCGTTGCATCGTGGCACTGGCCCCGACAAGACCGAAGCACATGGAATTGTAGTGGAACAATCCTCTCCGGGGAACCGTAAAAGCAGTCTTCTCAGCAGACTGGAGTGAGTCGAATGGAATCTGCCAGTAGGCCGCACTCAGATCTACAGAGGTTAAATACTTAGCATTATTAAGATGGTCCAAGATTTGATTGATATAGGGTAAGGGGTAGGCGTCACTCTTAGACACAAAGTTCAGCTTGCGAGAGTCCAAGCACAATCTGAGGTCGCCGTTCGCCTTCTCCACCATGAACACTGGAGAGTTCCAGGCGGACTGAGACGGGGACACTACTACCATCTCCAGCATTCGGTCCAGCTCGGCTTCCAGGGCCTTCTGTTTAAGGGGAGAGAGCGGATAATAACGCTGCTTGATCGGCTTGCTGTCACCAATGTCAATGACATGGTGCACAAGTGAGGTCCGACCTAAACCCACCTTATCAGTGTTCAATGAGTCGAATTTTTCAATGACCTCGTTGATTACACACCTTTGTTTAGTTGTCAGGTTGTCGTAATCCTCGAGGCCACCGTTAAGGGACACAGACTCTATAGGATTATTATCACTAAGACTATCAAGGCTATTAGTCATCGATGTGTTGACAAGCGAGCGGTATCGATTGTTTGTCGTCTCCGTTTAGGCCATGCCTGTACACCTGTTCATCTGGCAAAGATTAGGATAAGGGATCACTCGCTCTGCGAGTGCGGTTTGGAGGAGGGTGATGCAGAACATATTTTCTTCTGTTGCCCTCACCAAAGATTCTCACTATATGATGTCCTTCCCACAAATATCCCCCGCCCTACCTCTTTCAAATGTCTCCTATCCTTAGTTTATACTCCCTTTATAAAAATCCTTACCAATTACATACTAATAAATAATCTAAAACTGTAGAATTCTATATCCTAAATACTTTATTGTTTAAAATAGAATATAGGTATTATGTAGTCTATACCATATAAGTATATTTGTAGTCTATACTAACCAATAATTGTGTTGTCCTTGTGTTTAGATTCTGCCGGAATTGACGTCGCACTTAAGTCTACTGATCAAATCCCGAGACACTAAAACCTCCTTCGCTGTTAGCTCTAGATACGGGACATTGGCGAGTTGATGCTAAGAGCACAGAAGGCCATTGAAAAAATTGAATTGAAGTGCGTTCCGTTCCACACAAAGCGAAACGTTTAGTAACTGCATAATGAATACTGCGGGAATGTCGGAATGACCAAATTATTTCAAATGATGAAACTGGAACTCGATAAACAAACCGCAACAATAACAGAGAACGTTACTAGCAATATCATGCGTACTATTGATGAGAAGATCAAACCAATAATAGAAGAAAATAAATTCTTAAAAATAGAAGTGGAAACACTCAACAGAAAAATTAAGAATTTAGAAGACAAAAATAGAAAGAACAATTTAATTCTACATGGTGTAAAAGAAAGCGAAAATAACTATCACGAGTTATTGCTAATAATAAAAGAAACTATACAAAAAACGAATATTAAAATTGAAGGCTACGAAATAAACAACTACCACAGACTAGTAGGACGTAAACAGGATGAAACAAAAGTGTGACCTATACTTGTTACTTTTGCGTCATTTCACAAGAAAGTTGAAATACTGAAACAAAAAAATAAAATGCCAAAAAATATATTCATCACTGAAGATTTTTCTAAAGAGACGTTGGAAACGCGCAAAAAGCTGCAGGAGCAACTATGACAAGAGAAAAGCAAAGGAAACGCAGCATTTATTCGAAACAACAAACTAATTATAAGGGAAAAACGTCACCACACATTTAAGGAACTTAGGGGCTAGCTTAGAAGTGAAGTTCTTGGCCTTGTTTGACAGGTAGAACGTGCGTTTGTAAACTATCTGTCCCACTTTCAGCTCCACATGCCTTTTTCTGAGGTTGTAATACTTTTCATTACGCTGGTGGGCAACATTCAAATGTTTCCTCACCTGGTCGTACATGCGTTGTATTTCTCTCAGCTTGACACCGAAGGCTGATGAATCGTCTACAGAGACTGAAGCAGGGTGGCACGCAATATCTGTCTGCCTGTATAGCACTCCATCTCCAACAAACTCCCTACCATGTACCAAAAAGTAAGGGGTGAAACGAGTTGCTTCGTTAACTGCAGTGTTTAAAGCGCACTGTATCTCAACCAAGAACGAATCCCATGACTTGTGTTGTGACTTCACATAGCATGAGATCACTTGAACAACTTTACGAATAGCTCGTTCCGCCTGATTAGTTTGGGCATGATACCTAGAATTATAATATATATTAGGTACATTGTATTTAGCTAACAGATCTTTAAATGGCTTACTCACAAACTGAGGGCCATTATCCATGTAAATAGTCTTGCAGACTCCGTGCACGAGAAACACACTCTTCTCTATGAATCTCGCGACTACAGCGCCTGTGGCAACCCGAACAGGGCACAACATGACGTATTTGCTAAAGTAGTCGGAGACCACGATCAGGTGTACGTTTCTATTGCTCGAAGTGGGAAAGGGACCAAACAGATCTACAGAGATAGCTTCGAATGGCTTCGAAACCCACTTCGGGCTACCCATTAGGCCGGGACGAGACATATTTACGGGTTTGTACTGCTTGCATGTTTCGCAATTCCCAACATATTCTTTGACGTCCTTGTACATCTTGGGCCAGTAATATTATTATATTCAGGGCCAACCTTTTATGCGTCTTCCAAACGCCACCATGGGCACTACAGTAGGCGATAGGGTGCTCAACACTATCGTGAGTTTGTGTCAGTACAGCAGCAACTGAGTAAGCTGACGCGTCACTAAGAATGCGGAAGGGCATCTCAAAGTTAGGCATTTTTAATATAGGGGCAGAAACCAAGGCTGACTTTAGCAGGTTAAAGGACTGTTCAGCCTCAGGGGTCCATTCGAACTTAAGGTTCATAGAAGTCAGTTTGCACAGAGGTTTACTAATCTTAGAGAAGTAGTTAATAAAGCGACGATACCAGCCGGCCATTCCCAGAAATCTCTTAACCTCCTTAGGGTTAGAAGGGGTGGGATAGTTGAGGATAACCTCAACTTTACCCGGGTCTGTCCGTAGGCCATGTTTGTCTACATAATACCGCAGGTATTTGAGTTCACTCCGACAAAAGTGAGATTTTTTCATATTAATAGTTAGGCCAGCATCCTTGAGTTGCTGATAGACTCTATGTAAGAGCTCTACATGCTCCTCAAAGGTGCTGGACACACAGACTATGTCATCCTGAAACGCAAATACCTTGTTGTCGAACTCGGGACCAAACAGACGGTCCATGAGGCGTTGCATCGTGGCACTGGCCCCGACAAGACCGAAGCACATGGAATTGTAGTGGAACAATCCTCTCCGGGGAACCGTAAAAGCAGTCTTCTCAGCAGACTGGAGTGAGTCGAATGGAATCTGCCAGTAGGCCGCACTCAGATCTACAGAGGTTAAATACTTAGCATTATTAAGATGGTCCAAGATTTGATTGATATAGGGTAAGGGGTAGGCGTCACTCTTAGACACAAAGTTCAGCTTGCGAGAGTCCAAGCACAATCTGAGGTCGCCGTTCGCCTTCTCCACCATGAACACTGGAGAGTTCCAGGCGGACTGAGACGGGGACACTACTACCATCTCCAGCATTCGGTCCAGCTCGGCTTCCAGGGCCTTCTGTTTAAGGGGAGAGAGCGGATAATAACGCTGCTTGATCGGCTTGCTGTCACCAGTGTCAATGACATGGTGCACAAGTGAGGTCCGACCTAAACCCACCTTATCAGTGTTCAATGAGTCGAATTTTTCAATGACCTCGTTGATTACACACCTTTGTTTAGTTGTCAGGTTGTCGTAATCCTCGAGGCCACCGTTAAGGGACACAGACTCTATAGGATTATTATCACTAAAACTATCAAGGCTAATATTTTGTAAAATTAATTTATCACTTAACTTAAATTGTTGCCAGAAATCCACACCAAATATCATGGAGGTGGTTATTCCTGGGACAACATAGAACATGACAACTCGGATAACTGAATTGTACTCAATTGGCAAAGAGATACAACCCAGACATTGCAAGTGAGAGCTGTCTGCAGTTGTAATACGAAAAGTAGGATTGATACTCACAAGATCAAAACCCAGTTCCAAGAAGATGCGGTGCGCTCCCTTACCTAGTATAGAGCAGGAGGCACCGGAATCTAGAAGGCCTAAGACATTTAAATTTAAAACCTTAACAACTAAATACGGTCTAATATCACTATCCCGTTTAGGAAACAGGACCTTATCAGAAATAGACTCAGATACAGAGTAATGCATAGAGTTCCTAACAAGGCCCTGGCCTACGCGTTTTTTGGCTTGCCAGCACATTGTGAGCAGTCTGGGGTCTTGACTCCTTTGCGACCAAACCGGAAACACACCAGCTCCCTTGACTGTGTGCAGCTGTATGCAGCGTGTCCGCCCCCGTCACAACGAAAGCATTTGCGTTCGTGGGAGGTAGTCGGCGTCTCCACTGCAGACACCTGCTTGGTGGGCTTCTGTACACTTTTGTTCTTATGCTGGTGTAAGTCCGATGAAATCTCAAACTTGTCTAGAGCAGGCTCACGGAAAGCGTCCGCCCTAGTACGCGCAAGCTCCAAGCGCTTACCCAAACGTCTCAAATCATCTATAGAGTTTACTTCATGCAAGGCCAGTTCTTTCATGTAGTCAGGTCGAATATTGTGCATGAGAATGTCCAACTGCTCTTCACTGGGCATCTTACATGACAACCTTGAGAACATGGCTTGCATTGTACATATATAATTAACCAAGGACTCAGAGCGGGCTTGTGTACGCTGTCTTATCTCATTCCTGAGGCAGTAATCATAATCAGGAATATCAAAGGTATCTCTAAGCTCACTAATAAGATCCTCATACGAGATGAAGTTAGCTTTGTTTGTACGGAACCAAGACAAAGCCGGTCCATCCAACAGGTCGGAGAAAGCCATAAGGAGTCTAGGCTTAGTAACCTCCCGAGCACATCTAAGTTCCTCTAATCTCTCTAAAAACACACGTACACAAGTAGAACCATCATATTTTAAATTAAATGAACATAAGTTAAGGGGACGTTCTTTATACACTATGTTACATGTAGAACTATTCCTACTTGAACTAGCTCGCACCGAGCGGTCCTCTCTCACTACTGGTGAAGTATATTCCACCTGGTCACGACACGAAGGATCATCACCATCATCATCCGAACCCTCGGATTCAGAATTACTACCGGATTCAGCCTTAGCAATGATCTTCACTAGCCTACCACGAATTTCCACCAGGTCAGGGCAATCCAAACCACAACGCGCCAACCTAGTTAGCAGATAGTTTGCTCTGACCGTTATCCTTAAGCGAGAATTATTATTGGCCAAAAACTCACCTGACTGAAGAGCCTCCTCCAACTCGGAGACCTTCGGAAGGCAGGTCGAGAGCTCAGCCGATGCATCAGCGAGTACCGGAGCACTCGCTTTGATGCTTCCCCGACGGACAAGTCGGTGTGCCGTTCTCAGCTCACCCCGAAGACCAGTCACTGTTGCATCCGGTTCCACTGAAATATACAGTTGCTCAAAAAGTGGCGTATTACAGGGACGTATAGCGTTCGTGATGTGGGCTATTACACACACGTGCTTTTTTCTTTCCCATTACCGCACTCGTGCGTTTTCTTTCCCAATTGTCAAAATAATGTCTATTCATGCAAATATTTCTAAAAAAAGATACTAACTTGTTTCAATATCAGATTAAAAGTAATTTTAATTAAAATTTAAGCATAAATTAGTATAAATATCGGCCAAATTAAATTTATAAAAATAAAAAAAGTTGGCTGTATGAAGTGCACTGCCATAGTCTCTGCTTAGGAAGGTATATATTCTTTTACGGTTGGCGCCATTTTGGATATTCAGGTTTGTTGTGTTTTTATTATTTTATGAAATTGCTTAATTTTTTCGCAACTGTATTAAAAATAGTTGTTCAATACAACGTGTGGGACTGTTATTTAAACTCGTTCCGACTGTCTACCCTCGCCTTCGGCTCGGGTCAACACCTGTCGTAACTCGTTGTAATAACAGAAATCCCACACTTGTATCGAAAACTACTATTTCTTGATCTGACTATTGGGTGGAAAATGCTGTTTCCCTCCCTAGGGAGGTAAAAACTCATACAAATTACTTCCCACCTAAGGGCCGGAATGAACTTTAAAAATAGAACTGCGGATAGGTCAGCTGTGATAGTGAAGAGATTTGTGTAAAAAAAAAATACTGCGGCCATGCGACTTTCCAAACAGCCAGTGTAAATTTAGCGAAAATTTCTTACTGGCCCCATACACAGACAATAATATTAATCAATATAAATGATTGTTCAATAAGTCGACCATGAAGGATTGAAGTTTGAAAAATCACCAAACTAAAGTTTGACGGAGCTTAAATTTTATTAATCAACTAGCTGACCCGCGCAACTTCGTTTGCGTCACATGAGAGTGACAAAGATAGTGGTATAGTATTAATATTTTAAGTAGGTAGATAATATAATCCCGTCGCATTTACTCTCATCCGTGTCTTAGGTATGTTTATTAGAAAGTTTTGATAGGTTTTAATATTTAAAGTGATATAATTTTTCCCGTTGCGTCGCTTATATTCATTAAGAGTTCACCCGCACAACTTTGTTAAGGTGATATAATGTTTCCCGTCACATTTATTTTTGTCCGTTTTTTGGTACGGGCCTCATCGTGTGCGAGTCCGACTCGTACTTGGCCGGTATTATCTTTCAGTTGACTGGCTACTGCTGCAGAAAACGTTTACTCCCGACGCGTATTCGAGTGGCGTCGCTCATATTTTAAAAATTATTGTGAAGGTTATTGTAAGTAAACCTTAAGAGATAGGCATATGCTGTTCAGGACTTTTTTTGTGACTTTTTAAGAGGAAACATTTTGTAGTACACAATTTTTAGGTAACTTTAACCATTTACGCAACGTACGCAATGAAAGCTCTCAAAAGAAATAATTTTTCCCCGTTCTTAAAACATTATTCATGGCTGCTTCGCTCCTATTTGTCTTAGCGTGATGTTATATAGCCATTAGCCATCCTCAATAAATGGGCTAAAAAACTGTGAAATTATTTTTGTAATGCAACCAGTAGTTTCTGAGATCGTAGCACAAACAAACTCTTCAGTTTGATAATATTGTGAGCTAACCTTAAAAGAAAGACAAATTAGTTTATTGTGAGCGAACCTTAAAAGATAGACATATGCTGCCGCGGACGTTTTTATAGAACTTTTTAAGAGAAATAATTTTGTAATACACAATTTTTACGTAACTTTAACCATTTAGGCAGCGTACGCCTCGGAAGCTCTCAGATGGTAAAAATAATTCCCCGTTTTCGAAACATTCTTTATTGCTGCTCCGCTCCTATTCATCTTAGCGTGATGTTATATAGCCTATAGCCATCCTCAATAAATGGACTATCAAACTGTAAAATAAGTTTTGAAATCGAACCAGTAGTTCCTGAGATCCTAGCGTTCAAACAAACAAACAAACAAACAAACAAACAAACAAACTCTTCAGCTTTATAATATTAGTATGGATTTTTTTTTTCGCATTCAATATTTTTCAGTCGGATATCGGAAATTCGAATTTGAAATTTACTTTTCTTCGTCAGACATATCCTCGGACAGAAATAAAAATATTGATGTTATGTTATTGAGTCAATATTATGGAAGGTATGTATTCAAAAGATAGTGATTATGAATATTGAACAATAAAAATATTGATCAATAGTATTGTAGGTGTATGGGGCCTCTTAGAGCGGAATCTCTGCAACAATTACGCGGTGAGTTCCATATTTAAAATTTAAAAAGTCGACATAATGTAGTTGTTATTTATCTGTAACAGAATTTTGAATTCTGTTACAGATAACAATTGGTAATAATCTTTTATGCTAAGGTTTGAATATTATTATTAGTTTTATTTTCCTCGTATTTGAAATGAAAAGTGGAGTGTTTAACTCGGGTAAAAGAATCAATTCCGACTTGGACTATAGCCGCCCTCGCTGCACTCGAGCGTCTAAATACCTCGGGAATTGATTCTTTCCACCCTCGGTTAACAATCTACTATTTTTCTACAATAATGCTACGGGATACTTCTTTCATAAACGAAATTGTTCTTAAAAATAATGCGACAGGAATACACGCGACGACAAACCTTTCTCTCTCTCTCTCCCTTACGTAGTATTGAATATTAACGACGAGACGCTACGGGAGTAAACGCAACGTGACGGGAGTAAATGCGACGGGAACAGGTAATACTCTCTCTTATGTGGCGCAAACGAAGTTGCGCGGGTCAGCTAGTTTTATTATATGTATAGATTAGCGACTAGATTGTGGCCAATCGTGATCTTTTCAATCGGTAAACGTTGTCGCTGGTGTTCAGTAGACACACCGCTAATGGATTCTTATGTACTTACCCCGAGTCTTTGTTTGTACGTTTCGGAAGACCTTTTTATTTCCTCTTCAACTGTGGGTATTTGCAGATGCTGGCTACTGGGCAGGCAATCGTCACTTAGCCTAGAAAATAAAATAATAATTGACCTGGAACATTCTGTCTTGCAGGTAGGACCGCAAGAGCGTGTACACAGTGTTAGGCAGATGGAGCTTCAGCTTGTACAGAAGACCCTAATGCCACACACGGTCAAAGGCCTGCTGGACATCAAGGAACGCAGCGGAGCAGTATTGTTTTCTCTCTATTGTCTGTCGTATGGTATGACCTACTCGGTGTATTTGCTCTGTCGTTCCATGATGCGCACGAAAACCGAACTGGTGGTCTGGTATTATTTTCTGTTCCTGCAGAATTGGAGTTAAGCGCTGAAGTATCAGCTTCTCGAAGACCTTCGACAGCAGCGGCAGAAGGCTTATGGGTCTATACGGTGAGACCTCAGTGGGAGGTTTCCCTGGCTTAGCAACCATGTTTATTGTGGACACTTTCCACAGCTTTGGGAAGTACTGCAGTCTCAGTATGGCATTGAAGAGAATTGTCAGTAGTACTATTCCTTTCTTCGGTAGCTGTTTGAGAACTTCAGCAGTTATAAGGTCGAAGCCGGGTGCCTGTCTTTGCTTAAGATGTGCTATGGTTTTTTTGACCTGTGTCGGGGTAGTTAGCCTTACTGGGAGAGACATTTGCTCATCACTGTGCAGAAATTCGTCAATCCCCTCTTCTGTGCCACTTCCGTCAGCATTATTGGGTTTGAACACGTCTTTCAGAAATTTTGCGAAAAGATCTGCCTTGTCCGCCGTTTTTCTTGCCCAACTACCATCAGATTGTTTCAGCGGGGGCATGTGTACCTTTGGCCTTTTTAGGAATTTTGTCATTTTCCAGAGTTCCAGAGTGAGTAGTCCTCTGACTTATACGGTGTTAGTGTTTTCAACTTGTCTTGCAAGGTGATATTAGCGTGTTCTGCGAGTGTTGTTTTTCAGATCTTTCTGAACTTTGTTAAGAGCCTGTTTGTCTTCTCGACTTCTATTTGTGTGCCACCGACGTCTGAGCCTCCTCTTCAAAGCTACCATCTCCTTTATTTCCAAGGTAAGATTCTGGGTTTGGAGCTTCGGTTCTTTGTAGGGGGTTGATAGCCAGGCTGCTTTTTGTATGAGGTTCGTCGCATACCACGCTGTATTTTCTATATCATCTTCCGTTTTAAGAGGTATACGCAGTTCAGTATGATCCGCTATGTAGTCTTGGAAAGCGTGCCAATCCGTTTTGTAATTGTATAGAGTCTCATGTGGTTCTATTAAGATGAATTCAGTGCTTACTGTACATATCACGGGTGTGTGGTCAGAGGATCCATCTAGACACGATTCCACTTTTGTGTAGAGTTCTGACACTACCTTGGTAATGAAGAAATCTATCAGATCTGGTTTTCTATTACGGTCTTTTGGCCAAGAAGTTGGTTCCCCCGTTTCTGTTACTATCAATTACATTTTTCAGTTCTCGACCTTTTGTCGTCGTGAGTCGTGAGCCCCAGAAGACGTGTTTGGCATTGCAGTCGCCACCTGATATGTATCTGGACCCAAGAGTTTGGAGGAAGTCAGTAAACGCTTGTGCGTCTATTCGATGACGTGGTGGGCACTATACCGAAGCCATGTTCAATGGTCCTAGCCAGTCATTTAGCAGCGCCCTCATTTAATTTCACGACTTTATAGACAAACTGTACCTGACGTGGTTTTACACCCAGCGTTCAAGACCACACGCGTTTTAGAGGTTTCTTTGTCAGGGCGATAAACGGCCCGATGCCGCATATAATGAACTTGAGAATCTGAAAAATATTTGACACTTTAGTGAGATAACCTTGATCAATATTCGTTTGAATTATAGCATTATAATCATTGCGTAAATTAGAAGCGTCTAACCTTTTTTCTAAATTTAAAAACCTGCGTTTGGCGATTGTGTATGAATGCCCTAGCTCACTAGTAGTATGTTATTGGGCACGCTAGACCACTTTTTATCGTTCCTACGACTCACTTTCGTTCGTCTTCGTCACAAAAGTGGTCTAGCGTGCCCAGTAACATAAAATGACTTTCCGTTTACTCCGTATAACGCGTTTATGACTTTCGATGGGAATTCGATTTACCACATTCGAGTAAGCAACGTATCGATACCTAAGTGTTTATCATAGCTACCAACGCTCAACAACATAAAATGACTTTCCGTTCACTCCGTATAACGCGTTTATGACTTTCGATGGGAATTCGATTTAACACATTCGAGTAAGCAACGTATCGATACCTAAGTGTTTATCATAGCTACCAACGCTCAATAACATAAAATGATTTTCCGTTCATTACGTATAACCTAGTGTTTATCATACCTAATGTGTAACGAGAAAACAAATTTCTGACATATTTATGTTATAGTGTTTATCATACCTAATGTGTAACGAGAAAACGAATTTCTAATATATTTATGTTTTAAATTTCATCTTTTCATTACGAGTTCATGAAGATATACGTATGAATTCGAACTTTATAACTTACTAGCTGACCCGCGCAACTTCGTTTACGCCACATAAGGTATATAAAAAGACAGGTATTTTTTAACAGACTCATGGGAGCGTATAAAACTGCCTTGTTTGCTTAATCATAAAAGAGCTTAAAGAGTACCTAAGTCCATTCTAAAACATCCATCTCACATTCAGAGGAATCCTTGAATTGTAGGTTTTGCGAAAGTTAAGATGTCTCTAATTCCTGAACAACAAAACGCTCAACATTGAAACTTGTCTATAACGATCCCTAAAGTTCTCCCTCTATAACACTAAAAAAAATAGTAGGTAGGATTTGTAGTTTAGGAATTAGAGACATCTCAACTTTTGCAAAACCTACAATTCAAGGGTTCCTTTTAATGTGAGTGTAAATCTGAACTGGCGTGTTGGCTTAATCCTAAAAGAGCTTATCTTTAAGCTCTTTCATGATTAAGCAAACAGGGCAGTTTTATACGGTTCTAGAAGTGTGATGAAGAAATACCTCTCCTTGCTTAGACCTTATGTGACGTAAACGAAGTTGCGAGGGTCAGCTAGTCTATCTATACTTATTTATAATAAAACTGTTGAGGGTCGAGGGTCTGTACATGGAAGATATCTAAAATTTTTAATCGTAGGCCGTTCTATAATCGACACTGAAGCCAAAAATGTAATATAAAATTTTTGTGTCTGTCTGTCTGTCTGTTTGTCTTTCTGTCTGTCTGTCTGTCTGTATCCCGAATAAGTATCACGCCGAAACTACTAAATCAATTTAAATGATACTTGGCACAATCTGAGCTTATGATCCGAGGAAAGTTCTAGGATACTTTTAATCCCTATATTTTGCGCAGTTCCTTCAGGAGTGGGTATGAAAGGTAAAATAGTTTTTTAGCTATAATTTCTCACTACGTAGTCCGATTTCAAATACTTTTTTAGTGTCTGAAAGGGAGTAATTTAAGCATTATTCCACACAATTTTCAATGTTGAGGGTTATGAAGTTCAGTAATTAGGGGCATCTCAACTTTCGGTAAACCTCAAATTCTAGGGTTCTTCTGAATGTGAGGGTAAATCTAAACGGGCGTGTTGGCTTCATCATAAAAGAGCTTAATGATTGAGGCTATGACTGAATTGTTTTAGAATAGACTTAATCTTTAAGTTCTTTAATGATTAAGCAAACAGGGCTATTTTACACGCTGTTTGATGAGTGTCATGAAGAAGTACCCCTCCTTTTGTACATCATAAGTGACGTAAACGAAGTTGCGAGGGTCACCTAGTACATAATAATAAAACTGTAGAGGGTCGAGAGTCTGTACATGGAAGATATTTTAAAATTTTAATTGTAGGGCATTCTCTAATCGATACTGAAGCCGAAAATGTAATTTAAATTTTTCATGTCAGTCTGCTTGTCTGTCTGTCTGTATCTCGAATAAGTATCACGCCGAAACTACTAATTCGATTTGAATGAAATTTGGTACAATCTAAGCTTATGATCCGAGGAAGGTTCTGGGATACTGTTAATCGCGATATTTTGCGCGATTCCTTTGGGAGAGGGGATGAAAGATATATGGTGTATTAGTTGTAACTTCTCAATGCGTGGTCCGATTCCAATTTTTTTTTGTTTCATTAAGGGAGTACGTTAAGGATTGAGTCACACAAGTTTCAATGTTGAGGGTTTTGTAGTTCAGGAATTAGAAACATCTCAACTTTCGCAAAACCTAGAATTCAAGAGTGCCTTTGAATGTGAGGGTAAAACTAAACTGGCGTGTTGGCTTAATCATAAAAAAAGCTTAATGATTAAGGCTATTGTAGAATAATTCAGTTCTGAATTGTTTTAGAATAGACTTAATCTTTAAGCTCTTTTTTGATTAAGCAAACAGGGCAGTTTAACACGCTGCTAGATGAGTCTGATAAAAAAATACCTCTCCTTTCATAGATCTTATGTGACGTAAACGAAGCTGCGAGGGTCAGCTAGTCTATACATACATATATAATAAAACTGTTGAGGGTCGAGAGTCTACTGAAGCCAAAAATGCAATTGAATTTTTTTATGTCTATCTGTCTGTCTGTCTGTATTCCGAATAACTTGGTAAAATCAGAGCTTATAATCCGAGGAAGCTTCTAGGATACTTTTGATATCGATCTTTTGCGCGGTTCCTTTAGGAGAGGGGATGAAAGACAAAACGACTTTTTTAGTTGTAACTTTTCAATGCGTGGTCCGATTCCAATTTTTTTCAGTTTTATAAAGGGAATACTCTAAGGAATATTTCACACAAGTTTCAATGTTGAAGTTTTTGTAGTTCATTAGAGATATCTCAACTTTCGCCAAACCTAGAATTCAAGGATTCCTTTGAATGTAAAAATAAATAAGTTTTGGAATAGACTTAATCTTAAGCTCTTTTATGTTTAAGCAAACAGGGCAGTTTCATACGCTGATTGATGAGTCTGATGAAAAAATACCTCTCCGTTCATACACCATAATATATGTGACGTAAACGAAGTTGCGAGGGTCAGCTAGTATGAAATATAATTTCATTGACTGCCGCTGTGGCGTAGTCGGTGTAGTGATACCGCCTGCCGCGCCGGAGGTCCTGGGTTCGATTTCTGGGTTGGTCCAATTATTTGTGTGATCCACAAATGTTTCTATCGGAGTATGGGTGTTTTCTATGAATAATATGTATGTATTTTGAAATATATAAGTATGTATATCAGTCGTTTGGATATCATAGCAAACACAGGATTTAATTTTTCTCTATCGGGTCTCGAAGATATTTAGCGTGATAATGTAGCCGGATTGTAAAACCGATCTCTTACTAATATTCCTGCAACGTTTTAGTTTAATCAATCCACATACTTACATATTTCACTACACTCTGCCTAGTTCCTAGGATATGTAGCGTGATAATATACAGCCTATATAAAGATCCTACCTCTAGATTGCTATTCAAGTAAAAGATTAATTAAAATTATTCAGTAGTTTATCTATTTTGCAAAAATATACGAAAAGATTTTCATTGTTCTCTGCCGAGCTCCTAAAATATTTAGCGTAATAATATGTTGTCTGAGTGTAAAACCTAACTCTTACTAATATTCCTGCTACGTTTAAGTTAAATCAATCCACCGGTTTACACATTTCATTGCTCTCTGCTTAGCCCCTAGGATATGTAGCGTGATAGTATATAGCCTATTTTAAGACCCCACCCCTAAGTAATATTTGTGCAAAATTTGACCAAATCTGTTCAGTACTTTTCGAGATCCTCCCGGACAAAGCAAAGCAAACAGACAAACAGACAAAAATTTTTCTGACTATATTTTTGGGTTCGGTATCTTACGTAGAACACCTAGCGAGTATTTTTTTCTTAATATTTCCAATGTACAGTTTTGGCTTTTCTATCATTTTATTATATTATATTGTTAGCAATCACCAGGAATGTTAATAAAAAAATATACACTGAGATTAACAAAGCAGATTTCTATCACTTTATTTAACAAATTTTACTACACCCTGAACGTAATCATTACACAAGTAGCTAATCAGTAAGTAACTTAGAACATTCTTACAATCACGGCGACACTAATATCACATGGATCACACTGATCACCAGGGTGTGTAGTTCTTTACTCTGCAGCGGTCGACCGTCGAAAAGAGGGCGTCCACTACATTGCGCGCCTTTTTATATTGGAAATCTAGTCATAGACAAGTCGACTTCTACACGGCCTCTCCTGACCATGCATCGTCCTCGACTGCATATAAGATGTCTGAACCTCAACAGTCATCGGTTCAGATGGACTAGCTTCGGGATTGAACACGCTCATCGGCATGAGCTGCGATGCTTTCATCGAGGCGGCTTCTAAAATCAATTAGAAATAACATGTCATTACTATGTGCCAATGTAACACAAAGACCTAATTGTTGTATCCATCAACCTATCAAGGCCTTCCAACGTACAGTCCAAAATACATTAGCTAAGATAAATAGCACACAGCTTATCACACATCACCACATTCATTTAATGTGATTACGTTCGCACATTAAAAGGCAAACTATATGAGGATTTCTGATTCATACGAGGTTTATGATTCATTCACACTTGGATTCAAGTATTTACCATTCATCATCACTCTACCAATTCATTGTAGGGCAAACATCCCACAGTCTGTTTGCCGAAAAAGGAACGTCCCGCAGTCCGTCCTCTAACTACATGGGAATTGGCATCCCACAGGCATACCAATAGGAACGTCCCGCAGTCCGTCCTGTACACCGACATTCATCTTTACACTACCACGTAGGGCAAATATCCCGCAGTCTATTTGCCAAAAGGAACGTCCCGCAGTCCGTCCTCTACATGGAGTTGGCATCCCGCAGTCTGCCAATAAGAACGTCCCGCAGTCCGTCCTATATACGAAACTAACACTTATACATAAAACTAGTACCCATATATGTACAAAAGTTGTACCCATACAGAACACTGGCACCCAGCATGTCAGCATGGAACATCCCGTATTCTGTTCCTTCACCAACACTGGCTGCGTTCAGATGACACGCACCCGTCAGGCACACGCCACTTAAGTCAACACCGACAACTCATACATACATACATATGGTCACGCCTTTTATCCTCTAAGGGGTAGGCAGAAGCACATTATATGCCCACATTTCACCTATAGATGTTGTACCACGTAATAGGTGCTGTGCTGAGTCATATTGCTGTGCTGATATGGACAGGCGCAGGTTGTGACTGCCCACTGTTAAAAAAAATTTTAACTTTGCTTAATGATTGCCATTTTACTGGCAACCGGGACCAACAGCTTAATGTGCCTTCCGAAGCACGGAAACGCTCGCAAAATAACAAAGTGGTCACGTGGTGGTTACCCATACAAGAACCTGTCATAGTAAATGTTGTCAATATTACCGTCAACTCGCCACTCGAAGAATGCAGTGCAGGTATCAGGCCACCATTCGTCCTGCCATACCACCATAAACTGGGCCGCACGCAGCCCGTCATCCGCTCGGCGGCGCTCGCATGGACCACCATCTACCATACCGGGGTCCAACTTGCATTTTTACATTGAACCTGTGAAAACACAAATTGTTAACATTTAAACACGCGAGGTGAACCTCTATTACGATCCACGTGTGAACCTTACGGTACCTAGTTACTCTTCAGTAACCCGATCGTAGGGACTTCTGCACCTTTTTGATTTACAGTTTAGTTGCAAACCTCCCAATGGCACATCTCAGACTAGCGACCAAATCAGTGGGACGGTAGTTTAGTTTCTCTTTATGAGACCCAGGAAAAAATGAGACGTCCTCCGTTTAATAACGTAAAGGTCAGCTGCAACTTCCACAAAAATATTTAAACACAAATATTTAAACTGTTCATCAGCAATACCTCGATACTAAGACCGCTGCAACGAGCCCCATCTTGGTGCAAATGCTGCATCTCTCTGAGGATGCGGGCATCCCGCAGACTACCCATTAGAGCAGTAAGTTCGACGCTTCCATGTCGCTGAAATACCATTGAAACAACAGTACGCCAAATTTCAGATCGATCAGTTCTGCGAAGCTTAGGAGAAATTCCTTCATCACCTAGAAAGTGATGATGTTCAAAATGTATAGCTAAGACACATTAATCACCTCGGCTCTGAAATAAAAACAAATCGTATCCAAATTGGCCCATCCGTTAGGCAGCTGTGATGCCACAGACAAACACACAGGTTACACCCACAACAACACATGTTGTCGTCGGGGGTTTATTAATTGACCTCGATTCAGATCATGTTGAGTACAGTTCAAGCGTAAGTGGACCTGTCTGTTTGCGTGGTGCATCTTTGGTGTAACGTAGTACCTAAATCTCTGGCCCCATTTCTTTCACGAATTTCACACAACCAGCAGACTAACCTTTGACAGTAAAATCAGCGTTGCTGTACAGAAAAGGAACACTACATTTGTCATTGTCCCAAACCGTTCGGCTACATCCTGTCTAGAATTCAATCCAATGCATGCATCCAAGTATAGGTATTACTGGAAACGGGGTTTTATGTTCTTAAAAAAAAACTCAAGAAGTACAAGTTTATGACTTCTCAATCAATCATCAATCAGCCTACAGCAGTCCACTGCTGGATGTAGACCTCTCCCAATTTACACGGTTCTACGCCTTTCGCATCCTTTCCTACGGCCTTGTCCAGGTCGTTAGTTCTACTATAGATGTGCCAGCCCATGGCCACTATGATGTACTTACTCTGCGAGCTACGTTGACTACTCTGGTTCTCTAATAGATAACATTGTTTCGGATGTTATCTCTCAGAGACACCCTAAGTGTAGCTCGCTCTGTTCTAAGTAAAACACATTTACGCAAGTTGATCGAAAAACTCGCTTTGGTACACTACTTCATGTGACAGAACCATGCCCTCCTCTGCAGTCTATTCTTTTTGTGTCCAGTTAAGAGGCCTTGATATTTTACTGACCTGACCGATATAATTTCGATTGAGATAATCAGCATGTGGCAGTACAACTCCTTTTCTTTGCTGGAAAGCGGAATCCTGTGTTCGTATCGACCATTGGGCGCCTCTCAGAAAAAAAGGAGCAGACCATTTTTATGTTTTGTCAATTTGAGAGTAACATAATAAGGTAATAACAAAAACGTTGAGGGTAACTTAACAAAGTTATAGCAAAAGTGTTATGAAGCCTTTACGACAGCTAACGTTTACTTTACCGAATGGAATATGCTACCACACGCTTCCCATCATCAGCATAGGTTAATACTAGATACTACCACAATACTACTAACTTGCGTCCGTGTGAACCTCCGTGGGAGGTTCTGATTCTGGGTTCACTGGTCACTCTCGTCAGACAATCGTATCAAGCCTTGTCTAATTTGTTATTGATGTGAACTCCAAATAAACTTTTCAGTCAAACCTTGTAGCACGATTCTGGATATGTCTACGAAAATATCCTACAAGATCTAGAATTTGTCGGATCTGTAAGAGTTTTAAGGGAATAGGTGAAAATTATAAGGCGTTTACCTTTTCGTAAGCTTGGCACTTCCTGACCGCAGCTGAGGGCGCGTGCGTGTAGCGTGCACCCGTGCGCATCGCGTAGACGCGCATAACGTGATCAATGCACGCGCGTGTAGCGCATATGAATGCGCGTCGCGCAGACCAGCGTGCAGCGCGTCGTGTGGACTAGCGCGTGCAGCGCACACCAATGCGCATCGCGTAGACTAGCGCGTGCAGCGCACACCAACGCGCATCGCGTAGACTAGCGCGTGCAGCGCACACCAACGCGCATCGCGTAGACTAGCGCGTGCAGCGCACACCAACGCGCATCGCGTAGACTAGCGCTTGTAGCGCGCACCAACGCAAGTCGTGTAGACTAGCGCGTGCAGAGCACACCAACGCCCATCGCGTAGACTAGCGCTTGTAGCGCGCACCAACGCACGTCGTGTAGACTAGCGCGTGCAGCGCACACCAACGCCCATCGCGTAGACTAGCGCTTGTAGCGCGCACCAACGCACGTCGTGTAGACTAGCGCGTGCAGCGCACACCAACGCGCATCGCGAAGACTAGCGCTTGTAGCGGTCACCAACGCGCGTCGTGTAGGCTAGCGCGTAAAGCGCCCATCAGCGCACGTCGCGTAGACCAGCTTGCAGCGCGCGTCGTGTAGACTAGCGCGTGCAGCGCACACCAACGCGCATCGCGTCGACTAGTGCTTCTAGCGCTCAACAACGCCCCTCGCATTGATTTAGAACTCCCGGATCGGCGGACAGGAGGATTATCGCCGTTACTGTATAGGAGAGTGACAAAGGACAGTTTCTAGTCACTTCAACGATTGATTAACTGTGCACAAACATAATCGCACCACGCGTCAATACGTGAATTAACGGGTCAAAATTATAGTCATAAAATACTGCATTCTAAAGGGGTTGAACGCTTGAATCGCGTCCATAATCATTTGTAACGTTTGAAAAGTTCACGGGCACTTTCGGTACTAATTCGCTTCCTTTATGGCGAGTTGTAGAAACATCTCACTTTTAACGATACCGTACGTGTAACAACGAACGAGATTGGATCCGAGACCGCGATGGTGGTGTCTAGAATCGCGACGGCTACGAACGGTATTCCCCGTAATACCCTTCGTGACCAATTACACGACACGTGGCACTCACGATGGTCCACTCAAATCATCAATTCACTATGCAATTTACGGCTTGAATTATGCGTTTTAGGCATAATTACACGAGAAAACACAAACAAATTGCGTAAAACATACACAACTCACTAAAAGAGGGTACTTTGTAATGATTACGTTCCTTATGTTTCATAATACCTCTCGTTCGACTCGGTGAGTTGGCGATTAGGTAAGAATCACACTTCTGATGTTAGCAATCACCAGGAATGTTAATAAAAAAATATACACTGAGATTAACAAAGCAGATTTCTATCACTTTATTTAACAAATTTTACTACACCCTGAACGTAATCATTACACAAGTAGCTAATCAGTAAGTAACTTAGAACATTCTTACAATCACGGCGACACTAATATCACATGGATCACACTGATCACCAGGGTGTGTAGTTCTTTACTCTGCAGCGGTCGACCGTCGAAAAGAGGGCGTCCACTACATTGCGCGCCTTTTTATATTGGAAATCTAGTCATAGACAAGTCGACTTCTACAATATGTATATCTTTTATGATTAAGCAAACAAGGCAGTTTTATACGCTCCCATGAGTCTGTTAAAAATACCTGTCCTTTTATATACCTTATGTGGCGTAAACGAAGTTGCGAGGGTCAGCTAGTCTATCTATGCTTACTTATAATAAAACTGTTGAGGGTCGAGGGTTTGTACATGGAAGATATTTAAATTTTTTAATCGTAGGCCGTTCTATAATCGACACTGAAGCCAAAAATGTAATATAAAATTTTCGAGTCTGTCTGTCTGTCGTTTGTCTTTCTGTCTGTCTGTCTGTCTGTATCCCGAATACGAATCACGCCGAAACTACTACATCAATTTAAATGATACTTGGCACAATCTGAGCTTATGATCCGAGGAAAGTTCTAGGATACTTTTAATCCCTATATTTTGCGCAGTTCCTTCAGGAGAGGGGATGAAAGGCAAAATAGTTTTTTAGCTATAATTTCTTACTACGTAGTCCAATTTCAAATACTTTTTAGTGTCTGAAAGGGAGTAATTTAAGCATTATTCCACACAATTTTCAATGTTGAGGGTTATGAAGTTTAGTAATTAGGGGCATCTCAACTTTCGGTAAACCTCAAATTCTAGGGTTCTTCTGAATGTGAGGGTAAATCTAAACGGGCGTGTTGGCTTCATCATAAAAGAGCTTAATGATTGAGGCTATGACTGAATTGTTTTAGAATAGACTTAATCTTTAAGTTCTTTTATGATTAAGCAAACAGGGTCATTTTACACGCTGTTTGATGAGTGTCATGAAGAAGTACCCCTCCTTTTGTACATCATAAGTGACGTAAACGAAGTTGCGAGGGTCACCTAGTATATACTTATAATAAAACTGTTGAGGGTCGAGAGGCTGTACATGGAAGATATTTTAAAATTTTAATTGTAGGGCATTCTCTAATCGATACTGAAGCCGAAAATGTAATTTAAATTTTTCATGTCAGTCTGTTTGTCTGTCTGTCTGTATCCCGAATAAGTATCACGCCGAAACTACTGATTCGATTTGAATGAAATTTGGTACAATCTAAGCTTATGATCCGAGGAAGGTTCTGGGATACTGTTAATCGCGATATTTTGCGCGATTCCTTTGGGAGAGGGGATGAAAGACATATGGTTTATTAGTTGTAACTTCTCAATGCGTGGTCCGATTCCAATTTTTTTTTGTTTCATTAAGGGAGTACGTTAAAGATTGTGTCACACAAGTTTCAATGTTGAGGGTTTTGTAGTTCAGGAATTAGAAACATCTCAACTTTCGCAAAACCTAGAATTCAAGAGTGCCTTTGAATGTGAGGGTAAAACTAAACTGGCGTGTTGGCTTAGTCATAAAAAAGCTTAATGATTAAGACTATTGTAGAATAATTCAGTTTTGAATTGTTTTAGAATAGACTTAACTTTTAAGCTCTTTTTTGATTAAGCAAACAGGGCAGTTTAACACGCTGCTAGATGAGTTTAGCACCCGAACCACCCCCTAGGCGAGGCCGTGGATCTGTTGGGAGTCCTGGGACATCCTTCCGAGGGCTTACCCGGGGCTCCCAACCATAGGCTGTTGAGCGTTACATGAGGTTTTTTAGTCGGTAGGAGTCCGGCATAGCATCCATGAGGATTTTCCGTCACGTTAATAAAAAAACTCTGTACATTTTTGCTAAATAAACGCTGTTCAACGCCTAAATATTTGTTACCAGTCGACTTTCTACAATAATGGTTCTCATAGCTGGGAAATGTGGCCTTTAAAAAGCTTTAAATCTTGAATTGATTTTTTATTTTTAGTTTGTTCACCAAATTGCGAGCTAGGAATGTGCGGCCATAACTGAACATCTCGATATGTCACGTATTGAACAGAAATATTCAACCTGTTCATAACTTGACATCATAACTTATCATGACTTAATTTGAGGAAGACGGCTGTCTATAACTTGATATCTCATTATGTCAGAATTCAAACAGAATATTCAGTTCGACATAAGTTAATATATCAATTTGTCATTTTTATTCTCTCAGTTTTTCAGACAGTCATAAGTGTGTAAGTGGAGATATCCAGAAACCGACATTATCCTGGTAGCTAAGTATATCTTGATATAACCACATATCAATCTTCGTTCACAAAAAATAAATAATCGATAACTAGGCATGTAGATTTATCAAATTAGAGACGATAAAATGCGAGATGTCAACATACTACCAAGCGTGATTACAAAAAAAATTATGTACATATTCAGTTGTAATTTTTTTGTATATAGATTCATACCGTTAGGATCGTAATAACATCAGCAATCGTGACGGGATATAGAAAGTCACTTGACATGTTGGAGGGAAAGACCGAAGTGTACGTACATAGATTGGGTTCCTGGAACCCAGGGAATTTCGGGTGACGAAACAGTAGATAATCTAGCCCCAGAGGGAGCAGATGAATGCTTGGTTGGACCTAAGACTGAACTTCCCATCGCTCATAGAATCACCAAGGACGTTATCAGCAGGAGCATAATGACGGAAGTTTAATCTTAGATTGAGAATTTCAGCGGGAATGAGATAGTCAAAGCTAACAAGAGGAAACATGAGGCTAGTTAACGAGATCATTACAGAATATTGTAGCCTGAATAGTACTTGACAGTACTAGTTAAGAGTGATGGATGACCCCCCACGACCGAAATGCTCTTGCTGGAGACCAGTCTCAAGTTATGGCTGAGTATAAAATAATTTCAATTAGCAGATCTAAGATTATGGGTACGACAAGAAAAAACCAAGAAAATTTTCAGTATCTGGATGGGTCAGATAGTACGATTCTGTAAATAAACGAGAATTTGACCGGACGCCGTGAAAACTACTGGAATACTCATACTCATCATTAGGGGAAGTCTGGGAAAACGTTTGTTGTGGTGAGTATAACTCACTACTCCACACTCCACTCACATAGTTTATGGGTACAACGTAATGGTTACACGCATAAAATATACCTTTTCCATTTTAATGATAGGGATTCATTTCAGAATCGTGTAGTTTTATTTTTTTACTGATACATAAAGTTACGCTCTTGATTTTTTAAGAAAAATCAGTATAAAAATATAATGTAATTTGAAGATTATTTTACCGATCACTTCCATAAGTCATTCATATTGGGAGATAATACTAAAAGTCTAGGAGTGACTTAACGTTTAATGCCGGGTAAGATAATACGTTCTTAAATAAACTTAAATCAAAAGATTTACAGGGAATAAAATTGATAATAAAATATATTAATAGTGCGTCGCTTACAATCTGCCTCCTTAGTGCTAACTAGTTAGTACTACAGTCCCGTGGTGACAACAGAACGACGCGCGTTACCGGTCGCCGCAGCACGCCTGTGCGTGTGCGCACGTCCACAACACGGACGCGTCCGTCCTTGCCCGCATGGGTCGCACTCACTACTCCGTGACGCCAGGAGTTGCGCTCTAAGTTAGGCTCGACAAGAATGACGTAATCACCCACCTGTAAGGGACTTTCCTCTCGGTTCCATTTCTGACGTGGAAGCAAGGTCGGCAGGTATCCCAAATTTAAGTCCTTTAAGAATAATTGTTTAGGCTCACGGGCAGCCGCAACGAAGTCCTCCTTCTTATATCTGTTGTTCAACGACACAACGATAGGTTTTGGCGTTTTAAATTGTTGAGAAGGAACTCTAGCAATGAAATTAATATCCTCTTTTTTGATAGGGCAAGCAGTTACTTCACTGATTTTCAGAACAATATTGTAAAGATTTTCATAAATAAAATCACCTTAAACATAATAAGTACATGCATACGGTCACGCCTTTATCCCCAAAGGGGTATCGAGGCATATTATATGTTTACCTTTTTATAATTCGTCCCACGTAATGTAATAGGTGGTGAGCCGCATTGCCGTGTTGAAATGGACAGGCGTAGGTACTGCCTACTTTTGAAAATTATTAAATCTATAAGGTCTTCAACTTGGTTTAACGACTGCCATTTACTGGCTACCGTCAGCGTTAGTGGTATCGTCTCAACTCTTCCGGTTATGCTTAAAGTTTTCAGTCTGTGGCCCTAATCTAACAAACGTTTCGTATTCGCGCTTCACCATACTACTTACTCATTTTATTATTAAAGGGGATAATTAATAAACACGTACGTCATACCGGCCTTGGACCCACTAAGGTCTCTTCCTATCCATCTAGCGCAGTCCTGGGGTATTCTTTAGAGGGCTTACCCGGGGTTCCCAACCGTAGGCTGTTAGGTAGGATACGTGTGGTTTTTAGTCAGTAGGAGTCATAGTACATTCATGTGGGATTTTCCTCACGTTAAAAACCCATCTAGCGCGTAACTCCCCGGGTAAGTTGGAGGATGTCCTAAATTTGTTCCCACATTTTGGTTACGACTTATCCTAGAGGCTCGATAGAATACGGTTCAAACTTTGCTTATAACTGTAGCGTAGGTACTCGGTTTAATAAAACTAATGGAGAACTTAGCTAGCTAATTTTATTTTAAAAAAAATCAAGGACGAACTAAGGTCGTGGGTGGTAAAGGCCCGTCAATTTTGCTCCGGTAGCGGTACTTCCCGTGCGCGATGCGACGATAGCAGCTCCGCTGGTCGGCTGCGTGGAAGGTCGTCGCTGGGGCTGGTGATGTGGAGCCGGGGACTGGACCGCGGTCAGTAATAATGTAGTGCCGGTTCCAAACCCAAATCTTGGACCCCAATCCGGGGTTAAAATTCCAATTTTGGTTAAACAGTCGACTAATAATATTATTATTATCACTGACAGGCAGATTACCAAGTTTGCAAAAGTAACTAAATTTGAATCCACAATTACGTGCGGACGTGGTTAGCACTTAGTATCGGGGCGCAGTACGTGCAACCGCTAAGTCACTTTTTCGCCGACTGAGATGGCCGCGCCCTAGGCTGCGGTCATTCAATGTCGCCTGCGCAGGTTCGTGACGTAAGAATCGTACGTTCTAGCAAGGAGGCAACGCGAACACAATAGAATCCGATGGCCCGGTACAGTCAAGGATATAAGTCAATGAAATAATTGCATTGGGTTTGATATTTTCTTGTTTTTTTTTTAGTTTTAATATTTTTATTTAATTAGTATATATTGTAAATACTGTTTGTACATAATATTTAGGCTATTTGAATTATTTTAGTGTAGGTTTTGTTAGGTAAGTTTGTCATTATTTTTAAATTATAAGGGTTTTTATAGATAATTATTTATTTTACACAAGGTAACGTGTATTTACGTTACATTACCCCCTCGGGTACGGAAAGGATTTTATCCTAAAATAAAATCCGTAACAAATGCGCTTACGTATTTGTTTACTCATTCATACTTCATCTATCATATTAAAATATTCATACGTCACGCAATTAAACAACAGCTGTATATATTTTATAATCACACAGCCGCCACCTAGTACATTATAAGCAAGGGTATTGTTGCTACGAACAAATAACCTAACAAATACAGTAATGGTAGAATATTGATAGGGTAAGTAACTAAAAGTTTGCAAAGTAGTGTAAAAATTGGTAATTTAAGTTAAGTGTCTGTTTTAATTATTGAACAATTTTAAATCTTTAATATGCCAGGTTCCAATATTCTTTCCTTGCATATTTTCTAAGACATAAACAAGAGGTGACTTTTTACCTATAATCTTGCATTTTATATATTTTGGAGCCAATTTTTTGCTAAAATATTTATCTTTATCGCTAATAACATAAGTGCGCTTCATTACAAAATCTCCCACCTGAAATTCCGCCGATTTACGACGCAAATTATATTGTGAGGTATTTTTGACATGGGCGTGCCATAGTTGTTTTTGAACTTCGTCAAAGATACTTGATAGACATCCTAAGTTTTCGGCATATATATCCCTGGGCAGAAAGAAAATCTCAGATCCTAGGTCATTATCAACGTAGTGGGAGCCGCATGGGACAAGTTCACGACCATATACTAGGAAAGCAGGGGTGTAACCAGTAGCTTCATTAACAGAACTATTTATCGCGAATTGAACTTTGGGAATAAAAGTGTCCCATGTTCTATGGTCATTTTCCACGAATGTTGAAATGCAAGTCATTATGGTCCTATTATACCTCTCCACGGTATTAATCTGTGGCGTATACTTTGGCGTGTAAAAAACATTCGGCACGTTATATTTTTTAAAGAAATTATCTGTTGTACTGCTAATAAACTGAGTGCCATTGTCCATTAACACGGTTTGTGGCACGCCGTGAACTAGAAACACCTGATTTTTCAATAATTTTAAGACGGCATCCGCTGTAGGCCTTCGAATCGGGAAAATATGGCAAAATTTCGAAAAACAACAGGTTATTACCAATATTTGACTGCCTCTGTGGCGCAGTCGGTAGTGATACCGCCTGCGACGCTGGAGGTCGTGGGTTCGATTCCCACCGGAGACAAATATTTGTGTGACCCATAAATGTTTGTCTCAAGAGTCTGGGTGTTTCTATGTATAATATGTATGTAGAATAGAATAGAATAGAATACACTTTATTGTACACCATATCAATGATTACAAGAACTTATACCAAAAATGAACTCTAGGTACAATCGGCGGTCTTATCGCTTACAGCGATCTCTTCCAGACAACCTAATAGATTAATTGTTAGGATCAATACTGTAAGGTAGTTCATGGCGCACTAAACAAAGCTACAAGCTACCTACTACTAAAGTAGGTATAATATTATATTCATTCATTTATCAATCCAGAAATAGGCCTATACTTATATAAATAATATACAATATACATATATACATATAAATAAATAAATACATACATAAATATATTAATCCCTAAATGTTATATGTATAAATAAATAATAATAAACAAATTGCAATAGGTATATAACAACAAAAAAACAGATAAATCTATCCATAATGGTAATTTGTGTAATAATGACAGTGACATTGAACTGTGAATTACGAGTACCAGACTAGATGTAAGTTTTGAATGAAAAATTACTACTTGATATTTAAATAGTGATCCTTTACTTTCAACTTAAAATTAGACAGCGTTTGGGCGCGTTTGATTTCGACTGGCAATGCATTCCATAGACGCACTGCCTGTACAGAGAAAGAATGATCAAAGTACGATGTAGAATGCATGGGCATTTTCAGCGTTAAATTTTCTGATGATCTCAAGCATCTTGTGTGCGAGTCATGTAGAAACTGGAATCGTTCCTTAA
The DNA here is from genome assembly GCA_933228765.1 of Miltochrista miniata. Lineage (NCBI taxonomy): Eukaryota > Metazoa > Arthropoda > Insecta > Lepidoptera > Erebidae > Miltochrista > Miltochrista miniata. The sequence continues at coordinate 51,375 of OW121778.1, forward strand.
GATAGAAAGGTGCTGAAGGGTTAAACATCACATTATATAGTAATGAAAGGATATGAGCATTCCGGCGAAGTCGTATTGGTTACCACTTGAGTTGTTTACGAGATTCGGAAACGTGGTCATATTTTCGCAAACCAAATATGAACCGTATACAGAAATTCTGGAGACGCTCAAGTTTATTCAACTGGTTCTCTGTGAGGTCCAAGTAGCTGGCATCAGCATAGTCTAGGATAGGAAGCAGGATAGAATTCGCAAGCGCAATTTTGGTGCAAGTAGGCAGAAAATTACGCAATCGTCTCAAAGAACCTGCCGAAGCAAATACCTTACGACTCACCTCGTGCAGCTGTGAGTCCCAAGACCATTCAGCATCGAGAAGGATACCGAGATTTTTCACAGTTTTGCAAATTGGTATCAATGTACCATCTAGCATAATTTGAGACAGTTGCGACCACTGTACTTGACAGATCTTCCTAGAGCTACCTATAATTATGACTTGAGTTTTTAGTGGGTTTAACATAAGCCCATAACGGTTACTCCAATCAGAAATACAAGCTAAATCAATGTTAATGTTATTTACTGCCTCTGTCAACCATTCCAGCGATGCCTGACAATATATCTGAAGATCGTCTGCATAAAGGTGGTATGAGAGAGAAGGTGATCAGAAATAGAATTAATAAAAATTGCGAACAGTAGAGGAGATAGAACGCCACCCTGGGGTACACCGACTGATGTATTACACCAAGACGAGCGGACGTCATCTATACAAATACACTGTCGGCGACCACACAGGTAACTACGAAACCAATCGATAACCGGTGGAGATATGTTAAGTGAGCCAAGCATTCCCAGCAGAACATCAAAATCTACCGTATTGAAAGCGTTTGAAAAATCGAGCAGTGCCAATACAGTTAGTTTTCCATCCTCCATTCCAGATCTGATATCATCTGTGATATTGACTAAAGCAGTGGATGTACTATGGCCAGAACGGAAGCCCGATTGGTACGGGTTGAGCAAATTGTTTTTTGTAAGAAAAGAAGAGAGTTGGTTATGAACAAGGCGCTCAAGAACCTTAGACAAGAAAGGGAGAATTGAAATTGGACGAAAATCAGAAAAAGAAACAGGATTAGGTTTTTTGGGTAGTGGTGTGATTTGAGCATCTTTCCAAATGTTTGGAAAGGTGTTACTAAATATGGAATGATTAAGAATGTGACAGATAGTTGGTAGAATTTGATCCAAAATAGGAAGGATCATATTTCTGCTGATACAGTCACTTCCAACTGCGTTGGATGTGATTCCAAGAATGCTTTTCTTAACATCACAAGCCGGAAATTGATTCAATACAAATGGGGAATAGCTGGGCATTGGAAGAGATGAAAGAAAGCTTAGAGTACTTGCCTTTACAGTCCCATTAAAGTTAGACGAGGCAGCAAAATGTTGATTAAGTAAATCAATGTTGAAATCTTTTGGAATGGTACTTTGTTGTGCTTTCCCAACGCCCAGAGTTTTAAGAAACTTCCAGACCTTGGCTGGATCTCCATTTTGAACAGACTTATGAATGTATTGGCGTTGAGCATCTCTACACTCCTTATTGCAGCGATTTCGAATTATGATATATTTGTCACGATTCATGTCGCTAGGCTTGGCATTTAATCTACTTTTAGCTGCAACTTTCTTCTGCATGAGTTTCCTGATTTCATCGGTCAACCAAGGTGCGGGGGCGTGTTTTATCTTCACTCGCTTTATTGGGGCATGTTTGTCGTACAGATGCATGATTGCATCAGCGAAAAAATGTAGTTTGCTGTCCATCGAGTCCGAAACCAAAAGTGACGACCAGTCTATTTTTTCAGCATAGTCGCGCAATGCATCCAAGTTCATGCCACCAAAATTGCGTTGCATGATGAATTTAGGTTTTGCCTTTGGTGGACGGAGTTTGTAGGAGAGGAAGAGCAAATCATGATATGAGAAAGCGTTAGCTTCAAGTTGACCATGTTTAGCAACATGATTTGCTGAGGACACTAAGATAAGGTCAAGAAGAGAGGGTCTACAATCAGGAGCGTTATGAGTTGCATTAAGAGGAAGACTAGAGGGATTAGTAGAATGCAAAATGGCTGTAAGAGATGCAGATCTAGAATTCTGTTTTAGAATACACGTGTTGAAGTCACCCAAAATAATGGTATGTGGATAGGAAGGCATTAAGTTAATAAGTATATTTTCAAACGACGCAAAATAGTTTATGTGCATTGAAGGACTATAATATACACCTAAGAGCATTCTTGTGTGGTTCAACTCCACCTCCAGGAAGATATGCTCCCCGGCATCGGGAAGTGGCGGTTGCGGTGAAACATTGAGGACTTTGTGTGATATATAATTTCTAAGATAGATTGCAACTCCACCACCAGCAATATCAACCCCTCGATCATTTCTTATGAGCTTAAACCCAGGGATCTGGTACATAGTCGAAGGAAGAAAAGATCTTAGCCATGTCTCAGAGACTAGAATGGCATGTAAATGCTTAGAGTCGAAGCTGGCCAACATTTCAGGAAAATGTGCCGGAATAAATAAATAAATAAATATAAATAAATATTCAAGGACATTTCACACAACGCTATCTGATCCCAAAGTAAGCTAGGAATAACCTGCTTGTGTTATGGGTATCAGACCACGGATATTAATACTTATATACTTTTAAATACATACATATTATACATAGAAACACCCAGACTCTTGAGACAAACATTTATGGGTCACACAAATATTTGTCTCCGGTGGGAATCGAACCCACGACCTCCAGCGCCGCAGGCGGTATCACTACCGACTGCGCCACAGAGGCAGTCATAAGGAATGCTCTGGGCATTGAGATGAACGACGTTAAAATTCTTGGGAACATCAGAAAACAACGCATTAAGATTTTCAGAAAGTGAGGGGAGACTTACAAAACTGTCATGATCACTGCTACCAGTCGTGAAATAATCACTGTCATCATTATCCAACATAACAAATATAAATAGGTACTAATAAATAAATAATTATAATAATATAAATGAATAATTATAACAATAAAAATAAATAAGTAATATTTTTTTATAAGTAAATAGTAATGTATTAAATAACAAAATAAATAACACGTTATTCTTACGCAGTTGGTTAATATATAACCAAGCTAAGTATATAAACGGGTATATCTAGATACCCGCCAGATGTGCCACTTAAGTTTACGATATTACTATCAAAATACTGCACTAACTAAAGCCAGCTAGCATGCAAATAACAATGAGCTCGGATTTCTACAGTATAATATACATAAAATTTAGAGAGCATAAATAACAAAATAAGCTGAGCCAGATGGTCAGCAAAATAGGTAGGTACCTACATTTTTATGTGCTACAGTGAAACTAAATATAATAAACATTGTATTGAATAAGCTAGGAATGATCAAAGTAAATAATAATAAGATACTAAATACTTCTTATCTAGGTCGCAAGAAATAAAATTAATAATTATAATTGCAAACATGCCTTATACTTGTATTTATAACATGACCTCTTAAAAAAGAGGTCGTGGCTGTATGGTCATAAGTCCTTCGTCCCACCCATATTGATCTTAAGCAACAAGAAAAAAAAAAGCGCACTGATTGTATGTTATCATGACGCATGCATGACATGAATGACATTCATGAACGTCAATTACGTCAAACCAATGAATTTACTAATCATTTTCATTACATACATAATAAGAATTAATTTCTGTTTTCAGGACTATGTATTGTAATAATAAATGAATGATTGAAGTGAAGCCTAGATAGACTTATAACAATTATATTCCTGAATATTAATCAATATAGGTGCAACACGACTGGTATTTACTCGAACATTTACAATAACAAGTTATCAAGCACAATTAAAAGATTCACTTAGCGTTGAGCAAATACAAATACTTAAATACAATTAATAAAAATAACAAGTTATAAAGCACAATTAAAAAATTCACTTAGCGTTGAGCAAATACAAATACTTAAATACAAGTAATTAATAAATTTTATGCAGAACTAGTGTACTGATTCTAGGAATGTTTGGAGCCTGTTAATTCTATGCTTGAAGCTCAATCAATCAATGCACTACACTATAAGTACCCACCCCACCGCTCGCTAAAGCAATTACATAAACAAATAAGCACACAAGGTGCTATGGACTACATTCTATACAAGTTTTACCATGATAGTTAATCAAAATCAAGTACCTTTCAGCTGCAAACAATCAATCACATGTTTACAATTTATGCATATATTTAATATATCTACATACCAGAAGCAACATAAATAGTGCACCCAGACCATTGAGAAAATAATGTGTTCAAGGACGGCTAGCATATACTAATTGAAAAAGCATAATAAAACAAGGCTACTTTTTATGTATGGTGCGTTTGGACTTAGCTGTAGTTTTCCCTGAAGTGGTTGACTTCTCTGACCTCTATTCATCAGCTGTACTTGGTATCTTTTTTAGCTCAGAGAGTGAAACCACCCGGTGTCTTGAACCATCTCCGGCAGCAACATAAATAGAGCCTTCCCAGGTCCAGCAATTAGTTACACCAAAACGTTCCCTGGCTGCTGAAAACACTGCATGTCGCTGCTTCGTCAAGAACTCTGATACCACTATATCCGAACCCTTGAATTTTGTTTTAGAAAACCATAAGCGATCCCTGCAAGCAACAGTTTGCAACTTTATTATGATAGCCCTGGATCTATTACTGCCAGCAGTACGGCCCATTCTATGACACCTTCTGATGTCATCAGTTGTAAATTCAGGCAGTTTCAAGTGCTCCTTTACTATATCGACCACCTGTTCTGCCAGCTGCTCCTTTGGTTGTTCCGGCACACCATGAATGAGAAGCATCTTCCTCCTAGTTCGCATCTCTAGAGAGTCAACTTGGCTTGCCAACAAATCAATTTGGCATTGTAATGTACTTAAAGTCTCTCTCACAATTACTTTGAATAATCCAAACTCCGTGGCCAACGCTGATGATGAAGCTGCAGATGTATTGTTCGTCTTTGGTAGTTCAGACTCAAAATGAGCCATCCTGGCATTAAAGGACTCCTTCAGCTGTGCCATTGATAACTGCAACATCTCAACAGCCATGGTGGAATATAGTTGTTTCACTCAAATTGTGAAGTGTGAGAGAATTGATGTAACACTTTCTGGCAGGTATGCCACGCGAAATCCCGTTTTGTATAAAAATATGTGTTCAACGCGTGTTAGTTTAAAACAAATGTTAACAATTTCACCATATCAATGTAATTGTATTATTAATAAAAAATAAATAAGAAAATAATAAATAATTCACTGAAATATATTATTTTTACTTGGAGCAAAATTTTTACGCCTTTACTCAAACTACCCACTTTTTATGTCCATATATATATATATGTAGGGTCAAGTGTTCAACAATGAAACACTAAAAGTTCATAACCTCGTACATCTCATGTTTTTGCTGATAGAAGTCTATAATTTTACAGGCATGTAGTCAATATGATTGGGTATCGAATGTCATTTATAGATTTTTTAAAATAAAGTGATTGAATCGACAAAGAAATAAAAACTAAGAAATGGGATTTGTGTCATTGTGTCCATATGGGCGTACACAATGAAACACCATATATTCAACAATGAAACACCATAAATAAACTGTGCCTAATTCAAATTTTGATTAATGTAGGTAGTTATTAAAGAAAGAGCAGTCAGTTTCTACGTTACATGCAGTGGCACGACGTGCCATGCTGCATGCTTCAGGCTTTTTTAATGACAGTTATGCATGCCCTGATTTATAAGACCGTAAACATTCGATTCCAGCCATTTTCCCAGCTAACAGAATATCGAATATTGTTAATTTTTGCCATTTGGTAAGCAATACGCCCCTCGTCCTTTTTACAGCTTTGTTACGCGCCATCTTAAAATTAAAACAAATTTTAATAGATAAGGTTTAACAATATCAACCAATAAAAATCTATAAAACAGTGTTTCATTGTGTCCATTGTTAAACTGTTTCATTGTTGACTACCTAGGGTTTATCTAACTAACTTTTAATTTATGTTCACAAAATTGTAACTTTGAAACAAATAAAATATGCCAAAATAATCTACAAAACATGTAGAATGCAGGATAATCATAAAAAATATAATATTCCTAACCATTAAATAATGAAAAATCTTTAAACATAGCCAGAAATAATTCAATTTTTGACGAAAATAGTAAAAATGAGCCGCAGACGCGTATTTTCTCACGCGGTGCCGCCGCAAACTGGGATACGCCGGTGGTATCTGTTGAGTGTCCTTACGCGATATATTGCACTAACTGCCAACGTCGCGTTTTGGAAATATTACTATGTTTTATTGTGTACCACTGTTTCATTGTTGAACACTTGACCCTATACATATATGTATATATGTATATATATGTATTTAAATTTAAAAGTATATAAGTATTAATATCCGTGGTCTGATACCCATAACACAAGCAGGTTATTCCTAGCTTACTTCGGGATCAGATAGCGTTGTGTGAGATGTCCGAGAATATTTATATAAGTATTTTGGGCACGGCTAACTGGAAGAGGACCTACGAGATCGACCGAAATCATTTGGAATGGACGACAGCATTGCTTGGGACGACCCATTTCTCCCAAAGTTTTGTGATTTTGTTGCTTGTACTCGAGACATTTAATACAAGAACCTACGTATTTGACTACGACATTATGCATTCCTGGCCAAAAATAACGGAGAGCCAAACGGCGGTAAGTCTTATAGACGCCTAAGTGACCAGCTGTAGGTTCGCTATGGTTCTCGGCAATAGCTTGATCGCGAAGTTCCATAGGCACAACTTCCTTCCATGAGAACTCCGAAGTTAGCTCATGCTTATTCTTTGTCAGACGGTACAGTGAGTTATTTTTAATATGAAAATTAGGGTAATTTTTAGCTGAATTTAATACGCCGTTAAAAACATCTTTATACCATGTGTCAGCAGTATTCTTATAAGAGTTGGCTGTGTAGATAGCGCTGACAGGAACGGCTCTTGAAAGAGCATAAGGGATAACGTTATCTACGCCGCGCCGGTGTTTAATCTCGAAATCGAAAGAAGACAAGCGAACGCCCCATCGTGCTAATCTACCGGTGGGGTTATTCAAGGAAAGGAACCATTTTATGGCACTGTGGTCGGTATAGACAGTGAAACGTCTCCCATTATTTCATAAAAAACAAAATTGAAGGCTTTATACACGGTCACATTCCAAAAGTATCACTTGGTCCCACGTAATACGTTGAAGTGAACAGAGGCAGGCTATGGAAACCTGCTTAGACTTGACCTTCAACATGGCTTCATAACGACCTAACTCCTGGATGCCAAGATGGATTACTAACAAAACTTTCCACCATCACGGGCCCAACCAAGAAATCTGTCAAGCTTAGTGCAAGAACGCTGCTCTTTTGTCCTATATTCTAATTTAAATTACTTGGATATAAACAGCTATCTAGAGATCTAATATCAATGTCATTTTGCTCAAAAGGAGCAGGTTTGATAGCCAGATTTTTGGCTAAAACATCTATAAAATGATGTAGCGAAATTGCTACCCGTCTTTTAAAATAATCCAGAAGCTTATGCTTTCCTTTATTCATATAAAAATAATAATTCTTCCTAACAATAGTGTTAGTGTCAATTATACTAAACTTTTTATCATGAAGTGTTAATGTGTCCAATGACAAAGGAGATCATTCACGTTTCATACATTTTTGGGCCAATTCTGAAAGTGCCGGCCAGAAAAAGAAAATGTGATATTCGCATAGAACACACAATTTCTAGCAAAAAATACTACTACATTAACCCTGTGCGTGCTATGGTTTTGTTGTTACATGCTTTTAAAATTCGAGAAAAATGTTATTTTGATGATGTATTTTGATACATTTCATCACTTGAATAGTGATTTGTTTTTACGTTATTCTATTGTAATAAGAAAGAATTATCATTTTACTAACTATCTTAGTACTTACGCACAAACAAAACGTACCTAACGATTCACAACAAGTCCAAACTTGTTTCAAAAAACTTAGACAAAGGTGCCGCGCGCGCAGCCCCCCAGGCTCAAGCGACAGGTACCTGGCAAATCACCGCGCCACCTCCCGACGCCCGATGGGTGCGATGGGGTCCTACCACCAACCAAGCCAGCCTCACCTGCGAGTGGTGCACCTGCTGATAAACGGACGAGGTCATGGCGCACAGAATAGGAAAATTCGAAACTAAACCCTGTACCAACCCGTCTGGCCAGCGTGATACAGTAAGGCCAAATATCCTCCAATGATACACACAACAAAACAACGGCCCCCAGTTCCCGGCACTCCCGCTGGTCCCGATCACGGCAGCGGTCGGAGTGACGGCGGGAGGGGGGGTGCTAAGAATCTCCGGGTTACGGGAGGCTGCCATACAAAACTGATCCTGGCTACGTTTAATGGAACTACTCTGCGCCTGGACGAGCGGCTCACCGAACTCGAGGTAGAACTAGGTCGTATTAACTGGCACATCCAGTATTGTGCGAGGTCCGAAGAAAGGGGGAGGACACGCTAACCCTTGCATCAGGCGACCTGTTTTTCTTTCGGGAAGGTGACGGAAGACATTCTTCCGAGGGCGGGATTGGCTTTATGGTGAAAAAGGACCTAGTTAGCAGCTTTGTGGCGATCAGCAGTGTTTCGCCTCGGGTAGCGTGCTTAATACTGAGACTCACCAACAGGTACACTCTGAAGGTGATACAAGTGTACGCCCGACCTCGAAAAGCACTGTCGAGGCAGTTGAGACCGTATACGAGGACATAGCAAAAGCACTACATGGTACTGCCAAGACTCACTACAGCGTTGTAATGGGGGACTTCAATGCCAAAGTCGAAGATCGGCGCAGAAATGACCGGGGTCATATGCTTGTCAGTTTTCTTGAGTCTGAGGGGCTCTTCTTGATGAACTCTTTCTTTAAGAAGAAGCCCCACAGAAAATGGACTTGACGATGCCCCGACAAGGTCACAAGGAACGAGATAGACTTCATCATGTCGGACAGGAAGTCTATATTTAGAGATGTCTCTGTGGTTAACAGGTTTAATACCGGTGGTGATCACCGACTTGTACGAGCATCTCTGAATTTGAACTTCCGAGCTGAAAGGGCCCGTATGATGAAGCCTACTCTCCGACCTACCGCGCTCCAGTTAGCCTCAGGGGCTGAGAGGTTCCAGTTAGAACTTCAAAATCGTTTTGATCTGCTGGAAACCACTGGCAATATTCACGATAAGGCCGACAATGTGGTCAGGATGCTACAGTAAGTGTCCCGAAGGTTCTTGTCCGGAAAAAAGCAATAACAGGTGCTCTAAGCTCTCGCCCGAGACTCTCAAACTTATGAGAATAAGACGGGAAACGCCATCTACGCACTCGTCTTCGTCAGACCAGCGGGATCTAAATCTCAGAATCCGAAAGCTGATACGACGCGACCTTAGACGCTATAACACCAGCATCGTTGAGGCAGCGATCTAGCAGAACAGGGGTACCAAAGTACTTGCCCAACAGCTTGGAAGACCCCGTCTGATGAAACTGAAGACAGCGGATGGCAGAACTGTGACCTCAAGGTTCGAGATTCTCGAGGAAATTAAGAGCTTTTATTTTGTATGCATCACGGACAAAAAGGCCGACGAGTAGGACCCTACTGATTGTGACCACCGAGTCCCACTATCGCGCCACTATAGCGAGGACATTCCGGACATCGATCAGGGCGAGGTGAGGGCAGCTCTCGGGCAACTTAAAAACAACAAGTCCCCTGGGGAGGACGGAATTACAACTGAACTACTGTAGGCGGGGGGGGGGGCTCCGGTTCTCAACGAGCTGACGAGTTTGTTTAATTCCGTCCTCCAACAGGGGCAAACACCTGAAGCGTGGAGCGGGAGTGCGGTGGCTCTGTTCTTCAAGAAAGGTGATAAGACCTTGCTGAGGAATTACAGACCCATCTCACTCCTGAGCCATTTTACAAGTTGTTCTCGATAGTAGTCACAAACCGCCTCGCCGGCAGGCTCGACGAGTTTCAGCCAAAGGAGCAAGCCGGATTTCGAAACGGCTTCAGAACCGTGGACCACATCCATACTGTACGGCAGATTGTACAGAAAACAAACGAGTACAATCAGCCGCTGTGTATGGCTTTTGTGGACTACGAGAAGGCCTTTGACTCTGTCGAAATAAAATACTCTTTATCTTTACTTTACATGCTCCTTTATGTAGGAACGTGAAATCAAAATTGGGCATAAAATATGCCTCTGCCTCACCCTTCGGAGAAACAGGTATAATTATATGTATGTGTGCTGAAAGACATAATTAATAAAATAAATCACTATTCAACTGCTCATATCAATTAGAATGACACCTTCGAAATAACATTTTTCACGAATTTTAAAAGCATGTAACAAAAAAACCATAGCACGCACAGGGTTCATGTAGTAGTATTTTTTGCTAGAAATTGTGTGTTCTATGCGAATATCACATTTTCTTTTTCTGGCCGGCACTTTCAGTTTTTGGTCCAAAATGAATGATGTCCTTTAAATAGTACCTAATTCTATTTTCCGCAACTGGCATATGTTTACAGTAAGGCAGTGTGTAAATAATAATATTATTTAAATCTAAGGAGTTTAATTTATTATAATATTTAACAAGTTTATGTTTGGTTATACCTGTCCTGTTTCCTATGAAAATGACCAGATTGTCTTTCTGTTGAAATTTATAGCTGCATACGGACTTCATTATTTGTGTATAGGATGAAGAAGGCATGCAGTGATTTATAAAGGACTGCCCTTGTGTACAAAAACTTAATTTTGACCCCATGTCTCTTCCAATTTCATCACTGAACATGATCCATCGACTACTTTCGCTGTTATCTTTTTTAAGACCAATATTGACCTGTTTTTGTGTCCCATGCATCTGGTCACCAGATAGGTTAAGTGGCTAGCTCGGACTCGGCCCTGGCTCGGGTTGGCTGCAGTCACATTTAGTTTTATCTGCTAAAGAGCTAAAACGGTCAGCATAATGAGATGTTGAATTTAAGAGTTTATCCATAGCCAAAGAATATTCTTTTATAATCAGCTGAGATTTATCATACATAGTCTTAACAGACTCCAGGGAATCTTGAAGCTGTTGTAATTTATAATTGAATTCCTGTGTGTCTGCAGTATGCTGCTTTTGACTAATTTCTAACTTTTCAGTGCATAAATTTAGTTCACGTAATATATCCAATCTATTTCTACAATTTTTAATATTTTTGGTGAAGTTTTTATTATTATTAAGCAAATTTTGATTTTTTCTTATTAACTTATTTATTTTTATATAATGTTTTAACTTTTTGTTACTACAATGACCTAAACCTATATTAGTCGATAGTGCAGTGTGATTGGGAGTATCATTTGTCAGGTCTATAATGTCAGTCTGTTTATATTTTGCAGCGGTAACTAACTGTGTGGAGCTATCTATGAGTTCATCAAACAAGGTTTGGTTTTGTTGGGTACTGACTTGCAAAGAGACCTCTTCTAGCTGAGTCATTTGTTGATGGGAGTCCCTAACCTCATGTTCCAGATCAGCTATGCGGTTTAAGGCGCGCTCATACTCTGCACTGCACTTATCAAAATTATTAACTATTCTTAACAGTTCATCCCGTTCCCCAGTCACTTCATCTAACCGTACACTTAGCAAGGACAACTGTTGCTTTAGTTTGCCGTTGTGTTTTACAACCGAGATAAGCTCTGTTTCATTGTCCTCACGTTCATTACTGAGCTGCACAACCTGCTCCTTGGCAGATTTCAGTTCTTCTAAAACCAGTTGGAGTTTAGTCTGTTCCTGACGGGCCAGACCTCTTCGAGTCATCATTTTGTAATTTTTTACAAGACAGCTACTTTATATTAAAAACAAGGAGTAGCCTATGAAGCTATGGATGGATAGAAGTAGGATAGCAATATATTAATGCGAGATTGAGTGTGATACCTGTCAGTTTTCAACATAGAATATAATTAATTATATTACAAGTGAACAACAGGTGCACACACCTACTGTACCTAGTACTTTCAAAGCGAAGGTGGGATTTGATTGATCTACCTGTTTAATATCAGCATTAAATATATTATGACATATATACAAGTGAACAACAGGTAAACAAACTCACCGGCACGCCTAAACTATCCACTGAACAACTTCTGACACTTCTTTTGTGAATCTATAATGTTATTTATTTAATTATTCGAAGTAAAATTGTCTGTTACCAGCTGAACTAACTAAATACTTACTAGCTTTATAACTTTCAATGTTTTAAACGTCAATATTAATAATTTTTGCAGGTTTATGTGTACAAGTAGACTAAGGTTATGTTACCGGCAATAATTTTATTTTAAGTAAAAATGACGAAAGTGATCTGAGAATATTTGATATTTCGGCATATGGTCAGTATGTGCATCTTTATAACAAACGGACCACTGAATCTGTTCATAAATACCATAGATGTGTTCAAAGAAAAAAAATATAAAGAAGAGAAGAAATAAACACTTCCAAAAAGAATACAGAAATGAAAGTAGATTCCTGCACCGCTCTCGAGCGCACCTCTGTAATAGAGGAGACAGAGAGCGGCTGGCGCAGGCGTTCGCTAATGGGCACCCCTGGAACACGGAAAAGTTGCCCACCGCCATGTGACCGTTGGTGGGCGGGGTCCCCCGACCTTACGCCCACGGTCAAGAAACAATCGGGGGCGCGCAGTAACTCCTCACCGCGGCGCCCCCGAACTGCACGGCAGAGCGGGAGCATTATCGATTACTCCCGCTCCCCCGCACAGTGCACCTCCCACTTTGCCGCCATCACCTCGTCAACTGGCGAGGTGACAGCGGCCCAGCACTGTTGAAGCCGGTCGCGCCGTTATTCACGGCCGGCAGCCCGAACTGCATGGCAGGGCGGGAGCATCTACCCAAACTCCCGCCCCCCACGCAGTGCCTCTCCCACTTTGCCGCCATCGTCTCGCCAGCAAAGGTGGCGAAGCGACGGCGACCCATCATTGCTGCTGCCGGCCGTGAATAACGGCACGGCCGGCAGCAACACACACCACCGAGCAACCCACAGGTGGGTTACTCCCGCCTCGGCCGAAATTAGCCAGAGTAGCACAACTCCCCCACAGAGGAAGGGGAGTGGTCGCTACTCCGTTGCCCAGGATGCACCACGAGGAGGATCCGACCCATTAGGGTCCTTAAGATGTTAGTAGGACCCCGCATCCCATCTAGGTAAGGGTTACCGTAGAATGAGAGAATGCTAATATATTGCTTATGTAACACCGCTTATTAAAAACAGTGCGCAGAGTTAATTCACTTTGCGAGTAAGACAGCCGCGCAGAGTTCTAAACGCGCTAGCGTTTTATTAGAATCTGACACTTTGGATTAAGCGGTCAGTAGATTAACGTTGAGAGCGTTTTCGTTCTCAGCTGTTTCTATTCGTACATAGATAACTCAGCACCATAACATTGCTGGCTGGCATCCGAGAAGCCTATTAGAGTAATTCGACGAGCGGATGTTAAACCTATATGTCTCGGTATTTTCATTTCAGATAAACGCGACAACTCCCCATGAAAGCGTTTCCATTTAGACAGAATGCAATCCGGGACCGTCTCGTCCCAGTCTAGTTGTAATTTCCAACATTCTTGTATAAGCAACTTCATGTATGCGACCACGGGACTGATGATTCTAAGCGGATCGAACAAGCGCGCGGTTACCGAAAGGATCGAGCGTTTAGTGTATGTTAAAGGCATTTCAATCACTATTTTAAAGTTAAAGGTGTCATCGTTAGGTTGCCATTGCATACCTACGATCTTAGTGTCAGCGTGGGGATCCTCGTCGAACTTGAGAGCGAGACAGCTCTTATGAGTTGACGGGATGTAAGACAATAGGGTATTGACATTAGAGATCCACTAAGTTAAGTTAAAACCTCCAGATTCAAACATTGCGACCATTTCCTTGTAGGTATCTTCAACTAAATCTACATTCTCTATGGAACTAACGTAGTCGTCAACATACATATGATTGTCAGCTTCGTAAGACGCCAGACGATATAATGCGCGACAGTTTGACGCGAACTGGTTAACGACTCGCGTTGCCAGGAAGGGTGAGCTGGAGACGCCAAAGCTAACGCGGTTGAAATGATAGCTTTCAATAGGAGAATTGGAATCGAACCTAAATAATATTCTCTGATATGAATGATGATCTTGAGTAAGTTTCACTTGAAAGTACATTTTTTCTATGTCCGCGGTTATAGCAACCGGGTACATACGCAAATTGAGAAGTAAATGAGAGATGTTGTTTTGTAATATTGGTCCCGTATAAAGCAAATCATTAAGCGATTTACAGTTTGTCTATAAAGTCGTGAAATGAATGTTTGAGGAACTAAAAATAGTTATGTGTGTGGCAACACTGGCAACAAGAAACATAAGTACGTCAGTTGTCAATGCTATCGTCGATTTTCGTTTACTCTCTTACGTAACTTTAATGTTTGGATTAAACTGCAACAAATTGAGACCAAACTACGCATAAAGGTTTGAGAAATGAGTAAAGAAAATCGGAGTGGTGCGCAGGAAGTGATTTTTAAAGTTTTCCAGTGATGTTTCGCGGAGTACCAATCTGGACAATTGTTGTGGGATTTTGAGGATGTTTATGAGCGAACAGCATGTTTGGTGGGTATGTAATCGTGTTATTGTTTGTTTTGAATCTGTCTGAAGTTACAAATTTACTGAATTTACGATTTGGAGACAAAAAAAGGCATTGTTTGCATATTTTTAGGTTAGAATCTTAAACTTACAATCTACCTATAATGTAAGTCAATGGTTAGAACAACATGGTTATTTTATAGTACGACCTACATTTTTGATACTCAGTTCAATCTGGTTTTCTACCAATTTTTATTTTGAATTAATTGCTTCATGTCAATAGTTTGTTTCCAATATGTAATTAATTTTCTTTTTTTACTCTTTTCAGGAAAATCAGAGAGTACAGTAAGGCGATTAGTTAACGAAGGTTTTAATAATGAAGGAAAGTTTGAAACTCCTGGTAAAAACAGAAAGGTAGGTCGGCAAAGAAAGAAATAGACGATTTTAATATTTGAGCACTGCGCCAAAAAAATCCTTGTCAGATGGGGGAAAGTTACAGATAAAACATGTAATTACATGATTGTGGCAAAGCAATTGGGACTGCTAGGCACCTGCTGGTGGGTTGTAAGACGCTATTAGACCGGGGCTTCTGGATCTGGTTCAATAACTTTATTCTGGATCTGATTCAATAAAACAGAAACAAAATTAAAAATGTATAATGTGTTTTATTTATTAACTCACTAGCTGATGCCCGCAGCTTCGCCCGTGTCGAATTTGTTCTCGTTCCCGCTTCCCGTAGGAAGTTATTCCCGGGATGAAAAGTAGCCTATGTGTTATTCCAGACTATAATGTATCCCTGTACCAAATTTCAGCCAGATCAGTTCAACTGTTCGAGCGTGAAAGAGTCTCACATCCACACTCATAAGCTTTCGAATTTATAATATTTGTATTGTTCCCGTTCCCGCTTCCCGTAAGAACTTATTCCCGGAATAAAAAGTAGCCATGGTTATTCCAGATTATAATGTATCCCTGTACCAAATTTCAGCCAGATCCCTTTAACCGTTCGAGCGTGTAAGAGTAATAAACATCCACACTCACAAACTGCGGTCATTCTCAGCCGGCTCAAATAGGCGAGTCCGCGTTGAAAACCAATACCTATAGATAACTTATCAATATGATTTTTTTTCTATAAATTGTACGGTCAAAAATAGTAGGGGGGGCCTGTGGTTTTTTTTAGATCAATTACGTAAAAGTTAGTTTAAAAAAATTAAAACTACGAAAATATTGACCTCGGTGTCGCGTCCGGTTCTGTATTGCAGCGAAAATTATTTTTTATCTTTTTTTCTCCAAAATAGGTGTTATATGTGCATATATTGTATTGTGTATATGTACCCGCGACCTGTTAATGTGTCAGTGCAAGGATGGTCATGTATCTATGGCATTATGTAACATTTTTGAGTGCTACCAACTGTGTCTTAGGCCTCATTTACGGAGACGCGGGGCGTCGCGCGTTGCGATGAGCGGCGCGGCCCACACTGAATTCAAATATATGGCGTTGTATGAGTGCGTTTACGGAGCAGCGATTTTAGACGCGTTTGTTTGAAATGGGGCGTTTTTTTTGCGGCCGAGCCCGCGGATGGCACCGACGCGTCCCACGCGGCGTTTATCGCGGCGGCGCACGCAGCGGCAATTCTCGATGAAGACACGTTATTTTTATTTTATTATTTATTGTTCAAACAACAGGGTTACATCGATATAAATATCTAAATATAATCGCCAAACTGCATAGCGCTCCCATCTCTGGCCAACATAAAACTAGTCGATTTGATCGAGGCGAGCGTGCGCCGCCGCGATGCCCGCCGCGTGCTTCACTACACGCTTGAGGTTTCGCCGCGGGCGCAGCGGCGGGCACCGCCACTCTTCCCGTCTCGCATCTCTGTGAACAACGTCGTATATTGCTATAAGTTTGTGTTTACGCGAGCAATGATGCGTGCCGCTTCACGCGTGTACGTTACCCCAGCAGGAAAGTAGCTCCTAGACTGATTTGAGTGGAACCTATTATTAGTGCTTAATCTGCTATACATATATGTGCGCCGCACAAAAATTTGTGCGTGTTGTCGTTGTGGAAAAAAAAGGAAAAAACGATTTCTGCTGGAGTAACGCTGTTCCAGCAGGAAAATTCTAAGCGAATGATCTTAGAGAGAAATATTTTGCATGTACCGAGGGCTCATACGTGTACAAATTTGTGCCCATAAAATAAAATTTGTGCGTCTTAAGGTTTTCGTTATATTGAGTTTTCTGCTGAGGTAACGTTTTGTGGAATGTTGTATCTCGAAAACCACTACATGTGCGCCTCTAGAATAAACTTACACGAGTGGCTCTTAATTTGTGCGAATTTGTATCATAATCAGATTCAGGAAAATGTGTATAGTTTTTAAGCAATCACGCTTCTTTGAAAACCTGAAAAATAGTTGCACCACCTAAACGAGAACACCTATGAACTCGCTAAAAATTGTATTCGATCCTGCTCGACACTTACAATAAACTTAAAAATTTTCAGAAGTGTACATCCATGCGATATCGAATAATATTACTAAAACTCAAAACAATGCTGTAAAAGTTTGACATCAAAATACAAGGAACTGGTTTAACGTAAGATAAGGGAGTATAAATAAAAAACTTGTGCGTCTAATTAAATAATATATGGTGAAAATTCAGCGTGAAATATTTCGTATTTAAGAAGAAATAAACAAAAAACAAAACATACTAACAACGGATGGTTATCCGACTAAATTCGAATGACTACAAAAAAGCGACGGTTTAATACATATTGACGACCTTCTTAACTGAACGGATTAAACCTAAAGTGTTGGCCGAACAGTCGCGTTCAAAAGTTTGTAACGTAATTTTAGAGCTTAATTATGACCATATCAAATGAAAGACCTTGTTGATATGTTATTATTATTTTTATTATTGACTCTTAAACTAATTATGGCATCAAATCACAGATCAAATTTCCTACCTATAAATAGAGCCCTCAGAGCTCCTCGCGGCGACCGGTCGCCGCACCTACCCAGACGACTTTAAACTTAAAATTAGCCTTCTTACGTCCTACTTTTCTATGAACAGTTTGATTGCATGTGTAGTATATAACATTTTCTTGTTTTTGGAATCTTATAAAATGACGTTAATGGGCCAGAATTTTTTACAAAAATCGAACAGTTGAAGTTGAGAGTGGATTGCGCATGGATGGCGTGCGTTTGTGTAGTACGTGTGTGTTTCGTGTTTTTATTATAAATAATGTGTTTGCATTATTATTTATTATTATACACAGTAAAATAAACAATATATCAATAATCCGGTTGGTGTTTACAGACTCGTAAAATATAGTGTGGTGGTAGAGTAATCAATGTTTTTTTTGTTGAGTGCGTGTGTACCAAGTGCGTGTGTGCGTGTGTGTTTTGTTTTTTTATTATAAATAATGTGTTTTAATTATTATTTATTATTATACACAGTAAAATAAACAATTTATCAATAATCCGGTTGCTGTTTGCAGAATCGTAAAATTTGGTCTGGTAAGTGAGATAAATTTGGTTCTCGTTGGTCTGGAGGTAGAAATGTACGACTGCGAATAACGAGGTCTTGGGTTCGATTCCACCAGAGTCAAATATCTGTGTGATCCATAATGATTTCGATCCATGTTGATTTCGGTGGACACCATTAAAAAAAAGTGAAATTCCTTCATAACCATTCAGTCTATATAGTTCCCTCAACTACTGAAATGTTTTAAATTAACACTAGATTTGATATTTCATGTAAGTAAAACCTTAGTTGAAAAAAAAAAATTGTACACCGAAGTCAACCAAATAATAAGCCGCCTGATAATGACCCAGGTACCCTTTGCCATGTAGGAGGGCAAGGATCATCGATATCATTAGTTAAATCTATTACTGGGGGGGGTGTTGTTGGACAATTCCTTTTTTTTTTTTTTTTTGTTGACGCGGGGAACGCCTTTACGCGCCTTCATCCCAGCTGCGGGGGCAGCTGGGATGGTGTGTGGGACTCCCGGCCCGGTCCGGAATGGACCGTCCTACCCACTAAACCCCGCGGTGTTCCTCCTCACCCTTTAGCCGGGCCGAGGGTCATCAAAAGATTATTCACGTCGACCCGGCTAGGGACGCCCCGTTTGTTCGGGGCTCTCCTCGGGGGAGCCAGATGGGCGGCTCCCCAAAGCTCCTTAAGGAGCTGAAGACCACGCCTGCACCGCTCTCGAGCGCCCCTCTGTAATAGAGGAGACAGAGAGCGGCTGGCGCAGGCGTGCGCTAATGGGCACCCCCGGAACACGGGAAAGGTGCCCACCGCCATGTGACCGTTGGTGGGCGGGGTCCCCCGACCTTACGCCCACGGTCAAGAAACAATCGGGGGCGCGCAGTGACTCCTCACCGTGGCGCCCCCCGAACTGCACGGCAGAGCGGGAGCATTATCCGTTACTCCCGCTCCCCCGCACAGTGCACCTCCCGCTTTGCCGCCATCACCTGGCCAACTGGCGAGGTGACAGCGGCCCAGCACTGTTGCCGCCGGTTGCGCCGTTATTCACAGCCGGCAGCCCGAACTGCATGGCAGGGCGGGAGCATTTACCCAAACTCCCACCCCCCCACGCAGTGCCTCTCCCACTTGGCCGCCATCGTCTCGCCAGCAAAGGTAGCGAAGCGACGACGACCCAGCATTGCTGCTGCCGGCCGTGAATAACGGCACAGCCGGCAGCAACACACACCACCGAGCAACCCACAGGTGGGTTACTCCCGCCTCGGCCGGAATTAGCCAGAGTAGCAAAACTCCCCCACAGAGGAAGGGGAGTGGTCGCTACTCCGTTGCCCAGGATGCACCACGAGGAGGATCCGACCCATTGGGGTCCTTAAGATGTTAATAGGACCCCGCATCCCTGGACGATTCCTTAGATCAGGTGTTATGGTCCCTAAAGAGGATGATCTCGGTCTTGTATTAAAAAGGCTTGGATGAAACGCCGACTGAATTAATTTTTTATTCGTGTTGCCAGTAGTATTCACCGTCACGGGGGCCTGGTCTCCCACTCCCGCGCAGTCTTTTCTCTCATTACTGATTATTATAGTAATAAAATAAATAATATAAAATATTAAATAAATATATACACTCACTAGTATAAGGTAAACAACTATTAATAAAATGTACCCACCAATTTGTAACACTAAAATTGATGCAGTTGTCAATCTCTGCACCACCCGCCAGCAAACTCTCACAAAAGGAAAATGAAATAATAATAAAAAACAATAGGTAGCATAAATCGTGACAATAGTACGAGTATGAAGTAAAATAAAAACAGAAGAAAAAAAAACATAATTATGTCAGGCAGTATGGTCGATTGCCATTGCCTACGACTTTTTTTATGAAAGTATCTGCGTTTGAAGACTGACAAGTGACAGATTACCAAACCACTGTCTGACATTCCTAAGCATTTGCTTGTCTATGTCTATTGTCCTTAAAACTATCACTATCATTTTGCATTTTGCATTTGCATTTCTTAATGAACATAACCATAACTAGATATCAAAGTTACATTATATCATGAGAAAAAAGCACGAAAATCCTAGTAAAACACAATTATTATCTAAAAGAAATAACCAAAAAGACTCAGTTTTGACAGCCTCACAATGCAGTGTTTGTATTCATTTAAATTCGCATTCATAGAAGATTGAGACTTGGGATACTGGGCAGAGATATTGAGAATAAGTTACTTCTACATAGCACAGGAATATTTTAATAGTGTTTTGTCTGTATTTATTTATTTAATATTTTATATTTATATTATATTTATTTTATTTGTTTACTATTATGAGTAGCTCATCTGATGAGAATTTGTCATATCATTCTGCATATGATGGAGATTCCGTAACTGAAAATGACAGTTTTGACTCTGTAATTGGTACACTAGGTGAACAACTGTGTACGCGTTTTGAATCTGAATTGGGCAGAACACTGAATATTTACCATATAAATGCGGAAAACGTACCTTATCACTATAGTGACCTCTTAGAAACGTTTTCTGATTCCCAGGCACATGCAATTTTGGTTTCAGAGAGTTTCTTTAAAGATAATCATCTTTCTGCATACTATGCACTGCCAGGTTTTATTTTGATTCGAAATGATAGAGAGGGTAGGGAGAGGGGTGGGGTTGCAATTTATCTCCGTAGTGACTTTCCTCATAAAATTGTAGCATCATCTCCACCGCAGTACGCTGCTACTGCAGAATTTATTTTCCTTGAGGTGTGGGTTAAGGGGGTAAAGGTCCTTCTTGGAGTTGTTTATTGCCCCCCTACTGTTGACTACTTCACTGATTTGGAATCGGTTTTAGAATCCTTGGGGCCTGATTATGAGCATCACATCATCATGGGTGACCTTAACACAAATCTCCTCATTCCTAACTCTTCTCGAGCTATTAGGCTACGGCACATAGTTGAGTCGGCTTGTCTTCATATATTACCACTACAGGCCACACATCACAACGTGGATGTACCTGACACTTTGCTCGACCTAATTATTACCTCTTCTCCTTCTTTAGTTCACTCCCATGGACAGCTTCTCGCTCCTGCTTTCTCTTATCACGATCTCATTTACATGTCCTATACGCTCAAGCCGCCGAAATGAAAACCTAAAGTTCTGCACATGCGTTGTTTTGGGCAGGTTGACATAAATTCATTGCTGAAGGATGCTTCTGGGATTGATTGGGATCTACTGGTGGAGGCTAAAACTGTCGATGATAAGGTTCATGAGTTTAACCAAGTTATCATGGAAATTTACGATAAGCATGCACCCATTAAGAGGGTTAAGTTAAAACGTCCTCCAGCGCCATGGATTACGGATCAGGTCCTTTTAGCAATGAAGGGTAGAGATCGGGCATTTCGTAAATTTAGAAATAACAGATCGGATGTCAACTGGGATCTATACAAAACTGCTCGGAATCGGTGCAATCAGGTGATACGTAACTCTAAACGCCGCCATATATTTGAAAGCATTGCCTCGTCTTCATCTGTAGATATATGGAGATTTTTGGGTACGCTGGGAATTGGTAGGACTAGGCAGTTGGATTTTCCTAAGACAATTGGGTTGGATGTCATTAATAAACATTTCTCCACTTCAAATGCCATGGCCGATCCAATTAAACGTCAAACGGTAGATTCTCTGGCTGTTCTGCCGGTTCCCAGTTATGCTCCTTTTAGATTTTCTCCGGTCTCGGAGGATGAGATTAAAAAGATAATTATTTCAATAAAATCCAAAGCAGTTGGCTGTGACAACATCAGTCGCCGCATGATTACCACCATCCTTGAACAGCTCCTTCCTGCTATTTCTCATATCATTAACTTTTCCCTCGTTTCTGGCCAATTTCCTAGTCTGTGGCGTAAAGCCTACGTACGTCCCTTACCCAAAATTTCAAACCCATCCCTGCCTAAACACTTTCGTCCAATATCAATACTTCCTTTTCTGTCTAAGGTGTTGGAGGCATGTGTGCAAAGCCAACTGTCTAAATTTATTTCCTGTAACGCTATATTGAGCCCTCTTCAATCTGGTTTTAGGCCAGGTCACAGCACCACTACTGCCCTTCTTAAGATAACTGGTGATATTAGGGAAGGTATGGAGAGGGGCATGGTTACAGTTCTGGTGTTAGTGGACTTCTCTAATGCTTTTAACAGTGTCAATCATGACATCTTATTGGCTGTTCTTGCTCACATTGGAATCTCATCTGACGAGTTGGAATGGTTCTCCTCTTACCTTCGGGACCGCCAGCAATCAGTTTCTGTTAATGACACTTCGTCATGCTGGTGTAACCTAAATGCTGGGGTCCCACAAGGCGGTATACTCTCTCCTCTTCTATTTTCTATATTTATTAATTTCCTTATTACTGATCTTCAGTGTGCGTATCATCTGTATGCTGATGACTTGCAGATGTATAGTCAAGCTAGGGTTGATAACATTGGGGAGGCTATGGACAGGATAAATAGAGATTTAGATTCTTTAGGGAGCTGGTGTGACAGGTTTGGCCTATCAGTTAATCCGGAGAAATGTCAATGCATTATAATAGGAAGCTCCCTGATGATGAGCAAGCTAGAGGGTGTAAGTCTGCCAAACTGTATATTCAGGGCTCAAACTATCCCCGTCACGACTACTGTTAAGAACCTGGGATTGTATCTTGACTCCACTCTTGATTGGCGTGCTCAGGTTAGTAATATCAGCCAGAAGGTTACTGGAACACTACGGGCATTTTACAGACTCAAAAACTTACTTCCTGTTAGTACCAAGATAACGCTTGTGCAGATGATAATCTTTCCCATTATTGACTATGGTGATGTGTGCCTTTTTGGCCTGAATGCAGATCTGCTCAATAAGCTTGACCGACTTCTCAATAATTGCATTCGATTTGCCTTCAATCTCCGAAAATACGATCACGTCTCGGCTTATCGGGACGAGCTGGAATGGTTGCCCATACGTCGCCGGCGTAGTTTGCGTGCGGTGACTATGGTTTATTCAATACTACACTCTCCTCATGCTCCTACTTACTTGACTCCTTATTTTCAACTGCTATGTTCTAATCATAACAAAAACTTGCGTTCATCTAAAAACCTTCTTCTCCGTTGTCCCTCTCACTCCTCTGATTTTATACACTCTTCTTTCGTGGTTCAGTCCATTCTTTTCTGGAATGCTCTCCCTCTTGAAGTTAGGTTAGCCACTAGTAGGGAATCCTTCAAGGAGAAAGTACGGCTACTTTATAGTGTACCGTAAAGGAAAGAATCTTGGCAGTTTCGCTACAATCTTCAGTACTGCTTAAAACTGAAATATCATTAAGGTTCATTGTTACCAAATCTATTTTTCCCCCTTTATCTCATCTATGATATTTTTGGTTATATTTTTTTTTTTTTTTTTAAATATTCTCGGACACTTCACACAACGCTCTGATCCCAAAGTAAGCTAGGAATAACCTGCTTGTGTTATGGGTATCAGACCACGGATATTACTACTTATATACTTTTAAATACATACATATTATACATAGAAACACCCAGACTCTTGAGACAAACATTTATGGGTCACACAAATATTCGTCTCCGGTGGGAATCGAACCCACGACCTCCAGCGCCGCAGGCGGTATCACTACCGACTGCGCCACAGAGGCAGTCAATATGTTTATTTATGTATGTATTTTTTTTTATGTATGTATGTATGTATGTGTGTATATATACTGGTTGAATTTATAGTCGTTCTGGACCCGAGAGGGGGTTACTCGGAATCAATAATGGAACCATTTCGGAGTGTCAAAACAGCTGTGCAGGTTATAATAAAAAAATGACTTCTATGTAATCTTTATCACTCGTTCGAGTTGAAACATTAGTAGCGCTTCGATTATTCATTGAACTTTTCAATGAATGAAATTCCGAAACCCATAGGTACCTACGCCGCGGCGCGTGCCATGTGATCAGTTCATTGACCGAATGCATCGTTTCGATAATAATAGGTACTTAGATAATAATAAAGGACTCCAATTTCTCCTTCATACTTTACGCGGGCTTAGGACCGGGGATACTTTAATATTGTTCTATTTTACGGTGAATTAATAAGGTTTATGTAATAATAATGAAAATAAACACGAACAAATAGGGAGTATTTCCGGCGTATTTAAAAAATTGGAGCTATTTACAAAATAATCAACTTAAATACCTAGACCTACCTATTCACAGTTTATTTAGACTTCCCTGTACCTTAGCAACTGCTCAAAATGGAGTCCAGAACGTTCGATACACAAACGGGCACGTTTTAGGCTATTGTCTTTTAGTTTATTCAATGTGTCTCTGTCACTTTTCACTATTTCAAAGGCGTCCACTATCGCACTGTGTAATTCATCACGAGATTCGTACTCTCGAGTGTAAACTAATCGTTTTATTTCCAACCACAAATAAAAGTCGATCGCGACGACAATACTGGGCGCGAGTTATAGTCGAACTGCGCGCCGCGGTCGCCGGTCGGCGGCGCGGTCGGCCGAGCGCATTTACCTACCTACAAGACGTAACTAGTCGAGGACCTACCGACGTTACTTGGCAACGAGTCCACGTGGACCGATGCGTTCATGCGTTGTGATTGGTCGAATTTTCCCGGCGCGTTGACTCTTCGTACTGATTGGAACGTTAGACATTGAATGAAAAATTGTAGTAGAAAATCGTAGTAAACGTATTTCGTGAAATTTAAAGGAATAACCAGGTGTTCTCGTTTTGATTTTGGCAAACGATGTAGATTTTGACATTTTCGTAATTTTTTATTGTTGATTTTCAAATTGACAGTGCCGATCGGTTCTGTTATCGAAACTGGGCCTAAACCTTTCCGTTCCAAAACGACTATAAATTCAACCAGTATATTTATGTATGTATTTATGTAGGTTTGTTTGTATTTATATATGTATGTAAAATCACTTTTGTACTTTAATATGACGATGACGGCTTGAATTATTTTGTAAACAGCTCTCGACATATCCCTGAGCACCTACCTAATGTTATCTCTGCATCACCCTCAGGTAGACTGGTAGATAATGCCTAAGGCATTAAGTCCGCCTTGTACTTAGTGCTAAAGTTTAAAATAAATAAATAAATAAATACTTCTCTGTTAGCCTGTCGAGCTGCTCCGGAGCAGTGATTCTGTGTCTATTGCCATCACGCGTCCTCAGCATAACAATACCGCCCCGAGTCCAGCAGCAACGCAGCCCAAAGTGCAGACGCGCCTTTGTAAACACTAGTTGTCGCGTTTTGGTCAAAAACTCCTGCACTGAAATTGAGGATTCTTTGAGCTTAGTCTTAGCGTTCCACACCTGCGATTTCACTGTCATTGCGCCAAACCTCACAAGAATGGGACGAGTACGGCCAACACTAACAGCTCCGAGACGATGACAGGATTTTATTGATCCAGCTGTGATCGCGTTCAATGCCATTTTACTCTGAAGTATTTCTACAAGTCTGCTTGTGCAGTCCTCGCTTTCGGCTTCAGGAATACCAGAGAAAACAAGACCCTTCCTGCGCTGCCAAGAATCCACTATATCAACAGACTTCGCACATTCAGCTATCTGCTTGCGTAGTAAGCGAAGGATGTTATACATAAATTAGTTCGCGGAAAGTGCGAAACTCCTCAGCAACCCTGGCCACAGTGTCCTTTGAAGAACCGCTAAAATTTTGTTGTGCATGCAGCTCATCCATTCGTTTCGTGAAACTCTCCTCCAGGGTCTTCTGCACAGTCTGGATCTCTTCGAGTTGTTGTGACATTGTGCTTGTTTGATAACAAATGATTATATTCAACAATTTAAGTTGTGATTTGTGAAAAGTTCTAAAGCTGGCAGGTGGTTTCAAATTAGTACATTAGGATGTCACATATATTGTCACAAATATGAGTACCCTTTATCTGCTAACTGTAGATCACTAATTACTAAAATAAATTGGTAAAATTACTTAAAAACCAATTAAATTGGTAAAATTACTTAAAAACCAATTAAATTGAAATCTGTAAAATTTTATGTGTTAACTTTTTTCACACCTACCGCCCAAAAATTATATCGTGATTAATCCAGTCATCTTGAGGTAGATTCAATATTTTGATCTTTTTTACTCTATTTGCCTGTACACATTGCTTCAATTTGGTTTCCAGTTGACTGTAACTCAAATCTTCCCCAGAACCTTGTGATTCCATTAAAGTGTATAGATTCTTATAATGTATTGCCTCGTAGAATGTACGTAATTTTGAAGGTGGTTTGAATTTGTTTAGTTGGAAATAGATTTGCTTGTGATCTGACATACTGGAATTAATTATAGCCATATTAAAATAGTCATCTTTCAGATTCGTGCTTACATGGTCTAAAATTGATTTCCTCGTAGTGGAGTTTCTTGTACAGTACATATGGTTGCTTTTGTTTAATAGTCTATAGCCGGATTCGTTCACAATTTGTTTGTATCGTCTTAATTTACTGTCTTTTTTCAGAAGGTCAATGTTAAAATCACCAAATACTATAGCTCTTTTATGTTGTTCTAATTGATTTTCATAGGTTTCTAAGATGAAGATTTGTGTCGCCTGGGTAATATACTAGGCCAACCACTAGTGCAAACTTTTCGATCTCTAGCCATAATTAGTTATTTTCATCATGATTCAATGAGATTATGGTTTAAGTTATCGTGAATGTAAGCTGAGACTCCACCTCCTTTCCTATCGGTCCTGAAGTTGCAGTAGTGTGTATAATTTGTAATTTGTAGTTGTTAGGCTTGATTTTCTGTTCGTATCCATGTTTCTGTAATAAAAATGACATGCACTGTTGTTGGTAGATATAGATTTGCTTGTGATCTGACATACTGGAATTAATAAAATTATAGCCATATTAAAATGGTTATCTTTCAGATTCGTGCTTACATGGTCTAAAATTGATTTCCTCGTAGTGGAGTCGGCTGCCCCATATCAAAACCTAGCAAGGAACATTTTTTAAGAAAATGTTTTTATTACATAATCTTTATCAACTAGTAAGTCCCTACAAAATAAAAAAACATCAGAGTGAAAATCTTACAAATAACCAGAGATTGGAATACTCATAACCTAGTAAGTACACCATCCACAATCCCGTAACCATTTACAAACCTAGTATGTCGATCTGACCATTAACAAACCTAGCAAGTCCCTGAGACTTGCTAGGTTTTAAAGTGGTTGATGCGTCTTGCTAGGCTTATAAAATGGTCAACAAACATAGTGAATAGAGGGGATAGTGCGTGGCGGAGGCAGCAAGTTTCGACGCGCCCAAACTGGATGGTAGTCTGGCCCAGAGTGCCCAGGAGAAAGCTGACCTTTTGGGTTCTCTCTTTGCATCCAACTCGATCATGAACGATGGAGGTGCGCTGCCGCCTGACGTCTCCTGGTGTGGCACTTCCATGTCAGAAATTAAATTCAGGCAGTGGGACGTCAGACGGGAGCTTCAATGCCTAGACGTTCATAAGTCGAGTGGGCCAGACGGCATTGCCGCCGTGGTGCTTAAGCAGTGTGGTCCGAAGTTGTGTCCGGTACTTACACATCTTTTCACGCTTTCACACTTCATGACAAAAGTCCCGGCATCGTAGAAGCTCGCGTACGTGCATCCTGTGCCATAGAAGAGTGACAGGACCGACCCGGCCAATTACAGGCCTATAGCCGTCACCTCCCTATTATCAAAGGTGATGGAGAGTGTAATTAATGCACAGCTCCTGAGGTACCTTGAGGAACACGACCTGCTCAGTGACCGAAAGTACGGTAGTAGGTAGTTCCGTCACGGTCGCTCGACGGGCGATCTTCTTGTGTACCCCACACACCGATGGGCGGCGGCTATCGAGAGTAAGGGCGAGGCTCTAGCAGTGAGCCTCGACATCTAGGTTTTGACCGGGTCTGGCACCGTGGTCTTCTTACGAAATTGCCCTCCTATGGACTGCCCGAAAGTTTATGCGGATGGGTGTCCAGCTTTCTGGCTGGTAGAAGCGTCAGGACCGTTGTTTACGGCAGTTATTCTGAATGCATGGCCATAAACGCTGGAGTACCACAAGGATCAATGTTGTCCCCCACTTTGTTTCTGCTGCATATCAATGACATGTTGTCTTTTGACGGCATTCGTTGTTATGCAGACGGCAGTACGGGTGCCACTTGTTATATGGGCCGTCCCGGTATCTCTCGGGCTGTAGTGGAGGAAAGTCGTGATCTACGTCTTGTGTCTGAAATCGAGGCTACTCTCTATAGAGTGTCCGATTGGAGTAAACAAAATCTTGTCCAATTCAACCCCACCAAGACACAAGTATGTGTATTCACTGCAAAGAAAACCCCATTTACTGTGTACAATTGGTGGACTTAGATTTTCTAGTGAAAAAGTTTAACTGCAAGCTCCCTCCTGCTAGTAACGACATCGAAAGGGGCATTAAACGTGAAAAAAAAAACAAGAAATTATTACCGAGCTTGTAAATCTCATGCCAGAATCCAGAAAGACCTTTTGGAACGAATTACCAGTGAATGACTTGACTTATCTGTCGATCTAACAAGTGACGGACAAATTAGATACCTGCTAAATTCCTTAATAAATAAATCTATAATTAACTTCTGAAAAAAAATCTGTTCACTAAGTTGCTTTTTAATACATCTACCTGACTTACTATAATTTTAATTTAAAGACTTATTATCTACAATATTCAATAAACCACATTAAAACTTAGCAAGTGCTCTTACTAGGTTAAATATTGGTTTCTACAAGGGCGAACTGATTGTCAAGTCATTATCAAAGTTAGTAAGGGGTATAAAATATGCAATATACTCAAATATCATAATATTTTAATATAATAATTATCGTCTATATTTATTTTATGTAATAAAACCATTTTTAAATAGTTTATGTAAATATTGTTTTACGGCTAGCCCAATTTACGTTTTAGCGCTCTCCTGTAAAATTTTGCTTTGAGCACTTGCTAGGTTTTGATATGGGACAGCCGGAGTGTCTTGTACAGTACATATGGTTGCTTTTGTTTAATAGTCTATAGCCGGATTCGTTCACAGTTTGTTTGTATCATCTTAATTTACTGTCTTTTTACAGAAGGTCAATGTTGAAATCACCAAATACTATAGCTCTTTTATGTTGTTACTAGCTGTTGCCCCCGATTTCGTACGCGTGAAAATTATCTATACATATAATAAAATGATAAAAAAGCCAAAACTGTACATTGGAAATATTAAGAAAAAAATACTCGCTAGGTGTTCTACGTAAGATACCGAACCCAAAAATATAGTCAGAAAAATTTTTGTCTGTTTGTCTGTTTATCTGTTTGTCTGTTTGTCTGTTTGCTTTGCTTTGTCCGGAACGATCACATGGATGGTCACCCATCCATGGACCGGCCATAGTGAAAGTTGCTTACTGCAGTGATCGTTTACAGAACACTGAGTCCGCGAGGCCACGAGCGCTTCTCTTCTTCTTCGATACAATTATTACAATTACAAATTAATATTAATTACTGAAGCCAATATCTACCTAATCATTAAAATAAAATAACAAGGAACCATTTGGTCATTACAGAATCTTCTGTAGTTATTTAACCCTTTGTAGCCCAAGATCATAATTTTTTTTGTTACTTCACTACTATCAAAATTTTATACCTTCCCATAATACTGTCAATCAAATCTACGCCTCCCATATGTCGATTATATTCTCCAACGATATGGGGGCGATCGATGTTGATGTACTTTTTATTGGCCTTATCGTAACGTCTGACTTGGGCCTTCGGCAATTCACCAGCAAATGATGACACCAGAGTCACAACTTTGTTGTCTTTCCATAATGTAACGTTTGATACATCAATTCCGTCCATATCCGCCAGATATTAAACGGATAAGCCGCGTTCTTTTTTCATTACTTCCTTGTCAGCGGGTAGTTTGCAATCTGGAATGCGATTGCGTCGTACTGTCCCAAGACTCAATATACCCTCTTTAGCTAAGTACTCCAGTAATGCCAAGGAAGTAAAGTAATTATCAAAATAAAGTTGATAATTCTGATGTGATGGTATGCCCCGCGCCATTCTGAGTACTATGGTTGAAGATGCTCCTAAATCTGGTTCATCGGGGAGTACAACATTTTCAGCTCCTGTTTCAGGTTCAATTTTATAGGCGAAACCTGAGACCCCACTTAGTACAAAAATCTTATAGCCCCATTTGTGTGGTTTCTTGAGATTATATCTTTTCAGATTACTTCTTGCTTTAGTGGAGCAAATCTGTTCGTCTACACAAAGGTATGCCTCTAATGGGACTCTACTAAAAGTCCTATTCAAAGTGTCTACGATAGGTCTTATTTTGAAAATCCTGTCACCATTGGTTGCATTACGTAGGGGTTATTTAGAATTGTCATTGAAATGGATATACTGTCGAATTTTTTCACACTTGCTTTGGCATTATTTCTTGAATCATGGGAGTACCAATAGATGTGTTCCGATGACTGGTTACTCTTGGCAATTGTATCAATGACATCATATAAGTTACACCGATAAACTGCTGAATATCGGTATCGGTAACTTGAAAGGATTGGTTAGGATTCTTTTGTATTAAATAGAGATTTGTTTCTTCAGTAATAAAACTTATCAATTGTTTGGGGAAAAGTTACAAAAAGAATTGAATTGGTGTATCGAGCTCAAGTAAATTAGGTGCTAAAGTAGTATCTATTGTAAATCGTAACTGCTGATCATTTAGAACTAAAAGAACTAAAGTAATTGTCTTTTTTTCCGCTTTTGATTACTGGAAGTTTTATTTGAATGACTATCTTGCTGTCCAGGATCTGCAGATGAAGGGCCAGCAATAGGCTCAATGCGTTCACATTCTTCAATAATTGCACCCAAATGAACTGCAGTATCTTCTTCACAATCAGATAAAACTTCTAAATCTTCTAATAACGGTTAAAAATCTGGATCAATAACGCTATCATCATCGTCCTCTAAACTATCTTCGCTATCATATTGGTGCAGTAAGTCACATATTTCATGATCCGTCAGTGATTTTGACCCCATTCTGAAATAATATGACATAAATTTACATCAATATCCACATACTTTAGTTACAGTTAATACTTTCATCATCACTCAATGTAACAGAATTGTAACAAACATATAAAGTTACATTTTCTACATAAAAAAGAAACAATGTGCTTTGGTAACACGACGAAAGAACTGCAATTTTACACACTTTTATAATATTTTTATCAAATTCAAACTTTTAACGAGTTTCGACTTGACACTTTCATCGGCACACGAAATTTGAACTTACTGAAATTACCAGTTACGCCATCTATTGATCTGTATTTGGTATTAATATGTTCGGTGTGGTATGTTGCAATGCAGTGACATTGATTTGAATGATCTAAAATGTTTAGTATACATTTTAGCGTGATTATTGAGGTATTGAAGCGCTCGTAGCCCCGCGGACTCAGTGTTCTGTAAACGATCACTGCAGTAAGCAACTTTCACTATGGCCGGTCCATGGATGGGTGACCATTCATGTGATCACTTTGTGACATTTATTTGAGCGTTTCCGTGCTTCGGAAGGCACGTTAAGCCGTTGGTCCCGGTTGCCAGTAAAATGGCAGTCGTTAAGCTAAGTTGAAGGCTTTATTTCAACAGCAGGCAGTCACAACCTGCGGCTGTCCATTTAAACACGGCAATACGGCTCACCACCTATTACGTGGGACAAATATACAAAGGTGAAATGTGGGCATATAATATGCCTCTGCCTACCACTTCGGGGATAAAGGCGTGACCATATCGCACATGACAATCCGAACCGTATTAAATCGAAAAATCAATTATTTTTATTATTACATAAAAGTATAAAATAGACTATTCTTCATAATCTGGTAAAACAGTCATATCTATAGCACCTTTTTGAACTAAGAGATGGCGTTGTAACACTGTCTTGACAGTTATGATGCGTGTGCATTGATGCGCGCTAAACTGTGAGTCTGTGACATGTCACTTAGCCGGCGGGCTCTTTCTGGAGTGGACGCGTCGCTCGTCGTTTTTAAATATAATACAAGTGTTGTGTCAAAAATTGTCAATAAAATAACCGTGTTATTTGAACATAATACTATTTAGCCTGTTTAAAAGTGCTGCATTGATTGTATTCATTATACATAATACTATTCTGCCTATTTTTTTTACGAATTTACGAAATAGAATTGGTATTATATTATTTTGTGACTCTTTAGCTAACGGTTTTGTGATAGATAATACTACTTGTTCTGTTTTCTGGAGGATTGTTCTTTGTTGTAAATCTAATAATACAGTATAGTCTTGTACTGAATATTTTGTTCTAGTTAATAAAAATTATAATCATGAACTTGCATAAAAGGGCGGCAAAGATGGTTTTGGCGGCAATCCCTGTCGAGGAACTCCAGTATAATGATGCTAAGGAGTCAGAGTCGCCCGACGAGGACTGTGATGATGACGTGGCCGACCCCTCCTACCGACCCGTGGAAGAGCTCGTGCGGTCAAGTTCCCCGAATCTACTGACAGAATCACGTCAACATTAGTAGGGTAATATTGGGGCTTCTGCATCACTTCACCTCGCATTCGCTCGGTTCGCGATGCAGTACGCCCCAATATTACACTATTAAGCTGATCTGCGCTCGGTTCGCAATGCAGTACGCCCCAATATTACACTATTAAGCTGATCTGCGCTCGGTTCGCAATGCAGAGCGCTCCAATATTACACTACTAAGATGATCTGCTATACTCCATTGTATTATAAGGTGTTCCAGTATTGTCATATACTAGTTAAATCAATAAGATTATTATCGATTCTAATTATCCGAGCCCATAGCATCAGTCCTTCAAAACAAATTTCAAAGAATCTACCGTTTTGTTTTCTGGTAGGTATTAATATAGCACTGTACTGCTCGTAGTTTATGATTTTTACAATATGAAGTCCACATAATCGCCATTCTACTATTACTACCTGAACTAGATCTCCAATTTTTAAGGTCATGTTAAGAAATCTTTGATTTTAGATTATTAGCAAATGAAACGATTATATTGTTCACTAAAATATTTTATTGTATAAAGTAAATTTTATTAAAGATATGTTTCTTATTATCTGAACACCATTTATTTAAACACATAACATTTTTTAAAGCGCAAATAGAGTCATGATAAATACAACTATACACATCAAGGGAATGATCGTATTTGTCATATAAGCTTAACAAATTAGGACAGCCTTTATCTTCTAAATTACATACGTTATCACTATTTAATATATTTTTTAACCATTGCACTTTTTCAACACCTTTGACATAAACACATTTACGTCTCAAAATATCTTGAATCAAATTCTGATGATTTTCGTACGGTACAATTCCCTCATTCCAGTATATTTTACGATTACGTTCAATCCAGCTTACTTGCCTTCTTTCTTGTTTTGTCAAAGCATAAAATGGAAACGGTGGTTTTATTAGAAACATCTGCATTTTTTTATTACCAATTATGGCAATTTCTTTTACAATAAATTCATTTGCTTCTGTTTTAAAACCTTGAACATCTACAATAGCCGTCATGATAATCTACGCACAATATTACTCAGAGGTCTGTATTCCACAACTCTGTCATTTATAATTAAACAATATGCGGTTGTATTATCTGGGACCAGCGTTAAACATTCAAATTCTAAGCGCACATCAACTGGTCCTGTTTTTAAACTATCGTTTTGCCTTGAACAATCTAAGATGAAAAGCGGTGCCTTCTCTTTAAAGTCTTTCAAATCAAGCAAGGGATCGACAGGGCTGTTGTAATACGACTGGCGAAATTTCACATACATATCGTATAATATACTGTATTTATTCTCAGAGAACTTTAAACCCAAAGGCTCATATGGATAATATTCTGAATTCAAAAACAATGTTACATTAGTTACTTCACAATGATCGAAAAGCAAGCTATCTATGAGTTTATTACTCTTTCTATTAGTTTGTAAGCAGAAAATTACATATCGAGGTTTTTCTAATTGTGACGCCGTTTTAACTGACCAAGAATGTTTTGTGCTTTTCGGCAGTAAAGGATATTCATATAAGTCCCAATTTCTAAACGCCATTTGGATAGGTTTATCTCTTTCTAAATGTCTTAAAAGTGTCAATCGTTCACGATCTGACACTTTTATATGAGGTATTTTCCATTGTACTCTTAGCACGTCTATTTGAAAATGCGCAATGTCATCAGTAAGTATTATACTATTTAAATTCGAATTACTTCTATTCAGTATAAGTTCATGCTTTCAATTTATCACGATCTTATTATAATCTTCAGCAAATCCTAAAATTTTATTTAACGGTATAAAAGCACTAAAATGACCATCACTTTTGAATCCATCCAAGTTCCATCCCCATAAGGCAGCAACTTTATTTTCTCCTTCATTTAATGAAATATATGATTTTATCGTCGACGTTATACCAGAATTTTTAATTCGATCTATTTCTATACCATTCACTTCATATCTGATGTCTTGAAACAAATACATAACGAAATTATTAGTGAATGCAATGCTTTTCTTAAGCGGTTTCCCATCTTTACCGAAGATTTTTGCCTCGCCTTCGATGTAAATTGAACTGGCTGATGGTAGCGCATATATGTCTTGCTGGTGTATGGGGATTCTGATTTCATCGTTTTCTCTAAAGCTATTGTTATAGGGATTATAAGAATGGATTTGATAACTTTCAATCGAAGTATCGAAGCGCGGTAATTCAGTAACCTGTAGTATATTCATAGTGTGAAACCTAGAGCTTTAAGAAAATCTTTATTCGACTTCGTCAAGTTTATTAATTTTTTCTTACGTCTTCGCTCCTTGAACGTCTTAGTAGAAGTAAGGCGCTTTATATTGGCTATAGAGTTTTTATAATACAATATCATTTTGTTTTTCTTAGATACTGCAAATGTAGTTCAATATGATCTTCTTTAAAATGTATATTAATAGAGATAGTAATAGCTGGAGACAAGCTTACATACTGAACTAGTTTCAAAGGTCTTCTTTATTTTATCCTTTGATCACTCCAAAAGTTGTTTAAAAAGTTCAAACATAGATGTCCGCAATTAAAAGGATGATTTCCCTGTATATTATCATAATTATAATGAACTTTAGGGCCTGCATATCTTATAAATTCCTTTGGGGGTTTAAGATTACCATAACTGTCGAAATATTCTATATAGGTATTATATTTTACATAGGCTACCCAATGAGAACCAGGATTTTTAGAACTATCTAAATTAATGATCCCACATTCTTTTCTAAAGGGTCGATTTGGGAGCTCATCTCTCATAAAGACTCCTCGAAAATAGGGAATGTTATTTCCGTATTTTAAAATATCTAAATTAGTTAAGGCTCGTTTGGGTAGCCGATTCTTTAGTTTTTTTCTTTAGAGACATAAATTCCAAATCCATCCTTATGTGGCTTAAGATGTAATCCCTTTCCAATGCAAAGAGCTTCCATTTTTCATTATGTCTTTTCAATTCAGCTAAACGCTTTTTAGCCATCCTGTATTCAGTAATAGCTTTAGCAATACCAGATGCACCTCCTGCTAAGGCTCCCGCAGCTGACAGTCCCGCAAGAATAGGAATTAAAGGCAATACTCCGCCAGTTTTTGGTATTGGAATAATACGAGGAAGTTTAATAGATGAATTATCAACTAATTCTCTAGCAGCAGCCATAGCTAATTCTATTGCCGTTTTCTTGCATTTTGGTTTTAATTTTTGTATATGTTTTTTCGTTTTACTAATAACATTTGCTAACTTATTTTTCAAGCCGCTGTCTAAAGCTTTTCTGGAACCCATTTTTTTACAGTTTCTTTTAAGACCTGCACCTGTTTTAATTTTTGCTAGCATAGCTTTGCTTACTAGATGAGCTGCGAATTTTTCACCTGCACTCGCATCAGAAGCATCTGCACGTTTTTTTGCCATTTCTAACAATATGAAATCTGCTTTATGTCTATCTTTTAAGTTTGCTGATCTGTGATAAGCAATATCGTGCTCTTTACAATATTCGTCTAATTTATTAACACCTTTTTCACCACGTTTAAGTCTCTTCATTAATTTTGTGCCAGGGCCGCAATAATTGTATTCAGGTAAATGCAATTCAAATGGTAAATGATTTATAAGCCAATTGAGAAGACCGCTCTCTCTAAAACACATCACGAGACTGGTAGATAATGGTTTGAACGCTGAATAAATATGTTTTATTATAATATATTCCATTTATCAATCCAGCTATTTTCAGCAGAGGACAAGCCTAGCCATTTCACTAAAACCTTGCTGCCTTTCCGCTTAAGAATTTTTTCGACTAAGTATATTTCAGGATGCATTGTTTTTTGAAGTTCTTCAGCATAAAATGCTCCTAAAATAGGCTGACC
Source organism: Miltochrista miniata (assembly GCA_933228765.1). Lineage (NCBI taxonomy): Eukaryota > Metazoa > Arthropoda > Insecta > Lepidoptera > Erebidae > Miltochrista > Miltochrista miniata. The sequence goes on from OW121778.1 coordinate 88,005, forward strand.
TTTAATTGTATCTTCAATTAAATAAGTAATTGGAGCTGTGTTTTGTATTTTTCGAATTTTGAATATTTCAGTCGACCAGTTAGGAGTATAGCCCTTTTCAAATGTTCCTTTGTACTTACTGATTCGCACATAATCTCCTGCTTTAAACTTATTCTTTACATTAACTTTTTCTGCCAGCGTTATATATCTTTGTAATATGCGTTTTTTATTATTATTATCAACGTTTGCTGGTAGCTCATTGAAAAGCTGATGGCTTTCAGGAAGAGAGAGAGAAATGAAAAGATTGAATTTAAAATGTAAATAATTAGTAGTTTATTAGAATTGAGCACTTGGGGGTCGTGGGTGTGGCAACTTCGGGCAGCAAGTACGGTTTCCGAAGGCCTTCGCAGGGTTCGACTTATCTTGTGGCTCCAGGATGTCGATGCAGTCCGCCAGGTAGCCGTGTCTTCCACAATTTCGGCCGGCACGGTATTCCCAACCCGCAGGGCGGATGTTCGCTCGTAGAACTCGAAGGGTGGATTTTACCAACCCGTAGGGTAGACGGTTTCTTGGACCCGTAGGGTGAATGTTCCTTCGTGGAACCTGAAGGGTGGACTTCTTGAACCCGTAGGGTGGACCCTGGAATGTTCCATATGACGGGTTAGCTGGAACCCTTTTTCCCGCCCATTGCTAAGACAGCCGACCACTGTTAAACCATTTGGGAGTCGGTTGCCTTACAATGGTTGGTTCTATCCTAAGTTTACAGAGACCTTTTTTTTCACACCCCTGTAATCTACCCTCCCATAACAGGGTCGACCAACAGCCGTTAATTTTCACTATTTTAAAATCTAGAATCATAATAATTAATTTAGCTCACCCAATGATGGGGTCTTCTATTTATAGCTATTTGCTCCTTATCCTTGACAAATATTTACGAGGATATTTGCGATGATATAAACGATTATTTTTAAACTGATGTGATTCTCACAATTTCCAATTACACTGATACGTTCGTGATCTATTTTAAATATTAATCTGGCGGTCCTCCTGCATTGACGCAATGCCTTATATATCAATGAAATAGCGCCTCTAGTGGCACCGCTCGAAACTACTCAATCGTCAAGACCGTATCACTGCCTATAGCTTCCGTCGTTGCGACACTAACTCGGTAGATGGCGCTTTCATTTATTAATCTAAGTTTTCATTTTAAAACCCCTAACGTTGAACCCCTATTTGCACCCGTTGTTTCACAACGTTACATACTCCCCCTCCCCAGTGAGCGTTTGACGTACCCTAACACGTCAAATGCTGCGTTCGTCCTCGAACGCCCCTAACTGAAGACCTACTACTCGTCTATGTGTGTGTGTATGTTAGTGTGCTGTGTGAATGAGGTGATGCTGGGTGTAGCGAAGAGTCGGCCTTAACTTTAATGAAACCAACTCGCAGGATGTATTTAGGTGATTCTGAAGGATCTTATGGGACAGAAAGAGAAAAGACGTATTTGAGGCTTTGGGTTGAAGGTTCAGGTAATACGCACCGCCTGAAAGTGGGGTGTGTATAATAAGGCTTTTTACTGAAGGCTGGGATTTATACAACCGTCCCAGAGAAGAACATCCTACTAGGGCTAGTGTAACACTTCCGACTCATAGGATGGACTATCCCCCAGGGCAAGCCTCTAGCTTCCGAGTGGTAGGAGTAGCCATATGACGAAAATGAACATAACATAAAGGTGACTTACACCTAATACTGTTAGGGCAAGACAAATGCTGCCAAATAACAGTACCATATATCTGTTCGGGTAAGACTCATGCTTCCTCGTAACAGTACTAAACCTACACCATAAATCTGTTCGGGTAAGCTTCATGCTTCCTCGTAACAGTAACCTACAACATAATTCTGTTAGGGCAAGACCATGCTGCCAACTAACAGTAAACGACGAACTCTGTTAGGGATAGACTCATGCTTCCAACTAACAGAAAACTCCCAACTATACCAAGAAACAGAAAAGTGATAGAAATAATTTACTTGCAGAATCCTCCGTGATGCTAATTAACCCCTATGTCCCCATGACGAACACGGCATGTGTTTGTCACTTTGTCATGTGTAGTTATTTGAAAGTCGTGTGTAGTGTGTAGTGTCCCTAACTAATTACTAGGCTATTTTAGCCCTTTAACAAAATAAAATAAAAAAAAACGAGTGCTTATTCGCAATCTTAGTAGCAATAACAAAGCTAAGTGCTTATTCGCAACTTTAGTAGAAGAATGTTGACTATGACTATTATGTCAACCCTAATAAATAACTAAGATAAATGATCTTTGGCCATTATGCCAAATATCTAAAAATATGGTGCCCTTGTTTGCCACCATGTCAGTGTAAAATGTATCTGCGTGTTTAAATAAATGATATGTATGTATGTACGTATTAAATCTCCCCTGTGCAAGTTTTGTTTTGTTTGCGCGTAAGCTGCTGACGTAATCGTGTTGATGTAAACGTGTTATTTATCGTTGCATCTAAGGCCAGTGTCACACTACCTTCCATGCTATATAATAACCCGTCAGCTTTGGTCGGGAACCAAAACTTAAGACCTTTGTAACCAGTTTGACTCCTACTTCCGCCTTTGGGAGTCACACAACATGAAGTTCAAGTGTCACTATGTAAACAAACAAACAAAAAAAAAAAAAAAAAACTGCTTATGAAGTGTTTGGAATTGTGTGTGAAGATAATTGTGATGAATATGTGATGACCATCTACTACCTAATTATTATGTAAGTGTAATTGTGAAACTTCCGTATGATAACATGCATGCATGTAACATGATATGAAATGTGGTACCTATATGTGCCACCTAAGTACTAAAATTATATGACGGTGTGCTAACACCCTTATATTTTCCCAAAAATAATTATCAAAAACACTATTGTGTAACTGTACTGATGTACTCTATAAACTATTCGCATACGCATCTTAGCGCAGTGTGTTACGGCCTTTACCGTTATCTGCATTCGTACACGCATAGTTGAGGAATGTTTATGTTATTCGTCTCACCGATGCAATGGACGATACCGAATGTTGTTTTATGTCTTTGACGTGCCAACTTCCTAGGTTTGTTCCTGTCATATCTTCCAGGATATAGACCAAATTTGATAACTTTTCCTTGACCCTACATTTGATAAATTTGGGGGCCAGTTTTTTAGAAAAGTATGCGTCTTTATCACTTTGGAAATAGCATTTTTTCCACACTATGTCGCCTACTTCGAATTGTGCGTGTCGGTGTCTCGTGTTGTAATGGTGTGCGTACTTTAGATGGCTGCGCCAGAGGTTCTCTTGTACTGTGTTGAACACCTCTGCGAGATATCCTAGGTTCTCAGCGTATATGTTTCTAGGCAATAGGTTAAGTTCACTTGGGTCATCATTTTGTAAGTAATGTGACCCGCATGTTACCAATTCCCTACCATGAACCAAATATGCTGGTGTGTAACCGGCGGACGCGTTGATCGAGTTGTTGATCGCAAATTGGATTTTTGGGATATGTATGTCCCATGATCGATGGTCATTATTGGTAAATATTGATATGGCTGTCATTATAGTTTTATTGTACCGTTCTACGGTATTTACTTGGGGTGTGTATTTAGGTGTGAAGTTGATGTTGGGAATTTTATATTTCGTAAATAATGTGTTCAACTCTTTGCTTATGAATTGGACACCGTTATCCATTAATACCGTTTGTGGTATGCCGTGCACCATGAAAACATTGTCCTCTAGTATTTTGGCTATTGGTTCTGCGGTAGCTCTGCGTAGTGGGAAGATTAAACAATATTTAGAGAAACAACACGTGACGACGAGAATGTATACGTGTTGTTTTTTAGAGACCGGTAAGGGTCCTACTAGATCAGTCGAAATTGTCTGAAACGGGCGAGAGCACTGTTTGGGACGGCCCATTTTACCGATGGATGCTTGAGTGTCATGTTTGTGTGCTTTGCACTTTTCACAAGATGACACATAGCTTACCGTGTCCTTATATAGCCCCGGCCAGTAATACCGTAACTTTATTTTATGGTATGTTTTAAAAATACCGAAGTGTCCGGCTGTAGGTGAGTCATGGTTTTCTCGAAATATTGCGTTTCTCGCTTCGGGTGGTACTACCGTTTTCCACTCGAACTCATTGTTTACAAAGTCCTTTATGTCAGTTCGTCTGTATAGTACGTCGTTCTCTATTTTGAAGTTGGGGTATGCCTGCGGTAAGCTAGTCACGCCGTTGCATATTTTCATGAACCATTCGTCCTTGCTGTCGGTGACTTTGCATTGTTTCGTGGAAATGGTAGATACTGGTACAGCTCGTGACAATGCGTCTGGTATTATGTTGTCTTTGCCCTTCCTGTGCTTTAACTCGAAGTTGAAGCAGCTAAGCCGTATGCCCCAACGAGCTAATCGGCCGGTTGGATTGTTTAATGAAATGAACCATTTTAGTGCCGAATGGTCAGTATACACCATGAACTTGTGACCATTGTCTAGGTAGCATCTCCAATGTTCCAATGCGGCTATCACCGCCAAGCATTCTCGTTCTGTTACACTATAATTCTTTTCCGGCCCGCTCAGTGACCGACTCATATATGCTATAGGGTGTTCTACTCCCTCGTGTAGTTGTGTTAACATGGCACCAATGCCAAAGTTGCTTGCGTCTGTGTGTACCTGAAATGGTTCATCGTATTTTGGACATTTTAGTACCGGGCTTTTTATTAAATGTGCTTTTAGTTCCTTGAACGCTCTTTCCGCCTCTGTGTTCCAATGAAATGCCGGGGCTCCTTTCTTTGTTGTAGTCAGTTTGTTGAGAGGTGCAGCAATCGTACTGAAGTTGGGTATAAACCGTCTGTACCATGACGCAGTGCCTAAAAACCTCTTAACGTCCTTCTTTGTTGTTGGTACCGGGAATTTCAGGATTGAGTTGACTTTCTCCGGATCTGTTCTGAGACCCAGACCATCCACAATGTACCCCAGGAACTTTAGCCTGTCCTTGAAGAAATTAGATTTTTCTAGATTGATGGTTAGATTTGCCCTTTTTAATATTTGTTGAACTCTTGAAATGAGTGACACATGTTCCTCGAATGTAGATGACGCTATCACTATGTCATCTATGTAGCAGAAAACCTTGTTTTGAAACTGTGGCCCAAATAGATTGTCCATTAGTCTTTGTTGTGAGCTGCTTGAGTTGCTTAGTCCAAATGGTAAAACCTTGTAATGGTATGCTCCTCGTCCTGGGATGAAGAAGGCTGTTTTTTCCCGGTCTTTTGTTGCTAAAGGAATTTGCCAGAAAGCTTTGGAGAGATCCAGTGTTGTTAGATACTTCACTTCTCTCAAGTTGTCTAATATCTCTGATATGTATGGCAGGCTGTATGCGTCCTTTTTGTGACTGCATTGAGCTTGCGACTGTCTAGGCAGAAACGGGGCTTGCCGTCTTTTTTATTGACGATTAGTACGGGGCTTGACCAAGGGCTCTGACTAGGCTCGAGCATCTCGTCTACTTGTTCTGATACTATTCGCGTTTTTTCAGGGGACATTCTATAGGTTCGTTGTTTGATTGGCTTGCTGTCTCCCGTATCGATGGTGTGTTCTATTAGATGTGTTCTGCCTAGCCCTACTTTCTCATATGATATTTCGGCACATCTGGATATCATTTTTTCTGCTATTAAGCGTTGTTGTTTCGTGAGACTACGCCAGTCATACAGTTTGTTTTGCTCTTCGGCTATTAATGACAATTTAGGGTCATCGTCCACTAATATGGGTATATGTCCGAAGTATTTGGGACATAGGTTAAATCTGAGCCAGAAATCTATACCTAAAATTAGGTTTGTGGTTATGTTAGGCACTATATACGCCGTAATTATGTGAGTTCTGTCTTCGAATTTGATGGGTAATTTTATCTTCCCTTGTACAACGGTTGTGTGTCCGCCGGCCGTTGTAACCGTTGTACTTATGTTTTCCTCTATCTTATATCCTAGATTTTGTAACACTCTGTGCGAGTTGTTACCTAAAATTGTGATTGCGGCTCCTGTGTCCAACAATCCATATGCTTCTAACTGTGGGTTTGACATGATTGTTATTTTGGCGTAAGGCCTGGGGTCATTTGTAGGTAATGGGGAGAGTATAGAAGATTCCTTCTGACTTGTAATTTCGTTTTTGCATCTTGTAGACCTAACTTCTTTTGTCCCACCTTTGTAACCATACGACTCATTCGTATTTCGGCATGCCATAGTCAAATGATACCTGGAACCACACTTCGAACATGGCCGTGTGTCGTCCGATGTTGTCGCCGCCACAGTGTTTTGCGATCTGAAGTTACGACTGTCGCGGCTGTAACCTGTGCTGTAAGCGTTACTGTTCCCGTAGGCATTGTTCGCAGTTCTGCTGCTTGGGAAGTTACTGCCGTTTCTGTTGAAGTTGTTGTAACTTTGCCTTGTAGATGTTGAGGTTTTGCTCGCGGTCCTTCTATTTGTAAATGCGAATTCCGCTGCTACCATCCCTTCAGATGCTGTTGGAGGCTCTGTAAAGAACGCTCTGCGTGCCACCATGTCCTCATGTTTTTTGCATAAGTTTTTTACTTGTTCCAACGAGACTATGTCTCCATTGGTTGCTAGGATGTTGTCGTAGACGGGTCTGATGTTGTGTAAGATAATGTGTAGTTTTTCCGTTTCCGACACCTTGTTGCTTAGACGAGCAAACATTCCATCCATGATGGCCAGGTACACCACTATTCCTTCTCCGTTTCCCTGAGTGCGTTGTCGAATTTCTTGCCATAGGCGGTATTCGTAGTTGCTGACTCCGAAATCCTGTATTAGCGCATTCGTTAGATCTTGCCAGCACGCAAATTTATCGCGATTACTGCGGTACCAATGCCTAGCGTTGCCTGTGAATAGTTCAGAGGCTGCTGTTAACAATCTCTTGTCGTCGATTTCTCGAGCCTGCCTAAAATCCTCCACCCGCTCAATGAAAGAATGTACCTCCGAATTCCCGTCGTATTTAAATTTGGAAAGCTCCGTAAGAAAGCATCGCTCATATATTACGGGAAGATTTAGAAAGTGACTCTCTTTCAGGTTGTTGCTATTTGCTTTCTCTTTAATGTCCGCGAGGGTGTCTGCCTCCTGCGCTTCATTGGTAGGGGCAGCAATGCTCTCGTCCGCATCATCAAATTCGCTGGTGTTTGATGCATGCGAATGACTTTCGGATATGGCTTTCAATCTCTTGTAAGTAGTTTTGAAAGTGAGATGAAAGTCGTCGTATCTTTCTTTTAGATCTGATTCCTCTGGGGGAATGATTCTAGCGAACCTAGACTCCATGTGAGCACATAATTTATTAGGAGGAAGGGCCTAACGGTACTCCGTTCGTTGAGCAGCCCGCCTGGGGCAGTACCTCCGCCCTGCAGAAGACCGCGGTAATAGTAACCTGACTCCGGTCGGGTTATGTTCTCCGTCGGTTAGCAGGGATCCAGAGCTCATTGGGGTGACATTGTGCCGGTGACGGTGAGACCAGAGGCTTATCTGTCTCCATTGGCAGATCGAGGCGCGGAATATTGGTACGGCGATCAGGGAGACCCGGTGAAACGGTTGACCGCTGACCACCCGCAGGCTGTACGGGACCCGAACCTGGGGATTACTTAATCTCCGCCCCAGGAGGCTGAACCAGCAGCCTGTGTAAAGTCCCTGGTGCTGTGGTCGTGCCGGAGGAGGATACCGGAGTGGACGCGGCTACTGCATCGGGGGGGGACCGGGGGCCCTTCCGTACGCCGTGCCAATCTACCGCACTACCTCTGTCTGCCTTCGGTGAGTTCGAGCCTCGCCTAGTCTCCTGCGCCACCGGCACAAAAGCGCCCCCTTCACCTTCTTAATTCCCCATATTTTTAAGAACTATGGCTAAATCAAAGAGAAAGAAAAAGGTTTCCACAGCGGCATCGTCGTCCACAATTCAAGTGGACTTTTGCAACATCAGAGGTATGCGCACGAACATCAACGTAGTCCACCACCATCTTGAAACTGCGAAGCCGACCCTTTTTTTCTTAACGGAGACGCAGATCTTACGTCCGGGCGATACATCTTGCTTAATGTACCCTGGCTACAAGCTTGAGTACCACTTTAGGCAGAAAGCCGGGGTATGTATGTACGTCCGGGATGATGTCTGCTGTCGTCGTCTTTCAAGCCTCGAAGACAGGGACCTGTCTACGTTATGGGCACGCTTGGATCACGGGGGCCACACTCGGATCTACGCGTGCGTGTATAGGTCTCACAGCGGTGGTAACACGGACACAGTTCGCCTTTTTGACCACCTGCAACAAGCGACTGACAAGGTGATTGAGCAGTATCCCTCCGCGGAGATAGTGATTCTGGGGGATTTCAACGGACATCATGTTGACTGGTTGGGCTCCCGGACCACCGACTTTGCGGGGAAAGCTGCTCACGAATTTGCCCTGACCTATGGGTTCTCTCAACTGGTTAAATCCCACACAAGGATACCAGACAAGAAGAACGAGCATAGTGCATTGCTGGATCTCCTGCTGACAACGCGTCCGGACGGATACAGTGTTTCAGTGGATGCTCCACTCGGATCGTCGGACCACTGTGTCGTTCGGGCGCATGTGCCTCTCGCAAGGCCTGAACCACCTCGGCCCAAGGAGTGGCGACATGTATGGCACTATAAGGCAGCAGACTGGGATGGACTGCGAGAGTTTTTCGCGTCGTACCCATGGAGGCGGCTTTGTTTTGCCTCAGAGGATCTGGATTCTTGCGCTGCAGCAGTCGCTGCGGGGATCTTGGAGGGCATGGAATGTTACATTCCTAACCGTTGGATCCCTGTAGGAGCAAAAAAGCGACCGTGGTTCAATCGGCTCTGCAGAGAAACTTTGATGTTGAAAGAATCTGCTTACAGGGCTTGGACCACGGCTCGTGCAAATTCAGATCCAAACATCTCTGAGGTGAAACGCAAATTAAATGCCGCCTCGAGAGCCAGCAAAAGAGCAATTGTCAGGGCTAAGTTCGATTTCGTCGGCAGAATTGGTGAACGGCTAGCAGGCTACCCTTCAGGGAGTCGCGAATTCTGGTCGCTTGCCAAAGCTGCCGAGGGAAATTTCTGTCGGTCAGGTTTACCACCTTTACTTAAACCCGACGGTAATTTGGCCCAGAGCGCTAAGGAGAAAGCCGACCTTTTGGGTTTTCTCTTTGCCTCTAACTCGACCATGAGCGACGGGGGTGCTTTGCCGCCGGATATTCCGTGGTGTGGAACTTCCATGCCGGAAGTAAAATTTACACAGCGGAATGTCCGACGTGAGCTTCGATCCCTGGACGTTCATAAGTCGAGTGGGCCGGATGGTATACCCGCGGTGGTACTGAAGCAGTGTGGTCCAGAGTTGTGTCCGGTACTTACACGTCTTTTCACGCGTTCATATTCCAAGCAACAAGTCCCGGCGTCGTGGAAGATCGCGTATGTGCATCCTGTGCCCAAGAAGGGTGACAGGACCGACCCGGCCAACTATAGGCCTATAGCCGTCACCTCCCTTTTATCTAAGGTGATGGAGCGTGTAATTAATACACAGCTCCTGAGGTACCTAGAGGAACACGACCTGCTCAGTGACCGGCAGTACGGTTTCCGTCACGGTCGCTCGACGGGCGATCTTCTGGTGTGCCTCACACACCGATGGGCGACGGCTATCGAGAGTAAGGGCGAGGCTCTAGCAGTAAGCCTTGACATCTCTAAGGCCTTTGACCGGGTCTGGCACCGTGGTCTTCTTACGAAATTGCCCTCATATGGACTGCCCGAGAGATTATGCGGATGGGTGTCTAGCTTCCTGGCCGGTAGAAGCATCAAGGCCGTCGTTGACGGCAGCTGTTCAGACAGCATGGCCATAAACGCTGGAGTACCGCAAGGCTCAGTGTTGTCCCCTACTCTGTTTCTGCTGCATATCAATGACATGTTGTCTATTGACGGCATTCATTGTTATGCGGACGACAGTACGGGGGACACTTGTTACACGGGCCGCCCCGGTATCTCTCGGGACACGGTGAAGGAAAATCGTGAACAGCTTGTGTCTGAAATCGAGGCTACTCTTACTAGAGTGTCCGATTGGGGTGGACAAAATCTTGTCCAGTTCAACCCTTCCAAGACACAAGCGTGTTTTTTCACCGCTAAGCAAACCCCAATTACTGTAGCGCCGCAATTTCAGGGCACATCTCTTTCCATCTCCAGAAGTATAGGGATCCTTGGCGTTGACATCTCCAGTGACGTTCAGTTCCGTAGTCATTTGGAGGACAAGGCTAAGCTGGCGTCCAAGAAGCTAGGTGTGCTCAACAGGGCGCGGCGGTACTTCACTGCTGCGCAAACACTGCTTCTGTATAAGTCGCAAGTGCGGCCGCACATGGAGTACTGCTGTCACCTTTGGGCGGGGGCACCTGAATATCAGCTTCGTCCATTTGACTCGGTGCAAAGACGTGCTATAAGAGTTGTCAACGATCCTATACTTACAAGTGGTGTGGAACCTCTTCGCGACAGGAGAGACTTTGCCTCCTTATGCGTGTTCTACCGACTGTACAATGGTGTGTGCTCTGAGGAATTGTTTGATATGATGCCCACGGCTACGTTCTATCACCGCACCGCTCGCCACAGACAGGGAGTTCATCCTCACACTCTGCGTCCGGAGCGTTCCAGCACGGTTAGATCCGGTAGGGGTTTTCTTCCGCGCACGCTTAGGTTGTGGAATGATCTCCCTGCCTCGGTTTTCCCAAACGCCTACAGTATGGGGTTCTTCAAGAGGGGTCTTAGAAGGTTTTTGCAGGGTCGGCAGCGCGAGTGTGGCGCCTCTGGTGTTGCAAACGTTCATAGGCTGCGGTGACCACCAGTCCTTCTGGTGGGCCGTATGCTTGTCTGCCACCTTAGTGGTATAAAAAAAAAAAAAAAAAAAAAAAAAAAAAAAAAATAAGGCTTTGGAGCTAGTCAATAATGCTAGTATGTATTTGTCCTGAAGGGACGCCACGTTCTTCTCCAACACGGCCAGCGAGGAGTACAACCCTACTAAGTCTTCCTCCAAATCCAAAGGGGAGACCTGTAAGTCCTCTTCGTCCGTGGTTATTTTTAGTTTTTTAATTTGTTGCCTGAGGGCTGCCACCGTTGAACCAGGTTCCTCTCCCCGGATTTTAACTTCATATGCAAGTTCCGCCTTTGGAAGTGATGTGAAATTTGATTTGAATGCCATTGTCCTGACTATTTCAATTACTATTGCCGGGAATCTTTAGTGATGATGATTATCTACCAATGTATAGTGTATTTATCTGCTACTTATTTTATATGAAGTGTTAATTTTATGTAAACAACGAATGTTCGCTATATTCGCTAACGAATTCTGTTGTAGTGAACGACGGCCCTTATCGTTGTCTGTTTACGTATTGTTGAATGTTAAGGAATGTGAATATTTTTCGATTCACCCGCCGAATAACGAAAAATAAATTCTACTTTTTTGGGTTCGTTGAACCGAATTATAAATTGAACCTTTATAAAACTTAGTATTTGCTTTAGGAAATACTTAAGTTTGGAGCTAGTCAATAATGCTAGTATGTATTTGTCCTGAAGGGACGCCACGTTCTTCTCCAACACGGCCAGCGAGGAGTACAACCCTACTAAGTCTTCCTCCAAATCCAAAGGGGAGACCTGTAAGTCCTCTTCGTCCGTGGTTATTTTTAGTTTTTTAATTTGTTGCCTGAGGGCTGCCACCGTTGAACCAGGTTCCTCTCCCCGGATTTTAACTTCATATGCAAGTTCCGCCTTTGGAAGTGATGTGAAATTTGATTTGAATGCCATTGTCCTGACTATTTCAATTACTATTGCCGGGAATCTTTAGTGATGATGATTATCTACCAATGTATAGTGTATTTATCTGCTACTTATTTTATATGAAGTGTTAATTTTATGTAAACAACGAATGTTCGCTATATTCGCTAACGAATTCTGTTGTAGTGAACGACGGCCCTTATCGTTGTCTGTTTACGTATTGTTGAATGTTAAGGAATGTGAATATTTTTCGATTCACCCGCCGAATAACGAAAAATAAATTCTACTTTTTTGGGTTCGTTGAACCGAATTATAAATTGAACCTTTATAAAACTTAGTATTTGCTTTAGGAAATACTTAAGTTTGGAATTGTTTCCTTTTAGGGTTCCTTCACTCAATTAATAGATTGGACCCTTCTAGAAATTAATTGTCTGTCTGTCTGTCTTTGTGTTTAATGTAATCTAATCCGACGCAGTGAGTAATGAAAGTGAAGTGTGTGATGATGGGTTGACGAAATTTACTAAATGTTTTTCAGTTTTGCACGAATAATGCAATTTTCTACGCTGCTATTATTTTTATTGAAATGTAACTATTTTCACGAACGTGGTAAGAGTTAATTGTATATTGACTCGTACCAACTATTTTTTTTTTTAAATAGTTATTTACTACTACGGAACCCTTAAATATTTCGAACTGTGTTAAAACGATTCGCACTTGGATGGTTCTGGAAATAATCTGTATCGTAGTAACTAACTTTTTTATGTAGATTGTTCCTTACCACTACGGAACCCTTGAATATTTCGAATTGGTTGAAAACCGATTCGTACTTGGACGATTCTGGAAATATTCTGTATCAGACTGTTGGTGTCCGGAGTGTATTTTATTCACTTCCACCCACAGTTTATATGGAAAAAAAAAATTTCTTCTACTATCGAGCTAGTAATTCAACTTACTCGTAAACGTTATGAAAGCAACATCTGCCGTTGTTTATTCAGAACCCGAATCGAAGTTATTAGTTTGCAATTGTTATGGCAAGAATGTTTTCACTGCGTGATCTACGTTTGGAATGTTTTTTTTTTTTACAGTTGTATTTCAGTGTATCAGAATTCGACGTAATTCGAAAAGTGAATCAATTATGAATCTTTTATAATTTACGTGAAGTGAAATTCGTAAAATCTTTGTTCTAACGTTTTACTAGCGTGAAATTTCAATAGGGATTGTTACCCAGAAGTGTGATTATCGGCTGTTGGTCTCGCTGTAAATTCACATATGGGAAATACAACAAAATAATACACAAATTGAGGCGGTTTGACGCCGTACAAAAATAAAAATTGTGGTGGTGATATCCTGTGACTACTTTTTACGATGAATATAGGCAATACAAATCACTTACTAATATTAATGTAAGCGTTTCAAATGTGAAGTTTTACTTCAGACTTTAATAAAGTAATATTTAAAATTGGACCAAAACAAAAAACTTTTACTTGAAATTTACTTAAAACTCTTCCACCACAAAATTAATATCTGAGGGTGTGAAAAATAAATTGGGGACCGTTAAAATTTGGAAAAATTACAATTTATGTTGAGAAAAAATTCAAATTTTGCCTTGTTCTTGATTATGCCGAAATCTGTCTAAAATCACTAAAAAAAAACACACAAAATAAGCCGGAAAGAACAAGTTGGCAGCAGAGGTCAGGAGAGCCAAATTCCTGGTAGTTATGATAATTTGGAGGGAAACTACCCCGCTAACGGGCACTCTTAAGACTATTTTACACAGGTTGAATATCTTATAATTATGACCTCCCGACTCCCGTCGGAAATCGCTTTCTCGCTACCCGAAACCACGATATGGGCGCCACTGAAAAGCTGATGGCTTTCAGGAAGAGAGAGAGAAATGAAAAGATTGAATTTAAAATGTAAATAATTAGTAGTTTATTAGAATTGAGCACTTGGGGGTCGTGGGTGTGGCAACTTCGGGCAGCAAGTACGGTTTCCGAAGGCCTTCGCAGGGTTCGACTTATCTCGTGGCTCCAGGATGTCGATGCAGTCCGCCAGGTAGCCGTGTCTTCCACAATTTCGGCCGGCACGGTATTCCCAACCCGCAGGGCGGATGTTCGCTCGTAGAACTCGAAGGGTGGATTTTACCAACCCGTAGGGTAGACGGTTTCTTGGACCCGTAGGGTGAATGTTCCTTCGTGGAACCTGAAGGGTGGACTTCTTGAACCCGTAGGGTGGACCCTGGAATGTTCCATATGACGGGTTAGCTGGAACCCTTTTTCCCGCCCATTGCTAAGACAGCCGACCACTGTTAAACCATTTGGGAGTCGGTTGCCTTACAATGGTTGGTTCTATCCTAAGTTTACAGAGACCTTTTTTTTCACACCCCTGTAATCTACCCTCCCATAACAGGGTCGACCAACAGCCGTTAATTTTCACTATTTTAAAATCTAGAATCATAATAATTAATTTAACTCACCCAATGATGGGGTCTTCTATTTATAGCTATTTGCTCCTTATCCTTGACAAATATTTACGAGGATATTTGCGATGATATAAACGATTATTTTTAAACTGATGTGATTCTCACAATTTCCAATTACACTGATACGTTCGTGATCTATTTTAAATATTAATCTGGCGGTCCTCCTGCATTGACGCAATGCCTTATATATCAATGAAATAGCGCCTCTAGTGGCACCGCTCGAAACTACTCAATCGTCAAGACCGTATCACTGCCTATAGCTTCCGTCGTTGCGACACTAACTCGGTAGATGGCGCTTTCATTTATTAATCTAAGTTTTCATTTTAAAACCCCTAACGTTGAACCCCTATTTGCACCCGTTGTTTCACAACGTTACATCATCTATAGAACGATGGTAGGTATGATTATATTTATATATAACATTTTGAAGAGCGCTAGTTATCCAATCATAATTACCTTGTAAACTAAATTCTTTGTATAATTTTGATTTCAATGTTCTAATAAATCTTTCAACTATTGAAGCCTTCTTAGTGGAAAATGTTGAATAATGATTAATATGATATAATTTCATAAGATTATTAAATTTATTATTATAAAATTCTGCTCCATTATCGGTTTGCAGATTTTTAGGTATGCGCCCTTTATCCAACAAAATTTTAAGACTCTTACATACAATGTCTTTCTTTTTACTTTTCATAGGAAATACCCATGCAAATTTTGAAAATGTATCGATAATGGCCAAAATAAATCTAATTTTTTTATTTTCTTTACAAATTGATTGCATATCAATTAAATCCGCTTGCCACAGAGCATCTATATCTTTCATAATAACATTTCGTCTTTGGAAGTTCACCCTAGCATTTTTATGAATTTCATTTACCACATCAACTTTGCTCATTATTTAGATTTTTATGTTTAACAATGTTCAGTATGAAGAACTATATGATACTGAATTGAAAGTTTGCTATGCATAGCATTTATTCTTTTATTATATTAGCTTCTTTCAATTCTTCAATTATGGATAAAATTTCATTATCATGGTTTGAATTGCCTGCATCTCTTGAAGCTACCAATAACTTCAATCTCTCAACCAATTCATTAGGATCGTCCCAATATACCAAATCAGTGCTTGTTTTATATTTTTTGAGTTTTGGCAGACTGCCTCCATGTTTTAAAATGACATCGCTTGAAGTCTCTGAAAATAGCGGTTTAATAATTTCTCGATATTTGATTCCTAGCTTAGCTAACCTTTAGAACTAAAATCTCTTTTATGAGCATTTGTACGATGTAACATATCTTTGTAATCAAGTTTATCTTTGTTTGATATTGTACTTAATTCAGGTTTTTTCCGAAATAAAAGTTCTTTTAACCCCGGTGTTAAATTATAGGTTTTATCTCCAATTCTAATCAAAAACATATTTCCTTTATCCAAACTTTTAGAGAGTGCTACCACTGAATTACCCATCATTAGAGTATTGTTTTCTTTTCTTATTCCAAACGGAACATTTAGCCCATCATGAATATCGTAAATATCATCGCGTTCTAACGAAATTTCTAAATTATCTTCATTTTTAGGATATTCTGTAGAATTTACATCAGCATCGTAAAAGTCATCATGCATGGTAGAAAAGCCTGCATTGTTTTCATCTGACTCGATTGCTTCAGAGTTGGCACGGGACAATTTTTATGTATGTTGAATATTATCTGGAGCTTTCTTTGGATAAACTAATATTTTAAGCGGGTCTGTGACAGATTTTAGCATTTTATCAAGCGATAAGTTAATCACATGTTCCTGATTTTTCATTTGGGTTAACTTATTTTTAATGGAGTCAGCAGACTTAATTAATTCCATTTTAATATTTTGCTCCATATTATTACTTAATACTGTATTCAGCCGGTGAATTATTAACACTGAATATATTTTTATGAATGAAGTTAATTTATATACCTGTTCGCATTATTATTTTCATTCAAAGTGAAAAAAAACATCGAAATTTTTTCTGTATCTCCCGCTGTTCAATGAGCAGTCTTTGTTAATGCAAACGAAATTATATGGGTTACTCCAAACTGTATTACAAACATTTTTGAATTGACTCCACGACATATCAGAACTCGCATGTTCTTCGTAAATATGCTTTAAGTTTATATCATCTTGTTTGAATATTATAAGAAAATTAGCGTTATCACGCAGCAACTGTTTTGGAATTTTTGAGTAAGTTTGAAATAAATAAAAGCAGTCTATCTGTTTATGTCTACCCATAGAGAAATAATTACGAATATTTATTTGATTTTCGCAAGCAACATCATCAAATATAAATATAGAATTGGTCAAAGCTTCACTCGGCGTTATTACATCTTTATCATCATTGAACTCATAAAACTTAATCTGCGGTATCGTACTTAGGACTTCTCGTAAAAAACTATATTTTGGTTGAAAATTAGTTTTCGAGTAGAGATAAAGGTTTTTAAACTTGAGTCCATTTTCATGCATGAGTAAACTGATCATAACATTTGTTTTGCCGCAATTCGATGGACCGCATATTATACAACGAATTGTATTTGGCAATAGCGTGCTATGTCTTATCTGTTGCGCAGGATCAATAAAATTTAGACTATTAACATTTAGTGATATGGGTTGTTTGATCAACTTCATCTTTATTTCTGCTTATATTATATTTGATTGATCATCATATAATATTCTCATATTATGCAAGTTATATAGGTACCTACATATAAATTATATTGAACACAGCAGTATTCAACTAACGCGTTTCTACAGGTTTAAACAGGTTGCATCATGATAAAACTCTATATTCTCATTATAACTAATATAGGATGTCGCTTGTTTTAAATATAATTATAGTAAACACGGTGTATTATTTAGTTAATGCATTTCTACAGGTTTAGACACGTTTCTATCATGAATGAAAACATTCTAGTCTCATATTACTTTAATATAAGCTGTCGCATTTCTACAGGTTTAGACATGTTTCTATCATGAATGAAAACATTCTAGTCTCATATTACTTTAATATAGGCTGTCGCATTTCTACAGGTTTAGACATGTTTCTATTATGAATGAAAACATTCTAGTCTCATATTACTTTAGTATAGGTTGTCGCATTTCTACAGGTTTAGACACGTTTATATCATGAATGAAAACATTCTAGTCTCATAATACTGTAATATAGTTTGTCGCTTGTTTAAAATAATTTACAACTAAGTAATAACAATTGCATCATTCCATCATTGTCTCGCCAATTAGCAGGTCGTCCAGATTTCAGCACGTTTTTGAGGTAAGTTTTATTTTTATTTTTACTTTTCTTTTTTAATTTCACAATATAATAATATGTAATCCATATTTGTTTACAGAACCATGGCTAACTCACCGTCCTACAGTCCCTCTATTGATATCATAGACAACATGCGTGAGGTAGGTGTATATAACTGCATAATTATTTTGTTTAATCTTAAGGCATAAATTACATTTATAATTTATATTTTTTCTTTCTTTCAGAATCTGATAGAAGACTCCAACCCAATTACGAATCCATTTTATTATGCCCAAGACAGAGAGAGCTGGTACGCAGAAGTAGCGGCAAAATCCAGCGAGGAATATCGACAGCAAAATGCAGAGGCTCAAACATTAAAGAAAAAGAAACAAAAATCTAAAATTTCGAGCAAATCATCGTTTATAATGCGTAAGGAGTCGGGGCGAGCTCGTCATCTCATAAAAATTTTTATACATGATTTTGAAAATCAAAATATGGATAATATAAACACTGATCCTGATAATGCGAGTATTAATGTGCAATATTTGGTGACAAGTGACTATGATGATATTATAAATGAGACTGAGCATTTAGTGGGTAAAATAGTGAAGAAATTGAGTAAACCTAGTATTTAAACTTTTCATAATGTAATAAATAATGTAAATTGTTGTAGGACGAATTTTAAAAAATTAATCATTGTTTAATTTTGTCAATCAATTACACTTTAATGGAATTGTGTGAATTATAATGGAACAATAAAATAAAAACTGTTTACGATTATAATTTTTTTATTATACTCTTTACATTACAACAATACATTAAGATATAATTTGTTAAATTAATTAGTTATAAATAAAATTATTACAATTGTATATCTAATTATAAAATCGTAAAATAAACAATTGCTTATAGAATATATTATACTTTGTTAGATAGCATAGACAAACTTTATTACAAGAGGCTTCAATCATTGATATTTTCTAATAAATAATATGCGAGAAATCGAATATTTGTTTCAATTAAAATGCTGTTTTGTAATGACCCCATGCTAAAGTACTTATTCTATCATCCATTATTTGTCTTTTATCGTCATTTCTTGACAAAATTACTTTATTAATTTTTTGAGTAAATATTCTATGACTTTTAGATCTAATTGTATACATATCATCTCTAAGTATTTCATTCCCCAGTAAAACTTTTTTATAATTATCTATATTCAATTTTTTAGTAACACACTTCTTAACACCTTTTGCTTTCTTTATCGATACCACATTAGTATCTATACAATACAATTTTGCACCTAAGCCCACAAATTCAGATATTATTTTTCCACCCATCTCATCTTTAAAGTAGCCAGGTATCTTAGCATTAACATTTGGTACATTAGAAATATTATCTTTTTCAAAATTACTAGTATCAAAATATTTGAAATGTATCTTCATATCTTTGTAAAAATCTTTTGTGCGTATTAAATACAAAAGACTGTCGGTGTCTGTATAGCAAAGTCTCAATTTATTTTTATAAATCTTTTTCATTATTGAATAATGAAATCTATATAAGTGGCTTTTCGCGATTTCTAAAATACTGAAACCAATGTAGATAGGACGATCCAGAATTATTTTTGTTTGTTGCATTTGAATTGATACTAGAGATTCTGAAATAACTAAAAAGTTTTTAAAATTGGGAGCACTTACATATTTTTCTGCCCCGCAAAACTTGTTAGTTCGATTAGAATGATCTCTCCAAATATTGACAAGTTTAACATCAACTTGTTTTCTTTTATTCTCAATGGTTTTACCGAATATAGAATTATTTTGTTTCTTAAAAAAGTCTCTTTCAAAATCCGATGTTGCTTTTTGCCTTAGCATAGTATTTAAAGAAATATATGGTTCTAAGAAATTAGCTTGCTGGAATTCAAGTATTCTATATATTTTCAATAGTTGCAAACCATTCTTTAAGCACTCCTTCAAATGAATATAATGAATGATATATCTATGTTTGTCATATAGATTTGCAATGAGTTTCGCATTTTGACCACCAAATGGCACAAATTTTTCAGGCGCGAATGGTAAATCAGAATGACTATCATATAAGTAGCTCGGGTAATGAAGGTCTACTTCTAAAATGAACCCTTTTTCAGAATCAGATGTGAATCTCATAACGTCAAAACTTAATATTTCGCTTTCAAGGAGAAATCTAAAACAGCCTACTGGCAACTTTTGCATCATTGCGTATCCATATAAATTTACACAATCAAGGTAAACTAGAAAATCATCAGGCTCTGCACTATTATAATCTGGGAGGTATGCATTATTGGCCTTAGCATATCTCAGCGAACATTGAGCAAGTCCTCCTCTTATTCCTTTTTCTATCATTTGATATATCTCCACATTAAAGATTAGATCTAACTCCATTTTGGTATACAATAACATAGCATCCCAACTTAGAGATGGTGATGAAACGTAGTAACAAGGATCCAGGCCATAATGCTTTAAACTTATTTTTCTGAATTTTTCAAATACGTCACAAAGAAGTAAAACATCGCATTTAAGGTACAAATCTGTATATTCGCCTAAATTCTTTATACCAAAAGAGTTCCAAACCTTTATGGCGTGCTTGAGCGCAAAACAATGTACTTTTATACCAATAGTGTTCCATAACTTATCTGGATATGACTGTCATTTGTTTATTAATGAACTTTCAAATATAAATGGTCGAATCCATCTTATACCAAGAACCAAAGAGAAATATATAGTCTTCATCGCTTATAGTTTCAGATGTAAGTTTGTTAAAGAATTTGGATGGTTCTGGTAATTTAGTTTCATCATATCGTTCCCAAGAGTCCATATATTCATAGCAGTATATTCCTTTTCTACGTACAATATCAAATATTTTTTTATTAGTAAAGAAAGACTTTAAATTTTTGAAGTCTTCAGGGTTCATCGTTTTAACCAATTTATCCATGCTAGAGGATAAAAAATTGAAAGAGTCTATAAATTTCAATCGTGCGACGTTTGTAGCATTGATTGGTATGAATTTTGTAAATGAAATATATTTCTCTTTGGTTCTTGGTATAAGATGGATTCGACCATTTATATTTGAAAGTTCATTAATAAACAAATGACAGTCATATCCAGATAAGTTATGGAACACTATTGGTATAAAAGTACATTGTTTTGCGCTCAAGTTACATGTGTTATGCGCAGGTCCTCGGTATTTTCCAGTAAAGTGGTCATGGTCTTTAACAATAATATCATTGTATAAAAACTTATTTCTACATATATGACACACGGTTCCGCTGATAAAATTTATTTGTTCTTCTTCAGTAAGCGGAATCATATTTTTACTTTCAAATAATAATTTATATAAACGTTGCACATCATTAGTCAAAGATTTTACAAAGTTCTTAGAACAATTAGGCCCTCGATAACATACATAATTATTTAAATCTGGATTTGTATTGCAACAAATATAATAAGCAAAACATGTAGTCTCATGAACTTGCACATTTTCAACATATGTAGATTTATTTTTATCAGAAAACTCGCGCAATAAACTTTCAAAGTCTCCATATATTACTATTGGCACTGTCTGAGTTCTCTCGTAATTCAAAAATCTTATTTTGCTTCCCTCCTCAGGTAAAATAGTTTGTATTCCTGTACATTCGTGGCAATTCAATTTGTCTTGACTATCAAAGTAAATAAAACATTCCTCACATAAATTTTTTTTTTTTTTATGTTTAGTCAATTGTTTGTGCACAAGTTTTTCAAAATTTTTAATTAAACAAAAATGAGTCTTTTCATATTTGGTAAAGCAAAGCAGATTAATGTGGTCTATTCGACGTGTTGATGTTTTATACAATGGACCTGTAACTGTATCATTATAATCTAAGCCGTAAATGTTAACGCTGATATTAGGATTGTTTATTTCAAAGCGCTTAATATCATTAAAACTGGGAGGAAAACTCATATCAGAAATATTTAATAAATCAGAATAATGTGGATATGAAGTTGTTCTATTTGGATTGCTCTGTGTTGGAAACATATCAGCTACAATACTCCAAAGAAAACAATGCTGGTCGCTGTTTTTAATATTGAGACATGATTTTGTGCTTATAATACGCTTAGGTAGTGGTAAATAAGAACCTGCTCGCAAAGGGTTATATTTTACTATGTTAATTTCTAAATGACCAATTGAATCAACTGTCCAGCCTGACTCGGATAGATCAAATTCAGAAGTTTTGCAAATAAGTTTAGAACAAAACTTTTTATAAAGGGATGAAATATTCGTGTTTTGTAAAACTGCATTATATTTTGTATTAAACGATTTTAAAGATTTCTCATAATTTTTTGGTAGGATATACCAAATAAATAGTTCAAAATTGACCTTTATTGACGTATGTTTCATGAGCATGTCTTTGATTAAATAGCAAACTGTTTCTGAAATTTACTTCATAAACAAATCAGGCGAAATGTTATTTACTTTAGGTTTAACTCTATAACTTATTATTCGGTTCCTAAAAGCAGTTGCAACAATATGAACATTATCAAAACGTGTTTGTAGCAAACAATTAGATTTTTGTGCATTTGTTTTTTTATGTGCAGAATATTTCGGTACTGAAACATTACAAACTTGACAGTAAAACATGATTAGTTTAAATAATATTTTGATATATTTAACTATTTTTAAGTAAAGTAGATTTTTAACGATTGTAAATTACTAATAAATGAGTAACTATGTATCTAAAGCAAGTGTCTATTATTTTTAAATCTGAGTATATCAATATCGAAAATATTAGTCCTGAGTAACATCGGGGGTTTACAATATAAATTCGAGAACTGCAGTTTCTATGTTTCGAGACAAAGAAAATTGGGGTTATAAGGTTTCGAGATTTCAAGGTTTCAAGACCTCCAATTTCGAGTTTTCGAGGTATAGAAATTTTGAATTATCGAGGTTTCGTGTTATCGAGGTTTCGATTATTGAGGTTTCGATGATCGAGGTTTCGAGTTATCGAGGTTTCGATTATTGAGGTTTCGATTACCGAGGTTTCGAGTTATCGAGGTTTCGAGTTATCGAGGTTTCGAGTTATCGAGGTTTCGAGTTATCGAGGTTTCGAGTTATCGAGGTTTCGAGTTATCGAGGTTTCGAGTTATCGATGTTTCGAGTTATCGAGGTTTCGATTATCGAGGTTTCGAGTTATCGATGTTTCGAGTTATCGAGGTTTTAAGCATTCGAGTTTTCGAGGTTTCTAGTTTCGAGGTTTCGAGTTTAAATAAATACAAAATAATACATATCTATTATTTTATATATTTGAACTTCCTGTAAAATAGATATATTAAGTACACACCATGCAAGAAAGAATAATTAAGCAACCATTTGAACTATAACTAAAGAATAATATAATTACGCATTTAACAAGGGGTATAATTAACCGTATATATATAAATACTAACAATCTCTTTCAAATAGTATTGTATGGATACAGTATCGACTGTATACCCTTAAATTCAGCTTTTGCCGATGCAACTAGACCGGTAACAGCTTTCCAAGTCGGCGAATTGGCATATAAAGAAGCCTTGTAATTTAGAAGTGACTGTTTCCATCTGTTGTTACCCAACTTCTCAGCATCCCGACGGTTATAAACCCTTAATTCAATGTAATAGTCTCCGGTACGAGTTAAGTCCTGTTGGAAGGTGTATCCTGATGCCGTTCTTCGACTCAGCGATGACTTCAGCACCGTTGCTCGCACCGGTTCAGGCTTTTCCTCCTCTTCCTGTAAATAAAAATAAACCTTTATTAGTTTGTTATTTATTCATATTCGATAAACTGTTATAGAATCGAGCGGGCAACCACAGCCTGCGCCAGTCCATTTCAACACGGCAATAGGCTCACCATCATTATGTGGGACAAATTCTAATAAGGTGAAATGTGGGCATATTATATATATGCCTCTGCCTATCCCTTCGGGAATAAAGGCGTGACTATATGTGTGTATTAATGTACCTAACATTACCAACAATATATGGGAATGAGAAACAATGGAAATAATAGACATAGCATGATCTAGATACCTATAAATATCTCAGACTAACCTCCGGGGAATATAAACATGATGTTATATAAATAAACACGTCTAACACTTAGGTTTAAAAGCAGCTGTTAAAATCAGTTGATAAAATTGACACAATGACTGTCATAGTAGTCATCTCGTTGCATCGAGGTCCGTGGGTTCGATTCCGTATGAGGCAAATATTTGCATGATCTGCGGCTGATATTGATTTCAGTCTGAATGTCCGAATTCTAGAAATAAGGTTTATGTTCATTAAAGTAAAAAATGTTAAACTCACCGAGGACTCAAATAGGTCGATGCGATTATATTTTCTGGGTCTTTTGGAGGCTCTTCCGAATCCGAATCGCTTTCTTTTAAATCCTTCGGGTGTGGCGCTGGTTTCTTAGATTTGACTTTGACAGATTTCGGCTTCAAAGTCTTTGTCCTTTTTCGGGACGAAGGCTCAGCCGACTCCACTTCGGAATCAAAGGGATTCACAATTGTCGACCTGAAATAAAATAAAAGTTGGATATAAATTAGCTGACATTGCAAAAGCTTTCGCTCGGGTACAACAAGGAAATAGTATTAAAACTCTACATTAATTAGAATTGGAAATAGAATTTATCTGACTACACACATTATCATCAGTAATAAATCAAATTGGAGCGTAAAACTCCGTCGAGACCTGCGGGAGGTTCAAGCCAACCTCTCCGACAAGCAATGCGCCCGTCAATCAGAAAAAAAGAACTCTCTCTCTCTCAAAAGAACTCATAGCCTAGGTCCTAGGCTCCAAAGTCCAAATTTTTTATGTAACCGAGATCAGTGCTTAGATGAAATGTGATAAATTAAATAACTATTAAACTACACTGGGATAATAAGTAAAATAAAAAACCATAGTGACACATACATACTTACTTGTTGCTGACGATATTAGATTTGACGGAACTTTTTACAATTCACAACAGTAGCTGCGCCGATAGACAGTACTAGAGCGTGTTCAACAATTATGAATTTTTGACTGATGGATGATCAGATAAAATCATGTTATTTATACCCGTTTATTGTAAGGTAGCGGTTTTATTAATTTTTGCAAACATTAATTATGCATTTTACTATTATTTTTGTTGAAAGTTATATTTAAAGTACACTAAAATAAAGTCTGTAATTGTTTGCCATTGATTTTACACTATGACCACCGCCTTAATCTCCCTAAATCGGATGCGGCGACGCACTGTCGCGGATATCTGAGACGAAATTCTAAAAAGGAAGTCGTATGTACCTTAACTGCACCTCAACTGTTTAAAAGAAGTGTCTTTTATAACTGGTTATTGGGATTTTCATATATATAAACCAGCATAATCTGAGCTCGGGCTTTTATACTCACGCTTTTTCCCGAATGGAGTATGCAGAGCATTTTCACGGGTTTCATAATCACTCATCCACGTCATCAAAATGTTTTGAATATCACGGTTGGCACGTTCAACACTGCCTTGCGATTGGCTATGTCTAGGTTTGCCGTGTACCATCTTCAAGCCTGACCACTTACTGCATAATTCTGCTATAACGCTGTTCGCAAACTCGCGCCCATTATCAGATTGTAGAATTGATGGTGCGCCAAATATGCAAAATATGTCAAGAAGCACGTTTGACACCTCCACTGCCGTTTTTGTACGTAGAGGGCGAATTTGAACACATTTAGTTTCATTTCACTGGTTCCTGGTAAACTAAAATAAATTTAAATTCATCATCTGAACTGCTCTGCATGTCAATTAAATCAACTTGACACCTGCTGTTCATTTCGGATGATATTATTGGTTTGACCACTATTCCTTATTGTTTGTTTTTAATATGATTTGACAGGATTCACATAGACTTAAATACAATAATATTCCTTCTTGTGTCACATTCTTGTACTTTTTTTGATTCATTTATCATGACCCGTATCAATGTGAATAGTATGCAACACATCAAACAGGTCTAAATTTTTCACATAATATAAAGATACTATTGCCCTGTCCTGCCACTGGTGCTATTAGCTTTTCTATGCCGCCAATACTGCAATCATCAAATCTCTTTAATCGTCGATACTGCAATGTTGAACGCTTAGCGGCGAGTTCTGCTGACCTGACTTCTAGAATTACATCATCGTCATTCAAATAAAAACTATTATCAGTTCGTTTTGATGTTATTAACTCACGAAACTTACTGTAAAACTTCGTTTTAAGCGTTTCGAGATTGTGCAACGCCGACATTGCAAATATGTGTGATCAACCGCAAAGAAAGATGACGCAATACTAAACCAAAACATTGCCACGTGCGCGCGCGTTGTCTCCCCCACCGCCCCACTGTGGTTCGTGTAGTACAAGCTAGCGGGACAAAATTATTTTCTTACTTAATTCGACTTTTTATGTGTATTTAAGTAGTATATTATTGAGAACTCTACCCCACATCGCTACGCTCTGTAAGGTATCGTTCTCAATAATATACTTATTATTTACAACAGATGAAACGAACGCTACGACATTCAACGCTTCAGTCCGTTTAACGATATCTAAGTTTTTTGATCAAATCGAATCACAATAGGCTCATGTCATACCCAAAGTAAATTATCTGAAAACATACTGAAACACTGTTCATGGCGTATACTACACGCACGATATGGATCGTTGGATTGTCCATCGCCTTGCGAACCGTGTCAAGATACGGTGATACGCTATACTACACATTCGATTATAATCCAAGTATCATGAGCCATATCGTGCGTGCAGTATACGCCCAGCGCTTATGGGATCGAACCATAATAACCAGCGATACAGTGTCATAACACCACACAATACAGAAAAATTAAAAATAAAACGCAATTACTGAAGCATACGATATTTTATTTATATATTACGGGCTAAACCTTGTTGGAGCCCCTTCAAACACCTCGTCAAGAGACTCCACTAAGTTTTGAAGCTTACGCCACTGCGTGCTGTCGTCGTTGGTCTGGAACTTGATGCGCACCAGCGCTTTCTTCCACAGCTCCGTCGGCTCCGTTGTCCGGACGTCGCTGGTGGCGTAAACTTTAAGGTCCACATGATAGTGACCAACGGTGTTTGCTGTTCGCCGCTCCGCCCCGTTGGCCACTCTGTTCACGAAGTACGATAGCACGGCTGATGTCGATGTTGATGAATCGGAGTCAGCGTTCCAACGACTGACTCCGAACACATCGGAAGTCTTTGGGGTTTGGCTTCTGAAACAATAGATACCTATTTAATTACCTTGTGGATTGTTAAATCGCATTGACGTTATTATAGAGGTTCGTTCGTCATCAACACGTTGTAATATTAAGCTATACCTGTGCCTATACCCTATATGAATCCTGACCAAGTCAAGACCTTTTGAGAGCAAGTCAAACTCATCTGCTAGTCGATACATCTGTTGATTGACAATCGAGGGTGTGGTGCAGGGTCGGTCAGTGGATACCAAACGGAAACGCAATGAAAATAAAAAAAGACTTAGAAAAATGCCGACCAAAAACCTTCACCTAATCATACCTTCATCCAACCGCAGGGTCCCTTCTTGAAGTTGAGAGTACAACGTCACCCGACAGTCGCTCTCGCAAAGTTAACAACGTTGCAATGCTAAGATGATACACAATTAAAGTTAATTATTTAGTTAAAAACCAAACCAATTACCTTATAGTAGGATAAGATTTTTTCGCTGGAGCTTGTTTGCGTTTCTTATTCTTTGAAATTTCTGTAGTTAAGCTAAGATGTTGATGATCGAATTCTGAGTCGGACCTGGAACATTTAAAAAAAAAAAAAAAAAAAAAAGGTATCATTCGAAATTATGTTACGGTAATCATCTCATCTGAGTTTAATCACGATAGCATACTGCAAAAAAACAAAAATTATCATGGCTGACAGGTAAGCTTCTCTAGACAAGTGGCAATACGTTTTGTAGCGTACCTATTGTAGAATACGTTGATCAATGTATGGGATTGACAAGCGTTGAAAATACGCGTCAAGCCAATCCCGTATATTTATCAAACTATTTTACAATACGTCAATCAACAAATTGCCACTTGTGTAAGGAAGGAAGTTATCTAAAGCTCGGTCCCCTATGAGAGCGATTTGAATCGATAGTAATTCGTGGGCGATGTTAAAAATCAACGTCTATACGTAAATTGCTGCTTTACGTACATACGCTGATTTTAACTTCACCGAGAATTTGCTGTCGATTCATGTCGCTGTCGTGCGGACCGAGCTCGATGGATGGCTATCTAGAACACACACAAACAAAAACAAAGAAATAAATCGAAGAAAATAGTAATAAATACATTTATCAAACTCACATTTTATACGAAAGTCTCGAAGACTGTTTTCTCACTAGGTAACTACTGTTACTGTACGAGTATAACAGCGCTGATTACTTCTGGGTGATGTATAAATCGTTAACAAAAACCAAGTAAATTATATACCGTATTACGAGTATTATGCGGATATATTAAAATGAAACCATATAACAGTAGCAAATAACGATAAAGTGACATATCTCTTGGTAAGTATTATATTCATTGAAACGCACACATTCATTTGCACGTGCTCTAAATCAACATAATCGAACGCATGCTATTTTGTTTATGCTTCAAAAATACTAAGGGCTGACACACTAGTAACACGTAATTTACATACAATGTTAATTACTTTATGTACCATAATGCGATTGCCTATCACCCCTAACGAAAATTGATGACTTGTTGATTGTGAAAAATGCAATTTCGAAACAAAATTATAAATCAAATTACATGTATTCATTTACACAGAATAAGCACTAGATTCCCACGAGAAACAAATTTGATATTTAGTTTCATTTATTTTAATCAAAATAATTGACTATTAAATTAACGTATCGTTTAAGTTTAAAAAATACTCCATTTAATTGCAACTTAAAACATATGCTGGTAATTTTTCACATTATTTCTAAAATATTTTTATTTCTTTATTAAGGATACAATAACGTCATGATTTTTTTTCAATATTTTAGGAGTGTTATTGTACTAAGCTGCGAAGGAAGAACCGAATATTTTTTTAAAGAGCAAACGCTATTAATAGATCTTTGAATAACGTGGATTATCTGTGGTCATCTAAAGTTAAAATTTTCAGGTAATTTTATGTTTTAAGTCACTATTTTATTTTTAGAGTTAATAACAGTATTTTATATATTTTTATTTCTATATTAAGGATACCATGAACGTCATGATTTTTTTCAATATTTTAGGTGTGTTATTGTACTAAGCTGTGAAGGAAGGGTCGAAAAGTTTTTTAAAATAGCAAACGCATCTTTTGAAGACATCACCAATCATCTGGGTAGGTAATTTTTTGCATTCAACCATATTTGAAAAATGATTTAGTATAATGTGAAATCATTGTGAATCATAAATGTGAAAGTGCGTGTGGTTTTTAGGATGTGCTATAAATATTTTTTTTATTTAGGCCCGCACCAAGCCGCAACAAGTACCTACCTCAAACGTTCAAAGCAATAGGCGTTTATCTGTTTACCATTGTATTAATTTATAATTATAGTTAAGTATTAGTATACTTAGAGGGTTAATTTATAACAAAAATTACAGTAATTTTCGAAAAAGAAGTGCCTAGAGCTTATTGTCGTAGGTACTAGCATTTATTCTACGAGCTATTGTTGATTTGAGCCACGCAGCCGGAGACTGTTTGTAAGTAGATAGTTTTAATCTTAAAATTTAGTCTCGATATACAATATACCTACTTCATAATGCCTCACTGTACGGGTTGTAAAATGTTCGTAGCTAATCGTCAATGGGCTGGGCATTTACGAAGTAATGCTCATAAAAATAATAGTACGATCTCGATGACTAATAACGTTCAGATGATTGAGTCTTCTTTTAAAGAGAGAATCGTAAGCTATCGGATCATTGCAACTAACGAACAAATACATAATTTCCCAGATATTTTTCCTTATGCCATTAGAGATCAAGTTAAAAATTTAATAGATCAAACGTTAAAGAAACACACGTCCATCAAGATTAATTTTGAACAGTTTTCTTTTTTTACATACATACATATGGTCACGCCTTTATCCCCGAAGGGGTAGGCAGAGGCATATCATATGCCCACATTTCACCTTTGTATAATTTGTCCCACGTAATAGGTGGTGAGCCGTATTGCCGTGTTTACATGGACAGGCGCAGGTTGTGACTGCCTGCTGTTGAAATAAAGCCTTCAACTTAGCTTAACGACTGCCATTTTATTGGCAACCGGGACCAACGGCTTAACGTGCCTTCCGAAGCACGGAAACGCTCAAATAAATGTCACAAAGTGATCACATGGATGGTCACCCATCCATGGACCGGCCACAGTGAAAGTTGCTTACTGCAGTGATCGTTTACAGAACACTGAGTTCGCGGGGCCACGAGCGCTTCTTTCTTTTTTTATTATATACAAAAGTGATCAACAAGCGTTGAAATCATTTGCTACAAAAAACTATATCATACATTTGCACCATGATTTTGATTTGATTTATAAGTCAGCAGTGGAGTTCCTCAAAAACAAAATTGAAGGTTTTCAAGAAAAAGACAGTGGATGGGCATTTTTGTCTAATTCTCATATAGAAATTAACATTAATAAATATCAACCTTTGGGCGGTTCTAGATTTATCTCGTTACCAAAAATTATAGCAAATAAGAAAGCATGTCTAAATATTAAGAACAAAGATAATTATTGTTTTTTATGGAGCATAGTCGCGGCATTGTACCCAGCCAGGAAGCATTCTGAAAGAGTTACTTCGTATCCTCATTTTCGAAATGTTTTGAATATAAATGATTTATCATTTCCAATTCAGTTATCCGATATAGCTATATTTGAAACAAATAACCCATCTTTAAATATTTTTGTTTATGGGTTAAGAAATAACAAAACAATCATTGGCCCTTTGTATACTACAAGGAATAGGAAATCAAAAAACGTCCACCTATTATTTTTAGAAAACAGCACCCATTCTCATTCTTGTCTTATTAAAGATTTACCACGTTTAGTTCGAAAACAAATGACTAAACACCATGGAAAACTATACTTCTGTGAAACATGCTTATTGAACTTTAACAGAATTCGAAAATCATCTGTGTGGAGGGGTGGTGACAGTTCTGCCAGATGAAGGTTCTGTCTTAAAATTCAAAAATTACGAGAGAAAACAAGATATTCCCTTTGTCATATATGCAGATTTTGAAACATTACTCAACCCGATTTCCGACGAAAAATTAGAAAGTGCTAATACATCATGTTTACAGCGACACGTACCAGTAGCATTCGCATATAACATAGTGTCAACATTTCCTACTACAGTAGAAGGCTATAGAAGTTATCGGGGTCAAAACTGTGTTTCTAAATTTATCGATTTCTTAATAAGGGATGTAACCGCAATTCTCAATTTCTCTCTCGCAAGTCTGGGTGTTTCTATGTAAAATATGTGTGTATTTAAATTTAAAAGTATATAAGTATTAATATCCGTAGTATGATACCCATAACACAAGCAGGTTATTCCTAGCTTACTTTGGGATCAGATAGCGTTGTGTGAGATGTCCGTGAATATTAATTCATAAAATTCTTACTAAATCTGAAACTATGATATTTACAGAAAAAGATGCGTTCGACTTTAAACATGCAACAATATGTCACATATGCAAAAATTTGTTATGGAATAATAAGGTTAGGGACCACTGTCATATTTCAGGAAAATATCGCGGCGCACCTCATTCAATTTGTAATCTGCAATATAAAATACCTAAGTTTATTCCCATATTTTTTCATAATTTGTCTGGATACAATAATTGTCATTTATTTATTAAAAAATTAGGAGAAATGCCTGGTCAAATTAAAATAATAGCTAAAACTAAGGAAAAATAT
This sequence comes from Miltochrista miniata, assembly GCA_933228765.1. Lineage (NCBI taxonomy): Eukaryota > Metazoa > Arthropoda > Insecta > Lepidoptera > Erebidae > Miltochrista > Miltochrista miniata. Next base: position 119,511 of record OW121778.1, read on the forward strand.
ATTACATTTACAAAATTTATTCCTATTTCAAAAAATGAGTATATACAATTAAGATTTTTGGACTCCTTTAACTTTTTAGGAACAAGTTTGGACAAACTCGCTAAAACAATGAGAGTAGAAGATTTTATAAATCTCCGCTCTCAATATCCTGATGAAAGACAATTCAGTTTACTCACAAGAAAAGGAGTATATCCGTATGATTATATGTCGGATTGGAAATTTTATGAGGAAAAGTCGTTACCTCCTAAATCTTGTTTTCATAATTCTTTGACCAATAATGACATCAGCCACGAAGATTATTTTCACGCTCAAACTATTTGGAAAGAATTCAATATTAACAACTTAGGCGAGTATACCGACCTGTACCTGAAAACCGATGTGCTATTATTAACGGATATATTTCAAAATTTTAGAAAAACTTGTAAACAACATTATAGTCTCGACCCAGCGTTTTACGTGACTGCTCCTAGTTTGTCATTCAACGCAATGTTGCTTAAAACAAACGTTCAATTAGAGCTAATATCGGATTTATCTATTATTCGAATGATTCAAAATGGTATACGGGGTGGTTTGTGCATGTGTTCCCATCGGTATGCAAAAGCCAATCATAAATATATGCCTGAATATAATTCTTCAAAACCTGATTGCTTTATAGTATATCTAGACTGTAATAATCTTTATGGGTACAGCATGTGTCAGTATTTACCTTATTCTAGTTTTCGATTTTTAAGCCAAAATGAAATAGATAACTTATACATTAGAAACATTAAGGATGACGCCGAGTGGGGTTTCATATTAGAAGTTGATCTCTTTTATCCCGATCATTTGCACTCTCTCCATAACGATTTACCCTTTTGTCCCGAGAGATGCCTACCCCCCGGAGGTAAAACAAAAAAACTAGTAGCTAATTTATATATAACAAGTATGGATACGTCATTCATTATATTCATTTAAAAAAATGTTTAGATCATGGTTTAGTATTACGCAAAATTCATAGAGTTATAACATTCAGACAAAGCCCCTATTTAAAACAATATATAGATTTGAATACACAATTAAGACAACAGGCAAAAAGTTCTTTTGAACAAGACTTTTTTAAGCTATTAAACAACAGCGTCTTTGGTAAGACCCTAGAAAATACTGAGAATAGAGTAAATATTCATTTAGTTAATAAATGGTGTGATAATTTTAATCGTACAAAAAAATATATCTCCGCTGAGAGACTTGTAGCTAGCCCATATTTCCATAGCGCATCTATTCTCACTGAAAACTTAGTCACAATACAAATGAAAGCTGATCAAATTATATTAGATAAACCTATTTATATTGGTTTCACTGTATTAGAACTTTCTAAGTCTCATATGTATGACTTTCATTACAACACGGTGAAACCTTTTTACAAAGATCGAGTAAAGTTGTGTTATACAGATACAGATTCTTTTATCTATAAAATCTACACTAATGACTTTTATCAAGATTTAAAATATCAATTTTTACACTATTTTGATAGCAGTAATTATGATGTGCAAAATCAATACAACATTCCAGTGAAGAACAAAAAAGTTCCTGGTCTGTTTAAGGACGAAATGGGAGGCCAATACATTTGTGATTTTGTGGGTTTGAGATCCAAACTTTACTGCTTAAAAACTCCCGATCAAATTATTAAAAAGGCAAAAGGTGTGAAATCTTGTGTAGTCAGAGAAATTAGTATGAATGAGTATAAAGATGTTTTATTTAAGGATATTGTTATTCGTAAAAAGAACATTATATTTAAATCGATTAAGCACGAAATTTTTACTCAAAGTGTTGACAAAATAGCCTTGTCCAATAATGACGACAAGCGTTCACTCTCCGTAGATAAAATATCAACGCGAGCTTGGGGTCATTCGTGTACTTTTAAAAATAATAAATTTAAATAGTTTTTAAAAATAATAAATAAAATAAAATTCTTATTACGAGTACCTACGTAGGTAAAATAAGGAATAACATATAAGTATGTGCTTTTTTCGTCTCTGCCTAGCCCGTTTTCAACATGATATTTAACAACAGACAATAGGACGGATGTATAGCGTATCAATTACGAGTACGTAGGTAAAATAAGGAATAACATAATTATAAGTATGTGCTTTTTTCGTCTCTACCTAGTCCATTGACAACGGATGTATTACGTAACAAATGTTTTGCGATTCGCGTTCATTACACCTAGGTATTATTTTACAACATTGTCTCTTACTAAAATGCATAGGTTACAAAAATTATCCGCTGAGTTATGTATGTGGTTAATTATAAATTATATTGAACCGACCTCAAAAAAGGAGCTATCATCTACACATCTAAGTAAGTTTTAGCATTAGTAAATCGAATATTGTAAATTTTATGAATAAAATGTTTTTTTTTATAAAATTCGATCTACTTGTTTTACTTATTTGACAAATATTTTTCATTCCTTTAATTGAAGTTGATAAATAGGTGTTCATGACTTGGTTTGCTCATCGATCGGTAAACGATTAGTAGATTAAGGTTGTAGTGTGTAAGTACCTTTATAATATCTGTATCAGCATTTACTTACTATTGTAAACTGTTATAATTATGTGTCATTCAATAAACGTAGGTAAACCAAAGTGGTTGTATAATTTACCCAAACCCCAACATCACATGGCGACCCTGCCAAGGGCTCTGCTAAGGGGTCTTCTATAATGTTAACAGTTCCAGTAAAAAAAAAATAGTTTTGCCGTATATTATGTTGTGAGGATGTGCCGTTCCAACATCGAAAAGGACGAGGTGATCGTCAATCAGAACGCGGCTGGAGGAAATAATGACGCAGTTCTAAAAGGAATTGGAGGTCATCTGAAAACTTGAACACTGTCACGTGCATCATCCTTGCGGTAATATTTGCACTATTTCTATACTTTGCAGTGAGGCTATATAGGAAATGCCATCGTAGGTGGATACAGGAGGAGATCGGTCTTCGAGCAATGGAAAGAATTCGAGCGTCCATACGAGGTCATGCTGCAGAGAGAACTGGCTAAACAATACGTTGCTGACTAGTAAATCAAGTATAGTGATGGGTTTTTTTTTCCTACTGTTTTTATTTCTAAAACGTGTTATTTTTAGTGTTATTATTTTTTCTTTTATTTAGGTAATGGCAAACGCAAATGTTTAGATAATAATATTAGGTATATATTATGAGTATAGATAAAGATATTACTCAAATTTATGAAGAGTTAAATAGAATTAAAGAAAATATTTCTAAATTAGGTCCTCTTCGACGAACAGGAAGCAATTTCGAAAGTAAGATTTTACAAGCTAAAGGTTTGTACGAATTGTTTAAAAATATTTTGAATAATTTTCCTAAAGGTGTGTCTGAAGATTTAAGACTTATATGTTCTTGTGTAGAGAAATGCTATGAAAAAATATTAACTTTTTAGAAAGAATCTAATTTGTCTAATACTAGTAGCAAATCAGAGAGAATGTCGGGGGAAAAATTCAGTTTAAAAACGGCGGTTGCCTTTTACCGAAAATGACGGGAGACGAACAGGTGACTCGAGATTTGATAGATGCTATTGAATTGTACGACTCAATACTTATTGATGGTGATAAGCAGTTGCTGATACAATTTGTTTTAAAAACTCGGTTAACTAGTGGTGCAAAAATGCGTTTGGCTACTTCTTACAGTTCGGTGACTTTGCTATTAGAGGATATGCGTATACATTTACTAACTCGCAAATCTGACACTGCTTTACAGGCTAGGTTACAGAGATGTAGGCAAGGTGATAAAACAGTGCAACAGTTTGGCGAGGAGATAGAGAAATTGTTTGTAGATCTAACTATTTCACAGGCAAATAGTGACGAAAATACATACAAAGATTTGCGCCCTCTAAACGAAAAAAATGCAATAAAATATTTTTCGGAAGGTTTGAGAAGTCAAAAATTAGGTACAATAATATCGGCGTGTAATTTCACGTCCTTGAAGGAGGCCATCAGAGTGGCTGAGGATGAGTCTTCACCTTCGGACCCTCATATGATGTCATACAATCGCCAATCGTCTTGGCGTACCAATAATCAAAAATATTCTTTTAATAGAACACGTGGATTCCGTGGTCATAATCATAATTCACATAATCGTTATTTTCCAAGTAATAGAGGTATGTCTCAGGCGCATCAAGTTTCAGCGGCATCAAAGACGTGGCCAGGCGGTCGCGGTACCCGTGCGAACCAAGCCTCAGGTTACGGTAACCGATATGTTCGTGGAAACCGTGGCAATTGTGCAAATAATTCTTATAATAGAAATTTAAACCATTTTACCACTAATAATCATAATAACGTGCCTTCTTCCATAGATACTAATGGACAGGAAAGTAGCGAGTTTTTTCGTTCCTAATCAGGTTTTAGTTTGCGATAGTATTAATTGGATAAATTTAAGTCTAGATAAGCTACAGTTAGAATTCTTAGTAGACACGGGGGCCTCCTTATCAGCTATTAAATATGAACTCTTAGATTTAACTAAGTTAGAATTAAATAACTGCGAATTAAATATTCATGGTATAGGTGGTAGTTTAAAGTCTGCAGGTTTTGTTTATTTGAATTTAGAACATAATGGTATAATTTTAAAGCATAAGTTTTACGTATTTAAGAATTTACCGTGTAAGGCGATAGGTATATTGGGGCAAGATTTTATGAAACGTTTTTTTGGCGTTATAGACTATGGTACAGACACTCTCACTCTCCAAGTCGCGCAGAGTAGAGTAACGTTACCTTTACATTATTATAATTATCATTTGTCTATCGGACCACGCTGTGAGGTTATTAAACACATACCTACGCGTATTAATTATGATTGTGTCATATATCCTAAGGAGATCAGGGAAGGAATTTTTTTAGCTAGTGTAGTAGCGAGTCCTAAACATGGTATGATACCTGTACGAATTTTGAATACCACTGAAAAGGAAGTAACGTTATGTTTGAACGACCTTGAGGTAGATAAGTTAGATAAATATGAGTTTTGTCAATTTAATAGGCCAGATATTAATGTGGAGAGAGTTCGAAACTTATTTTCTTTATTGGATTTAGGTTCATATTTAAATACAGAAGAGCAATTATCAATAGAACAAATTTGTGCTAAATTCTCGGATATATTCCATTTACCTGGTGATAAGCTAAGTGTTACGAACGTTTATGAGCAGTCTATCCATTTAAAGGATAATGCGACACCCGTATATAGAAAACAGTACAGAATTCCATTTGCACAGAAAGACGAACTTAATAGGCAGATTGAGGGAATGCTACGAGATGGAATTATTGAAAAAGCTAGTAGTGAGTGGTCAAGTCCCTTGTTGCTAGTGCCAAAAAAAATTAGACCGAAGTGGAAATCGGAAATGGAGAGTAGTGGTTGACTATAGGCAGTTGAACGAAAGGGTTCAAGATAACAAATTTCCCCTCCCGAACATAACAGACATATTAGAGTCCTTATCCGGTGCCTTTTATTTTAGTCATTGCGACTTAAGCAGTAGTTATTTTCAATGTAGTTTATCAAAAGAGTCTAGGAAGTATACTGCGTTCACTACTGATAAAGCCCAGTATCAAATGACTCGCTTGCCAGTAGGGCTCAAATTGAGTGCTTCGGCTTTCAGCAGGTTAATGACAGTGGCCATGTCAGGTCTCAATTATGACAAATGTATAGTATATTTAGACGATTTGTTAATCTTTGGTCGAAATTTAACTGAACATAACCACAATCTTATGTCTATTTTCACGCGATTACGAGAAGTTAATTTAAAATTAAATCCATTGAAATGTGATTTTTTAAGACGACAAACAGTGTACTTAGGGCACACTGTTTCAGCGGAAGGTATATTACCTGACCCAGAAAAAATTCGTGCCATTGAAAGCTATCCGACACCAGTATGTAGCGATGATGTCAAGCGCTTCGTTGCATTCAGTAATTATTATAGAAAGTTTATAAATAACTTCGCGGGAATTGTTTTACCACTAAACAAATTATGTAGACAGAAAGTTAAGTTCGAATGGACAAAAAAAAGTCAAGACGCTTTTGATAGTCTTAAAAAGTTACTTTCTAGTCCACCAGTATTAGATTATCCAAATTTTTCGAAAGAAAATACCTTTTTTTTACACACAGATAGCTCAGGTTTCGCTATAGGTAGTGTTTTGAGTAATTCAAATGGAAAACCAATTGCATACGCTAGTCGAAGTTTAAATAAAGCAGAGTTAAACTACGCTACAATAGAAAAAGAACTTTTGGCGATAGTATGGTCTATTAAATATTTCAGGCCTTATTTATATGGTAAGAAATTCATCATTAAAACCGATCATAGGCCGTTACTTTATCTTTTTAACATGAAAAATCCATCGAGTCGTTTAACAAAATTTAGACTCCTATTAGAGGAATATGATTTTTCGGTAGAGTATATTCGGGGAAAGGAAAATGTAGTAGCCGATGCTCTATCTCGAATCATTATTACCTCAAATGAATTAAAAGAGATGAGTAACAAACAGTTATGTGTTATGACTCGAGCGCAATCTAAAAGATTTGTGCAATCATCTGATATGTCAAGCACGTCTGAGACTTTGAACAATGATAGGCTTGATCACCCTAAAGTTGTAGAAGTACTCAAAAAATGTGATACGGACGTGGAATTAGTTATTATACCGGTAAAAAGTTTATATAATATTAAAGAATAATGATACGTATATTTACTCACGAAATCGAAACGTTGTTTATTGTGAAAGTAAAAATAATTTATTTGCTAGTTCATCTTCTTTATCAGTAAACTCGCGAGACGATTTGCTGAAAGAAATGGCGTTATTATGCAATAAATTAAATATAAAAGAAATTGTGATTGTAAAGTCTAATAAAAATAAAGAGTATATTGATATATCGCAGTACATTGCAAAAAACAAAACGTGTAGTTTCCCACGACTATGTGTTGTGAAGGATGTTCAGAGAATTTACACGGACGATGACAAAAAACTAATAATGAATGACTTTCATTTATTACCTAGTAGTGGACACGTAGGAGTTAGAAGAATGGTTAATAACATCAAAAAATATTATTATTGGCCTTCTTTAGAAAAAGATGTTACGGGCTATGTCGAAAAATGTAGTAAGTGTCAAAAACAAAAATATACAAAAATTCACAAAGAACCATTGTGCATTACAACCACAGCATCTTCATCCTTTGAAAAAATTTTCTTAGATTTAGTATGTCCATTAGACAGGGATGACTTAGGATTCAGTTACATTTTAACATTACAATGCGAACTCAGTAAATATGTTGAAGCATACCCTTTAAAGACTAAAACAACAACCGAAGTTGCTAAATCGTTCACCGAAATTTTTATTTTGCGATACGGAGTTCCCAAAGAAATTGCAAGTGACAGGGGGACAGAATTTGTTTCTAAAATTATGTCAGAAATTTGTAAACTGTTAAAAATAACTCAAACAACTGCAACCGCATATCGCCATCAGAGTATAGGTTCCTTAGAAAATTCACATAAGTCATTAGGAGCTTATTTACGTATTCAAACTGATAACAATCCGTCTAGTTGGAGTACATGGTTACCCTACTGGTGTTTTTCATACAACACTACTGTTCATTCGGAAAGTAAATACACTCCTTATGAGTTAGTGTTTGGACATGCATGTAGGTTACCTAATAGTTTAAAAAGTGAACTCGAACCATTGTATAATTTTGAAGATTATGCATTAGAATTTAAATACAGATTGCAAAAAGCTCAAAAAGATGCACAAAATAATTTAATAGTAAGCAAAATGCATAGGAAAGACTTTTACGATCAATCTATCAATCCGATTACTTACAAGAGAGGTGATACATTATTGTTAAAAAACTAAACTGGAAATAAGTTAAGCACCTTGTATACAGGTCCATATATTGTTATAGAAGACGTTGCACCTAATGTTTTAATTAATTATAATGGAAAACATATTTTAGTACATAAGAATAGAACAAAATTGTACGTGGAACCATAAAAAAAGGACATTTACAATGTATTTTTTTATAAATTAAGGGGGGTGGTGTAGTGTGTAAGTACCTTTATAATATCTGTATCAGCATTTACTTACTATTGTAAACTGTTATAATTATGTGTCATTCAATAAACGTAGGTAAACCAAAGTGGTTGTATAATTTACCCAAACCCCAACATTACAAGGTAGCAGGTAACAAACTACTTCATGTTGTATCACGTATTTATTATGCATAGCAATAGTTTATTGTCCTGATATATGAAAGCTTACACTTTCGGTTTAGATATGCCTATCAGAGTCTTGTATAATAATAATAAGCTGTAAAAATGTTAACAGCAAAACAGTCACAACCTGCTCCTAACCATTAATAAATAGCAATATACTCACCCACACTAAGTGAAACAAATTTTGATAAGGTAAAATGTGGACATATATATGGATATGTGCACCATACCATACCATACGTATATGTGTATACATACCTAACTCAAGTCTCCAACTCCTTTCTACATAGATTGTTAAACGTAATCTAGGATTTGAACCCATGCCAGGTTGAATGTTTTTCTGAGCGGCTTGAAAAAACAACCGCAAATAAACACGATCTGCGCCTATTCAATAAAGCTTAGCAATTATTATTGCTATGCTATATAAAGTTTGACAAGGCGTTATAGACGTAGGTAGTCAAAATGTGTGTATTCAGGATTTGAACCCAGGACTTATCAATACTCAAGCCATACCGTAAAACGGGGTGAATAGGGACAAATCCCAACTTTAAGAACAATTTTAAGATAGTTGTTGATATATATTTTGCTTTATCGGAATCAAAAGGATTCAGTCTTGGTGGTATCTTTGTTATCCAATTTAAAACTATGCAATTAGCATTACAGTTTAAACGAAAAAAGCACAAATAGATGCTATCCCTATTCACCTGAAAATTGAGGTTAATAGGGACGAAAATAATGTCAATAGAGAAATTTGCTAGGGCTGTCACTACTTGGTTGTAATAATGAATTTACACATCTATTTATTTTGTTTGAATTTCTTAACAGATCCATACGAATATTTTAAATGCGAAAGTAGGTAACTCTTGCTTTATCGCGTAAACTACTGAACCGATCTTGATAAAAGTTGGTGCAAAGGTAGAATAAAGGTAGGTAGGTGGTACATAGCTCTATGTAATGCTTCCTATCTCATGTTCCCCACATTCTGTCTCTTTTTACTGTTGTTTAATAAATTTTCAAATTAAAACATCGCTAAAAAGTTATCACTTCAAAAAACACTGCATTAGTAATTAAATAAAAGTTTTAGAAAAAAATATCATTAATTCTTACAAATTCTTACCTACATAGACATTATATAAAAAAGAATGTTTTATAACTGTTTAGTGACAACCCTGCAAAGCCATACCTATTCATATTTAAGTCATTCCTATTCAAGTTATTCTCATCCCAATTGACCTCTCTTTCGTTGTTAATCATATATAAGGCATCCCCATTCACCTCAAAGACAACAGATTTTACATGGTATTTCTAAATTAACAAAAACAATAAAATAAATTAACAACTGAGACTTACCTTTAATATATATGGTGGCCCAAACACTAAATAACGTTTGTAAGTCACAGTCGTCTTTTATTAATATCAAATTAATTTATGAAAGCAAAGTTTCTAACACGAAAATAATTACTGCCACTGGAAGTTATTTTCAATAACGATTTTTGACGGTTAGCAGCTAATGTCATGCATATTCAGTGTTGCCATGTATTCTTTCAACATTCTACTATTTCACCACAAAAAATTAGAGAATTTGTAATGAATTTAGAATTAATATTGAGCGTCGAAAAACTTTCCTGGTTATATCCCTATTCACCTCTCAATCCCTATTCACCCCAATTTACGGTACTAACCATTCAACTACTTTTCTTAGGCTATGAAATTTTAGTTCCAGCCCTTTGTTGATTAATTATTATAGATAATGTATTTTATTTTTCAAACTTGTCTAAATTTCATGTTGAAACATGATCATATACGTATGCGTATCACATCATTGCCCCTTCCAAATCCAATATATATTGAAAGGACAGTGACCTGATTTATATGTTGCTTTTCTAATTAATTAGAATTTCGATTTATTAGTCACAGTAAGACGTCTAAATAAACTACAGTCATGTCATCGGTAAGTAATTTATATCGCTCTATTACTGATTTATGTACCTGTTACATATACGAATTGAAGAAGTTAATATGTTATGAAAGGTAATATATATTTAATATAAATATTCTAAAACAAAAATAATTCTTATGTATGTTTTTTATTTGTTATAGATAACGGATTCAGAGATTATCCTAAGCCAATATGCTCAAGACCCTTGGACCCCCAGAGATTTCTATGAGCTGATTGAAAACAGGCCTACCGATCTATCTAAGGAACCAGAAGTGATGCCAAAAGAGAAGAAATACAAGAAACGTTGCAGAGAAACTATAAAAAAATGTAACGTAAAGAAATCTTTTGTTATCAGCGAATCACCAAGAAGAGGTATTAAATTAATAAAAATTTCCGTAATTGATTTAAGTAATAACAATTCACAAGCAAGTTATAGTGAAAGTGAGAACATTTTGTTGAACGCACAATATATTGTTAAGGATTGTGTCGACAGTGTTATGGACGATACTGAGGCCTTAGTTAAAAAAATATCAAAAACTTTAGTCGATTGTGATTTTTAGTAGGTACATAAAAAGTGTTTGTTGATATTTTAAATTAGATTTATTAAGATGTTAAAGTAGGTAATTGAATGAAAATAAAAACATAATTTACATAAAAAAGTTATTTTATTAATACATAATGCCTACACATTACCCAATATAATGTTTCTAAATAGTTTTTGTACATCATTCTTAAGCGCACAATGCTTCGAATAGCGTAGGTTATCTTAATATTATAAAGAGGAAAGGTTTGATTGTTTGTTTTGTCTCTAATATGCTCCAAAACTACTGCACCAATTTCAAAAATTCTTTCACAGTTAGAAAGCTGCACTGTCCCTGAATGACATATGCTATAATTTATTTCTGTATTCCTACGGGTGCGAAAACCGAGGTAAATTGTCTAGTACATTATATAACGGATATTCTTATCATAATGTTTTTATCCATACTAATATTATAAAGCTGAAGAGTTTGTTTGTTTGTTTGTTTGTTTGTTTGTTTGTTTGTTTGTTTGAACGCTAGGATCTCAGGAACTACTGGTTCGATTTCAAAACTTATTTTACAGTTTGATAGTCCATTTATTGAGGATGGCTATAGGCTATATAACATCACGCTAAGATGAATAGGAGCGGAGCAGCAATAAAGAATGTTTCGAAAACGGGGAATTATTTTTACCATCTGAGAGCTTCCGAGGCGTACGCTGCCTAAATGGTTAAAGTTACGTAAAAATTGTGTATTACAAAATTATTTCTCTTAAAAAGTTCTATAAAAACGTCCGCGGCAGCATATGTCTATCTTTTAAGGTTCGCTCACAATAAACTAATTTGTCTTTCTTTTAAGGTTAGCTCACAATATTATCAAACTGAAGAGTTTGTTTGTGCTACGATCTCAGAAACTACTGGTTGCATTACAAAAATAATTTCACAGTTTTTTAGCCCATTTATTGAGGATGGCTAATGGCTATATAACATCACGCTAAGACAAATAGGAGCGAAGCAGCCATGAATAATGTTTTAAGAACGGGGAAAAATTATTTCTTTTGAGAGCTTTCATTGCGTACGTTGCGTAAATGGTTAAAGTTACCTAAAAATTGTGTACTACAAAATGTTTCCTCTTAAAAAGTCACAAAAAAAGTCCTGAACAGCATATGCCTATCTCTTAAGGTTTACTTACAATAACCTTCACAATAATTTTTAAAATATGAGCGACGCCACTCGAATACGCGTCGGGAGTAAACGTTTTCTGCAGCAGTAGCCAGTCAACTGAAAGATAATACCGGCCAAGTACGAGTCGGACTCGCACACGATGAGGCCCGTACCAAAAAACGGACAAAAATAAATGTGACGGGAAACATTATATCACCTTAACAAAGTTGTGCGGGTGAACTCTTAATGAATATAAGCGACGCAACGGGAAAAATTATATCACTTTAAATATTAAAACCTATCAAAACTTTCTAATAAACATACCTAAGACACGGATGAGAGTAAATGCGACGGGATTATATTATCTACCTACTTAAAATATTAATACTATACCACTATCTTTGTCACTCTCATGTGACGCAAACGAAGTTGCGCGGGTCAGCTAGTGTGAAAATAAAATAAATTGTTTATGATATGCCTCTGTCTACCTTACTAGGAAAGAGGCGTGAGTCTATGTATGTAGATAGCTGATATCTTGGATTGAGACGTAAGTATATTTTTATCATGGTATAAGTATTTGTAATATAATACGACGTGTTATTGATGTTTGCCATTACTTTTTACATTACAATACGTAAGTAAATTTCAGCATCATCGACAAGCTTACAAATAGCTTGGTTAAATATCAGGCGGACTCGAAATCTGACGACCATGGTTCGAATCTAATTGAGTTTATTTTTCTCTTTTTAGATATTTTTTTTTCGTACCTTCTTTTTTATGAAATAACTAGCTGAGGCGCGCGGCTTCGCCCGCGTGAAATTTGGTCCCCGTTCCCGCTTCCCGTGGGAACATTTTCCCGGGATAAAAAGTACCCTATGTGTTATTCCGGACTATACTCTATCCCTGTACTAAATTTAAGCCAGATCCATTCAGTCGTTAGAGCGTGATTGAGTAACAAACATCCAAACATCTAAACATCCAAACATCTTCACAAACTTTACACTTATAATATTAGTAGGAAGTAGGATAGTAGGATATAATTTTCAATATACGATTTACCAATACTATATTAAACTATATTACATATACCTACCATTCGAAATACCTGTCATCAAGGTACTTCATTATGAAGTCTGCTATTTAAAATCATCCAGGCGTCGCATTTGTTTGAATCATATTAATGAATTCATATTATGAAGAGGGCTATTTAAATCATTCAGGCGTTAAAGTTACATAGTCTAGGCTGATACTTAAATCATCTCAGTTTTTTTTCAAACCAACATCAAAAAAAGGTTTAAGATCAATGTAAATTACATTAGACATTTAATAAATGGTATATTATTGGGAACCATGACGACGAATAAGTATATTATTGGGGACGATGTGGGGTAGAGTTCGAGAAACCTTGGGTAGGAAATAGTATGAAAAACAACAGTATATTAGTAAAACATTTATTAAGTTCATTCAAATTATAAAATACAAAAGTTATTTTTTAAACACCATTGCTTAATACACAATACATTCCTTAAAGCACAATAGTTCTTATGAGCCAAACAATTATACAAAAATAGATCTTTACAGTAAAGATCACTACGAGTCTTTAAATTAGGAACACTTTTATTTTCACACTAGCTGACCCGCGCAACTTCGTTTGCGTCACATGAGAGTGACAAAGATAGTGGTATAGTATTAATATTTTAAGTAGGTAGATAATATAATCCCGTCGCATTTACTCTCATCCGTGTCTTAGGTATGTTTATTAGAAAGTTTTGATAGGTTTTAATATTTAAAGTGATATAATTTTTCCCGTTGCGTCGCTTATATTCATTAAGAGTTCACCCGCACAACTTTGTTAAGGTGATATAATGTTTCCCGTCACATTTATTTTTGTCCGTTTTTTGGTACGGGCCTCATCGTGTGCGAGTCCGACTCGTACTTGGCCGGTATTATCTTTCAGTTGACTGGCTACTGCTGCAGAAAACGTTTACTCCCGACGCGTATTCGAGTGGCGTCGCTCATATTTTAAAAATTATTGTGAAGGTTATTGTAAGTAAACCTTAAGAGATAGGCATATGCTGTTCAGGACTTTTTTTGTGACTTTTTAAGAGGAAACATTTTGTAGTACACAATTTTTAGGTAACTTTAACCATTTACGCAACGTACGCAATGAAAGCTCTCAAAAGAAATAATTTTTCCCCGTTCTTAAAACATTATTCATGGCTGCTTCGCTCCTATTTGTCTTAGCGTGATGTTATATAGCCATTAGCCATCCTCAATAAATGGGCTAAAAAACTGTGAAATTATTTTTGTAATGCAACCAGTAGTTTCTGAGATCGTAGCACAAACAAACTCTTCAGTTTGATAATATTGTGAGCTAACCTTAAAAGAAAGACAAATTAGTTTATTGTGAGCGAACCTTAAAAGATAGACATATGCTGCCGCGGACGTTTTTATAGAACTTTTTAAGAGAAATAATTTTGTAATACACAATTTTTACGTAACTTTAACCATTTAGGCAGCGTACGCCTCGGAAGCTCTCAGATGGTAAAAATAATTCCCCGTTTTCGAAACATTCTTTATTGCTGCTCCGCTCCTATTCATCTTAGCGTGATGTTATATAGCCTATAGCCATCCTCAATAAATGGACTATCAAACTGTAAAATAAGTTTTGAAATCGAACCAGTACTTCCTGAGATCCTAGCGTTCAAACAAACAAACAAACAAACAAACAAACAAACAAACTCTTCAGCTTTATAATATTAGTATGGATATGTCAGAAACATTATTATGACCACATAGCTCTTGAACCCACTTTATTTTCTCACTACCTTTAACAAGAACCTTTTTTTCCTTCAAATAGGGTTTGATTATTCTAGAAAATTCTCTGTAGTCTATATATCCTTCGCTCCAGCGGTAACCTCTATTCCTTTCAATCCACCTAGTACATCTTTTATCTTCATCAGTCAGCGAGGAGAACGGATAAGGAGGTATTATTAAGAATATATGAGTATGTTCCAAAGTAGCTATAGCTAATTCCTTGACTATAAAGTTATTATAAAGATCTTTAAAACCTTGAACATCTACTATCATAGTATTTTTGTTCATGATATCTTTCTCACGGTGCTACTTAACGGTTTATACTCGATTATACAGTCGTTCAAAATAAGACAATATGCTAAAGTTTGATCTGGTATATCAATATCACTTTCAATTTCTACTCTAACATCGACAACAGGACCAGACTTAAGATTTTCTGGTTGTCTAGAACAATCTACGACAAATAACGGAGCAATATTTTTAAATTGTTTCTCACTTAATAACGGTTCACCGCGACGACCTCCGTAATAGGAGTGTTGGAATCTGGTGTATTGTTCATATATTAAAGCAAGTCTGCTATTCGAGAAACTTGAATTTAAATTTTCGTAAGGGAAGTAGGTTGAATTTAGGTATAGTCTAACATCACGAACGTCACAGTGATAAAACCGAGACATATCCAATTTTGAATTATTTTTTCTATTTGTTTGCAGACCAATAATAACAAATCTTGGTTTCTCTATTTGCGATGATGTTTTTATGGACCAAGTATGTTTAGTAGTTTTTGGTAGAGCCGGATATTCATATAAATCCCAATTTCTGAATATCATCTGGAGTGGTCGATCTTTTTCTAACAGTTTTAACATATTTATTTTTTCTCTATCGGATACTTTGACATGTGGTACGCGCCATATTATTTTATTTATAATAATATCTTCTACCGTTTCACCTTCGTTAAGTTTTAAGGCGTTCAGATTAGTATTACTTCTCAACAATATTAATTCATGTTTGCTGTTTATCACTACTTTCTTGAAATCTTCTGCAAAACTAAGAATGTTACAGAGGGGTATAGAAGCAGAAAAGCTACCCCCATTTGTACTATTTATGCCATCGATATTCCAACCCCAAGCATTAGATACTTTAGCCTCGTTTTCGTTCATTGATATTAATGATTTCATTGTGGTAGTTATACCAGCGTTTTTTATTTTATCTATTTCCACTCCATTTATCTCATACCTTATATCATGAAACAAGTAAAGTAAACTATTGTTTGTGAAATGAACGCTACTGACTCTCTCTTTCGAATTTCCACCCTTGTTTACAACAACAGTTCCTTCCAAAAACAAAGTGCTTGCTGAGGGTAATATATACAAGTCTTGTTGATTAATAGGTATCCTGATTTCATCGCTTTTATTGAAACTTGTTACGTAAGGCTTGTAAGAGTGAAATTCAATTCCTTCCACAGAGTTGTTGTATGCAGGAGCGGATAAAACATCTAGTATATTCATTTTAATAAGCCGATCGCTTTAAGAAATGCTTTATTATTGTTATTCAATTTTATGACCTTTTTGGAGCGAGCTCTTATGGGTTTGATAGTTTTAGTAGGACTGTTAGTTTTAGTTGGACGAACCACATATTTATTATAATCTATCATTGTTTTCTTCTGATATGTAGATACAACTGCAGTTCTTCACCTCGCAAATTTATGAAGTTATTATTTATATCTAACAGCCGTATCTGTATGCAGCTTATATTGGTTTGATTTATCGGAAAGTAGATTGCGTTTTTCGGAATTTCTATAATCCTGTATCCAGGTGGAACATTAAGTGCAAATTCGTGTAAGATGTGACTGGATTGACCGTTTATATAGGAACCGCTAACTATGTCACATTCAATCCTTATGACAGTCGTAGGCAAAATGTTAACTGGAAACTCTGATACATGATATTTATTTGCCTCTAAGATCTGCTTTTTAAATCCCAATAAACTTCCAAATGTATCTTCTTTAGTAAAATCTATAGTTGATGTACAAAATAACACCGTTTTAAGGTTGTTACACACATTGGAGTTTTATGGATGCATCTTTTATCTCAGTTTTTAAATAGTCACTAATATCTTGTAATTCATAAGTTCCTTCAGGTATCTCAATAACATTTTTAGAACCATAGTATAATTTATTGTTTGTATTATCAAAATTTGGAATAGAATTATATGTAGAGAAATGTAATAATGCACATTCATACTCCTCAGCTAATGGCAACGTGTCTGGATAGTAGGTAGATAATACCGATGAGTTTCCAGTTATCGATAAGGTGAGTGACATCTTGCAAATGATTGAAATGAAAGAGTGGTATAAGATTTATAGTATTTTTATTTAAAGTATTATAATTATAATAAAGATTTATAGTATTTAATCCAAAAAGTTTGCAAATAACTTAAACACATATGTCCACAAACTATTGTGTTAAATTGTTGATATCTATCATAGTTATAATGAACATCACAGTTCTTAAAATATAGCATTAATTCTCTTGGCGGTTTTAAATCACCATAGCTATCAAAATATTCACAATAATTGTTTATTTTAACATAAGCTACCCAATGCGTTCCATCATTTATCGAATTATCTAGGTTAACTATAGCAGATTCAATTCGTTTAGGTGTTTTTGGTAACTGATCCTTCATATAAACTCCTCGAAAATGTGGAATACAATGGCCATACTTCTGAATATCGATATTAGTTAAAGCGCGATTAGGTAGCTGATCAATTAGTTTTTTGATGGATTTATAAACAATCCCTGACCTTGCTTATGCGGTTTAATGTATAGACCTTTACCTATTGCTATAGCCTCCATAGTTTTATTATGACGTTCAGTTTCTTGTAATTTTTTCTGACCGTGTTTATAATCATTCACAGTTTTTGCAATACCAGCTGCACCACCAGCTAATGCTCCTAAAGCAGATAAACCAGCAAAAATTGGGATTAAAGGTAGAATGTCTCCAGTTTTTGGTATAGGTATCATTCGAGGTACTCGAACTTTTGGAATGCATGGAACTAATTTTCGGGCAACCATATAAGCTATATTTATTAATGACTTATCATCTTTAGGTGAGAGTTTTTTGATTTTTCTTTTTATTTTTATAACAAAGTTATTAAAGGTCTTAACACCAGCACCAGACTTCAATTTAGCTTTCATAACTTTGTTTACTATCCACGAACTAATCTTTTCCCCTGTTCGAGCATCTTTTGCTTTAAGTCTTTGCTTAGCCATATTTATAAGACGTAAGTCGGCTTCTTGACGGTTAGGCAAGTCTGTGTAGTTTGCGTATGCAATATCGTGATGCATACAAGCTTCGTCTAACTTATTTACACCTTTATCACCACGTAGTAATCGTTTCGAAAGCTTTGTTCCTGGTCCACAATAGTTATAACCAGGTATGTGTAGTTCGAATGGCAAATGATTAATGATATTGTTTATTAGTCCACCACCTTGCATCGTCCAAAGAATAATGAATATACTTTAAAATTACATATCACTTATATAATTAACTCATTCCACTATTGCAGTCTTATCAATCCAACTATTCTCTTTGTTATTTAAACCCAACCATTTTACAAACAGTTTGTTTCCTCTCGTTTTTAATACCTTTTCTATCAAATAGACACCAGGACAGAACGACTTTTGAAGCTCTTGTTCGTAAAAAGTTCCTAATATGACTTGTTTTTGATTATCTTCGATGCGATATGTTATTGGTACAGTGTTATTTATATTTTTTATAGTAAATAATTCTGTTGACCAGTTAGGAGTGTATCCTTTCTCTATATATGTTTGTACTTACTAATTCGAACTTTGTCACCAATTTTAAACTTTGGACGACATTTTTGGACTACCTTTATCATGGAATTCGTAATATTATTTTTAATGTTAGTTTCATTAAACTTATTGACATTAACAGGTGCAAATTTAATAGTACGATGTTTTGTGTTGTTATATGTCTTCACAATACCGTTCAAGCCACCATCTATCCACTTATAGTGTCCGTTCAAGCTAAAGTATTTGTACAATTTATTTTTAATAGTTTTAATAACTCGTTCTACAATTGAAGCCTTTTTGGTTGAAAATGTAGAGTAGTGATTAATATTATAGTTCTGTAAAAACTTTTGAAATGTAGAATTATAGAACTCAGTACCCATATCAGTTTGCAGATGATTTGGTATCCTGTGATTAGAAGAAAGTATTTTTTCAAATGCAAGAGAGACATCATGTTTGGATTTAGTTTTTAATGGTTCCACCCAAACGTACTTGGAGAAGCAGTCAATAACTATTAAAATATAGTTATATCCTTTATTAAAGGTTTTTAGGTTTTGCATATCAGCTAAATCTGCTTGCCACAAATCATCAATACCTTTTAAAATTACAGATGGTCAAGGAAAATTTTTTCGTGCTGCTTTATGCATTTCATTGACGATTTGTTGTTTCGTCATTTTAACAAACTTTAAGGGCTATGTTTTTCGATCTTTTAATATAGATTTAATTGCGTCTTGAACTAGTTTATCAACTGCTTTTCTTGTGTAAAATTTGCTTTCCAAATGAGTGTCTATCTCAGACATTATTGTTTTTAAAGCTTTCTCTATGTGGTTTTGAACACTATTTGGAATAGAACTTTGCAATTTTCGTAAGTCATGGATTAGTACACCTTTCAATTCATCTACATATGCTTTATTTACGGCATCATCTGCGTCTTGAGGAGGTTTAACACCTTTTAGCCTCGATGTCTTCAAGTCATAATCTCCATAATCAGATTTTATTAATGCGTTATCATTAAAATCAAGTATTTCTGATATCCGCATTCGCTTATGAATATAATGTCCAAATTTGTCTACATTCATATTAAAGGTGTATTATGTTGAACGGTATATAGTAAAATGACACAAATATAACATTAGTAGATCTATTTATTTAATGATTTTGCTTTCACGTAGTTCTTCAATGATAGATATTATTTCATTGTCTAGTCCTGTGTTACCGGCATCTCGAGAAGCAATTAATAACTTTAATCTATCAACCAATTCATTGGGATCATCCCAATTTACAAAATCTGTGTTTTTTTTCCACATTTTTGTTAAAGGTAATTGTCTTTTTAGAACAATCTTTATTAATTACCACATAATCAAAAGGTTCTTTCCATGTTAAGGAACACATTTCTCGAAATTTCAACCATGTCATATCGGTGTTAACATGATCTTCATAAACATGTTTCAAATTAACTTCATCTTGCTTAAAAAGCACAATTAGGTTAGCATTATCTCTTACAAGTTGTTTAGGTATTTTGGTATAAGTTTGATTTAAATAAAAACTATCAATCAATTTATGTCTTCCCATGGCAAAATAATCACGCATATTACTTTGATTTTCACATGCTACATCGTCAAAAATAATCACAGAATTAGGTTTTGCATCTGAAATCTTCAAAACGTCATCATTTGCTTGATATTTCTGGAGAGTAATACCAGGTACCCTTCGTAAAACCTTTTCTAAAAAGATGTACTTCGGTTGATGTAGAATTTTAGAATACACATAAACATTCTGTAATGTCAATCCATTTTCGTGCAATAGAAGACCAATCAATAAGTTAGTTTTTCCACAATTTGATGGTCCGCAAATGATGCATCGTACAGTGTTCGGTAATAATTCTCCATGACGTAACTTGTTTTTTGTCAAATCGTCGCAGATTGTATTGACTTGCAACGATTGTGTTTGTTTAACGAATTTCATGTTTGCTATGCAATACTAATGGATTCGTAGTGAAAAGATGAATTTATAACATAAATATTTATAAACTACAAGTAGTCGAGCCAAACTGGTTACAGAAAACGTCGTAGGTTATAAATGGTAAATTCTGTCTCATCTGGAGCGAGGTGTGTCGCAGAGCGACAGGAGGGACAGAATGCCTAAGTCTATATCTGACGACTGTGCTATTAGTGTGGAAGCGCAAATGCACACTGCTGATTTCGATGACAAAAATATTATTGGGCTATTCTACTCCACTGGGAGTGACAGAGGCGAACGAAAGTGAGTCGATGGAGCGGAAAGTGGAGTAGAATGCCCAATAATATACTACTTATTTAAAGCATTTTGGGCAATTTTAAGTAAATTTAAATACTAAAAGCATATGAATCGACACATGTTAATTATGCACTGAAGGGTTCTCGTGACTTTCAACTTTTTGTCTCTAATATAATCGACAATTTGTTCAATAACTAGTTGCGTCTACTTGCTTAATACACCAGTAAAGCAAATAAATAAATAATATAAGTCTCAAAAATAGTAAAAGTCATAGATGTACTACAAAACAAAAACCAGCTGAAAAATCATCGCGTAGTGACACAGTGAGTATTGTGTTTCGGGATCGTGATCGAGTGCGGGACGATACGGTAAACGATGACAGTGGTGTTAATGTGCGTAATAAACGTGTCCGGAGGAGGGTAGATCGCTACGGTCTACCTACAAACATCTAGCTCGCTGCACTTCAGTTCATCCGTGATCATGGCGCTTGTAACAGCGGCGAAATATCGGAAACTCGATAAAACAGTACATGGTAAATATCCCGTTAACAGTTCTATAGTGTATAGTAATGACCATGTTAGTTTAAAATCATAAAATATGCCTCTGCCTACCCCTTTTTTTTTACGTGAGGGAAAATCCTCAGAGGATGTTATGCCGGACTCTTACCGACTAAAAAACCTCACGTAACGCCTAACAGCCTGTGGTTGGGAGTCCCGGGTAAGCCCTCGGAAGGATGTCCCGGGACTCACAACAGATCTACGGCCGCCACTGCGGCCTCGCCCAGGGGGTGGTTCGGGTGCTATCCCGCGTCTTTGGGGGGCTTCGGGTGTGATCCCGCTTCTAAGGGTGGGCGTGCGTAAGTTGCTCACGTCACGCTGCCGTCATGGGCCTGCTTCTGTAAGGACGGTGAGCCGCCCTCTTACCGTCCTCAGGCCCCCGGTCATGGTGGCCGATAGTCCTCGGCGAAGACACGTCGGCGGCGCCCCGGGCGCCGACTGCGGAACTCGGGTGGGAGAGTTCTCTCCCGCACCCGTCCCGCCGCCTCCTTCACGAGCATGACCTGCTCGCAGAAGGAGGCGGCGCAGTCCCACTTACTCCCGCTGGAGAGCATGGCTCGCACCATAGTCTCGAGCGAGAGAGTGTCCACGCCCAGACCCACTACGAGAACCTGGCGCTGTTGCGCCCACGCCGTGCACTCCACCAGCGTGTGGAGCGCCGTGTCATCTCTGCGGTCGTCGCAGTGCTGACACTCGGCCGTGGTTTACCGGTGTTTTCGCCACAGATACCTACCGAAGCTCCCGTGCCCGGCAAGCATCTGTGTCAAGCGGTAGGAGAGAGCACCGTGCTCCTCTCCAGCCACTCGTCCATGACCGGTCTGACGGCCGCGATTGTGGCGAATCCCCCCCCTTTGGTTGCTCAAGTCGTACCTTCCATGTCTCCACGGTTTCCTGGTGGAGTAGGGACCGCTGGGCCTCGATTTCTCGATAAGCGGGCCTATGGTCCCGCTCCAGCGCCTCCTTGCGCCATCTGAACAGTGACGCAAGGGCTCTCGCTTCCAGGTCCCATGGAGGGGTCCCGGCTAGGAGACATGCCGCCTCACCGGAGATCGTGCGGTATCCCCTTATCACCCTGACGGCCATCGCTCTCTGCGGGCTCACCAATCTAGCCACATTGCTGGCCGTCAGGTCCGGCCCCATCCGAGGTCCGTGAAAGCACAGAGCCTCGGATTTGTGAAGGGCGACCTCGAGACCCAGCCGCCGAATCCGACCCACGACTTGAGCAACCCCTGCCGTGGCCTTTAGTGCTGCGTCACGGTGCGTTGCTCCCCGCGCCGTAGCGAGGGTGTCGTCGGCGTAACAGACCCCTCTGAGCAACGGACCACGCAGCACCCAGTCGTAACCGATGTTCCACAGGAGCGGCCCTAAAACCGATCCCTGTGGAACACCGCACGACACATCTCGCCGACCTGGCCCTAGCCAGCTCGGGTAAGTTATGGCTCTCTCGGAGAGATATGCGACTAAACGTTCCTTTCGTTTAGTCGCATAATGCCTAATTCGCAAAATGGCACCCGAGTCTGAAAAGGACTAATTCGCAAAAGGTAGTCCTTTTGCGAATTAGTCCTTTTCAGATTCTTAAAAAGACTAGGTGCCGGGCCTTCGGGAAGTGGGGGTGTTGCTGTCGCGTTGCGACGCCACGCCTCGCAGTGAAGAACTGCCGCTGTCGGAGTCCGATAGCAGCGTTATTCCAATGGCGACCGTGGATCCCCGTCCCTCGCCTACGTCGTTACCCTCCAGACTGTGGCAGCAGCGTAAGCGTCGCAACCCGACTGAGATGGAGGAGAGCAACAGTGACGAGTCAGCTGGCTCTATCACGACCAGCAGTAAGCCTGGAAAGAGAGGGCGAGGCCGCCCCTCGACGACAGGGCGGTATGTCGGCCTGGCGAAGGCCAACGCTGGCCTCAACGCGGCCAAAGAAAGGGATATTGAGCTACAGGCGGAGGAGGAGCTCGAGCGCGATATACAGCTGAGGGAGGAGAGGAGACTCTCTTTCCTCCGTCAATCATCTGTGCCGACAGAGGCACCGACGACGCCACTTGCTTCGGAGCTCAGTACCCAGCAACTGGCGAAAGTAGTTGAGGAGGCGGTGGAGGCGATTCAATCCGTCGTCCACAAATCCTCACGCTTGAAGGGCAGAGAAGAGATCCGTAGCGCTTCGGGATCCATTTTGGAGATAATGAGGGTGCTGGCTGCCCGCACCGTCTCTGAAGAGGTGGTTCGCCTACAAGGCGAGAACGCGGCCCTGCGGGCCATGTGGAAGGATGACGCCATGAGGCAGCCGAGGTCCCCGCCGCCCACCAAGCCGTCATGCTTATCGCGCGATGACGTTTTGTTCCTAATAGACGCGCGCCTGGGCGGCGTGGAAGATCGACTACTGCCAGAGCCACGATTGCGCCCGCCACTGGCGGCGGACGCGCGTAACGCGGCCCGTGCTACCGCCTCCACGGTCGCGAAAGTTAGCCTTTCTAATGGCCCCTCCGCAGAAACCTCTAAGCCTACACGCCTCACCGGTGTCTCGTCCCGCTCTAAAGGCAAGCGCTTGAAGGGTGGGTCTGCTGGTGCCCCTGCTGCCGTACGTCATTCTCCCGTCCCATCTGCCCCTGTGCTAGAAGTGACGGAGACTCGCACCGTCGCAGCTGCTCCAACGGCCGTCTCTTCTTCAACCCCAATGAGTAAGGGGAAGAAGAATAGAGGAAATAGGAAGAGTGCAGCAGCTCGAGAGGCAGAGGCGGCACGTCGGGGGCGCCAACCGTCTCCTATTCTCCAACCAAATCCTGCTCCTCGAACTCTTGCCGAGGGTTGGCACGAGGTGACGAAACGAGCGAGGAAGGTGGCACCTACGGCAACCGCGATTAAGGGCGCCCCAAAGCTCCGCGTCCCTCGCTCTGCGGCAGTGGTAATAACGTTGCAGCAAGGTGCTGTAGAACGGGCCGACAAACTCGCCGAGGCTGAAAGGTCAATCGACCTCAAAAGCCTCGTCATTGCCGGCCTGCGATTCCGCACGGCGGCAACTGGGGGCAGAGTCCTCGAAGTGGCTGGCACTGACAGATGCCAAAAAGCAGATGCCTTGGCGGAGAAACTAAAGACTTGCCTTGGTGACGATGTCCGTGTAGCCAGACCAGAGAAATGTGCGGAGCTGCGCATCTCTGGTCTCGGCGATGCAGCTACCAAAGAGAGGGTAGCGCAAGTGGTGGCAGACGTAGGAAGTTGCGCTACTGCTAGCGTCATCTTCGGCGAAATTGTCCGTCAATCAGGGGGCCTACCATAAACTCTTAAAACAGGTCAATATTAGCCGATAATTGAAAGGCCGGCATAATTTGCACCATAAACTCGACAGATAGCAGGCGAGTCAGCCATTGCGTGTCAGACGTCACGTGATTAACATTTCAGCGGTTTGGCGTTACCATGAAGTGATTTTTGACAAGTTTGCCATCCAAAACTGAGCTGCCGTGTTGTCATAATTAGCAGTCGTATAATACTAACTTTTATTGAACTGTTTTCTTTAATTTTAATTAAAAAACGTAAGTATTCGATAATTTGTGCTTAGAATAATATACTGTTGTTTTTAAGGATTATTTTAAAGAACAAATTTAATTAAAAGTGCCATTATTTTAGATGTGCGATGAAGATGAAATTTTTGAGTTTTTAGAGGATGATTACGAAAACTCTATAAAGAAAACCACCAACAAAATTCAACGGAAAGTCATCCGAAACATGGTAAAACCATTTGAGTTAGAGGATGGAATGTTCCTGCAGCGATAAAGGCTACCTAAAGAGTGTGTACTTGAGTTGTGCAATGAAATAAGACCCTTCATGTCACAGCCTACGAAGTCAACAGATTTAAGCGTCGAGGTCAAGGTTTGTCCTTTATTATGCATAATAAGTAAATAATTGATAAAATATGAAATAAGTACTTATTAAAGGGGCTTCTATATTCATTTATTTCAGGTATTGATTGCATTGTCATTTTATGCTACTGGATCATACCAAAGACCAACAGGCGACATCGCTGCACATTCTGTCGCACAGCAAACAGTTTCTGCTGTATTATTGCAAGTGACCCAATGCCTAAATCATCCACATTTTAGGCAGAAATATATAAAATTTCCAAACAGTGCTAATGAACGTAGAGCGACTGTAGCTGGGTAAGATCAATATAGTTCTCTATGTTTGCATGATACATTTATAGTTAAGTACTTACATATTATTTTGGTGAACTTATCAAGACTTTTATTTCAGATTTTATAGCAAATTTCGTATGCCTGGAGTGTTAGGATGCATAGACGGGACGCATGTAGCAATAAAACGGCCAGTGGAACATGAAGAACGGTTTTACTGTAGGAAACAATATCATTCTTTGAATGTACAATTGGTATGTATCTTACTTGAATTTATATCTTATTAAGTAGGTACATTTATTAGTATACCTACACCTATTTATACACTAACTGCTATATATTAATAACTAACAATCTGAATTACAATTTAAACCAATGTAATATTTACAATAAGTATTACCCTATAAATAAAATAATATAGTTATTGCTATTGTTACACAATGTTGTTCCTGAAACAAAAAAGAACATTTATGGTATGTGTATAATATATAACACAGATATTTTTTTAGGTATGCGATGCTGACATGCAAATTATTAGTGTGGATGCTAGTCATGGTGGGGCAACCCATGATGCCTTCATATGGGGTAACCATCCATTAAGAGCTCTGATGGAAGATTTAAATAACACATGGCTTTTAGGTTTGTTTATTCTCATTTGATTATATTTTGTACTGCCTTGGCAAAATATTAGTTACAAAAATTTGACTGCCAAATTACATAATATATAAAATAAATGTCTGCCTACCCCAATGGTTAAGATGTCTGATATATTTTGTAGATATGTACGAGGATATTAAGAATCATTAGATTTTTTTTCTTATAGGTGATTCCGGCTACCCTTTAAGAAAATCCATGATGACTCCCATTGTTGATGCGGCTCCTAACACACCGGAGGCTTACTACACAGAACAACATGTAAAAACTCGCAACGTGATAGAACGAACTATTAGGCTTCTCAAAGCACGCTTTAGATGTCTTCTTGTACATAGAGTTCTACATTATGAACCTATTGTAGCAGCATCTATTGTAAATGCTTGTGTTATTTTACATAATATTTGCAATAAAGCTAATATTCCCGTGCATGAGATGACATCTGAAGAAGTGTTAAGAGAATCGCAATCACAACCTTCTACTCACTTTGGCAACATTGTAGAGCAGCATTCATCTGGGAGTCAAAACATGGAACTGCAGTCAGGCATAGCTACAAGAAGACAACTCATTGGTCATTTGTGGGCAAGCCGAATGACCTGAAAAAAAACCGGACAAGTGTGAGTCGGACTCGCCCACCGAGGGTTCCATACATCCATCAGCCCCTCCGTCTATACAAACTATACATTTGTTCTATTTTATTGTATGAGAAACGAGAAGTTGCAAGTAACAAGAAACTAAGAAATCGAATCTCAGAGCTTTGATAATGTTTACCATTTTTTATGATTTAATTAGAAATGTATATTTTTTGCATCCCTTCTATTTGAAAAGTATCACTTTGTACCACAATAAAGCTCTTTTATGATTAATCTTTGATATGATTTGAATTATCAACTTAAAACATTCATAGAAATCAAACTAAAATTGTATGGATTACTGGTTAGTAGCTAGTATTATAAAATACAATAATAAAGTTACTCTTCAGACTAAGTTAACAGTTCAGAAAATAAGATATATGCTGATAAGATTGATGCTAGTCAATGCATATGCATTATCATGGGACCATAGACCTTGATATATGGTATTAATTTCAACTTATAACAGCAAAGTGATCCTATAAGGGTTCTGTTTTTTCGTTTAATGTATGGAACCCAAATTAAGAATAGATTATTAGTATTAAAGTTAGCGGGATATATGACTGTCAGTATTGAAGGCTGATTACCTCTGGTACTTAGCCTTCAATACTGACAGTACTAGTACTGGTAATATGGTGTTAATAATGCATGCAATAATTTTTGAAATAAAGGCTTATTGTTATTACCTTTGGTACATATTGGCCAACGTATCTGATATGCTCAAAAGACAACTTTCTATATATTTCTTAATCTGTTGGCAATATCTTGTGTTGCCTCTGCTCGCACACGACTTGTCTCAGCCAGAATTCTTCTAGCTGCCTCCTGCGACATTGGTGTAGGCCTATTACGCCGTCTCAGAGGTTGTCTAGACACAATTCTTTCAACTGTCACATTGGGTTGGGAGATAGGTTCAGTGGGTTGGGTTATTGGTTGTGATGTATTCAGTTGAGTGGGTGGCTGGTCCTGAAGGGGGATTAGGGATGGGCCAGCATCTGTTTCTAGGTCGGGAGTAACTGCCATTGGTGGGAAAATTTCAGTATCCATTGAATGTGCCATAGGTTCATTTGATGTAGCCTGCAAAATACATTACTTTAAGTAAACAAGTCAAAAGTATTGATCTTGTCCTAGGTATTTCAATGGTGATAATATGTATAAATTTGATAAAAACTTATCCATGTGCTGTGTATAATTAACTATATTAAAATTATATCTATTATATAGATTAAGTATAACAACCCTACTACATAAATACTTAAATGAAACAATTATAATGATAACTTTACATCTGAGTATTTTTATTTAAAATATATTACTTACATAAGAAGTTATATTCAGTGCTACTTGAATCCCTGGGAGACCCGAGCCAAGGTCATCACCAAGAATTGATAGAAATTTTAATTCGATTTCTGACAATTCGGGTACTGTAGAGGGTCCACCTCCAGTGCGTGAGTGGGATGCTCTTAAATTGGCACACTTACGTTTCAATTTCCCCTTGTAATCTACCCAATACTGAAAGGGTAAGGTTTTGAACAATTAACACTTTGGTAAGTACATATTGTTATCATTTGAATGCAATTGAAAACATAAAAACTCACATTTGACCAATTTTTCCAGTCTTTAATAGCACCGCCGACTACGGCATTTAACGATTCGGCTAACTCCGTCCACATCCTCCGGGACGTTGCGCGAGCTTGAGCGCTTTTGTTATAGCCCACAGCAATATCTTTGTGAGTGTTTAAAAACTCCCACATCACTTCCAATTGCTCAAAAGAAACTCTCCTAGAACTCATAGTTGCAATGAATTTATTCTTTGTACACGCAATATTTAACACGGGTGTGACAGGACAAACACTTAGACGATAGTGATTGTAAACTAGAGGACTTAAATAACTAGAGGACTTCAAACCAAGACATAACTAAAATATTTCATCCGTCCACTTATGTTTTTCAAATTCCCTCGTAAATTTCATTTCAATTGTCAACATACTTATGTCACAAAAAATGTCGTTCAAAAATAAATAACTCGATAACTTATGGGTCGAGTTTATGAAGTGGTTTTAAAGAGTCCATAACGTCTCAAATGATATATTTATTTTTGTTCGGGTCGAAAAAAGATAATTGTTTAGGAGAACTTGATATTTAGCTATACTAGTTGAAATATTATAGTCTTGGTTCATGAAACCGGAAAACCGTTAAGATTACGAGAATTGTTTTAGAACGTTTGATTTTATGACATTAGAGCCGGCGAGTTGCTACCAAACCGACCAGAGAGAATTACGCATGTCAGAATTCGAAACATTGCAGCTCAATCGAAAAGGTTCATGGTACAAAAGAAAAACCTGCCAGGTTATGTGTCAACTTGAGCTGCTCTGCGCTTGGCAGGTTTCGGAAAAGTTTATGGTAGGCGCCCAGGTCGGGAGGGCACGGCGTGGGTTAAATGCCCAGTCGCTGCAGCCAAAATAGTGACGGATGGACTGTTGTACTTAGAAAAAAAGTAAATTTACATAATTAATCAAAAAATATTTTTATAGCATATTTACACATCAAATATTCAACGAAATTGCTTTAGAAAAAAAATCAACAGAAAACATAACTTTCTTTAAACATTCATATCAAAAATTAAACTTAAGAACTAGACACAATTTGTACTCCCTGAGATCAACATAGTTCTTTTTTTTTTTAAAGAGGGAAAATCCTCATGGATGTTTACCGACTAAAAAACCTCACGTCATGCCCAACAGCCTGTGGTTGGGAGCCCCGGGGAAGCCCTCGGAAGGATGTCCCAGAACTCACAACAGACCCACGGCCGCCACTGCGGCCTCGCCCAGGGGGTGGTTCGGGTGCTATCCCGCGTCTTTGGGTGGTTTCGGGTGTGATCCCGCTTCTAAGGGGGGGCGTGCGTGAATTGCTCACGTCAAGTTGCCGTCATGGGCCTGCTTTTGTAAGGACGGTGAGCCGCCCTCTCAGCGTCGTCAGGCCCCCGGTCATGGTGGCCGATAGTCCTCGGCGAAGACACGTCGCGGCGCCCGGGTCGCCGACTGCGGAACTCGGGTGGGAGAGTTCTCTCCCGTACCCGTCCCGCCGCCTCCTTCACGAGCATAACCTGCTCGCAGAAGGAGGCGGCGCAGTCCCACTTACTCCCGCTGCACGGTGGGCCGAAAATCGGCTCTCATAGACTTAGGGATTATTGATGGGTGAGGCTTAAACTAATGCTTTCAGGGTTGTGCTGATCCCCCCGCTTACACGCTGTGCAACCTCTCACTGCTTAGCTGTAGGTGTAGCTTGTAGTTTGAGCCTTCCTAAGAGATCCTTCTGATCTCCTAGGAAGCTAAACGGTCTTAGGGGAGAGTGCTACGGTCATGTTGATCCCTAAGGCTAGCCAGAGAGATTATCCTTCACGTGGTGCCACCTGTTTTTGATCTAGTTCCCTCAGAAATAGATGCAACAGAAATCTCCTGGCGGCAAGACCACAGGGTATCAGTGGCTGTGCCAAGTGGCACGACTCACACTAGAATATGTGAGGGTCGGTATAGGGGGGCAGTGGGCAAAATTGGGGGGTTTCTCCTTTCTATGGGGGTAAACGGGAGGGGGGTAAAGGGGAGGCCACCCGCGACAAACCCTGATCTGTCCACAGGGTATGAGTGACTGTACTCTGTGGCGGGACTCACACTAAGATATGTGAGGGTCGGATCAGGGTGGGGGGATGGGGCGCGGAGGGGGGGAGGTCACCCGCGTGTTTGTGCCGTGCGTGGAGACCCGTAAGGCAGGATGACGGGATCCTGGTGGCTGAGTGGCTTCCAACGCAGCGGTAGTCGTTGGACTCTACAACACTCCACTTTGGCCCTGATTTCTGTCGAAACGGGAGGTCGTGGACTAGCCAACCACGATCAATCGGCTGTGGCGTCCGGTCAGATGGCCGCCAGGCGAGTATTCTGGAAGGGAGGGGTCCGCAGGCGGCGGCGCGCGATTTTTCAACGTCTTGTTGGGCGTCGTTGATCTCGTGCCGTGCGGTCTCGTGGGCACTCTTTTCTGGAATGCTATACCGACATGGTAACCCTGGTGTCTACTTCTTAGACATCCCCAATGTTGTGGACTCCGTGGCGGGTGGGGAGCCATGCTCGGTGAATATTACTTCAATACGGCTATGGATTTAACAAAAGCCAACAAAATCAATCAAGATGCCCGCAAGGGCGTCAAAAAGGACATTATGTCATCTGGCGGGAGGGTCACCGAACGCAATACCATGGGGCGTACTCAAGTGAGTCATACCGGGCAGGGGACCATCGGGCAGCCTGGCAACCTGCCAAGCACACCCGTTAGGACGAATGCTTCGGGAGGCGAGCTTCAAAATGCCAAACCGAAAAGGTTGAGTGGGGCAGCCAGGCGCAAGATGCTACTGGAAAAGCGGACACGGACATTCTCAGAACGAAGTGCACCGGTCGGGGCAACTTCTGGGGGGGCAGGGGACTTAACTGCTGCTAAAAGGGCCAGGGAGTCCAGTGATGAGAAGGCCGGCGAATCATCCAAGAGACCGAACCTGAACAAATCGTTCAGGGACGCTCTCAACGGATGCAGGATGGCGATCATCACTGACAACTTCCCGGCTTCACAAGTCACCACAGATGACGTCGGACCGATTGTCAGCGCCCTCTGGCAGATGATGGTCGGTCACCCGGATCCTCTGCCTCGATTTAACATCGGGTCAGTCAGCGCGGGAGCACTCCACGTATTCTGCGAGGATCAGAGGTCAGCAGACGGGCTTGCCGGGATCGCTGGGAGGAGTATCGGCAGCCTTACCCTCAAAGTGGTCAACGCCAAAGATCTTCCCAAACCGGTGAAGATGGCGTGGAAGTCGAAGAACGTCTGGATCACAGATCTGCCCAGCGTTCTTTCGATGCTACAGCGCCTAAACCCCGAACTGAAGACGGGAGACTGGAAGGTGGTGGACACAAATGTGGAGGCGGCCAGTGTCAGGAGGATTGTCCTGATGGACAAGACTTCGGCTGAGTACATCAAATCCAAGGACTACTGCCTCTACGCTGGCGTCGATAAAAGCTACTTCAAGCTCCTTGAAGATAGCGATGACAAGGTCGGCGCCAGTGGGGGGGCAGTGGTTCCGCCACTTGCTCCACAGATGCTGCTCGGCGACGCGGGTTCACACCAGGACACCATCGGGGGCTACCCAGTCCCTTCACCGGCCACTTCTCATCGCACCGATGATGTGTTGGGCGACTTGGACGACCTCAACCTGTCGTCTCCACTCTCGCAGACGGAGACTATGGAGGAGGCTGTAGATGCAGGCGACAGTCACTAGACTGCCGATACCCCCCCATTTGCAACGAACAAAAAATGGCGGGACTAAGGTGTGTACAAATTAACTTACATCACTGTAAAGCGGCGATGTCCCTCTTAGGACGTCACCTTAAAGGACATAAATTCGATATTGCCTTGATACAGGACCCTTATATAAGCACTGCGGGTACTGTCTCAGGCTTAGGTAGAGAGGGATCTATTTTCCACTGTACTAATGAGGGTGTGAGGGCGTGCGTATATGTCAGAAATGGCATAGACGCTATGCCCTTACACGATCTTTGTTCCAGGGACCTTACAGCAGTCAAGGTCTATACGGGGGCAGGGCGAAGACGGAGGGCGGTTGTGCTGGCCTCTGTGTACCTCGCCTACCCAAAGAAAGAAAGACCCACTAACATGAGGGAGATGAAGGAACTTGTCGAGTTCTGCGGCCGGGAGAACCTGGAGTTAGTGATGGGCTGCGATGCGAATGCCCACCACATCACCTGGGGGAGCTCGGACATCAATGATAGAGGGGAGGAACTTTTCGAATATTTGGTAAGCTCTTCACTTCATACACTAAATAAAGGCAATGCTCCCACCTTTGTGGATGCTAGGCGTTCGGAAGTTATTGATGTAACTATAGCTACTAATAATACTTATAAGAGAATTACTAACTGGCGAGTGTCTGACGAAGCTAGTGGTTCTGATCACAGGTATATCTGTTTTAGATACGATACAGAGGACTCCTTTCCAGGAGTACGGAGAAGAAATCCCAGGAACACTAACTGGGAGGCGTACACTAAGGAACTAAAAAACGAATTAGGATCAGTTAAAGGTAAATTGAACTCTACGGTTGACATTGAACTTGAGGCTGAGCGGGTTGACAGAGCCATTAAAACGGCATGGTACTCAAACTGCCCAGAGAAAGAAGCGAAAGGAACTAAGGTTCCGTGGTGGACGCCGGATTTAGAAAAGAAAAGACAGGCAATTCGCCGCATCTTCAACGACGCTAAGTCCAAGAGATGTTTTAAAGAGTACTCCCGAGCACTTACCGAGTACAATCTGGCAGTTCGCAAGGAACGAAGGAAATCATGGCAATCTCACTGCCAGGACATCAATACTGTTCCTGAAAGTTCAAGATTGGTAAAGGCTATGTCTGTGAGCAGAAGTAATACTCTTAATGCAGTTAGAACCCATGAAGGGAGACTAACTGAATCTGGTAAAGAAACCCTAAAGATCATGATGAAAACACATTTTCCGGACTGTAAGATTCATGATAATTCTGGCACAGACGTTCCCATGACCGTAGAAGAGCAAAACAGGCGAACTACGAAAGCAGACTGGGATGTTGCAAAGAAGGTAGTAGAAGAAAGAAAACTCAGTTGGGTATTGAAAAACTTTCAACCATATAAATCACCAGGTCCGGACGGCATATACCCGATACTACTACAAAAAGGTCTTCCTATACTAGGCCCGCACTTGATGCGGCTTTTTAAGGCCTGCATAGCCTTTGGATTCATTCCAAAGATATGGAGGGAAGTAAAGGTAACTTACATTCCGAAACCAGGGAAGGATACCTATGAAGAGGCCAAGTCGTTTCGTCCGATAAGTCTCTCGTCTTTCTTATTAAAAACCCTGGAGAAATTGGTAGATCAATACATAAGGGATGGGCCTCTCACAAAGAAACCATTTCATAAGCTACAATGTGCCTACCAAACCGGAAAATCAACCGAAACTGCGTTGCACCATGTAGTTGAGAGAGCAGAGAATGCTATTGATGGTCAAGAGATTTGTGCGGCTGCGTTTCTGGACATTGAGGGTGCATTTGACCGCACAACATTCGAATCGATTATGAAAGCCGCAAAAGAACACGGCATTGACCCCACCCTCTGCAAATGGATTAACTTCATGCTGAGGGGCAGGAGAGTAAGGTCATCTCTATTAGGAGATGAAATTCACGCCACAACGACCAAGGGATGCCCTCAAGGAGGGGTATTGTCCCCCACACTGTGGTGTCTGGTAGCAGACTCCCTCCTAACCAAACTGAATAGAGGGGCATGCTTCGCTGTGGGATATGCAGATGACATAGTTGTCATGATCAACGGTAGATTTCCGGAAATTGTCTCGGAACTTCTGCAACAAGCTTTGAAGGATGTGGAGGAATGGTGTGCTGAAAATCATCTAACCATTAATCCCAGCAAAACTACAATTCTTCCTTTTACAAGAAAGAAGAGGTTGAGCAAATTAAAGAAATTGCTTTTATTTGACACAGAGTTAGAATGGTCCACCAACGTGAAATACCTTGGTATGACCTTAGACAAGGAGCTCACATGGAATCTGCATGCCAAGAAGGTGACAGAAAAAGCCATGAGAGCCTTCAATATGTGTAGATCGGCGTATGGCAAAACCTGGGGCCTGAAGCCCAAGGTACTGTACTTCATTTACACCACTATGGTTCGCCCAATTTTAACCTACGGCAGTGTTGTATGGTGGACAAGAACCAAACTAGCATCGTGCGTGGAAGAATTGGGCAAACTACAGAGGATGGCCACTATGGCTATCACAGGAGCGTTTAAGTCCACGCCTACAAAGGCGTTAGATATAATACTAAACTTAACCCCTCTTCACATCTTCATACAACAGGAGGCGATCAAAACCTTATACAGACTAAAAACGGCAGGCGCTTTTAACTGCAATAGGCCAACAACGCGGCATACAAAAATGGAGCTTATTGATGAGATTCAAAGGAAGATGCATATGATTAGCGACGCTATGCCGTGCATAAAAATCTTCAAAAGAAACTTCAAAATACATGTCCCCACAAGGGAAGACTGGAAGCAGGAACTGCGCTCACCAAATGCAGACTGCCTCATCTGGTACACAGACGGTTCAAAAACGGAATCTGGTACAGGAGCAGGTATTTACTCAGAATCTTCACAACTTTGGAGCAGCCTGGGTCAGTACACCACGGTCTTCCAGGCCGAGATGTATGCCATCATAGCATGCGCAGAGGAAAATCTGAAAAGGAGTGTAGAGAACAAGACCATCTACATTCTTAGCGACAGTCAAGCGTCACTAAAGGCCTTAAATTCCTACAAGGTCAACTCAAAACTTGTCCTGAATGCGGTGAAAACCCTAAACAAACTGGGCCGCAGGAACAAGCTGCGACTGCTCTGGGTCCCAGGCCATGTAGGAATAAAAGGAAATGAGAAGGCCGATGAGTTAGCTAGGACAGGATCGGCAAATGCCATGCTTGGACCTGAACCATGTATGGGCCTACCAGCATGCACATTCATAAAGGCCGCTAAGGATTATGCTGATAATAAACACATGCAAGAGTGGGATATCAGTCAAGGGTTACTACATTCGAAGAAATTCATAAGTAGCAGAACCAATGAGGCTTCAAAATTCATATTGAATAATGGAAGAAGCAAAGCTCGAGCTGTGGTTGGTGCCCTTACAGGGCATTACGGAACAAACGACATGCTTTTTAAAATGAAGATCACTTCAAATAACGACTGCAGAGCCTGCGGTGATGTCAGGGAAACTATGGAGCACATCCTGTGCGAATGCGACGTCTTAGCAGCGAAGCGTATGAGCCTCCTTGGGAATGCTTATCCCAAACCGGAAGAATACAGGTTTCTTCCTCTTAGTGGGATCACCGCGCTAATAGACCACTTCTTCAAAGAGTAAGAAACATTAAGGTAGGGGCAAACACAAAAGATCCCACTGGGTCGAAGTGTTGCTGACTTCGTCAGCCCCCGATGTAAGATAAGATAGGGATTAAAATTTTTAAGTGTCGGTTTTTGGGCGGATATTGGTTTCATTAGTTATTACTGTATACAAAAATGACTTCTGGGTCAAATTAGTCCATAAACCAATTAATTAGAATTTTTTTACGAAAACTTTGTATGGAGAAAGTATGAAAAATTCAATTTTCTCTGAACCGGCAAGGAAAACCGTAATATCCTCACAGATGGTTTTAGGGCTAATTATTCATGATTTTTTGGTGTACAATATTTTACGGTTGTAACTATCGTTTTTTTTAAAAGACATTCAAATTTAAAATATTTGGGTTTTTTTTTTTTTTTTTTTTTTCTTTTTTTTCCTTTTTATTAAGAACAATGTTCTTAATAATTAATTACAATCTAGCCGTTATATAAGTTTATGGCTAATAAGTAATTTACATCTAACTTAATTTACTAGGTATACTGTTTTTAAACTAAGATTCATGTTCATTGCACTTTCTTAGAGTCTGTTAAGTATGAAAACACTTTGTTCACGTGTTCTATATTATAGCACTATCACTAATATTTGTTCACTACACTAATTCAAAAGGCTTAGTTCGTTTTAATCGTCTCACTATGTCCGTGGTATCAAGCAATTGGATCGCTTCGATATTCACATGGTGTAGGAGTCTGCGTTCGTGGGCTGCAGCAGACTTCTGTATGGTTTGGTAGACAGTATCCACGTTGAGATCACGGTGGAGGTCGTCATTTCGTACGTACCAAGGCGCATTGACGATTGCCCTTAGTATTTTGTTTTGGTATCGCTGTATTATGTCTACGTTGGTTGGTTTAGTACAGCCCCAGAGTTGTATACCGTACTTCCAGATAGGCATCAATGTAAGCTTATATATTAGTAGCTTATTATGAATTGACAGACTAGAGTTTCTGCCTAGTAACCAATGCATACTTTTGTATCGAAAGTCCAGCTCTTGCCTTTTCTTTTTAACGTGAGCTTTCCACCGAAGTTTGGCATCAAGCGTCGTGCCCAGATATTTTGCTGTGTTTGCGTGTGGCACTTGTAGGCCATTTATAAATATGGGATGGTACTCATGTTTTTTATTTGAGAAGTCAATGTGTAAGGACTTTGATTCATTTAACTTTATTTGCCATTTATGTGCCCAGTCATAAATTTTCGTAACAGCCGCTTGAACTTTCCTAACGGCTTCTTTGTGGCTCGACCCTGTAGCCATAATGGCAGTGTCGTCAGCAAAAGTAGCGATTGTATTTTGTTGTGTTTCTGGTATATCGTAGGTGTATAGCAGGTAGAGAATTGGACCTAATACACTCCCTTGTGGTACCCCTGCTTCAATTGTGTTAAGCTCAGAATACGCATCTTCTTGTCGTATTCTGAATGCTCTGTTGGTGACGTAAGATGTTAATATGTCTGAAAAAGCTTTTGGCAGCGTTTTTTTAGTTTATATATTAGTCCTTCGTGCCAGACTTTGTCGAAAGCTTGTGCTACATCTAAGAATACTGTACTACAAACTTTTTTACCTTCTAGAGCTTTCTCAATATTATTCGTTATCCTATGAACCTGGTCTATAGTAGAGTGGTTTTCTCGAAATCCAAATTGGTGGTTTGGTATTAAATTATTCTTGCTAATAATTGGTTTCAACCGCTTTAATAAGAGCTTTTCAAAAAGCTTAGAGATCATAGGCAGCAAGGAAATAGGCCGGTATGAAGTTGCTTCATGAGGTGGCTTGCCAGGTTTAGCGATCATGATGACTTCAGCGACCTTCCATGCCTCGGGTACATATTTTAACACAAAGATGGCATTAATAATCTTTGTGATTTTAATGATGGCTTTCTGTGGCAATTGTTTTAAAATTTCCCCTGTGATCAGATCATATCCTGGCGATTTTTTAGAGCTAATGTTATTTTTAATTTCTTTCATCACTTCCTTTGGCGTGACGAATTTAATTCTTTGATCCTCTAATACGTTGAGACACGTGAGGTTTTCTGTCTGCTGTCTGTATGGTTGAAAATTTTTTGCAAGGTGCTGTGCAAATCTGTGTGCTTTTTGCTCGTTGCTTATTGCCCATTTTCCATTGTCGTCCCTAATAGGTGGAATTTGTGTCACTGGCCTTTTGAGTTTCTTCGTCACTTTCCATAGGGAGTAATCTGTTGTGTGGTCACCAGTTAGCTGCTGTAAATTATTCCTTAAGCATTCATCGTTAAACTGTTGAATTTTTTTCTTTAACTAACTATCTTCACGCCAAATCCCTTGCGGGGTAGGCAGAAAGAACCGAGCGCCACACGGCACGGTCCATACACACCTCACTTGCTTCTTCAACTTTCATTTTTCTTTTCATGCATGCACGTCGGTTCCTACGGCTCTTGACATCACCTTCAACTAACACACGATTAATTTGGTCGTGGTAGGTGTGTCGTGGCCTTCCCCGACTCCTACGTCCATCCACTTTCGCGTTGTATATCTGTTTTGTCATTCTTTCATCTCCCATTCGTTCCACATGCCCGAACCATCGTAGCTGTTCCGTCCGTTTTTCTTTAAGATTTTGCTAATATTATTAAGTAAAGTTTTGTCTTTGGGATATCTGGTCTGTTGCCATCTTTTTCTGTTAGTAATGTAATTATTTCCTTGGGATAAGTGTTACCCTTGTACTTGGCTCTTAGTGATGGTGAATTATTCCATGCACATTGCTGAATATTCACGGTCAACTTATTAGTTTCTAAGTCGAGATTGTGTAATTTTAAGGGCACATTTAAATCTATAGTTTTTTCTAATTCTAATCTAAAGCTTTCCCAGTCTGTATGCTTATTTGATAGTGTCAAATGGGAATTTCTGAGTAAAATTTTATTACTTAATCTTAATACTATCGGAGAATGATCCGAGTTCATGTGACTGTTTTCCTCAATATATAAAAAATTACTTGATATATTTTTAAATACGAAGAAGTCTATAAGGTCAGGTACTTTATTCCTATCAGTTGGCCAGTACGTTGGTTTTCCTGTACTTATTGTTTCACACCGCATCTCTTTAATCGCACTTAGTAGTTGTCTTCCTTTTGTCGTAGTTAACCTGGACCCCCAGTACTTATTCTTAGCATTAAAATCACCTCCCAGTATGAACCTGGATCCGAGGAGGTCAAAGAGATGCTTATATTGTTCTGTTACTATTTTGTGCCTTGGGGGACAGTAAATAGAAGCGACGACCACAGGGCCGAATTTAGTTTCGATAGATACCGCCATGGATTGCATGTGAGGTGCTTCATATCTATTATATTCATATTGGATAAATTTTTTCTTGATAATAACCGCACTACCTCCTCTAGCAGTATTGTCCGGGTGGAGTGAGTTATATATTTTGTATCCTCTAAATTTAATGTGAGACTGTTTAGTGAAGTGCGTTTCAGATATCAAGCACACGTCAATGTTTTCTGTATCTAAGACTAACTGCAACTCATTTTGGTGTTGACGTAATCCATTAGAGTTCCATGCCATAATTTTGAGACTGTTATTCATGGTTGTTTTGTGGGGCAGCTATTTTAACGCTGGATTCTAGTTTATCTAGTCTTCGATCGAATGAGGATATATATTTTAAAATTTGACTAAGCTTGTCTTCTATGCTCGATGGCTGTAATGATTTCTTGCTTACATGCGCATAGGAAGCTTTGTTTGTAGTCAGTATACTAGTGGTTGCGGGGGGCATTGGATTGGCACTTTTCCTAGTTGCCTGAACATTAGAGTTGTTCTTAGGGGTAGGCTGTTGTGTGATCGCCTTTTTATTTAGGGTTTTATTCTTTAACTTTTGCATTTCCTTAGCTACGACGCACCCTCTGTAATTGGCTGGGTGAGGGGAGCCACAATGAATACATTTAGGTTTTTCTTCGGCGGGTTTCGTACAGTCAGCTGTGAGATGCTTGCCTGTGCATTTAACACACCTTGGCTCTTTTGAGCAATATTTTTGTGTGTGCCCGTAAGCTTGGCACCTCTTGCACTGAGGGATAAGCTGTGAGTTTTTAATTGGGTGTATTTCAACCTTGCAACCTAATATATAGTTAATGGCATATATATTGTTAATATTTTCCGAATTTTTAAATGATAATATAAACATGTTTAAAGGCTCTTTATTTCGCCAGCTTAACTTGTTTATAACATTTTCTACTTGGAATCCCTG
The DNA here is from genome assembly GCA_933228765.1 of Miltochrista miniata. Classification (NCBI taxonomy): domain Eukaryota; kingdom Metazoa; phylum Arthropoda; class Insecta; order Lepidoptera; family Erebidae; genus Miltochrista; species Miltochrista miniata. Next base: position 159,421 of record OW121778.1, read on the forward strand.
TGACTCCAAATCATTTTTGATTCGGTCGGGTTGACACGAAGAGTGTAATCTCTTAACAATTACTCTTATCGGCCTGGACTGCTTATCTTCATAAGAGTGCCAGCGGTAGTTCTTCTCACTTAGTAATGTAGTGACTGACCTATAAGAGTCTTCATTTATGCAATTAATTTTGACACAATCCCCACTAAGCATTTTTGCAGTGAAGGATTGTATTGATTGGGTTTGAATTAAACTATCATAAAATAATTGATAGTTCAAAATGTTGTCCACAATAATTGGCGGTGGAAGTGGGACTTTTTTTGCAATGGTTGCATTTTGAGCGGGCCCCTGTTCTTGCTGGGGACTTGTGCTGGCATGTGGTGGCGAGAGGGAAGCATTTAACTTCTGTTTCTTCCTACTCTTTACCCTAATCCACTCAGTTTCTTTCGCTAGCTCCTCCTCATCCGTGCAATACTCAACGGGCTCGTTGGATTTTGGCTGCGAAAAACTTATTTTCGAACTTACCTCGGTAGGCACATTTTTTTCACGCTCCTTGAAACATTTCAGTTCTCCCTGTAGAACCTGAAGTTGTCCTTGGAGGCTTTGGACCTGTTCCTTAAGGTCTAGAATTACCTGTTGTAGGCCTTCATTTTCTTGCTTTTCCTGTATGTAATAATCATACAGTTGTCTTTCAAGCTCGGTTTTTATAGTTATTTGCTTTTTAGACATGTTCGGTAATTAAATTGCACCAAACAAAGTAAACATTATAAAACACTGTAACTAGGTCATGTCGATGACCCGGTAAGCGTATGACGCGCACCGCGACGACGGCGTTGTGCTGTGTCAACAAAACACTAATCATGCGCGCGCGCTATCGATACGACCGTTCTCGATGGAAGTTATGCCAACTCTGATGATGATATTTGGGTTGAAAGGAGAAAAAACAACTGATATAAAAATTAAAAAAGTATAAAGCTTTTTTAATTTCGTATTTTATTTTACTATTTATTATGTGTGTATTTAATACATGTCAAAATAAATAACATGTCATTTGCTCATGACGATCATGTGCAATTTATTTTAACGTGTTTTTTGTATTCATATTATTCAAGTTTATATTAATATCTGCTTTGTTTGGTTATTTATCGATTATAAGTACATGAATAATTTTTATATCAGTTGTTTTTTCTCCTTTCAACCCAAAAACCCCGTTTCATGCTTAAAAATAATATTTTAAATTTGAATGTTTTTTAAAAAAAAAACGGCATTTACAATCGTAATATATTGTACACCAAAAAATCATGAATAATTAGCCCTAAAACCATCTGTGAGGTTATTACGGTTTTCCTTGCCGTTTCAGAGAAAATTGAATTTTTCATACTTTCTCCATACAAAGTTTTCGTGAAAAAACTCTAATTAATTGGTTTATGGACTGATTTGACCCAGAAGTCATTTTTGTATACAGTAATAACTAATGAAACCAATATCCGCCGAAAAACCGACACTTAAAAATTTTAATCCCTAAGTCTATGAGAGCCGATTTTCGGCCCACCGTGCGCTGGAGAGCATGGCTCGCACCATGGTCTCGGGCGAGAGAGATTCCCAGGTACAGTCTCCTGTAGGGAGCGTTGGGTCCCCTGATGTTGGGCATCAGCCGCGCCAGTGCGGCTGATGCTCCCCTCAGTTTTGGAACCGAACTTCGGAAGTGATGTCCGAAGTTCCACCGGCCATCGAGTACGAGCCCCAGATACTTCATCGAGGGCTCGATGCCGATGCTGACGCCCCCTACCTGAATTCTGGATCCCGCAGGTGGCCCCATCCGAGGTCCGTGGAAGCACAGAGCCTCAGATTTGTGAAGGGCGACCTCGAGACCCAGCCGCCGAATCCGACCCACGACTTGAGCAACCCTGCCGTGGCCTTTAGTTCTGCGTCACGGTGCGTTGCTCCCCGCGCCGTAACGAGGGTGTCGTCGGCGTAACACGTTACGCCGACCCCTCTGAAGATCAACATAGTCTTAGTGCGCCTTCACACTAGAGTAGGCGTTCGATGGACGTATGCGCGGCGTAGACGCAATGTATAGCGTCACACAATTTCGTTGGCGTTTTGGTATCATCGTTAACAAAATAGATTCGGACCAGGAAACACTATTGATGGCTTTTAAAAAAGAAGATTAGTGCGAACTGCGAAAAAAAATTTGTTGGTGTGTGTGGTTCGGGTTTGTTGGTGTGTGTGGTGTTGTGTGTGTGGTTCGGGAAAGACTTTCCGGGCTGGCGCCTCGGGACCGTATGCTATTATTTTTTTATATGGATTTCTTTCATTAATTACATAATAATTAAAACGATGCATATGCTGAGTACGAATTACATGTTAATTTGCAATCCAACATGGCCGCCGCCGCGCCGTATTTACAAAATTTCATGATGGGTATCGTTTTAGGGATTTTTTAGTATGCTGAGTACGAATTGCATGACGATTTTGAAATCCAATATGGCCGCCGCGCTGTAACTAACTAACTAACTATCTTCACGCCAAATCCCTTGCGGGGTAGGCAGAAAGAACCGAGCGCCACACGGCACGGTCCATACACACCTCACTTGCTTCTTCAACTTTCATTTTTCTTTTCATGCATGCACGTCGGTTCCTACGGCTCTTGACACCACCTTCAACTAACACACGATTAATTTGGTCGTGATAGGTGTGTCGTGGCCTTCCCCGACTCCTACGTCCATCCACTTTCGCGTAGTATATCTGTTTTGTCATTCTTTCATCTCCCATTCGTACCACATGCCCGAACCATCGTAGCATGCCCTTCCTTACTTTAACACCGACACTCTCTTTCAGACCAACTCTCTTTCTTACATCTTCATTCCGAACGCGATCTGCGAGCGTTACTCCGCAGATTTTGCGTAGCGCGCGCATCTCGACCGCGTTTATTCTACTTTCATGCGTTTCCTGCCATACCCAACTCTCGCTTCCATACGTTAGCGTAGGTATCAGCACCGCATTGTGTACTGCGAGCTGGGCCTTTTGACTTAAGCCCTTGGTACCTAAAAGTTTGCCTAACGCTCCATTCACACTATTGCCCGCAGTTACTCTCTTTTCTACATCAGCGGTGTACCGTCCATCCCTGCTAAATGCACATCCAAGATATACAAACTCATCCACCTGTTCCAGCACTACATCATTTACAGTTATCCTGGCATTCGTTCTGTCCTCTTCTCTTTCGAATACCATCACTTTCGTTTTAGTCGCGTTCAAATGTAAGCCTCTCATTAGACAATCATCTTTCATCGTTGTGATTAGTGACTGTAGTTCTGATGGCGATTCGGCTATAAGCACGGCATCATCTGCATACAGCAAACAGTTCACAAGTAAGTCACCCATTCGCAATCCAACATTCATCGATCTTACTCTCTTAAGACAATCGTCCAGGTACAGGACAAACAGCAGAGCCGACAGCACGCAGCCCTGTCTGACGCCAATGTTGACGTCAAACCAGGGAGACAGGCTGCCGCCCACCCGCACACATGCCGTACATCCCACATATGTAGACTGCACAGCACGAAGCAGCGCACCATCAATCCCGTATCCTGGCAATATATCCCAGAGATCCTTCCGTACAACTCTGTCAAATGCTTTCTCCATGTCCACAAAACCGCAGAAAACCTTCCGGCCTACAGCCAGCTGCTTCTCTACGATGTTGCGGAGAGAGAAAACTTGGTCCATACATCCCCTTCCATTTCGGAAACCACCCTGCGCCTCCCACAGTAATCCGTCAGATTCCACCCTCATTCTCCTTTCAATAATTTTGCCATACACTTTAGCTGCTATACTGATCAAACTGATGGCCCTATAGTTGGCGCACTCCATACGTGAGCCCTTGCCTTTATACAAGGGCACGATGATAGCACGCCTCCAGTCCATTGGGACCCTTCCAGTCTTCCAGCATAGATTGCTCAATGACCAGTAGGCGTCTCGGACGCAAGGACCACCTAATTTGATCATTTCAGCAGATATCCTATCAATTCCCGCAGACTTTCCATTTTTCAAGCTTCGTATCGACCATTCAATCTCTTCCAAAGTAATATCTCCGCTTGATGCTTGCACCGCAAGATCAGTCATCGACTCCCTCGCAGTGCCCGCATCCGGGAGATATTCATACATTTCTCCAAAATACTCATTCCACCGCTCTAACACCTCTAATGGGTCCGCAAGAATGTCCCCAGCTTTACTCTTTATCTTATCCATTCTGGAAACTGACGAACAGCTCCGAGACTTCTTGACCTCCCTCCAAAAGAGTTTGGTATTTGTCTCGAAGTTCCTCGTCAGCTTCTCTTCCGCAATCAAATTTATTCTTTCACGCTTCTCTTTCACTAAAGCTTTGGCTTCATTCTTGCAGAGGCGGTAAATTTCTTTCTTCGTGTCTTTCATACTGTCATTCAGTTGCAAAGATGAGACATAATCCAACCACGCTTTCTTCTTTCTTGCTACGCAGGATTGTACCTCTGCATCCCACCAGGCATCACCTTTCGAATGTTCATGTCTCCTTGCACTCCCACATGCTTCTTTTGCACTATCCACTATACTTTCTTTCATAATATTCCAGCATTCATCCACATCTAAGTCGGAAAGGCTCGCGTTTGAAAGCCTTTCACTGACTAAGCCTACATACATACTCCTTACGCTTTCATCTTCCAGTTTTTCACTCTTTATCCTTTCATAGTCTCCGAATATTGTATTGCAAAATTATCATGTAATTCGTACTCAGCATACTCAAAAACCCCTTAAGCGATACCCATCATGTAATTTTGTAATTCCGGCGCGGCGGCCATATTGGATTGCAAAATTATCATGTAATTCCCACTCAGCATATAAAAAAACCGGGATTCTGCCCCGTGGCAGAATTTGTTTCGTCAATTTTCACTACCCAAAAAGCTTATCGCATAGTTATATTTCCTTAAAGAATCTTTAGCAAATTTATATTTCGCATTTTAATTGCTTCGTCAAATAACATCTTGCTCAATTTTTATGAAGTCAAATATACTCTTAAGATAATTTTTTTCTAGTAGCAATCATTTCCATGCCGAGGATAAGTCGCTTGTGACAGGATTGTCCACGATCCCCCAGTAACGCGGCGTATACGTCGCGTATACGTGTAGCATTTGTTTTCTTTAGATGCAGCATTGAGCGTGTAAAGCCGCCCTTAATCAATTCATCGCTGGTTTTTTTATCTGTGGTTTTCCTTTGACACAAGTGACAGGTTTTGTCTACGGCACCCGATGATTTTGCATTTAAAGGAACAGGTTTTGTTAAGATTTTTCGCGAAGACTGACTTTGACCGAAGACCTACTTTGGGGTAGTTGGAGGTCCTTTGGCTTTTTGCTCTGAGTCTGTGCCGCGAATCAGTTTTCGCTCAAGCGCGATTATTTGTTACCTCGCATAACCTCTAGCAGGCTGTGATTGGGTTGCTGCATTACTTCTTGCTACATTTTACCCAGAAAACTGGTGAGTCACTTCTTCTTTTGCCATGTCAATCTTCGTCTGTCACGTGGTCAGCAACTTATTTAGTTGTCTGTTTCGTGACAGGGTCGCTTATTAGGGGCTGGAAGCTGCCACTGTATAGTGAGAGGAGCCACACCCCAATCATACGTGGACTGCGCGAGCAGGGTGCATGTGTGAGAAGCTCGCCGTCTACACCCGGCATTTACAACATACGAAGTCGCTCTCACCCACAACGCTTCGAAGGTCAAGTCGCTACAGTATAGAAAGGAAAAAAATGCTGGGAACGGTCAAATCGCTTTAAAAGAGATTGCGTTTTCGCCAATTCTTGCCGCGTTCATAAAATTCCACTCACTGTGTCTATCTTGCTCAAAGTTATACCAATCTTTAGAGGAAAGAACAAGCTAGACATATTGGTGCATGCGAAGTCTCTAAAATAAGTTAAATTGTAATACTCATTCATTTAAAAAGCGCGCGGCGCGCGCCGCCCACTTGAGGCAGTCACTCGCCGCGCGCTGACGATAATGGTTGATTATTGTGTACGAAATAAATGATTTCCTAAAAGAAATTTATGATTCAGTGTTGCTGTTTAATGTGCTAATCGATTAGTGAAGTTATTTATACAAAAAGTAATCACTAAGTTTATAAAAAACGCGTGCCAAAGTTCGAGAGAATCTATAAAAAACTCTGTGTGAAGTGATGTGAATTGTTTTGATAACAATCCCATATTTTATAAACAAGCCACTTATTAAAATCGAGACTGTGTTTATAATTAAGAATGTTAAGTGCTTCAAATGTTTTGTTAACATCAACAAGCGATTCGGATTGCAGTTATCTCGGATTTCAAGTGGTGTGTGTTTGTTATTGTTAAGTGGGGCCGCCGCGGATGGTGCGCGACAGATGTATGAGGTCGGGTATATAAAAAAAAGGCTACCCACATTTTTTTTTATTTTTTTATATTGCGAAATAATGCCTATTGAAGTAAAGTGTATAAATAAAATTCCAAATATCGCTAAAGTTTTTTCATACTAACTAATTTTATGCCATAAAATGAAGAAAAATTTAAAATTCTGATTTTATTATTTTGTTATAAAAACAATTACAAACAAAACGATAAAAGCTGAAACTAGTTTTTAGCTTGTTTCATAACGATTCTAGTGATATAAGTATCATAGAGGTACTATACAAAAGATATGAGATATCGTCGATTGAAGAACACCCGGGCGGGCTACCGGGCGTCGCTCGCGTCACCCGGTTACCGGATAGAAAGTTGGCGCGTGTGACGCGCCGACGTGCGACGGGATATATGTGTAATCTAGCCGCCTAAGTTACTTCCTCACGCTGATTTAGTGTAGTGCTGTACTATTAGTACCTAAACCCGTAATCTTCTTATGTATGTCTGTGCTTTCTGTATCTATGTAATCTCATTGTCTCTGTAGTGTACTGTGTACTATATAAATATATGTGTGTACACCCTATTGGCTGTTTTCGTCAGAGCCCTGGCCTCCCTTGCGCACCCACTAGAAACTCTGTAGTAAGGCGCCCTGGGAAAGAGTTCTCTGCAACCTCCCTCTGAGCAAGTTGGTGAGTAACATCATTGTGTTATAAATTGGCGCCCAACGTGGGGCAAATCTCTGGGTCTACTCTGCGGTAGCCTCAGTCTAGTGTGTGTGCATAAGTGGTTACCTTTGGCGAAACCATCCTGGTGTCTCGTCCGAGACGCTCCAGGACGTTAATTGGTGGTGCTAACAGCTAAGCACAAAATTATCCCTTTCGTCTTCTTCCAGCTACCTACATCTTTGGCTGGAAAAGACACAAAATTCTAAATTCTAAAATTTAAAATTAGCTGTGATTTTGGAAAAACTTTTTGATTTTATTTGGCATACCTGTTCGCGCCGCGAACCGGTCTAGATCCCAGACATCACGCCACCATCGTACCATACTCAACAGCCAATCAGGCGCTGCCGCGCGCCACGCGCGACACCGCCTCCACGCCACGCTGCGCCCGGTGCGGCGTCCATTCCACTTCAGATATCAAGCGAGTGCGCATGTTACACAGTATATAATAGACTATCCGTGTTCCACTAAAACTTAAAGTAATAATTATAATATGTTTTGCTAACTAAGCTTCCTAATAGATTTGTTATACTGAATAAAGCAAGAGGAATCTTTGTAACTTAAACCTTGTTTGATTTCGGCTCAAACAAAGTGGCGACCGTGACAGGACACGAGCCGGTAACTTCACCATCTAACAGGTATACGGGTGCCGCTAACCCCTTTCCTCCTGTTGCTAGTGAAAGGAAAAGATAGATAGATAGATAGATAGATACTCTTTATTGTACAGCATAACACAAAAATAGACAGCGAAATTAACACACAACTAAATTACAATGTTGTACAATTGGCGGCCTTATCACAATTTGTGATTTCTGCCAGGCAACCATTGGATGGACTTAAGTTCATTACTAATGAAATTTATTTATGGGGCTGCTGTACCTACACAATATTATATGATGTAGTACCAATACAGTTCATATCGAATTTCACAAATAAACAAAATAACAATAAATGAAACAAAAATCATTACATACCTACACATACACACTTACACATATATAATGCCTGTACAATCTCACAATATACCTACACAGTGTAATAATATTGTCTTCTCAAAGCGACAAGTAGTGCTCCTTAACCAACTTGACAAAATTTTGCAGAGTTTGTGCCCGTTTGATGTTAGTAGGCAATGCATTCCATAAACGCACAGCTTGCACAGTGAATGATTTGTCCATAAATGTTGTGGAATGCTTCGGCATTTCAAGCGTGTGAGTCTCAGACGATCTTAGGGACCTAGAATGAGTGTCACGTAAGAACTTAAAGCGTTCTTTGAGATATGGAGGCGAGTTAGGTTTAAAAAGTATGTTGTATAAAAGAGAAAGGATGTGAGCATTCCGGCGAAGGCGTATGGGTAACCACTTGAGTCTTTCTCGAAATTCAGAAACATGGTCAAATTTGCGAAGCCCAAAAATGAACCTTATACAAAAATTTTGAAGCCGCTCAAGCATATCAAGTTGGTCCTCGGTGAGATCAGGATAGCTGGCATCCGCATAATCAAGGATAGGGAGAAGGAGTGTTTCTGATAGCACAATTTTAGTGGAAGTTGGTAGAAGATCTCTCAAACGCCTAAGAGATCCAGCGGACGCAAACAGTTTTCTCCGAACCTCCTGAATCTGCGTCCTCCAAGACAAATCCTTGTCAATATAAACCCCCAGATTTTTTACCTCATCGCTGAAGGGTATAAGGGTACCATCGCAGGATATTGAAGGTTGACATGTCCAATCGATTTTACATGTCATTCTGGTACTACCCACAACAATAACCTGTGTTTTTTTCGGGTTCACCTTCAGCCCGTGTTGCTTACTCCACAAACAAATCTCATTTAAATCTATATTTATTGCTGTAATTGCTTCAGAAAGGTTTTCTTGAGGTACCTGAGCATAAATTTGCAAATCATCTGCGTAAAGGTGGTAGTTCGAAGAAAGTTTAAGGGAGATAGAGTTTATAAAAACTGCAAAGAGTAAAGGAGATAACACGCCACCCTGTGGTACGCCAGCGGTAGTATTACACCAGTTTGATAAGGTATCATCAATGCGAATACGTTGCCGGCGCCCGTACAGGTAGGTACGAAACCAGTCAATCGCCGTTGGAGATATGTTAAAAGAGTGCATTATACCCAGCAAGATATCAAAGTCAACAGAGTTGAACGCGTTACTGAAATCAAGGAGAGCCAATACCGTCACCTTTCCCCTCTCCATTCCCAAACGTATGTTATCTGTTATTTGAGTGAGTGCAGTAGTTGTACTATGGCCTGACCGGAAACCAGATTGAAGAGGATTTAAGAGAAGATTCCGGGAAAAGAATTGGTTAATTTGATAATAAACAAGACGTTCGAGTACTTTGGATAGGAAGGGTAAGATGGATATAGGGCGAAACTCGGAGAAAGAAGCAGGATTACTCTTTTTTGGGAGTGGAATTACTTGTGCTTCTTTCCAAAGCGATGGAAATGTTCCAGTAGATATTGAGTAATTAAATAAATGAGTTAAGATTGGAAGGATTTCATTTACAATTGGTGTAATCATATTACGGCTGACATTATCACAACCCGTGGCATTAGAAACTATCGACAATACACTCCGTCTAACATCACATTCGGAGAATTGACTGAAGACAAACGCAGGACAGTCAGGTGTTGGAAGAGCTGAAAGATGTTTCAAAGTGTTTTCTTTTTCTGTCCTTTCCAAATGGGACGACGAGGAGAAATGTTTATTAAGTAAATCAATGTCTAAGTCTTTGGAAAGCGTACTCTGTCGTGATCTTCCAACTCCTAGTGACCGCAGAAATCGCCATACTTTAGCAGGGTCTCCGTTTTCAACAGAGGAATGAATGTGTTGGCGTTGTGCAGTTCTACACACCTTATTGCAGTGATTCCGGATAGATACATATTTATCCCAATTCGCAGTAGTCGGACGTCGGTTATATTTATTTTTTGCAGAAGCTTTTTTCGATAGGATTATCTTAATTTCATCAGTTAACCAGGGTGCAGGAAGGTGCTTCACCTTTACTCTACGCAAAGGTGCATGTATGTCATAAAGCTGAATTATGTTTTTGGTAAAGATTTCGACCTTTTTGTCAATACTGTTTGAAGCCAATAAGTGGCTCCAATCAATATTTCTCGCATCCGCACACAGATTTTCTAAATTCATTTTTCTAAAACTGCGCAGCATTAAAATTTTGGCTTTCTCTTTGGGTGGTCGGATTTTATATGACAGAAATAGAAGATCATGCAAGGAGAAAGCTCTCGCAGGATACTGACCATGTTTTGCTACATGCTCAGTGGAAGTAACAGCAATGATATCGAGAAGAGAAGGTTTTTTGTTAGGTTTGTGGTGAGTAGAAACTTCATTAAGGATGGAGAGGTTATTAGATTCTATAACTGAACGAAAGGATGAAGAGCGAGAATTGTTTTTTAGGAGACATGCGTTAAAGTCACCCATAAGGATAGTATGACTGTACGTTGGAGTGAGAGATTCAAGAACGAGATCTAAAGAAGAGAAGAAGTTTATTTTTTCCGAGGGACAATAATAAACACCGAGAAGGATTCTGCAGTGTTGGAGCATGACTTCAAGAAAAATATGCTCACCGGCATTTGGGGGTGGTGGCTGTGCTGACATATTTACTATAGTGAAAGGAATGTATGTTCGTAGGTAAATGGCAACACCTCCACCGCCCTGTTCCGGACGATCATTCCGAATTAGTTGAAAGCCAGGAAGAGTAAATAATGCTGAAGGCAAACAAGGCCTTAGCCAAGACTCAGAAACTAAGATTGCATGGATATTCGCACAGTCAAAGGTTGCCAGCATATCAGGAAAGTGACCCGGAATGCTCTGGGCATTGATATGAACAACATTAAAGTTCCCGGGTACGTCTGAGACCGGCCAAGCGGCGGATTGCGCCGCCCTCATCTACCGACGGGGAGAAGCGTCGCGGACTCGCCCGATCCCGGTGCCAGCGGCGCCGGCGGCGTCAACGCGGCAGCGACAAGGAAGTCTCGCCGACTCATCTGGTCGTGGAAGCGACCGCCCCAGCGCAGTCGCCAGGATCTGCCAGTAAACGGTGAGCCAGTTCCTAAACATTCCCCTCGCAGTCTCGCGCCCGCTGCCAGCTACCTACCCGCTCATCAGCTGAGCGCCTGTTTGCGGTGCGGTCTTCGCTGACGGAGCGCCGGCCCCTGCCGGCCTGGGAAAACGAGGAGCGTATCGTACCTATTTTGTTTTATTTATATCTGTCATTCACCTTTGAACTCTGTTCGCTATGGCTTCCGAGATGAAACTTAAAGATTTGATTATTAAACGTGGTTCCATTAAGGGACGCGTTACCAAGTTTAAACTTTATTTAGATTCTTTGGCTACTTTAGAGCCTGTTTCACCTATTGAAGTCAACAAAGTTGGAATGAAGTTATCGCGAATGGAAGCGCTACTCATAGACTTCGACGAGGTGCAGAACCAAATAGAATTATTAAGTGAGAGTAATCAGACTCAGGAACTTAGTAATAGGGACTTATTTGAACAAGAATTTGATAACAGTATTTCATTTGCTCGTGAATTTGTAGAAACACACGGGCCGTCCTCCAAGAAAGATCAAGGTCAACTTTCCAATTGTTCTCATGTCAACAGCTGTCATGACTGTCATCATCACGATAGCCATGACGGTTGCGGTAGTTCTAACCTAGGCTTTAAATTACCCGTTATAAAAATACCTAAATTTGAAGGAACATATTCCAAATGGTTGGAGTTCAAAGAAATTTATTGTTCATTGATACATGATAACTCTAAAATTAAAAACATTCACAAATTTCATTACTTGAGTTCATACTTGGAGGGCGAAGCTGCACGCGTACTTAGCAACCTAGAAGTATCTGATAGAAACTATACTGAGGCCTGGTCTATTCTCTGTAGCCGTTATGACAATAAAAGGCAGCTAATTAATAACCACTTAACCAGTCGCGCATCCGAACTGTCAAACGTCACTGGCCGCCGACGCCCAACACCTTCGCGAGCGTTGGCGGGAACAGCGGTTGCGCGCCGAGCTTCACAAAATTAATTCTTATTTCTTTTATAGGAGTCGCACTACAGAAATACTTACTGTTTCATCATGCTGGATAACTGACGAAAATAACTAAACTAAATCCGAGGATATCCGATGTGTAATGGATTAATGAAATGTCGCTGAAAATTACGATGGTTAAAATGAAGTAGTATTCTTATGTTTTACCATGTAATTCAAAATAAAACCAGTTTTAAGTCTTATATTTTTTTATTTACCAAATATACACACAAACACGTTACCCAAAAATAAAAAAAAAGAATTTGTAGATACAAAATCTCCGAAAATAAATTTATCAATATTAGCGTATTTTCATTGCCAAAAATTGTCATCTTCACATGCTATTATAATTAATTTTACCTCGATTTGGGACGGAAATATTTATAACAGCTGTTAAACAACACCTTTTAAATGCAAAACAAGAATAATTGAATCAAAATAAACAAAAATATTAATAAAATAAAAGTATTAAAGTTATACATTTTTTGCGTATTTACATTGGCCAATAAAAAAAACAATTAATAAATATACACTGAAATAAATAAGTATATATTATAAAATAATATATCATTCAATATATTAAATAAAACCATAAATAAAAGCAGAATAAACTACAATATTAAATACTTACCCCGTAACTAATTGGAACGCTAAAATGGCGGCTCAACAGAAAATTTATTTATCACAATCAACTCGAAGTTTCTGATGTTTTTTCTTTTAATGTTACTCTGCAGGCTATGTTAATCATTATTATAAACTCATCCTGCATTATTTCCGGCCTGGATGAAAGAGGATAATACCGGATATAAACGGATATAAACTGGCATTATGATGACCGTGGGCGTCGGAGCCGATGACAGTTCTGTCACTATAGTGCACGTGGGCGCCATAGTGGTTAAAGTCTTTGTTGAATATCGAACATGTCCGAGAAACTGACAAGTCTTTAAGATACATTATTGATCATGTCAATAAAAATCTCCGTGCCTTAAGCACTTTAGGGTTACCCACCGAGAACTGGGATGTTCTCATTATTCATATTTTATCAACAAAGTTGGACAATGGCACCAAATACAAATGGGAGGAACATAGAAATACTCTGCCTGATATACCAAGTCTTGATGATTTCTTCTCCTTTCTCAAAAATCGTGCTGACGTTTTTGAAATAGTAAATAAAAATCGTACTGAGGCATCAGATAATCATAAACAATTCAATTCCACAAATAGACCCCGAACTAAGGCCTTTATAGCGACTTCGGAGAACAAGGAAACTACTTCCACTTCTTCCACCCATCGTAAAGTTGAGTGTCTCATGTGCCAAGGTGGCCACTCTCTTCACCGCTGTGTGACGTTTAAAGCTAAGAGCCCTGAAGAAAGGAACTCCTTAGTTGCCAAGTGGAAATTGTGCAAGAATTGCCTCAGGTGTGGTCACTACGCACACAAGATTGTAAGCTGCCTGGCTGCTGCCGTCAGTGCGGCAAGAGACACAATTCTTGTCTCCATTTACCTGACCCCCCAGTGTCAGCTAGTCCTACGGAAGAGACAATATCCATGTCCACCTTGTCCTCCTCGGAGATATTGCTCTGTACCGCTATGGTGCGCCTAATGAACCCTACAACAAAGAATATTATTACTGTTCGAGCCCTGCTTGACAGCGGGAGCCAGTCGTCCTTCATCACTGAAGGTGTAAAGAGGCGACTTAATCTGGTTCCTCAGCCGTCAAGGGTAGGCATTGTTGGCATAGGTAATAGCCCTATTAGTTTGAGCACAGAGCGCTGTGCTCTAAAGCTCCTTTCTGCTGTTACTCCGTTCGAAGCTTCTATGTGTTGTTAAGTCTTACAAAACATAACAAACAGCACCCCTAAAGTCTCATTCGATGTTAGTCATCTTAACCTAAGTAGGTTCAAGTTGGCAGACCCTAGCTTTAACGTACCTTCCCCTATAGATATGCTCATAGGTGCCGACTTATTTTGGGATCTAATTGGCAACAAACAACATTCCCTAGGGCCGAGTACCACTAAGTTAAGGAGCTCTGAGCTCGGTTGGCTCGTTGCGGGTCCCATGCCCATCTTGAACCACAATTCAACCAAAAAAACAACCATATGTAACCTTTCAATTGATCACGATCAAATGTCATGTATGGACAACCAGCTGGTGAGGTTTTGGGAAGTAGAAAACATTCCTCAAGCCCAGCCCTGCTCAGATGAAGACAATGCTTGTGAAAGGCACTTCATCACCAACACTATTCATGAAAGCGATGGCCGTTTTTGTGTAGGCCTCCCTCTACGAGATAACCCAGACTGTCTGGGAGACTCCTACTACACGGCCAAGAAGCGGCTCCTTAGTCTAGAAGCCCGCTTTAAGAAAAACCCTCAGCTTAAAACTATGTACGTTCGATTCGTACAGGAGTATGCCGACTGTGGTCATCTTTCCGAATCTACGGATCCCAAACCGTCCAACTCCTATTATCTCCCTCACCATCCTGTTGTGAAGGAGAGCAGCGAGTCTACCAAACTCAGGGTAGTATTCAATGCTTCTGAGCCCTCCTCGTCAGGGTTATCAGTCAATCACCTCCAAATGGTAGGCCCAACCATTCAAGATTCACTGTTCAATATCCTATTGCGTTTTAGGCAATACAAGTATGTCTTGTCAGGCGACATCGAGAAGATGTTTAGACAAATAAATGTGCGCGAGTCTGATCGCAACCTACAACTAATTCTGTGGCGTAATGATGAGGGGGAACCTCTACGCACGTTAAAGCTAAACACTGTCACCTATGGCTTCGCCAGTGCAAGCTTTCTCGCCACTAGATGCATTTGGCAACTCGGCGAAGAGTGTGAAGATTCTAAAATTAAAGAAATAATACAAAGAGATTTCTATTGTGATGATTTACTCACTGGTAGTGACTCAGAAGAAGAACTGCGGTACATTCAACAGTCTGTAGCCTCAGAACTAGCCAAGGGTTGCTTTCCGCTTAGAAAATACAGATCCAATGTGCCCAATTTATTAGCAACGACCCCCCCCAACCAGGGCGAAGAATCCAACCTAATTATTAGTAATGCCACCAGCACTCTGGGAGTGGGCTGGTCCCCTGTATCCGATGAAATACATTTCCCAATTAGTAAGTCTCCTAAGGCTATTTACACCAAAAGGAGCATTTTGTCCACTACCTTTAAGATATTCGACCCTCTTGGCTTAATCTCCTTATGTACAATTAAAGCTAAATTCCTTCTTCAAACTCTATGGGTAAGAAAGCTCGATTGGGATGAACAAGTTCCTCAGGATATCGAAAGGGCTTGGAGTAAATTTATGAATCAATTAGAATACTTATTGTCGCTAAAGATTCCAAGATGCATTCTTATCTGTAACCCAATTCACATAGAACTTCACTGCTTTTGTGATGCTTCACAGCAAGCATATGGTAGCTGCATTTACCTGCGGTCCATAGACAAAGACGGGAACGTGCTGGTGCGTCTGCTGTGTGCCAAGACGCGTGTTGCTCCCATCAAGCCTTGCACTATTCCTAGATTGGAGCTCTGCGGCGCTCTGCTGGGCGCAAGGTTAGCTCACGCTGTCAGTACGGCCTTAACTTGCAATATAAAGCGTACTATCTGTTGGACCGACTCGAGCGTGGTTTTGGGTTGGCTAGCGTCACCAAACAAAACTAAAACCTTTGTGGCTAATAGGGCTGCTACCATAAATGAACTCACTACCAACGCTGAGTGGCGTCACGTGCCCACAGCTGATAATCCTGCAGATTTGGCCTCCCGAGGTGTGAACCCTTCAGATGTCTCTAGCCTGGTTCTGTGGTGGCAAGGACCCTCCTTCCTCCAACACCACGAGTCTCCCTGGCCTGTGTGCCCTAATCAAACGCATCCACTCCCCGAATTAAAGGCAATGTCCACAGTAACGTGGCCAGACGCACAGCCTATACCCGACTTTGACAGGTTCTCCAGGTTGGGTCTGCTGCAGGGCACTTACGCCTGAGTCCTAAGGTTCGTACACAACTGTAGAAATCAACAGAATAGACGCACTGGCATTGTTAAGGTTCATGAGCTTAACGAAGCGCTTACTTATCAAAGCCGCCCAGAACCAATCATTTCAAAAGGAGATACACTTATTAAAGTCAACCTTACCCCTCAAATCTGGAAATCTTCTATCATCTCTAAACCCTTTTCTTGATGACGCCGGCGTTCTACGTGTGGGAGGTCGGCTCCTTAATTCATCTTATAACCATGATAAGAAACATCCAATTGTTTTGAAATCTGATCACAACTTTACCAGACTGATATTCCATAATGAGCATTTAAGATTGTTTCATGCGGGCCCACAGCTTCTCTTATCGGCTATTCGGGAACGCTACTGGCCCTTGAGAGGCAGGAAACTGGCCCGCAGTGTGGTTAGAAGGTGTCTGGTATGCACTAGGTTCAAGGGGCAGTCCATGTCTAACATAATGGGCAATTTGCCTAACGAACGGGTTGAACCTGATTTTCCATTTGGCGCCGTTGCCACCGATTTTGCAGGTCCCTTTCTCATCACCGACCGTAAGGGTCGAGGGTGCAAAATAACCAAATGTTATCTGTGTATATTTGTATGTATGAGATACAGATGCATACACCTTGAGGCGGTGAGTGACCTCACCAAGGATGCGTTCATACAAACCCTAAATAGATTCATTGCTCGCAGAGGAATGCCTAGCGTCATTTATAGTGATAATGGCAGTAATTTCGTTGCAGCGGCTAAGGAAATAGGCAATTTTTTTAAAATAAACGCCGCCTCTATTGAGGACTTTGCTGCTCGTCGGGGTATCGAGTTCCGCTTCTCCCCAGTGTACGCTCCTCATTTTAACGGGTCGGCCGAGGTCAGCCTGAAGTCGGCGAAACGTCATTTACATCGAGTGTTAGGCCAATCCCACCTGACCTTCGAAGAATTGTCCACCGTGTTTGCTCAGATAGAAGCTATTCTAAACAGCCGATCTTTGTATCCCCTAAGCCCCTCACCCAACGATCTCCAGACTCTCACCCCGGCTCACTTTTTACTTGGTAGGTCCTCGACTGCGCTGCCTACACCAAGCCTCATCGACCTCAGCGTGCATCGCCTCGACCGCTACCAACGACTTGAACAGGCAAGACAACACTTTTGGAAACGATGGGCGTCCGAGTATGTCTCTGAACTTCAACAACGTACTAAGTGGCGTGTCAAGTGTCGGGATCTTCACATCGATGACCTAGTCCTAATCAAGGAAGAACAGACTCCTCCTCTATGCTGGCGCTTGGGTAGAGTCAGTAAATTATATCCCGGCTCCGACGGAGTACCTAGAGTGGCCGACGTCACCACTGCAAAGGGCATCTGCCGGCGAGCTATCAACCGCCTATGCCTGCTACCGACTGGAGATGAATGAATAGGTTGAAAGCTGGATCTGGAGCTTTCAACAGGCCGGAGGATGTTCGCGCCGCGAACCGGTCTAGATCCCAGACATCACGCCACCATCGTACCATACTCAACAGCCAATCAGGTGCTGGCGCGCGCCACGCGCGACACCGCCTCCACGCCACGCTGCGCCCGGTGCGGCGTCCATTCCACTTCAGATATCAAGCGAGTGCGCACGTTACACAGTATATAATAGACTATCCGTGTTCCACTAAAACTTAAAGTAATAATTATAATATGTTTTGCTAACTAAGCTTCCTAATAGATTTGTAATACTGAATAAAGCAAGAGGAATCTTTGTAACTTAAACCTTGTTTGATTTCGGCTCACTTCTTTTCTTATTGTGTTTCTTTTCTTTTTTATGTTCTTTTTTTTCTTTTTTATGGTGCACACCTATATTTATTATAATATAATATTAGTATAGATTAATATATATTATTCTATAGCTTTACCTTGTAAGGTAAACTAGGTAAATTTCTCACTGTGTAAACTTAGTGAATTTCTCTGTGTAACTTTAAACTTTTTTGAAGGTTTAAAGTAGATACCTTGCCATTTGAATATTAACCTGAACTTTGCTCTCAGAAACTATAGAAACTTTAAACTCTCTTAGTCAGCTTGTAAAATTCTAAATATTAATTTAAAACTTTAGTTATCATACACTTAGTGAAACTTAATTTATATTATTTACTTGTTTATAAGGTCCTGTTTCCTAAACGGGATAGTGACATTAGACCGTATCTAGTTGTTAAAGTTTTAAATTTAAATGTCTTAGGCCTTCTAGATTCCGGTGCCTCCTGCTCTATACTAGGTAAGGGAGCGCACCGCATCTTCTTGGAACTGGGTTTTGATCTTGTGAGTATCAATCCTACTTTTCGTATTACAACTGCAGACAGCTCTCACTTGAACAGACCTGGTCGAAATTCGTGGTAGGCTAGTGAAGATCATTGCTAGGGCTGAACCCGGTAGCAATTCTGAATCCGAGGGTTCGGATGATGATGGTGATGATCCTTCGTGTCGTGACCAGGTGGAGTATACTTCACCAGTAGTGAGAGAGGACCGCTCGGTGCGAGCTAGTTCAAGTAGGAATAGTTCTACATGTAACATAGTGTATAAAGAACGTCCCCTTAACTTATGTTCATTTAATTTAAAATATGATGGTTCTACTTGTGTACGTGTGTTTTTAGAGAGATTAGAGGAACTTAGATGTGCTCGGGAGGTTACTAAGCCTAGACTCCTTATGGCTTTCTCCGACCTGTTGGAAGGAACGGCTTTGTCTTGGTTCCGTACAAACAAAGCTAACTTCATCTCATATGAGGATCTTATTAGTGAGCTTAGAGATACCTTCGATATTCCTGATTATGATTACCGCCTCAGGAACGAGATAAGACAGCGTACACAAGCCCGCTCTGAGTCCTTGGTTAACTATATATGTACAATGCAAGCCATGTTCTCAAGGTTGTCATGTAAGATGCCCAGTGAAGAACAGCTGGACATTCTCATGCACAATATTCGACCTGACTACATGAAAGAACTGGCCTTGCATGAAGTAAACTCTATAGATGATTTGAGACGTTTGGGTAAGCGCTTGGAGCTTGCGCGTACTAGGGCGGACGCTTTCCGTGAGCCTGCTCTTGATAAGTTTGAGATTTCGTCGGACTTACACCAGCATAAGGACAAAGGTGTATAGAAGCCCACCAAGCAGGTGTATGCAGTGGAGACGCTGACTACCTCCCACGAACGCAAATGCTTTCGTTGTGGCGGGGGCGGACACTCTGCATACAGCTGCACACAGTCAAGGGAGCTGGTGTGTTTCCGGTGTGGTCTCAAAGGAGTCAAGACCCCAGACTGCTCACAATGTGCTGGCAAGCCAAAAAACGCGTAGGCCAGGGCCTTGTTAGGAACTCTATGCATTACTCTGTATCTGAGTCTATTTCTGATAAGGTTTTTTTTTTATTATTTTTTTTTTTTATTTATTTTATTTCTTACATACAACAGTCATAACAGGCAACTTTCCCAATGCGACAGTGTAGGAATTTATTTAATACTAGCTGAGCCCGCAACTTCGTTTACGTCACATAAGGTGTATGAAAGGAAAGGTATTTCTTCATCAGAGTCATCAAGCAGCGTCTGAAACTGCCCTGTTTGCTTAATCATAAAAGAGCTTAATGATTAAGTCTATTTGAAAACAATTCAGTCCACGCCTTCGGCGCGGACTGAATTGTTTAAAAATAGTCTTAATCATTAAGCTCTTTTATGATTAAGCCAACACGCCAGTTTAGGTTCACTAACATTCAAAGAAACCCTTACAATTAAAATTTTCAAAATATCTGATTATTAAAAGTGTTATAACTCTTTTATTTCTAAACCGATTTACATAAAACAAACGCTAAATGTTAACTGGAGCAAACCTCAACACAATAAAAAAACCGCATTGCAATCGGTTGAGCGGTTACTGAGATTAGCGTGCACAACCGTACAGACAAACAGATATACAGACATACAGACATACAGACAAACAGACAAAAATTATAAAAATCATTGTTTTGGGTTCTATTGCGTTCATAAAGCCCCCCTATAATATTTTTTCTTATTTATCTTCCATGTACAGACAGCGACCTGTTACGATTTTATTATATGTATATTGATTGATGATTGATGACATAGGTATCTAATGTACATTCAGATCACTATATATAGGTATATACATTTAAATATTTCTTATTGATTAGGTACTTACTTCATTAATTTCTAATTTACATTACATCATTATCAATAACATGTATAACTAAATATTGATGAATTTCAATACATAATATTAATTAGGTAATTATAATTATTGTTCTATCATTCTTTATACATACATAATTGAACATAATTTCCATTAGATCATACTTAATTATAAAATCATTTAATTAATTTATTATAAAAGTTTTTGGTTCAATCAAATGTTGATATAATACACTCACCAGCTGTGTGTTATCTCCATCCAACTTATCCTATTTAAAAAGATATTCACAGTTGATAAATCACTAGCACAGAAACACAGTACAAACATGGAGGCATTTAAGGATTTTGCATCCACCATGAGCGGAATTGAGGAAAGGCTGGCTGGATTTGAGTCTGATCTTCAACGCAGCAATAAAGCCCCAAATTCTCCAAACTTGGTAAGTTTAACTACCGAATTTTCCAAGTTCAAAACCTTTGTGCTCACTACTATATCTGCTTTCCGTGCTCAAATGGAATACTTGGCACGTGAATTGGACAATGTCGAGATGAGGAGCCGCCGTAAAATACTCTTGCTGCATGGCATTCCCGAGGAGCAGGCTGAACAAACTTCACAAGTTGTGGCAAAAGTGATTTCTGATAGTTTGAAGCTGTCTGAAGTTTCGGTTAATGATATCAGGCGATGCCAAAGGATGGGAAGACCTTCAGGTGCCAACAAGCCCAGACCTATCCTTGTCAAGTTTCAACAGGTGGTGGTCCGTGACAAGGTGTGGTTCACTAAAACCAAATTTAAAGGCACAGGAATCACTCTGTCGGAGTTTCTGACCCGCACCAGACATGAAGCATTTATGGCTGCACGTGAGCGGTTTGGCGTATCCAGGAGCTGGACGCGAGGAGGTCATGTTTTCGTCCAAGGTTCGGATGGTTCTCGCCATCGTATAGCATCTGTGAGCGAGCTAAACCGGGTTGATTGTGATGTCCAGAAAGCAGCGCCCGTCGAGAAGGGTACGGCAAAGACCAGGCGAGCCGTAAATAAAAAATAAATTAACACAAGCTCCACCTTCATCAGCGTGAACCAGATCCTCGATCATTGCGTTGTGTACTCTCTGAATCTCTTCCATTAATTACTTTCTTTACTTAATTATTTACAGTGTAACATTATTGTATTGCATTTAAATATGAATAATTTTCTCATTAACTTTGTCTACATATACATAATTTATTCTATACCTAGTTGATTGGTCTACAATTTGTTTTGGTTAAAGATATTACTGTAATAAAAAAGCACAGAGTACACAACGTCGTTGCAATGTCGTGACAATTGACACGGTTGACACTTGACAGACAGGAGATTTTTTCTTCTAGCAGTCGTCTATTGAGCGGTCAATGGGCATGGTCCATGCAGCCTAGCCTGATAAATTTCATGTTTTGTGTTTTAAATAACTTTTTGTTGAATTTTTGTCGTGTTTTGTGAATATTTTTAAATTATTTTATTTTCAGCACAACTGGCGGGTGGACAGATAGAGTGCAGAAAGTTATTCTCATTCTTGTTATTTGGTGTCTGTTTATTGTACTTATAAAATAATTTTATATTTTATCTATTATTATTTTTATTTTATTAGTATTATTTTTTATTTATTTTTTACTTTTTATAAATAATCTATTGTATTGAATATTTATCTATTTTAAATTGGTAAGTATAATAATTATGTTAGATGCATATAATTTGAGTACTTGTAACGATAGTTTTACTACAGCAAGTAACAGTAATAGTAATGCTACCATTGTGGGTCTACCGTCTTTGTCTCAAAGCATTGAGGCCCAGTTTTCCGATGTACCCAAGAATTTTAATGTAGTCCATTTTAATGCACAGAGTATTCACGCCCATTTCCCAGAGATGCTGACTACTTTTAATTGCAAGAATATCCACGCCATTCTGGTTTCGGAAACGTGGCTAAATCCCTGTCTTCCTTCTATTTCTTATACTTTACCTCACTTTCATCTTATCCGTAACGATCGCCGTACCAGGGGTGGCGGTGTTGCCATCTACTTACGAGATCACATTAACTTCAACATTTTGGAAATGTCTCCTCAGCCACCGCCTTCAAATGCTGGGGAATCAATATTCATTGAGGTGGACCTTTGTCACTCAAAGGTGCTACTCGGTGTGTATTATTCCTCTTCATCTGAAATTAATTTCTTTTCTTCTTTTGAAAATATTCTAGAACGTCTCTCACCCTTATACAGTCATACTATTATACTCGGCGATTTTAATACTTGTCTTAAAAAAACTGATTCTCGCTCGCTTGCTCGCCCCTCTACTTTCAAAAGCATTGTAAATTCCTGTAATTTGTCTATCCTACCTTTAAATGTCACTCATCACTTTCCTGGTTGCGCTCCATCCCTCATTGACCTCATCCTTGTTTCTTCTACTGAATTAGTTGTTAAGCATGGTCAAAGCACAGCTGTTCAATTTTCGTATCATGACTTACTCTATCTCTCTTATAACCTTCGTCCTCCTAAATCTAAACCCAAGATCCTTATGCAGCGCAATTTTGGTGGCATGGATATTGATAGACTACGCGACGATGCATCAAATATAGACTGGGATTCATTGGTAGCCACGAACTGTATGGATGAGAAAGTTAGGATTTTAACCAGCAAGCTAACGGATCTCTATGATCTACATGCTCCAATTCGTGCAGTGAGGGTGCGACACTTGCCGGCGCCGTGGCTTACAGCTGACATCAAATCCCTTATAGCTAAAAAAGCTGCAGCTAAATGTAAGTTCCAGCGTCGGGCGACACCTGAAAATCATGCAAAATACATAGCCTTGAGGAATCACTGTAGCAGGGTGTGTAGGAAAGCACAACGCCAACATATTCATAAATCGGTCCAGAACGGTGACCCAGCAAAGGTATGGAAGTTTCTAAAAACTATAGGGGTTGGAAAACCTAAACAGCAAGACATTCCTAGAAACCTTGACATTGATTCACTAAATCAACATTTCTGCTCGTCGCCGTGTTATGATCAATCTAGCAAGGCAAATACTTTACAACATCTTTCATCACTTCCAACTCCTTCTTTCCCACCGTTTCGTTTTGATCAACTATCTGCTTGTGATGTTAAGAGGTGCATAGTATCGCTTAGTTCGAACGCGGTAGGTACTGACTGCTTAAGTCGTAACATGGTCGTGCCTATTCTGGATGAAATTCTTCCTATATTGTGTCACGTCTTTAACCACTCTATATCTAGCAGTGTATTTCCAACGGCGTGGAAAGAGGCACAAATTGTCCCCATTCCCAAAAAACCTAACCCTACATCCTTTGCCGAGTATCGTCCCATTTCCATATTGCCTTTCCTTTCTAAAGTCCTAGAACGGCTTGTTCATACCCAATTAAGTACATTCCTAAACAGAAACCTTCTTCTTAACCCTTACCAATCAGGCTTTCGTCCAGGATATAGCACGGCTAGTGCGTTGATCAGTATTACTGATGATATTAGGCTGGGCATGGAAAATGGGAATATCACTGTACTATCCTTACTTGATTTCAGCAA
The DNA here is from genome assembly GCA_933228765.1 of Miltochrista miniata. Classification (NCBI taxonomy): domain Eukaryota; kingdom Metazoa; phylum Arthropoda; class Insecta; order Lepidoptera; family Erebidae; genus Miltochrista; species Miltochrista miniata. The sequence continues at coordinate 183,271 of OW121778.1, forward strand.
CGCTTTTAATACAGTGGATTTCCAAGTACTGCTCGGTATACTGCACTCGATTAACATATCTCCAACAGTTATTGATTGGTTTCACAGTTACCTGTTTGGACGGCGGCAGCGTGTACGCATTGAAGAATCATTTTCTTCTTGGTGCGACACGACTGCGGGCGTACCACAGGGTGGCGTTCTATCTCCATTACTATTCTCCATCTTTATAAATTCCATCTCTAAATCTTTATTATCATCCTACCACCTTTATGCAGATGATCTACAGATCTATATGCAAGCTCCAGTCGATGAAATTACCGAAGCAATATCTATAATAAACTCGGATTTAAGGCGGATATGTAAGTGGAGTAGGCAATACGGACTAAGCGTGAACCCATCCAAAACCCAAGCAACCGTTATCGGCAGTCCGATTATGGTGTCACGTATAGACCGCTCTAAATTGCCTGACATCATGTTTAACGGTGTTGTAATACCTATTAGTGCAACTGTTAAAAATCTGGGAATCCTGGTTGATGATAAGTTGTCCTGGTCTCCCCAACTACAGGAAGTCAGCCGGAAACTGTTTGCATCCGCAGGATCCTTGCGTAGACTACGTAATTTCTTACCAACGACCACTAAAATTGCTCTTGCTCAATCTCTCCTTCTTCCTATTCTAGATTACGCCGATGTCAGTTATCTCGATATCACAGAAGAGCAACTTGATAAACTTGAGCGCCTTCAAAACTTCTGTATAAGATTTATATTTGGATTACGCAAATGTGATCATGTAACCGAATATCGCAAACAGCTCGAGTGGCTCCCAATTCGCCTTCGACGGAATGCTCATATCCTCTCTATGCTTTACAGTATTCTGTTCAATCCACGTTCCCCAACTTATCTCAAAGAACGATTCATGTTCCTTAATGACACACATTCAAGATCCTTGAGGTCGTCGGAAAATTTGACACTGGCTATGCCTACTCACTCTACTGGTTTTTACGATAAATCATTCGCCATACAGGCTGTGCGGGTGTGGAATGCGCTGCCTGAAACTATTAGGAAGGCCCAGTCTTTGGCTGTCTTTAAGCGTTTGGTGAAGGAACACTATTTGACCCGGTAGGATGTTCCTTAGCATAATAATTGTTTTCATGTATATGTATACCTATATGTATGTGTATATGTATGTATATAAATATTTATTTATTATGTATGTATGTATATTGGTATGTACCTGTATATGTATTGTATTTATGCCTGGATGTATATATACAGGGTGAATTTTTCAAAAGGGATTGGATGGCCAAATCCGAAACTATAAGGAATAGCGAAAAATGCTCAAAGGAGTCACGAGCCCGATTTTGATGAAACTTAAAACCTCATCATTAGATTTTTGAAAAACCAATAATCCTGACTGGGAATCGAACCCATTGATTTTGAAAAAAAATACACACCCTATATTATTACACCATACGATAGTGTTGCTATTAAGGATATTATTCTGGGAAGTAATGACATACAGCAAACTAAAGGAACGTGCTCATCTTTAACAAAATACAATTTATTTTTCTTACGCAAACTGATTAATTGTTCAAAATGTAGACCATGTTTTTCTTTTAAGTGAGGGAAAATTCTCATGGATGTTATGCCGGACTCCTACCGACTAAAAAACCTCGCGTAACGTTTAACAGCCTATGATTGTGAGCCCCGGGTAAGCCCTCGGAAGGATGTCCCAGGACTCCCAACAGACCTACGGCCGCCTCTGCGGCCTCGCCCAAGGGGTGGTTCGGGTGCTAACCTGCGTCTGTGGGGGGGTTTCGGGTGTGCTCCCGCTTCTAAGGGGGGGGCGTGCGTGAGTTCCTCTCGTCACGCTGCCGTCATGGGCCTGCTTCTGTAAGGACGGTGAGCGACCCTCTCATCGTCCTCAGACCCCCGGTCATGGAGGCCGATAGTCCTAAATGTAGACCGTTGTTTTCAACACATAGCTGGATTCGAGACCTCAAGGGTCGTACTGCATCCCATATTATTGATTCCGTTTAGAATATTCTCCAAAGAATCATTCAGGAACAGTTACGATCTATTCAAACGAAACAAATTATGATACAAAATTTAGGTAATAAATATAAATTCTATTAAAATTCTAAACTTTCCTTAAATTTGTCGTATATCATTACTTCGCAGAATTTGATCCTTATCAGCGACACTATCGTATGGTGTAATAATAAAGGGTGTGTTTTTTTTTTCAAAACCAATGGGTTCGATTCCCAGCTAGGATTATTGGTTTTTCAAAAATCTAATGATGAGGTTTTAAGTTTTATCAAAATCGGGCTCGTGACTCCTTTGAGCATTTTTGGCTATTCCTTATAGTTTCGGATTTGGCCATCCAAGCCCTTTTCAAAAATTCACCCTGTATATACAGGGTGAATTTTTCAAAAGGGATTGGATGGCCAAATCCGAAACTATAAGGAATAGCGAAAAATGCTCAAAGGAGTCACGAGCCCGATTTTGATGAAACTTAAAACCTCATCATTAGATTTTTGAAAAATCAATAATCCTAGCTGGGAATCGAACCCATTGATTTTGAAAAAAAATACACACCCTATATTATTACACCATTCGATAGTGTTGCTATTAAGGATCATATTCTGGGAAGTAATTACATACGGCAAACTAAGGGAAAGTGCTCATCTTTCGTATTTTTCTTACGTTATCTGATGAATTGTTCAAAATGTAGACCATTGTTTTTAATACATAGCTGGATGATTCGAGACCTCAACAATCAAACTGCATTCAATATTATTGATTCCGTTTAGAATATTCTCCAAAAAATCATTCTGAGCATGATTTAAAACACGGAATAGTTACGAACTATTCTGGAAATTCGAACGAAATAAATTAAGATACAAAATTTGGGTACAAGAAATATGAATTCCATCAAAATTCTAAACTTTCCTTAAATTTGCCGTATATCATTACTTCGCAGAATTTGATCCTTATCAGCGACACTATCATATGGTGTAATATAAAGGGTGTGTTTTTTTTTTCAAAATCAATAGGTTCGATTCCCAGCTAGGATTATTGGTTTTTCAAAAATCTAATGATGACGTTTTAAGTTTTATCAAAATCGGGCTCGTGACTCCTTTGAGCATTTTTAGCTATTCCTTATAGTTTAGGATTTGGCCATCCAAGCCCTTTTCAAAAATTCACCCTGTATATAGTATGTACGTCTATATTCATTTACATACCAACTGGTATGTATGTATTGTTTTGTAGCTTCATATTTCTACACCTAACTACCCATCTGTCTTCAATATCTTTTTCTGTCCATCCCAAGGTTGCCTGTAAGAAATTGCTTTTTAGCGATAAGGCCGCCCTTTGTACAATATCTTACGATTATTGGTTTTTTTCTGTAAACTATAACTTGGTGTACAAATAAAGTTATATTCTATTCTATTCTATTCTATTCTTAATTATTTATTTATTTTATAATAATTCACTTCTTTCCATTACCATGTTATACAATTATTCAACAAAATATTGAAGTTGCAACTTCATATTTTGTTTAGAAAAGTCTTAATAGCTACGTTATTAATTAATTCATAATTGAAATAATAAAAATACACAATAATACTAAACAATAATATACTTAGGTAATAATAATAATTATTTATAGATTTAAAATAATAATTAATAAATTTAATCAGCATAGCATATAGAATGCAAGGTAACCTTTGCAAATTCGCTCATCGGACACGAGAACAAATCTATTTTTTCTGCAACTATATTTAGGGTGTTAATAGCTCGCGTGATTGGTGCATTCTTTAATAATTTAGTTCTGCCCCGAGGCACCGCTAATAAATTGGGCAGTCTGCGACGATGCACATACCTGTCCGGAACGCTTAAACACATCCACTGTAAAATACCCGGTTCGCTGACGCATCCACGGAACACTCTAAGTAGATATGTGGCTGACCACAAGTCTCTCCTAACTTCCAACTTGTTGTATCCAACCATACCCAACACAAATAAAGTTGGATACATCAAGGGGTAGAAGGGGTACACTCCATACAGTCTTAAGTATAGGTACCTAGTAAATTTATTTTGAATGCGCTCTAACATAAGACTGTATTTGACTTCATGTGGAGCCCACACCATGCCGTTACCTTCTAACTGACTCCTTATAAGAGCATTATAAAGTGCCACGATAGCCTTCACATTAGTAAAAGTCCCTGCCCTACGAAGGACGAACCCGAGTCTTCGATATGCTTTTTTGCAGATATCTGTTATGTGCTCACGGAATGTTAGCTCACCATCCATACAAACGCCTAAATCCCGCACAGATTGCACTCTATTCATGACCACGCCTTCCACTTCATATTTGTAATGGATTGGTACCTTTGCACGGCTGAAAGATAACATTGAACATTTTGAAATGTTGAAACGAAGCTTGTTAGTTTGACTCCATTCCAACACTCGATCAATGTCCCGTTGAAGGCGCTTGCAATCGTCGTCACACTCGATAGCCAGCATTAACTTTAGGTCATCGGCAAAAAGCAGGCACTTTGCGTCCCTTAAGACTTCTGGCAAGTCATTGATCATAATTAGGAACTCTAACGGGCCCAAGTTGCTGCCTTGACTCACCCCCGACCTAGTGAAATAGGGTTCAGATCGGTACCCGCCGAACTCCACATACTGCTGCCTGTCCCTCATATAGTTGGCAAAAAATTTTAGCAGTTTTGGCGTGAAACCGACCCTCGCCAGCTTCGCTAGCAGTGTGTCATTTTCCACTAAATCGAACGCCTTTTTAAAATCTAGGTAGGCGACATCTACCTGCAACCCCGAATCTATATGTGGGATCAAATACGACGTGCAATGCAACAGGTTACTGGTCGTACTGCGGGCCGGGCGAAAGCCATGTTGAGCATCTGACAATTGCGATGTGACTTGCTGTAGAATCGTCTGCTGAACAGCAGACTCGAACACCTTTGCTGGGGTCGACAGAATTGCTATTGGTCTATAAGATTCAACAGAGGATCCATCCCCCCCTTTCGGTATAGGTATTACCCTAGTCACTTTCCAAGCTTCCGGAAAATAAGAGTTACTCAAACACTTATTAAATATATGCGTAAGAGGATTCGCAAATACAAAACGGCAATCTCGCATAACGAAAACTGGAATACCGTCAGGGCCCGCTGATCGTTTCGGCTTGAGTCTATTAAGCGCAGTCCGCACCTGAAGGACAGTCAACCCCGGTATGTGAATGCGCGCGCTGTTCACGCCGCCTGCCGCCACTGCCTCGTCCACGCTGAGCCGCGCCGTCTGTGTATTATATACAGAATAAAAATATTTCGCAAATTCCGACGCGCATTCCTGCACCGGTACCACTGACCCCGCCCTTAGTATAGTTCTACTAGTACTTGTTGATTTTTTAGATCTGATAAGATTCCAAAACGATTTTGGGTCCTCCACTATGCCATTTTGTACACGATCTTCGTAGATTTTGCACTCGCGGTCTATACTCTTTTTAATTCTAGCCCTACGTTCAGAAAAAGCCTCATAGTCACTACGTAATTTAGACATTTTATATTTTTTATGAAGTTTAGCCTTTACCCTTAGGTCTGATATTATTTGTTTCGTATACCATTCCGGATAACTGAACCTTGAGTTTTGTGGTTTAGGTTGCTTCTTAGGTACACAGTTACTAAAAATATTATTTATGACGTCATAAAAAAATGCTATCGCTTCATCAGGCTCCTGCAATTCATAGATGGGATCCCAGATGATAGATGCTAATAAGTTATATAATAAATTAAAATTAGTTTTATAAAAATTCCAAGATGGCTCGGTTTGAGTAACGCGCGCTTCGCATTCCGATGCCGAGGGCTGCATTGTAGATAGTCGTGATGCATTCGGCCGTAGGCTTACCGCGAGCGGTGGGTGATGGCGGTCTACAGGTACAACTGTCTCGTTTGCCCGAGAAGCATGCACGTCATAACGCGAACATAAGGATGACGAACACAACACTAAGTCTAACTGTCTATTTTTGTAATTTGGTACTTTATTTAATTGAGAGAATTCGCAAAATGTCATAAAATAATTAAAATAATTCTTTACATTTTCATTACTAGAATATAGATTGAAATCGCCTATAACAATAATTTCTTTATATGTTACACTCATTTGTTCAATAACTCTAAATAAAATCATATACTCCGATTCATTTGTCGTTGGAGGAATATAAACAACACAACATAAGAATAAGTATCTACCTCTGCTGTACACCGTCGCACAAACCAGTTCAAACGGTCGCTTATCTATGTTGACGTCATTCGGCACTTTCACTCGTCGTAGTTCCAATCCGTGTGTGGCCACGAGAACGCCGCCCTGCTTGCGGCCGTCCGTGCGATCGCATCGTAGTAATTGGTACCCCGGTGGAACAATTTCTGCATCCATAATGGAGTCATTACATCCTGTTTCCGTGATGGCTATAATGTCGGCACTCAATGACTCCACATTCCTACAGAAAGAGTTTAATTTTGTTCGAAGACCTGCGGCATTTTGGTAGTAAAAATCATAGCTAGTGTGATTTTGCCGTAGTTCCTGATTTTCGAAACCAAATCCATTCGCAAAATTCGGCATTAACTGGCCACACTTCAGGTTGACATAGAATATCGTACTTAGATTCTGGTACTGTAACAATAAATGATGCATAATCTCTTTCCGTTCTATGCTTAATCTTTTCTACTTTAAGGTACGTTTCCGGTCCCAAGATTTTCTTTACATGAGATGCTAATTTCTCATTCGTGGTTTCAGTATTCAGACGCCAAACGTGAAGATGCTTCTTTTTTTCACTAGCCTGAATTTCCGCTAATCCTATATTATTTCCTTTCTTAACATTTATATTGTGAGAACTTCCTTTTTTCCTTCTCACTTCAGTCCATCCATTTTGTTCATCTTCCTTTCTTATATTCAAACCCAGTTTTGATTTGTCCTGAGACGGATTTAAAGGCATGGGCGAGGATACTTTGGAAGCCTTTGCCATCGCCGCTGTTTTCGTGGCCTCTCTCGACTTTTTTTCGCTAGTGCGGGTCGGAATCTTATCATTCATTGGGAGAATACTATCCGTATCATTAAAAGTTACCTCAGCGTATGTAATTGGTGGGATTATGGTTGAAGTATTCTCCTCACCTGATCCGAGGTTTTGGTTTGCATTATTAGTACAGTTCAGATTCAGTTCAGATCCAGTTTCAGTTTGGTGTACCCTCATATGCGTCTTTAGTTCTTCAAGTTCGGTTTTCGTTGAAAAGCATACTTCCATAAGCTGCTTAATTATTTCAGTTTGCATATCCAAACGCTTTAACACTTCCAACTTAAATTCTCTGAACTCGTTTCTCGAAATAGTGTAGTTATCACAATCAACATTGGCTGTATCTGTAGTTTTAAAACGACTTCCTCTTTGAGTGTTTACGTTGGTGTTGGGCGTGTACACTTTCAGCTCAAGAGTGCCCCGGACAGGTGTCTCCGGGTCGTTTCGCTTGGGCTTAGAACAAACACACTCTGGACACATCCACTCATGGTTATCGGAGAAACATTTAAATTCTTCTTGCGACCAACCAAGGCACTTATAGTCATATACTTTCTGGCACCCTTCTTTGGTACACTTCATATAAAATCCATCTGGCACTTTTACACCACATGCTCGACAGTTCATATTGTTTAGCACTTTTTGCGTAAGTAAATATTAATTTAACACGATCTCGGAAACACGTCCGATCACGACAACCGCGTACCGCGAAAAAAATCCGCGAAAAAGGTCCTGTTTCCTAAACGGGATAGTGACATTAGACAGTATCTAGTTGTTAAAGTTTTAAATTTAAATGTCTTAGGCCTTCTAGATTCCGGTGCCTCCTGCTCTATACTAGGTAAGGGAGCGCACCGCATCTTCTTGGAACTGGGTTTTGATCTTGTGAGTATCAATCCTACTTTTCGTATTACAACTGCAGACAGCTCTCACTTGCAATGTCTGGGTTATATCTCTTTGCCAATTGAGTAAAATTCGGTTATCCGAGTTGTCAAGTTCTATGTTGTCCCAGGAATAACCACCTCCATGATATTTGGTGTGGATTTCTGGCAACAATTTAAGTTAAGTGATAAATTAATTTTACAAAATATTAGCCTTGATAGTTTTAGTGATAATAATCCTATAGAGTCTGTGTCCCTTAACGGTGGCCTCGAGGATTATGACAACCTGACAACTAAACAAAGGTGTGTAATCAACGAGGTCATTGAAAAATTCGACTCATTGAACACTGATAAGGTGGGTTTAGGTCGGACCTCACTTGTGCACCATGTCATTGACACTGGTGACAGCAAGCCGATCAAGCAGCGTTATTATCCGCTCTCTCCCCTTAAACAGAAGGCCCTGGAAGCTGAGCTGGACCGAATGCTGGAGATGGGAGTAGTGTCCCCGTCTCAGTCCGCGTGGAACTCTCCAGTGGTCATGGTGGAGAAGGCGAACGGCGACCTCAGATTGTGCTTGGACTCTCGCAAGCTGAACTCTGTGTCAAAGAATGACGCCTACCCCTTACCCTACATCAATCAAATCTTGGACCATCTTAATAATGCTAAGTATTTAACCTCTGTAGATCTGAGTGCGGCCTACTGGCAGATTCCGTTCGACTCACTCCAGTCTGCTGAGAAGACTGCTTTTACGGTTCCCCGGAGAGGATTGTTCCACTACAATTCCATGTGCTTCGGTCTTGTCGGGGCCAGTGCCACGATGCAACGCCTCATGGACCGTCTGTTTGGTCCCGAGTTCGACAACAAGGTATTTGCGTTTCAGGATGACATAGTCTGTGTGTCCAGCACCTTTGAGGAGCATGTAGAGCTCTTACATAGAGTCTATCAGCAACTCAAGGATGCTGGCCTAACAATTAATATGAAAAAATCTCACTTTTGTCGGAGTGAACTCAAATACCTGGGGTATTATGTGGACAAACATGGCCTACGGACAGACTCGGGTAAAGTTGAGGTTATCCTCAACTATCCCACCCCTTCTAACCCTAAGGAGGTTAAGAGATTTCTGGGAATGGCCGGCTGGTATCGTCGCTTTGTTAACAACTTCTCTAGGATTAGTAAACCTCTGTGCAAACTGACTTCTACGAACCTTAAGTTCGAATGGACCCCTGAGGCTGAACAGTCCTTTCACCTGCTAAAGTCAGCCTTGGTTTCGGCCCCTATATTAAAAATGCCTAACTTTGAGTTACCCTTCCGCATTCTTAGTGACGCGTCAGCTTACTCAGTTGCTGCTGTACTGACACAAACTCACGATGGTGTTGAGCACCCTATCGCCTACTGTAGCCGTTCTCTCAACAAGAACAAGGTGAACTACAGCACAACTGAGCGAGAACTTTTGGCCGTGATTTTAGCTTCGGAACAATTTCGACAGTACGTCGAAGGCCAAAAATGTACGGTCGTCACGGATCATTCATCTCTTCTGTGGTTCCATAAGCTAAAAAATCCCACGGGTCGTCTAGCACGTTGGAGCATGAGGCTCAGTCAATTCGATTTTGACATAGAGCATCGAAAAGGTAAAGACCACGTTGTACCTGATGCTCTGTCACGTATCAAGATTGATTCCCTCGATGCAGTACCCACTAAAGACCCGTGGTATGACCACACCATGAATAGTGTTCGGAAGAACCCTAGAAAGTCTCCGAAATATGACATTCGTGACAACCTTTTATATAGGTTAACTAAAAATAAATATTCTTTGACTTCAGACTTTGACTGGAAGCTGGTGGTACCTCAGGAGGATCGCTTGCCCCTGCTCTCTAAGTACCACGATGACACACTTAGTGCCCATGGTGGCGTTTGGAAGACGCATAAAAGGTTAGCCCTAAATTATTACTGGCCCAAGATGTACGAGGACGTCAAAGAATATGTTGGGAATTTTGAAATATGCAAGCAGTACAAACCCGTAAACACGTCTCGTCCCTGCCTAATGGGTAGCCCGAAGCGGGTTTCGAAGCCATTCGAAGCTATCTCTGTCGATCTGCTTGGTCCCTTTCCCACTTCGAGCAATAGGAACGTACACCTGATCGTGGTCTCCGACTACTTTAGCAAATACGTCATGTTGTGCCCTGTTCGGGTTGCCACAGGCGCTGTAGTCGCGGGATTCATAGAGAAGAGTGTGTTTCTCGTGCACGGAGTCTGCCAGACTATTTACATGGATAATGGCCCTCAGTTTGTGAGTAAGCCATTTAAAGATCTGTTAACTAAATACAATGTACCTAATATATATTATAACCCTAGGTATCATGCCCAAACTAATCAGGCGGAACGAGCTATTCGTAATGTTGTTCAAGCGATCTCATGTTATGTGAAGTCACAACACAAGTCATGGGATTCGTTCTTGGTTGAGATACAGTGCGCTGTAAACACTGCAGTTAACGAAGCAACTCGTTTCACCCCTTTTTTTTTTTTTTTTTTTTTTTTTTAACGTGAGGGAAAATCCTCGTAGGATGCTATGCCGGACTCTTACCGACTAAAAAACCTCACGTAACGCCCAACAGCCTATGGTTGAGAGCCCCGGGTAAGCCCTCAGGAAGGATGTCCCGTGACTCCCAACAGACCTACGGCCGCCAATGCGGCCTCGCCCAGGGGGTGGTTCGGGTGCAATCCCGCGTCTATGGGGGGTTTCGGGTGTGACCCCGCTTCTAAGGGGGGGCGTGCGTGAGTGCTCACGTCACGCTGCCGTCATGGGCCTGCTTCTGTACGGACGGTGAGCGGCCCTCTCACCGTCCTCAGACCCCGGTCATGGAGGCCGATAGTCCTCAGCGAAGACACGTCGGCGGCGCCCAGGGCGCCGACTGCGGAACTCGGGTGGGAGAGTTCTCTCCCGCACCCGGCCCGCCGCCTCCTTCGCGAGCATGACCTGCTCGCAGAAAGAGGCGGCGCAGTCCCACTTACTCCCGCTGGAGAGCATGGCTCGTACCATGGCCTCAAGCGAGAGAGTGTCCACGCCCAGACCCACTACGAGGACCTGTCGCTGTTGTGCCCACGCCGTGCACTCCACCAGCGTGTGGAGCGCCGTGTCATCGCTGCGGTCCTCGCAGTGCTGACACTCGGCCGTGGTTTCCCGGTGTTTTCGCCACAGATACCTACCGAAGCTACCGTGCCCGGCAAGCATCTGTGTCAACCGGTAGGAGAGAGCACCGTGTCTTCTCTCCAGCCACTCGTCCATGACCGGTCTGACGGCCGCGATTGTGGCGAATCCCCCCTTTGGTTGCTCAAGTCGCATCTTCCATGTCTCCAGGGTTTCCTGGTGGAGCAGGGTCCGCTGGGCCTCGATTTCTCGAGACGCAGGCCTTTGGCCCCGCTCCAGCGCCTCCTTGCGCCATCTGAACAGTGACGCAAGGGCTCTCGCTTCCAGGTCCCATGGAGGGGTCCCGGCTAGGAGACATGCCGCCTCACCGGAGATCGTGCGGTATCCTCTTATCACCCTGACGGCCATCACTCTCTGCGGGCTCATCAGTCTAGCCTCATTGCTGGCCGTCAGGGTGTCCGCCCATACGGGAGCCCCGTACAGGGCCATGCTTCGCACGATCCCAAGGTACAGCCTCCTGTAGGGAGCGTTGGGTCCCCTGATGTTGGGCATCAGCCGCGCGAGTGCGGCCGATGCTCCCCTCAGTTTTGGGACCAAACTTCGGAAATGATGTCCGAAGTTCCACCGGCCATCGAGTACGAGCCCCAGATACTTCATCGAGGGCTCGATGCCGATGCTGACGCCCCCCACCTGTAGGCTGGATCCCGCAGGTGGCCCCATCCGAGGTCCGTGGAAGCACAGAGCCTCGGATTTGTGAAGGGCGACCTCAAGACCCAGCCGCCGAATCCGACCCACGACCTGAGCAACCCCTGCCGTGGCCTTAAGTGCTGCGGCACGGTGCGTTGCTCCCCGCGCCGTAACGAGGGTGTCGTCGGCGTAACATGTTAAGCCGACCCCTCTGAGCAACGGACCACGCAGCACCCAGTCGTAACCGATGTTCCACAGGAGCGGCCCTAAAACCGATCCCTGTGGAACACCGCACGACACATCTCGCCGACCCGGCCCCAGCCAGCTCGGGTAAGTTATGGCTCTCTCGGAGAGATAAGCCCCGACAATTCGACGGAGGTAGGGAGGCACTCCATGATAGATAAGCGCCTCCCTGACGCAGTTCCAGGGCAAGGTGTTGAATGCGTTAGCGATGTCGAGAGACACCGCCACCACCACCTCACCCTGTGAGACTGCTTCCTCCGTCAGGCCTCTAATGCGCATGATCGCGTCCACGGTGGAGCGTCCCTGACGGAAGCCAAACTGGCTATCCGCCAGATCAGGCCCCACGCGTGTGAGGTGCCCGACGAGGCGTTGTGCAATAATGCGCTCAAAGAGCTTGCACACCTCGTCGAGCAACACGATCGGCCGGTACCCTGATGGGGAATTTGCCGGCCGCCCCGCCTTTCGAATCAAGACCAGTTTCCCTGTCTTCCAGACCTTGGGAAACTGGCCTTTTTCGAGGCATGCGCTATAAAGACCCATAAGTCGAGGCCCAAGCTCCTCGAGAGCCAGGACCCATGCACGGCCTGGAATGCCGTCGGGTCCAGGGGCGGTGTTTCTACGGGATTTAAGCCGCAGGACAGCCGCCCCTAACTCACCCTCGGTGACTACGGGCACGTCGTTCTCGCTGTCTTCCGCGTTGGGCGCCTGAGACGGAGCCATGCGCGGAGGAACGTGTTCCTCCGCTCTCGACGGGAACAAGGAGTCCAGGACCCCCTCCAGCCGCTCCGGCTGGAGACTCTGGGTTAGTGGGGGCGCCTTAGGGCGTAATTTGCCTCTTACCATGAGGTACGGGCGCCCCCACGGGTTCCGCTCCAGAGTCTCCATCAGCTCTTCGCGGCCCAATTTTTTGGACCGCTTGATGGCGGTCTGGAGGGCCCTCTTGGCCTCCTTGTACCCATCGTAGAGCTCCGTCTCTCGGGCTGCCGCATCGTCTGGGCGGCGACGCCTTCGGCGAAACCTGGTGTACCGGCGGCGCGCGGTAACGCAATCCACGCGCAACTGCGCGATTTCCGGCGTCCACCAGTACACCTGTTTCCTCGCCGGTCTGGGCCTAGCCCTGGGCATCGCCGCATCGCAGATGTGCGACATGGCTCTCCCGAACCACTCCACCTCGGTATCAACATCGGCAGGCCTGTCCGCTGACGGAATCCAGGCCTGCACGATGGCCGCCTCCAGGAGAGCCTCCCGATCAAGGCGATGAAGTGCCCAACGCGGTTCCGGGGGATTCGCAATTGCTGGCGGCAGGTTTGGTGGAGGGGAGACGTCGAACCGAATATATCGGTGATCTGACAACGTCTCCTCCTCCTCCACCACGCGCCATCCCCGGACACGGCGGGCGAGCTCAGGGGTCGCAAACGAAACGTCTATGACCGAGCTGAGCCCCCGCCGCGTCCAGGTTGCGACATTCCCCCGGTTCAGGATGACTAGGCCACGTGTTGTGACCCAGTCCTCCAGTTTCCTCCCCCTGTCTCTGGTTTCCCGGGAGCCCCAAGCCTGCGACCAGGCATTGAAGTCTCCCAGGACCAGGACTGGGCGAGGCCGGCATGCAGCGAGGACGACGTCCAGCTCAGGGAGCCATAGCTCGAACTGATACTCGTTTCACCCCTTACTTTTTGGTACATGGTAGGGAGTTTATTGGAGATGGAGTGCTATACAGGCAGACAGATATTGCGTGCCACCCTGCTTCAGTCTCTGTAGACGATCCATCAGCCTTCGGTGTCAAGCTGAGAGAAATACAACGCATATACGACCAGGTGAGGAAACATTTGAATGTTGCCCACCAGCGTAATGAAAAGTATTACAACCTCAGAAAAAGGCATGTGGATCTGAAAGTGGGACAGATAGTTTACAAACGCACGTTCTACCTGTCAAACAAGGCCAAGAAGTTACTTCTAAGCTAGCCCCTAAGTTCCTTAAATGTGTGGTGACTGCTAAACGATCCCCTTTAGTATATAGGCTGTCAGATCTGGACGGTAGGGATCTTGGGGAGTACCATATCAAGGACATCCTGAAGTATCAGGAGGAGCCGTCTCCAATACCCAACGTCAGCAATGCTGTAACTACATAGCACTGTTTCTCTAGTTTATTAAACCAGTGCTATGTGATCATTATGTAAGACTATTTTAATCTTTTGTTTGTATTTCTATGTGTGTACGTGACTTCAAATTGTCACGTTGTAGTTTCTTCTATGCACCGCACCGAGCGTTTTTCTCTCATTCGCTCCTCAGTACTCTACAATATCCTGAGAGCTTGGGTAGTGTTAGGGTATCGGCAGTGAGTAAAGGGAGCATTCGTTTTCTATGAAGGGCATTAGACTCTAGTTACTTAGCCTATCCAGTACACGAGTCAGTGTCTAGTTAGGTACATAGGAGGATCTTTTTTTGGTATTGTAATGGTCGTAGTCAGCTGGTGTTTGAAAGACCTAGCTGGTTGTCTTAGTTTATTAGTCAGTAATTTTCTGTTTTCTTTATTGTGTATTTCCAGCGTGTCGAATCCGCAGGAAATACTATTAAGAGGGGGGGTGGTTTTAGCATTTGTTTTCTTTAGATGCAGCATTGAGCGTGTAAAGCCGCCCTTAATCAATTCATAGCTGGTTTTTTTTATCTGTGGTTTTCCTTTGACACAAGTGACAGGTTTTGTCTACGGCACCCGATGATTTTGCATTTAAAGGAACAGGTTTTGTTAAGATTTTTCGCGAAGACTGACTTTGACCGAAGACCTGCCTTGGGGTAGTTGGAGGTCCTTTGGATTTATGCTCTGAGTCTGTGCCGCGAATCAGTTTTCGCTCAAGCGCGATTATTTGTTACCTCGCATAACCTCTAGCAGGCTGTGATTGGGTTGCTGCATTACTTCTTGCTACATTTTACCCAGAAAACTGGTGAGTCACTACTTCTTTTGCAAACCATGTCAATCTTCGTCTGTCACGTGGTCAGCAACTCATTTAGTTGTCTGTTTCGTGACAGGGTCGCTTATTAGGGGCTGGAAGCTGCCACTGTATAGTGAGAGGAGCCACACCCCAATCATACGTGGACTGCGTGAGCAGCGTGCATGTGTGAGAAGCTTGCCGTCTACACCCGGCATTTACAACATACGGAGTCGCTCTCACCCACAACGAAGGCCAGTATATATGTGTAATCTAGCCGCCTAAGTTACTTCCTCACGCTGATTTAGTGTAGTGCTGTACTATTAGTACCTAAACCCGTAATCTTCTTATGTATGTCTGTGCTTTCTGTATCTATGTAATCTCATTGTCTCTGTAGTGTACTGTGTACTATATAAATATATGTGTGTAAACCCTATTGGCTGTTTTCGTCAAAGCCCTGGCCTCCCTTGCGCACCCACTAGAAACTCTGTAGTAAGGCGCCCTGGGAAAGAGTTCTCTGCAACCTCCCTCTGAGCAAGTTGGTGAGTAACATCATTGTGTTATATACTTCGCGTTGCCGTCGCGTACCCGCCGCGCATACGTCCATCGTACGCCTACGCTGAAAAAACGCTAGTGTGAAGGCGCACTTATTAATATAGCAACAATCAGTAAATGCTTTACGCAGTATTCATTAAAATACTTACATACTGTTATTAATATAATTATTAGAAAAGTCTTTTCTCTCAAATATATTATATTTCAACTGAGATCCCCAATCAAATCCTAAGGACTTTTCTTAGTCAAATAAGGCACGTAATAAAGTTTAATCACAATGAACTTACAATTTTAAAAAATTAGAGCTCGAAAGAAAACTTATAAAATATTCACTTTCCCTATACAATCAAGTCAGGATTATCCAATATTTGGATAACTTGATCAAAAGACAAGTCTGAAATGTCCTTATCATCTATTCTAAATGTCTGCACTTTCTGGTCACAAATATTAAGGAAAGTAACACGTAAGTCGTTTTCATCGTCATCAATCTGATTGATTACGGCAGCTTAACGATATTGTACATTTTTAGTTTGAAATTTCACAAGAACATAATCTCCAGTTTTGTTACATGAATTCCGAATATTACTCGTTCCTGCTATATCGTCATCCAATCTTTAGGGTACTTGTTGGTGTAGGTGTCAAATCAGGTTCAGCAGATTCAAGATCTTCTGGTTCGGACTCTGTAAACACTTCTTCTACTGTCCATCTAGGTTTTAGATCAAAGTTGATACTGCCAATCTTATAATGTTCACAAGATCCGCTGTTGCAAAAACAACTGAGACTTTCATTGTAAGTGTTTTACATTTAGTTGGAAGCCCGAGGATGGAACTGGAATAAACACCTGCAACCTGATGCACATTTAAAGTGCCTTTAAAACCCTTTTGATCTGACGCTTCCTCTTCAACTTTATCGATCATTGCCTGGATGTCTTTACCATCGATTGCGATACATGTGATGCCAAGGCATCGCTCTTGAATTACTTTAACAAACTTATCAATATTGTTGATGTCGCCTCCAGAATTAACAAAAAAATCTGCTTCTGCTGTTCTTTTGCACGTTGCCCCGACTCCATCTGGAGCACCTTTGCCATGGCCACTTTCGGTGTAGGTCCATGTAAAGGTCTCAATATCTGTAATTTCTTCAGAGAGTTTGTTTGCCATTATAAAAACCAACATATATCATAATAATTAGTTTCCATAAGTAACACATTTTTATAATCGACTCTTGACATAATCAAAATTTTATATAATTATGAAAATAATACAGAATATTGTTAGGTCGAAATTAATTATCGTGAACACCCCGCCTCAGTGCAATCCGGCTCGGATAGGTTAGGTTAGAAGACTAGAAGAAGGTTTTTTTTTTAAACCATCCAGAAGTAGGCCCCGCGAAGCGGGGCTCCGTCGAGCTTAGTTAGTAGACGCCATATGAGGTTTAAATTTAGGTTTAATTGTGAATAAAAATTCTGTGTCGTATAAATTATCTTTATTTATATTATGGTGAATAAAAGTTATGGAAAATGGCATTATTGAAAAACATTTTTAACAAAAAAAAACCGACTTCAAACAAAAACTAAAAAATTAAAAATAAAATTAACTTAGCACAAAGTAATAAAATAAAATAATAAAAATAAAAATGATTTATTTCAGGCAATTCGAACCCATATTCACAAAATTCTTAACTTACATTAATGACACACTGTATAGGGGTGCTAGTCAATACAAATACAAAAAAAAAAAAACAATAAGTAATTATAGATTAGAATAAATGACACTGTATAGGGGTGCTAGTCAATACAAATGATATTAAATAAATAAATAATTAAAAATTAACATACAAATTCAAGTATTAAATACTTGACATTATTGTTTATTCGCGTCCATATGAACAGAAACCCAGTATCTAAATATCGGGCTCCTAATGTCCTCGGAGACTGCCACAAGAATTTCATTTTGGGAACGTCTCAGCCTATTCCAAAAGGAAGCCACTCTCGCCCTCATTATAGCAAAAAAATCAGGAACCCTTGCTTTCGCAAACATGCTTGATGCACTGCAACATCGCGGTAACCTCATACGAGCCCGGTATGCATCATTATACTGAACTCTTATCGTATTAATCGCCTTCCGTGTAAATGCAGTCCATAGCTGACACGTGTACATGCACAAGCAATAGGCCTTAAATAGGGTGTTCTTAACATCATTACTGCATTTGGCAAACCGGCGAGCAAGCATGTTGCTTCTGATGGCGAGAGCCCTTCTTTCCCTTTCAATATCGGCATCATCATGGAGACGTTCCGTCAGCAAATGACCCAAGTATTTAAAGCGCTTTACAACCGTAATCGCCTCACCATTCAGATACACATTGGGTATCCTATCCAGACCCGAACCTGCTGTAAACACCATCATCTCTGTTTTAGAGACGTTATACTTCAATCCGTGAGCATTTGCATAATGCTCACTGATTGAAAGCAGCCTTCTGAGACCCTTGATCGAGGGACAGAGGAGCACCATGTCATCTGCATAGCTCAAATTATTGAAACACACATTTCCAATATGGCATCCGACCTTGGTGCTCCTCAGCTCCTCGATCAAGCCGTTCACATACAGGTTAAATATTTCCGGAGATGTCACCCCTCCTTGACGTACCCCGCACTCTAGTCTATAATTACTAAAAGTCGTGTCGCCCCATTTTACAGCGTTAGTTTGGTTTCCGTACCAGTACCTCAACAAGTCTACCACTCTGCTGGACACCTGGGACGCTGATAACTTAGCCCACAGGGTTTCATAATTAACCAGGTCAAATGCGCGGCTGAGGTCTAGAAAACACGCATATACTGTTGTGTTCCGTGATGTACAGTGGCTAACAGCACTCTTGAGACTAACAATAGCAGTGTCAGTTGAGAGGCCGGGGCGGAAACCAAACTGCTCATCATCTATCTTTATGTTTTTCAGCAACTCTGGCTGCAAAAGGCGCTCCAGTATTTTACCTATAATTGTTCCCAACGATATAGGACGGTAATTTGAGGCAGAGCTAAGATCACCTGTCTTATTCTTTATTATAGGAACAACCAAGGTTTGCATCAAGGCTTCCGGCAAAAAGGCAACCCTGATACAGAGATTAAATAGCCGACACAAATGATCGTAAATTTTATCACCCGCCCAGAGTATGTGCTCAATACTAAGCCCATCATGACCAGGTGTTTTACCACGTTTCATACTCATGATGACCTTGATAATATCATTACGTGTAAATTCAACAATTTCATTGTTATGGCAGTGGGGCTCAGCATTCAACACACACCGAGCGGATAATGGTTTTATGTGTTACGCCGCCCTTAAATCACTATGACAGTTGACATAAGAAGTGACGTAATTTCCGAATGTATGATAGACAGTGTCTATATATAAGAGAGTGCGAGCCATTTGTCGGGTCATTCTGTACTGTATACTAAGACTAGCCGAAGCTCTGCCCAATTTATTGTGTGTCTATACGGAGAATAAAGTAAATAGCAGAGTCCTGAAGTGTTTAATTGCCCCTTCTGTTACAATCAGAAGTGGGATACCTCGCAAACCTCGATTCCACGTGGACAATCGAAGCAAAAGTTACACGGCGCACATCCAAAAACAATGTGGGTATTTATGAAATGTTTCACAAGATGCCTCCAGAGAACACAACTATCGTATGAATATGAACCAGTTTTCTTCTTGAATAACCTTCTACCTACCCATGTAAATACCTTCAGTAAGAGCACACCTGTATAAAAGCCCCGATATCAAGAATCGGACTACCGCATTGCAAAAATCGGACTACCGCATTGCAAAAATCCGACTGCATCAACCGCTTTGTCAAGCTGAAGTCAGTGGAATTAGTGCTAACAGGCACGTCGCGGCGCCGGCGCTTCAGTCGTGAAGATTTTCATCGTGGAACACTTACACTGCAGCGCGCGGTATCAGCGTGCTGCGGCGCTTGATGGCGACAGATGCTGCCCGAGATGGTCAGCTATGAACAACAAGGCTGAGATACGCTAAAAGCTGCACAGATAATTTGAGGTGGGTGCCACTAATTGCCTTTTTCCTATCTGATGTAGCCAGTCTTTGCCACTAATTCTAATTCGTGTAGCGAAATAGCCATTGCCAGTTACAACAACTACTGTAGACTACCAATTTACCATTTGCCTATCGCCTATTTGAAATAGCCGCTCTTTGTCACTAAATCTGATTCATCTACGAACTGAGCTATTGCCATTACTTGCCAGTAAGAACTATGTGTAGGCTCCTTGCCAGTTAGGCTAATAATTGCATTGCCTGTTAGGCTACTAATTGCCCTTTGCTTAGCCGAAATAGTCGTACTCCACACCTCTGAATTTCTCTAGTTTTTTACTACTTAGGTGGCAGACAAGCTTACGGCCCACCGGAAGGTTGGTAACCGTAGCCTATAGACGTTTGCAACACCAGAGGCGCTACACGCGCTGCCGACCCGGGTGCAGGTTGTGACGACCCACAGTTGAAATTTTTCAAGCCGCCCGTAAGGCCTTCAACTTAGCTTAACGACTGTCATTTTACTGACAACCGGGACCAACGGCTTATCGTGCCTTCCGAAGCACGGAAACGCTCGTAAATAAATGTCACAAAGTGGTCCACGTGGTGGTCACACATCCATATCCGGCCATAGTAAATGTTGCTTACTGCAGTGATCGTTAACAGAACACTGAGTCCGCGGGGTTTATTTAAATAAGTTCTAGTCATTGCCAGTAAAACAGCCGCCTAGCGTTAGGTTTTGCGTTAGCATTATGAAGAAAAGGAAAGTCTATTAAAATCAATCGTTATTCGTGTTAGAATGCTGGTAAAATAAATGGAATAACTATTATGCACTGGATGTCGTTGCAGTTCACGATCGATACCTGTTGGTATAATTAATGATTAAACGAACTTACCTTAAGTGATGTTCTATCATAATTATACGAAGGCTTCGTCTGAAGAGATTAGAATACTTGTAGTAGCACGTACCGTGTGGCCATTCATACACTATAGTTGAGATATGTAAAAAAATAAACAAATATTTTAAAAATAGAAAGTATGGGTATCGATGTGGCGTACTTTCGCACTAACGTTATTCGCGTTTCGGTACTTTAGGGCTACAGTTCATCGCGATTTTGAACTTCGAAATTCAGTATGTCAGTCAAAGATATCTTCCCAGATCCATTCATGTACAGCGATCCCACTATGGCAACACTGTGCGCGCCATTTTCATTTAGTTCAGAGTAAAAGTATTTTACTATTTTTTGTTTAGCAAATTTTTTTTGGGTTTGGGTAGGGGGGGGAGCTAATCTCTTCAGACGAAGCCTTCGTATAATTATGATAGAACATCACTCAAGGTAAGTTCGTTTAATCATTAATTATACTTTGCTTCGTCTTCGAGATTAGAATACTTGTAGATCTTTAGAGTTGGGAGTAAATTTCTAAATAAAAAATAATTTTCAAATTCATAATAATAATTATTACAATCATATTATTACATTTTTTAAAATAATTGTAATAGATTGTATAATGAAATAATTTATAAATTAATAAGGAAAAGTATATAAGTTATTCTTGATTTATTTTTTACGAACAATAAAGAAACATAACTTTATATTGATTTGACTAGAGAACATAGCACAAATAGATAAACAACAATGACGTTTTATGATTTTTTCTCAAATCATTATTATTCAATCACTAGCTGAGCCCGCAACTTCGTTTACGTCACATAAGGTGTATGAAAGGAAAGGTATTTCTTCATAATATTTTATTATAAAGTGAAAAAAGACAACTTGGCCCAGACGGGACTTGAACCCGCAACCTTTGCCTAATCCAGAGCAATGCTCTAACCAATTGAGCTACGGGAGCCGTACTGATACAAGTTGAAATTCTTCACCTTATTGTAACCGCCATTTAAGAGTATGGCACAGAGCCATCTATTGAGCTACTTAGCAACTCTGATATCAATGAACGATATTGCAATCATTTTTTATACATTGATTTGATGTCTCCGTCTAAATGTATATATATTTACCGATGTATAAAAAATGATTGCAATATCGTTCATTGATATCAGAGTTGCTAAGTAGCTCGATAGATGGCTCTGTGCCATACTCTTAAATGGCGGTTACAATAAGGTGAAGAATTTCAACTTGTATCAGTACGGCTCCCGTAGCTCAATTGGTTAGAGCATTGCCCTGGATTAGGCAAAGGTTGCGGGTTCAAGTCCCGTCTGGGCCAAGTTGTCTTTTTTCACTTTATAATAAAATATTATGAAAAATGTTAGCATACCAATTGCTTTAAATATTAAAAAGGTATTTCTTCATCAGAGTCATAAAGCAGCGTCTGAAACTGCCCTGTTTGCTTAATCATAAAAGAGCTTAATGATTAAGACTATTTTTAAACAATTCAGTCCGCGCCGAAGGCGTGGACTGAATTTTTTTACTTTTATGATTAAGCCAACACGCCAGTTTAGGTTCACTCACATTCAAAGAAACCCCTATAATAAAAATTTTCAAAATATCTGATTCTTAAAAGTGTTATAACTCTTTTATTTCTGAACCGATTTACATAAACCAAACGCTAAATGTTAACTGGAGCAAACCTCAACACAATAAAAAAAACCGCATTGCAATCGGTTGAGCGGTTACTGAGATTAGCGTGCACAACCGTACAGACAAACAGATATACAGACATACAGACATACAGACAAACAGACAAAAATTCTAAAAATCGTTGTTTTGAGTTCTATTGCGTTCATAAAGCCCCCCTATAATATTTTTTCTTATTTATCTTCCATGTACAGACAGCGACCTGTTACGATTTTATTATATGTATTGATTGATTTGAATTTAGTATTGACATTGCAAAATTGTTACTTTTCTCGATAATAATACCTAGATCTTTTATATAATCTGGCAAACACACTGGATGAATCTGACCATCCAGCGGTTTTACGTATAAGATCTAGACTCACAGCATTTTTATGCGCAATGGATGTAGAAGCATGCCTGATTGAATGAGTAGAAAAATGTTTGTTACAATACCACTTTGACGCAATATACTTATATTCTATCCAGCGACTGATAGACTGGGAGCAAACTGGTTTACCTATATGAACTTTTATAACTGATGAGTAGTTGATCAGAATTTCTTATAGAATCTGTTCAACTTTTATAATCTAGCAATGCATTTACTGGGCATATTTGGGATCTTCCTTTAAAAAACGGTAAAACGAATGTGGGTTGCTTTGAGTGAGCTCGTGAGGTCTTAATAAAGTCAGGTATCTTAGTAATAATACAATCATCCGGACATACTTCAATAATTTGCTCTTCGTTTTAGCTTAAAGATTGCACTCTGTGTGCAGTCACAACTTTTGTATATAATTTATCCAAACTGATTTCATGATGTGAGTAGGTCCAAAAAATTTAAAACAGTCGCTGTATTCCAAGTTACCTATATTGTATTTTGGAATACGTTCGACCAAGCAATAGTATAGACGAGTCCACGTCATTCAGTACGAACTCAAAAAGTGAGACTAGTTCACACACGAAGATAATGTAGAGCTCCTTTTCGAATTTAGGGTAGTGTTTTTACACTGCGGGAAAGCACAGGAAGGCATCTTGCGTAAAATGTCTTATTTTGACACGTGTTTCACTTTCGGAACAATAACACCGATTACGACCAAGTGAGTGCATGCGCTCACTTTGTCGTAATCGGTGATAGATCACATCTTCAAAACTAATGCATGGACGGGCCGGTCCATATCATTACCTGATCGAAGGCGTAGCCTATAGGGACCCTTGAATAATCTAGTTACCCTATCGTCAGTACCAATTAGCGAAAGTGCAGACCTATAGGTAGGTATGTGTTTAACGTACTAGGTATATTGAGTACCAGCCTGATAACAATCAGTCAAAGAAGAAATCACTTGGGTGATTGACGCTTCATATGGTGCAATATATCATTAAGTAGGTAATTTTAATTTTTTTAAATGCAGCACCATACTGCTTGACTGACTTATCCGAGAGGGAAGTAGGTACACATAAAATCTAAGTCACTTGTTGGGATGCTCCTCCGTGAAAGTGCCGTGCGGATAATTTAGCGGCTATCAAGGTGATTTTGTGTTGAAGTTGTTTGTTAGGTACAAATAATAAGAGTATTGAAAAAACTTCACTTTTACTGTTCCACAACATTCATTATTGTAATACCTAACCGGTTTCGCCTTTCGGCATTCTCAAAGGCTATTTACTTATTTAGATCATAATTACACTTCAAACGCATAGTACCAAGTGAAGTTTTTCATTATGTGTAGCAAGTTCCATCAAGTGCCATCAATCAACAGTATCAATAATAAGAGTATTATCATATCACTACATAAGCTTTTTAAGATGGGAAACCATGGCTACGGGTAGGCCATTGAGGAACAACCACTATGCCTTCAGCATTTTCTAAAATGATTTTTCAAAGCATTTTTAAAATAACCGATATTGGCGGCAATGCTTAAAAAAATAATTTGGTCTAGTTTAAAGTGAACGAATTGATGGCTATAGCACCGGGATCTCGATGCTAAGAGATATATTTATCGCATTTTTTATTTAATCTTGTAGGAAACAAGTCAATATCCCATTCGATATCCGGGTGTGATCGTCGCGATTCTACATCTGCAACTTCGTTATCTTGGGAGCTAATATTGTGATGCGAAAACACAATAATACTTAATTATTTTTCTGTCTTCACACCATTTCCAAACACTCCTTGTACTCGTAATATCGGTTAAAATTTGGGAAACTTACGTCACCTATTTTGTTTATATACAAAATGACAGTTGTGCCATTTTCATTTAGCTCTATCCTTACCACATACTGCCCCCCCCCCCCTGTTTTGCTGGTATCAAAAAAAAAACCACACAATAGTTATCGCCTCTTAATGGATTAACGGAACTAACTTGGGTCTGCCACCACTTTAAATATCTAGTCATTAAGAGACTCGGGTATAGACATATAACAGTGGTAATCGTTCAATGTTCTTACCTAGTATATAGCCAACCATACTGGATGGCGAGGCCGGATGAGGCGAGTAGACCAGCTAGGCGAGGGAATCGACGAATTGAGTATCATTGTAATATTAAAACCTTTGTTATAGTTTTTAACACAGGGCGGAAACTCCATACAAATGATTAGTTTTCAATTCTGTCGCCTACACAAAAAATACGCTATGTTCGTACAGAGCTTGAATTGTGTGTGACCAATAAGGCTAAGCAAATGATCACTCATGACACCCGCCAGCTATAATGCCAGCTGTGTCGTTACTGGCCGGCCAGTGAGGGGCAAAGAGTTGCCTATCTGTATCACAACTCTTTGCCCCTCTGTGACTGACTGTATGTGGCTATTTCTACTTTTTACGATTCTCATCGTCACCTTCATGGTAAATTTTAAATACTGATGATTTTAACAATTTTTTTAAACAAACACAAAGCGTTTGGTAAGTTAAGTAACATATATAAGTCAACAAGTTAAATTTTGAGTCAGATTTGGAAGAATAAGGTTTTGAATTATTTGATCCCACGTAGGTGACGCGACGATCCACGAAGGTGACGCAGTAGCTTTACAGACATTATTAATCATTATTTAAGTACAAATTATAAGTTAGTTCTGCCGAATAGTTATATGGTAACAGCTACATAACTAAAAACAATTACCAGATCCTATACCTACACATGCTTTTGACGTAAATTCAATTCAATTCAATTCATTTATTTCAGACTAATGTCCATATATCTAAGTACATTACAAACATCATTGCACAATTAACAAATAATAATATAACTGTAAATAATATAATAAGATCAAAAATAATAATAATAATAACTGTACAGTAAGTAATAATAAGTATGTCAATAAAATAATGTATTATGCAACGTCAAAATAATAATAATAAATAATTGTAGTAATAAATAATATCTAGTAATAAAAATACTTTTGTCTAGAGGTCATCAATATCTTCTCTCCGGCATTGTAACAGAAAGGTGCCTTTCACAACAATGCCGAAGAAAAGAGCAATCCAGTCTAGATGCAATCATCATTAGGACCCTGTTGGAGCTGGCCCGTACCCTACGCACCAGTGAGGCTGCACGCGCACGCATGGTCGCGTGAAAACATGCAGTTCGCGCATCAGCGAACATCCCCGAGGCGCTGCAGTGTCGGGGCAGCCCCAACAACATCCTAAGACTGTTGTTATACAGGACGCGGAGGTCACTGTACCGTTTCTTTGTGTAATTAGCCCACAGGCTGCAAGTGTATAGAGATGTACAATACGCTCTGAAGAGCGTAACCTTAACTTGAGCCGAGCAACGTGCGAACCTGCGGGCTATCATGTTCGCTCTGATCGACAGCGATCTCCGCTCCCTGTCGATGTCCTCGTTATCCTTTAGATCGACGGTGACAATATGCCCAAGGTACTTAAAATTTTCCACTCTGTCTAGAGGCACACCGTTTAACAAAATAGAAGGCACATCGTACGGACAATTACCTCCCGCCTCAAACACCATCCATTGACTTTTCTTCGCATTGTATTGTAGGCCGTGACCACATGCATATTCCTCGCACGTCTTCAATAACTTTCTGAGACCACAGACCGAAGCACTCAGCAGCACCATGTCATCTGCGTAGCTAAGGTTATTAACACAGACACCATCTATATGACAACCGACATGTTGACTGCTGAGCGCCTCGATCAGGCCATTAATATATAAATTAAAGAACGTCGTAGATGTGATTCCACCCTGCCTGACGCCACACTCTAGCTTGTATGGATCTGACATGGCCCCCGCCCATCTGACGCTGTTGACCTGGTTTGCGTACCAGTACTGTACAATGGCGATTAGTTCCTGGGGCACATTAATATCCTTCAGCTTTCGCCACAGCAGGTCATACGAAACCAGGTCATATGCCCTGGACAAGTCGAGGAAGCAGGCATATACCGGCGTTTTACGATTAGTGTAGTATTTAACCGTCTGCTTGAGGCACAGTATAGCACTTTCGGTTGAAAGACGAGAACGAAAACCAAACTGGTTATCGTGCAAGGTAACTAACTGATTTATCTGTGCGTCAAGCAAACGATCAAACACCTTCGCTATAACGGTAGCTAAAGAAATAGGCCTGTCGTTAGATTTGTCGGTAAGGTCGCCAGTTTTATTCTTCACTACAGGCACTACTACCGTCCTCATGCACTCTTTAGGCAGAT
This sequence comes from Miltochrista miniata, assembly GCA_933228765.1. Lineage (NCBI taxonomy): Eukaryota > Metazoa > Arthropoda > Insecta > Lepidoptera > Erebidae > Miltochrista > Miltochrista miniata. The sequence continues at coordinate 210,026 of OW121778.1, forward strand.
AAGAATGGCTCACACACAACGAATAGAACATAGCTAAAACTCTGTTCATATGAGACCCCGCGTGTCGGAGGTGCTCGATGCTGAGCCCATCGTGCCCAGGGGACTTACCTCTTGACATTCCTTTGATAGCTTTAGCTACATCTTTAGCACGAAAGACAGTCCCAACCAGCTTTCCTTTCATGTCAGTATCGGGCACCTCCCCCACCGGACCCAAGGGTGATCTCACTGTAAATTGGTCTCTGAAAGCATTGGCAATGTCCCTCGGTTCGTTCAATCCCGCGACGCTAGCAGGAAGGCCAGGACGTACATTTAATTTTGCGGTATCCCGCCAGAACACCCCAAAGTTCCCCTTGGAGTGTTTTTCCGCAAGAGCGTCCATTGTAATTTGATTTTTATGATCTTGGCACCATTTTAATTTGGATTTGAACGCTCTGCGACTTTCCCGCATTTTACTATAAACAACTCCCGTTGTCGGCTTTCCGCATACCAGCCACTCGCTGTATCTGACCCTGGCCTCCCTGTGAGCCTCGCGGACGTGTTTATTCCACCCGACTATGTGCGAGCCACCCCCACTCCTCTTTTTAGCACTACCTCGACTTACCCGCGCTGCATCCCTGAGGGCGGCGACAATATCCGAGTACAGCTGATCCAAAACACGTCTGTGGTCACGGTTATCACAGAAGTAGTCGGCACACTTCACACAATCCGAAGGAAAATCAATGAGCCTTAATCTGCTATGACACTCGTTCCCCTACACGAAAACCTGTTCTTTATTTTTATCACCCCATAAAACATTTTCATTTAAATTTTTAATTCTAGGTGAGATTTTAGGTGTAATTAGAGTTAAATTACACTCAATAAACATTGGGTAATGGTCCGACCACAAAATGTCATTCCTCACATACACATTAGACACTGATTGCGCAGCCGAGTGAGTTGCTACACAATGATCCAACCAGCTGTTTGACCCGTGTACTTCACTAGTAAACGTATATGTACTAGAACTTAATCCAAACACGTCTACGTCCACACATAACCAACGTTGCTCTTCGCAGATTTTTACTAGCTCACTGTAAAACAACTCACCCGGGTTCGCATTGAAATCACCCAATATGTAAACAGACTCGTTTTCGTGTTCGTCAATTATGGCACTCACTTCACTTAAACAATTCACAAACTCTTCTAAATTTTCAGGTGCGTCAGTGGGCAAATAAACACAGATAACGATAATGCATCTATCACAGGTTTTAATTTTAACTCCACAGATACGAGGATTTTTGCATTGTAAAACTGTCACTTGTTGAAACGAACTAAATCTCCATAACAATGCAACTCCCGAGTACGGACGTCCGCGCAATATCCCTACACTAGTATCAACGGCTGATGTTGCCGTGCAACCAAAGTTTTTATCGACCGTACCAACAAACGGGATATCGTGCGGCATAAGCCAAGTTTCTTGCAAACACACGATGTCACACTCTCTGCATAATTGTCTCACATCCTCTAGTGAGCGTTTGATACCCTTGCAGTTGAAAGTCGCAAATCTGTAAGGACGACTATCCATTTGTTATTCGTATCGTGCCGCTTGCAGTTTCTAAACCGCTCGCCCTCCGTTGCGTGAAATGCACAAAACGGCGAAATATAACACCAGCAGGCCAAAGCGTTGCGTCAAGGAACTTAGATAAATTGCTCTCTGATATTAAAAATTTGTACGCCTTGTGCCCTCTGTCAATTTTCATACTGACTTTTTCCAACACTACAGTTTCCTTTGTCCTGCTGAAAATGTGCCTTACAATGTCGTCCTCTGACGTAGACAGGTGAACATTTGTAATAAACATCGGAATCTTTTTGTCAGCGGCCCGAAAAGTACACTGTAAATCTTTTGCAATGCCAGATTTACCTTGGTAGCGATATTTCGGACGTTTTCGATATGACTTCACAGTTTGCCACTGCTCTTTGTTGTCATTGTCGTCTCTGTTTTGCTTTTCACGGCTATGTTTATCGGGTGACGTCAGTGCGTCTCGCTGCGCCTCAATACGCGATGTTCGTGACGTCACTGTAGCGCTTATCGTAGAACCGGTCGTACAAGTCGTGGGCACATCAGACGTCGGTACTGCGTCACTGTCGACCGCGCCCGCGCCACCGCAGGCACCCCCTTCGGTGCGCTCGGGACTTGCTATCAGCTGTTGCTCAAAATACTCTTGATTACATTGATTGTCAACTACCCTCATTTCTCTATAACTAATTCTTGGTGAATCATTATTGCACAAATCATTTTCAATTACGTTTGACTCCGTTATTAAATTGGCTATGTGGTTATTCTGTATAAGACCCATTGGGCCACTATCACACCACGCACCCCTCTTGTCATTTATTTTTAGCGCTGATGCCGGAGCTAACGAGTCAAATCTTAAATTTAAAAATTCATTTTTCAGTTCATTCAAGACACCAATCGTCACCGACGTAGCTTTTAAATGTTCTAACTCATTTTTCATAACCAACATGTCTTTTAATAGTTTGGTGCAATCGAGGTGGTCAAACGTAATAGGCGGCAACTTTTCCAGATCTTTCGCCACAAACACAGGAATGATGTCCGGTTCGGTAGACTTAAAGAGATTGATAATATCTGCTAAATCTCTTGCCTCTTTGCCTTTATTCTTCCTCAAAATTTTTCTCTTCTCAGTCGGTATCGAATCGAATAGCAACGATTTAGCATTCTTAATATCTTCAGCCGTAAATGAAGAAGTACATATGCGCACAAGCGTCTCTTCATCTATAACGGAAACTTTATTTTGTATATACGAGAGCAATTCGTTTATGACGATGTTACACGTATTGCACTTTAATACACTCATATTTATTATTACTCGTGAACGAACTCACGCCGCGGTCAAAAGTGCACAACCGTCCCTGGTGGGGATGCGCACGCGACTGAAAAGTTATTCTGGAACCATTATATTATAAAAATAACACAGTAAATCTCTTTGGCACAAAGTGGCAAATTATCAGTTGTCTAGATCCCATAGTATAAGCTTATATTGTCTTAATTTGGGCTAGATGATGAAGTATGCAGTAACTATGTATAGGTCAGGGCTGACGTTACATACCAAGCAGTGCCTGGTGCTGAGATGACTCAGCACGGTGATGGTAAGGTCTCTTCTCGTACAGAGCAGGCCGCACATCGGGTTCTCTCCTTCCGTAATAAAAGTGACAGATGGACTGGCCCCAAGCCTGGCACCGGAGTATGGCTCCTGTACCAAGACCAGGTCCAGCCCCATCTCGGCAGCGATGGATGGTAGCTCCGCCGTGTTGGCCACCGAGCCCTGCAGGTTAAGCTGGCCCACTCTGATATCTATACGTCTACTGACCATAGTTGGTGCTGGCGATGCTGCGCTCCTCGGCGTGCTTGCGCGCTGGGCAGTCCCGCTGATTGGTCCTGTGTTGGATAGCCGTGCCTTTCCTGCCCAACTTTTTGCAGGTTGCGCAGCACTCGTGCTCGGACTGACACTCACCTGACTTGTGCCCGTCTACACCGCACTTGCCGCATGTCATGTTGCTAGCCCGACAATATTTCTCCGGGTGCCCAAACATCTGGCACCTCCTGCAGCAGGTGACATCTACGAAGTCGTAAACGTCAATAACATCCCAGCCCACGTATACCTTGCCCCTGTCCACAAGCATCTTCCGCGTCGCCGGAGAGCATTCGCAGACCCACATCTTCCTGTTGTTAAATCGGCTGCGGCTGAACATTGGCTTGATGTGGGCCCTCATTTCTTCGATAGTCATGCTGTCGCTAAAATTTTGCTCGTGTAATTTGACAGTTACCTCCTCGGCCTTCAGATCGCCGTATACACCGTTCAGGGAGACGAGTGGGCGACGCTCCCTGGGTTCTGCTACTCTAAGAGTGGCTGGTACTGCCTCCCTGAAGGTCTGCGCGTCCCTAGCGCTGGTGGTCTCCACCAGTAGACCCGCACCGCCTGTCCTCCGTACGCCGTGTACTCTAATGCCCAGGTTTGACGGGTTTACGGCACTTTGCAGCGCCTTCTTCGTATCCGAAGCCGTCTTCAAAATTTCTTTTTGGTCCTCCGCAGGGAAGACCGCCACCACTGGACCAACACGTCTAGGGATTGGCGAAGGCCCGACGTTTCTACCAACCCTGATGGCGTTGGCGTACCCTGCTGGGCCGAGTCCCATACCTCCTTCCGTTGACTGCAGCGGCAGAGTCTGTGCTGATCCTTCACTCGCACGTTCCTGCTGCTGTTGTGCGCTGCGCAACTTCTCCTCAGCCTCAGAGAGACGCGCTATCAGCTGCGCAACTACCGAGCTGACTGTACTTACGTGCAGACCGATCGCCACTATCTCGTCCTTGTTAAGTTTGGAGGACTTCGACCGGACCGCTTCCATGATTCCGATGGTAGAATCCGCTGCGACCTCGGCGAGGTTGGTGATGGTCGGTTGGGCTCTCTCCTGCTGTTCCATAAGGGGGCTGCTGACCTGGATTACTGCTGCTGGTGGCGCCTGGGCGCTGCTAGTCCTTTCCGGTGCAGTCAAGATGCCAGCCACGGGGGGAGCAGCCTTGCGCATGCTCTGCACCTTTCGCCTTACTGCGTCTTGTACTTCCTCCGGTGAGCTAAGGGGCCGCTTACCTGGTCCTGATGCTATTGGCTGGTCCTGGTCCTGGGTGCGGGGCGGCGAGGCGAGAGGGGTGCTAAACAGGCCCGGCGGGGTTCGCATTAAAGAAGATCGAGCCCTAAACCCGGCCTCCACGCTGAGTTCCTCTAAAGCCCGCATTTCCAGCTCCTTCTCTGCCATTGTGTCTTCCAACACCCGTCGGAAGTCTTCTTTCTCATCTTGGGCCATATTTACCAGGGGCTATGCCCCTGCGGTACAGTTAAGCCTCTTATGCACTGCTTTAAGGTTCGTGTATTAGCTAACAATTCTTAAAAGTCACAACACCCACTTTCACACAAACGTCAATAGTACAGTGAAACCCAACACTACCAGTTCCACGGGAACAGTCACACAGAAGTTCAAGCAGTCATCCAGCGATAAGTTGAAAAAGACTTACCCCCTGGCGACCACCGACGCACGCGCCACCCGCAAGGCGCGCAAACTGCAGGCGCGCAATGTACAAGGTGCGCAAACTGCGCGCGCGCAGACACGCACCCGCGTGCAACACCAGCGCCACCGGTCAGGTCCGCGCACTATGTGCGCAAACTTTGACCCTCGTGGCACACCAGCGCCACTGGCCCAGTCTGCGCACAGGGGTGCGCAAACGTGGACCCGCGTGGCACACTAGCGCCACCCAACAAGTCCAATGTCACTGTCACTGTCACTCAGAGCTTAAGCGTCAATGTCGCAGGCGGCAGCCGTCAGAGTGAAATATCAAACTGACAGCTGTCTACAGTTATTGGTACAGTAAAAAAAATAATAAATTTGAAAACGTCACTGCCGCGGTACTTGACAGCTGACAAGCTGCCACAACTGACAGCTATACAACACAACACAGGTACGAGCACAAAAACACAAGCGTCACTGTCGCGGTAAGCAGCTGTCAGACTGACAATGTCAAGATGACGCTGTCGAGATGACAACGTCAGTTGCCAACGCCACACCTGACAGCCGTCAAGTGTCAATGTCACTATATGTCCACGCTCTCGCCGCCCGCGTGCACTTAACCACGTTTGAGGTTAAATAACCTCAAAGGCCGAAAGTGCACGAATTTGGCTGAAGAGTCGTGAAAACTGAATCACTGTGATGCTGAAGCACTATAAAAAGTTGCTAAACACTTACTGGGGGCCGCGGGGCAGTATGCTTATCAACTTTCTTGAGGCTCAGGGGCTCTTCTTGATGAACTCATTCTTTAAGAAGAAACCCCATAGAAGGTGGACTTGGCGAAGCCCCAACAAGGTCACAAGGAACGAGATAAAATTCATCATGTCGGACAGGAGGTGTATATTTGGAGAAGATGTCTCTGTGATCAACAGGTTTAATACCGGAAATGATCACCGACTCGTCAGAGCGTCTCTGAATTTAGAATTCCGCGTCGAAAGGGCCCGGATGATGAAGCCTACTCTCTGACCTACTGCGCTCCAAATAGCTTTGTGTGCCGAGAAGTTTCAATTGGAGCTTCAAAATCGTTTCGATCTGCTGGAAACCACTGGCAACGATCACGATAAGGCCGACACTGTAGTCAGGACGCTACAACAAGTGTCCCGAAGGTTTCAGTCTGGAAAAAAGCAAAAATAGGTGCTCCCAGCTTTCACCCGAGACCCTCGAGCTCATGAGAATCAGACGGGAAACGCCATCTACATTTCATTGAAGTGCGAAAATTAGGATGCATGCTGTGTTCGCACTGAGTTCTCGGCTGAACTGAGTCTAAATGAGCGATGTTGAATAGTGTTGCTGAGAATCCAGTTTTCGAACCTCAATAAAAAAATAAAAATCTATGCATACTTACTTTTGCTTACTTTTGGTCTTCGTCAGACCAGAGAGATTTAAAGATCAAAATCCGAAAGCTGCTATGACGCGACCTCAGACGTTATAACACCAACATCGTAGAGGCAGCGATCACACAAAATTGGGGTACTAAAATCTTTGCCCAACAGCTCGGAAGGCCTCGTCTGACAAAATTGAAGACAGCGGGTGGCAAAACCGAGACCTCGAGATTCTCGAAGAAGTTAGGAGCTTCTACAGAGAACTATATGCATCACGGAAAAAAAGAACGACGGGACCTAGCGACCGTGACCACAGAGCCCCACTAATGCGCCACTATACCGAAGACATTCTGGATATTGACCAAGGCGAGGTCAGGGCTGCTCTCGAACAACTAAAAACCAATAAATCCCTGGAGAGGACGGAATAACGACTGAGCTTCTTAAAGCTGGCGGGACTCTAGATCTCAAAGAGCGGACGAGTCTCTTTAATTCCGTCCTCCAACAGGGACAAACACCTAAAGCGTGGAGCGGAAGTGCGGTGGCTCTGTTTTTCAAAAAAGGTGACAAGACCTTGCTGAAGAATTATATACCCATCTCACTCCTTAGCCATGTTTACAAGTTGTTCTCGAGAGTAGTCACAAACTGCCTTGCCGGAAAACTAGACGAGTACTAGGTTCCTAAATGTATTTAAGTTGATATAAGTATAAGGTAGTAGGTGCCTTGATTAAGCTTTAGGTGGCATGACTCTTTCCCAGGATTTCTTTTTGAGACTTGGACGCGAAGGCCATTGTGTCTTTGTTCAAAAGTTCTTAGCATGCCGCGCGCCTCAAGAAGCGGAAAAGCATCTGAACTATCCCAAAAGACGCAAGATAACACCCGAACCCGTAGGCGAGGCCACGGTGATAGCCTAAGCCTGTCGGGTACCCTGATACATCATTCTAAGGAGTTGCCCGGGGCGCCTATTACTAGACGGGTAAGTAGCTACGATGGGGGTTTTAGACGGTTTGGATCTGGCATAACGTCCGGTGGGATTTCTACTCCTATAAAAGGGCTTCACACGGAATGTTATAGGTATTGCTCTGTCCTTTGCCATGATTGTAGGTACCTACTTATTTGTTCTACTATTATTCCGCTACATATCTACTACAATACGAATCTAAAAAAGTACCACTCTTACTGAAACTAGTCAGAGATCACCTTCGTGGCATAAACTCACCTTCGTGGGTAAAACGCCACGAAGGATGTGACACGAAGGTAACGAAAACATTGCTTTTTTTTAAATTCCGACAAAGTTTAGCCGTTACGTTTTAAATCAAATACTACATAAATATCTCAATTAATTTGCGGTTTCGATGAATAAACTCTGACTTCAATAGCTATTATACAATGTACAAAAAGTCACCCACGAAAAGTACTCGAATTAAGTGTCAAATGTAGAAACTTACTGATATTTTTTTTTCTTAAGGAGCCAGGAGTTGCACGTTGCACTCTCGCGATGCCCGAGCTCGAATAACGTGTTAAGTTGAGTTTTGTTATTGGGGCGGTCGTTTTGGTCAACAGTAAACCGTTTACTACGCAAATTTAGAGTACCTAGATTCGTGTGACCGATGTATATTGTGTTTTAAGTTCTAAATAATAGTTAGAAGATTTTTTTTGTATTGCTGTGTGTGTAGTGTATGTTATTACGGTGAATTTAGTGTATGTAACTTCAAAATCTATGGAAAGGAGATGTCCAGAAATGGTTTTTTATTCTTGAAAAAATCTAACACCGTTGAACCTAATGTTTTTGAATAGTGTTACATAGAACTAATATTATAATTTATAAAATGGAATTTTAAGTGCCAGCAATTATGAGAAAAAAATATTTTTATTTTGAGATATTTTTAGGCTGAATACTAACAAAACTTTTGATGCCTGTGCCTAGTAAAAACAAAATAATGAGTTTGGCATATGTCACGCGTGACAAACGGTTGACAGTTCTGTTTGCTTTTTGCAAACTGTTTGTTTACTTTTGTATGATAATGAGGGATGAGGGTGAGATTACTGCAAATATAAAAAGAAATTGATTTATTACATCATGTTCAGACAAAAAGCGTTACCTGCTATTGATTTATGAATAGAGTGCAATATTTAAAACTAAGTAACGATATTGTTCACATGTAGTGTTTTGAAACTATGAGACTTAAACTGTATCATTGTCAGAGAAAGCCGTAGGCGCAATAAAATTGTAATATTCCGACTGGTAGCCACATGTCATAGATTCGCCCCTGCGTCGAATACTGTTCTGACCTTTGGGATGACTTCTCGAGGTACTTACTAGACGCGCTCAAGCGCGTCTAGTAAGTACCTCGAGTACGCTATGCAGAATCCGAATAATTTGTTGTCTAGGTAACGGGAGGTCTCGAGCCGTTAGCTCAGCAAAGAGCCATAGCGTTCTTGACTGCCTTCTACCGAATGTATTACGGCCAGTGTTTCAGAAGAGCTCTTCTACCTTATCCCACCCTCTCCATTCCGATCTCGAAAATGCGTGCCGGGCAGAGGTGCCACTCATACCTACCTAGAGGAGAGAATCTTAACTGAGTGTTTCAAAAGATCGTTCCTTTGTCGAAGTATAAAAACCTGCAACAACCTGCTCGCACATGTGTTTCCCTCAATTTACAACTCTGGGTTCTTCAAGAGGAGCGTGAAGCGGCACATCACTGGGCCGCCTTCTTGAGGACCACTGTCAGAAGTCTTACGGACTGTGAGAGTGGGCCCTAATCGCTAGATGTGCCACGGCTTTCTATCAGTGGCGACGTCAGTATGGCGAGCTTAATATTCATAAACTCATGTGTAATAGAGTATACCTAGATTGATGGTAAGTCTACTTATTAAAATAAATTGTTTGAGGTTAATATATTATTTATTCATTCTCTTATCAATATGTTGTCTAAAAAATGTGCAGGTGGAGAAATGTCGTTTTGATACCGAGCCTATCCAAGATACCAGACAATAGTCATCACATGAGCACAGCTTCCAACAATCCTTTATCCTTTCAAGCCAGTGCAGTAATATCCACAAATCCTGTCTTGCCTCTGGTGACCTGACTTGATTTCTTGTCCTCTGATCAAGGCTGTAAAGTAAATATTGTATTAGTAACTTTTTTTCTTGATAAATCTAACATTAGGTACAACAATATGTGACTGACTGAATTGTTCTGTGAACTCATATTCATCTAATAACTCCCAATTGTACACACTGGCATGTTCCTCACAAACCCTAGCATTCAGTGATATGTACAATTTATAATCCGTATGTATGTGTTTTCAGAGATATAAAGGTATCCTTAACCACTCTTGATTTACACAATCAGAAACAATTCGGTGTTCTGTTGTAACCATTTTATTAAAAGCGGATCTTAACAAATATGGTTAGGCAGAGGGGGGAACATTGTGAACGGTGGAAGGTGAGCGCTGATGCATCTTAAGGGCACCCTGAATCTAACCAAATGGACCGCAAGTCCCAGACCCCCTGACAGTGTTTCCCTCTGGCTGTACCACGATAGGGACCCAGTGTCCGAACGGTGAATTCATGGAATGCTGAGGAAATGGGTCTCTCAATGTGTTGACTGTGGTTTGATGTATTAGGAGTTTGGTTATAACCATTTAATTCAATTAAGGTATGCCACTATGTTGAACATTTGGAACAACAAAATCTGAGCTAGGAACACTTACAGGTTCAACAATAGAGTTAGACCCACTTTCAAAAACAACATTATCTTGAATGTGAACTTTGACATCTCTCAGTGGTTCCATCACATTTTGAACATTAGAACAAGCTGTTTGCCAGCAGGCACCACAGGCTGGCTAATATTGGTTACTATATAGAGCATATGCAGGCATCTGAAATAAAAGTTATATTAATAAAAAGAAAAGAAACTCATATTGAATATTAATAAACAAGTTGTCAGTAAAATAATAATTGTTAAGTCAAGTTGGCCTTACGGGCTGCTATTACGTGGAACATAAATCTGTAAGGTGAAATGTGGGTATATACCATGGTATATACCCACATTTCACCTTACAGGCATGCCTTTGCCTACCCCATTGAGGATAAAGGCGTGACTATATCTTTGTATGTAAGTAATAAACAAAAAATTACCTGACGAGGTTTGATGATGGTAGCAATGTAATTTCTCTCAAGATGGCCATCAAGTAAAGGATGAGAATGCCGGCCGGTCTGTCTTAGAACAGACATGCCACAACACACACACTGATTGATGATCAAGTTGTTCATTAATACTATTACCTTCATTTCTGTTACTGAGTTCTATCAGTAGTAAGTTATTACATTCTTGACAGATGATAATCAGATTGGGAGTTAGAATTCTGTATAGCGATTACTGCAGTTTCTTTATGTGTTGCCTTTTCCCTGAAAGAGTGACAGAGGTATAATGTACTTACACCAAATATTTCATTGGTTATGTTAAGTCTCATGTAAGAGGGGGTGAGCATTACTTCAGGTAGGTATTTCTATTGTGAATTTAATTATTATTATAAATGCGAAAAAAATACCGATATCAACGCGGGCAGAGCCCCGGGCATCAGTTAATTCTATTCTACTAATATTATAAATGTGTAAGTTTGTGAAGATGTTTAGATGTTTGTTACTCAATCACACTCTAACGGCTCAATGGATTTCGCTGAGATTTGGTACAGGGATAGAGCATAGTCCGGAATAACACATAGGCTTTCCTATTAGCTTTCCTATAAGTTCCCACGGGAAGCAGAAACGGGACAATACTCTACGCGGGCGTCAGCTAGTTTATTATTATATTTCCCTTCCTGAATAATCAACTCTTTTAGTATTGAGATAAACTCCGGACTCGTACTAATAGCTTCGTAGGTACTGAAACTGTTGCCTGGTATATGATTAAAACAAGTAAGAATATAAAATACTTCATAAGAAAGGTAAACAAAGTAATAGTATACTTACAGTCAGTGTTTTAAAATCGAAATTCCAAGTCCGAATCGCTGGTGGAAACAAATAACAGTTGTAATAGCCAACTGCCAAGTTGTATGAGTTATTTAAGTTTGAATCCAAATACTATTAACATTCAATTAATGTGCACAGTCAAAGTAAATAACAAAACGAGCGAGACAGTGAGCAGCGAGATGCGATATTGACATATTTGACATTGACTTTACGTGACAGTTCACATTGATGACAGCCATAATTGCTATTACAAAAAATTATGTTTGTATTGCCATCCATTTAATTAAAATATCTACAACATAAAATAACTTTTGGGTTTTCTCTTAAATGCGGGTTTCAAAAATTATTATTTATCTAATTCGTGATTCCTAATTTTGGTCACTATATATCAGTGTATTTTCAGCCATTATGGATTTTACTTCGAATAAAAAACCAACGTCCATACAAAAAGTGGACATCACCTTTGGTGAAGCAGTAACCAAATGTTTAACTGAATCGGGAAGTGTGACACGAGTAGAATGCGAAAAATGACCCCGATTTTGACCTTTCGTGTTGATTTTTGGTATGAATATTTACTTCTATTGCAACAAATTTCATGTATTTTATAGCTTAATTGCTGTTTTATCCACTATTTTAAAACATTTCTTTCTAACTCATACGGTTTAGAAAATATAAGCGTGTGACCATCAAATTTAAGCAACCAGGAGAAATAGCCATGTAATACTATTAAGTATAGTACCGTCTTTGGTTTATAAGATCCAAAGATTTTAACATAATTGTCGCAAAAATCAACCTCGATATTAATTATCCTCCATTTTAAAATGTAATGCGATTTTTCCGTTGGAACTAACAAAATACTTGAGATGTATTGCTCATCACATGGAGTACATTCAGTGATTGCACCCGATTCCAATAATTCATCAATAACAGTTTGCATGTCATTGAATTCATCTAAGAAATAGATTGTGGAGGATAAAAACCTGTTTTGGAGTGGAATGAAAAGGTATAGTGACAAAATACTTGAGATGTATTGCTCATCACATGGAGTACATTCAGTGATTGCACCCGATTCCAATAATTCATCAATAACAGTTTGCATGTCATTGAATTTATGGCGGCTGTATGGACGTGACGTGAAATGACTATTTACAGATCACTATTAATTATATTACGCACTACATTATGACGTACTAAGTTAGCGGCATAGCCGCCACAGAGATTCTACATAGCTACAGCGTTACTAGGTAGTTGGATACAGACAGATGAATGGAATGGAATGATTAATCTAGAATACTAAAGATTATATACATCAAACTGAGGAGTAATGCGGGGGGGTGATTGTCATCCTGTGGCACGTACATGAAGATGCGATTATTGCTAAATTGACAAATTCAAATATTTAGATAATGAATTATAGAGTTATGGCGCAGGACGTGACTCGCGTAATATCATAAGAATTTCCTGCTATCAGTCACGTCCATACAGCCGCCATAGAACTCCCCCTTTTAAAAAAATCCAAAAATTACGACAAAAATAAATTATACAACATTATGCTATGTACGATTCTTTGCTCGAACGGTGGATCGTGAGTTGAGTCTGGTCGTTCTAGATTGTCTGGATCTTGATGTTTTCGTTTACAGAAGAAGTTTACAGTAGCTGTATTGATGTCCCATAAACGAGTTTGGCGAAGCGTAGTCCGCGTACAACTAAGGGCAATTCCTTCCCTGTTTTGTTTTGGGTATTCCTTCTGGCTATCTGTGCCATCAGCATTTTGGGTAATCCATATTTTCTTGCGCTTTTTATTGAGTCGATTTCATCCCTTGGCTCGTTATCTGATAACCAAGAACATGTAAATAATTTTTGACCAATTTGCGCTTGTTTCAACTATTTCTGATTCCCGTTTCATATGCTTCTTTGCATTTCACATGCTTAATTATTTTTCTTTACGTCTGGATTCTATCAAGATCTCGTCCACAAACTAAATAATAAAGTTCCAAATCTGTTTTCGTCGTTATTCGCTATAAGTATCAATGATTTTTCCGTTGGCCGCTTAAGAGTTTCAATTCACTCGCCTTCTTATTGCCATTTCTAGGCTTTTTATTCCTGGTGTATTTGCCCATATTTTAACCAAAATTCAATAACCACTTTTTCAGTCGGTTATGATAAGGCGTGAAGGGTCATATATTTCTGAGATCCATCTCAATTAGAGCTGGTTTTCGGTTTCCAGCTGCTCCATATCATTTTTTCAGGAACAAGGCTTGCGGTTTTTATTCAACTTGCTTTTATATTGGCGATTATAATAACATATTCTTGACGAGTAATAATTGTGCGAACTTGACCTAGACCGCTTGAAAATGCTGACGCTGAAATTCTTTCTTGAGCTACGTTTTTAGCTATCGCGTTGACTCAACATGTTGTTACGTAATCCATGTTTACATCACAATAATGACAACTGATTGTGACTTTCCAATAAATCGTATAATTTCTTGAATTTTATCGTTATACTTTTTTTTGTGCTAGTTTCTGTTAAAATCTTCTTGATAAGCAGTTGACGTCGGCAAATTTCTTGCATTTTTTTTTTCGCAGATCACTTTCTTCCTTATTTGCGTATAAGTACGGTGTCTTCGTCTGCTATGATTCGCCAGTGCCAGATCCTATTGTTCCATTGCGTTGGAATGGAACTAAATTGCGCTGGTCCCGTAGGGACTCTATGCCGCTGATCCCATGGAGTAGGAATTCAATGCTGCTATTTTTCAATGAGCCGGGATGAGTGCAGTTCTGCGGTGCGCGATGAGCAACCCACATTGTAGGGGTGTTTGCTTCGTAGTGTGGCTGACTGCTGCGTAGACGGGAGAGACGTTTGCTCTACTTACATTTACCGTAGTTGCAGTTTGCTGTGCCTATACACTGTTGTGGCCGAAGGGTAACCAGGCTGAAGCGATCGCTACTAGCTCGTGGTATCCTTGATGAGGCCGGAGATGTTGGCTGGCTGTCTGAGACGTTATTTACAATTCGTACTGGACTGCTGCGATGATGCTGCTGATTGGTTTCGGGGAGCTTGAACGTTGTTTCCATTGACGTCGATTTGTTTCTTCATATTTCGTAGCGGTATTTCTTCATCGCTGGAGTATTTTTTCATCGTCGGGTTCTTGTTACATCCTCGGTTTTTTTCATCATCGGGTTCTTGTTACATCCTCGGTTTTTTCATCGTCGGGGTCACCATTTTATAGCGTGTTCGTAGGGAGAGACAGAAGTTGTGTGCACACTTTTATTTACTGATAATTACTGACTATTTACAGATCACTATTAATTATATTCCGCACTACATTATGACGTACTAAGTTAGCGGCATAGCCGCCACAGAGATTCTACATAGCTACAGCGTTACTAGGTAGTTGGATACAGACAGATGAATGGAATGGAATGATTAATCTAGAATACTAAAGATTATATACATCAAACTGAGGAGTAATGCGGGGGAGTGATTGTCATCCTGTGGCACGTACATGAAGATGCGATTATTGCTAAATTGACAAATTCAAATATTTAGATAATGAATTATAGAGTTATGGCGCAGGACGTGACTCGCGTAATATCATAAGAATTTCCTGCTATCAGTCACGTCCATACAGCCGCCATAGAATTCATCTAAGAAATAGATTGTGGAGGATAAAAACCTGTTTTGGAGTGGAATGACCCTACCCTTCTGTAACCCACGATAATATTCGATTATCGTTGGTAATAGATTAAACGCCTATCATGAAACAAAGCTAACCTGTGTCGGTCAGTCGGTCTCAATAGCGTACCTCATCTATCGCCGGGTCTGGGTACGCGCGCGCTAACGCTGCGGCTGCCCTGGCAAGCGCCCGCGCCGGCGTCAGTGGCGGACGATATCTCGTAGCCTGTGGGGCTGGTGGCGGTGGCGGTGGCGCGGGGCTCTTATTTAAATGTAGATGTCACAAAATTTCGGCGAGACCTTGGACTCCTGATATTGAGAATCGCACAAAAGTCTAGAGGCGTCAATAAGTTACTTGATTACGCGTTTTGACTAGCAAAAATATTTTGTTTTCGGGTACGAAATATTTGTCTAAAAGGTCGTTCCCAACCTAGAGAGGTTAAGGACCCTTTAGGCACATTGTAACCTCTGGACTGCCCCAGTCTAGAAGTTACAACGTGCTCCCATCGGACAGCCAGATATATATATATTGGCGTCTAAAGTAACGGAACACGCTTCCAAAGTCGAGGGCAGATCTGGGTCGAGTTCTAAATTATATGGATCTAAGTCCACAATTTTGTATTATCCCCATGGATGTCGACACTAATATTGATTAAGTCTACAGACTCCTCCCTTTGATTGTCTAAAGTAGACAGAGGAAAAAAAAATGTAGGTAGATACCTAAAAAAAAAATTTTGGTCATATAATTATTGAATTGTAGGTAACAGGCCTAAAAACCTGTACTCATTCAATATTATAGTACGGTAATTTTATTACCGTGATTACAGTGAGGTATGCATCTTTAATAGATGAACTCAGCACTGATTTTTATAGGTAGAGATAATAAAATAATACAAGGCGACAGTCCCACTAAACTATCCTCATGTATTTTGTTAAATAATGAAGGTAGCACTCTCAATGGAAGTGCACTCAACATAATGTTAATATAATAAAGATATACCTAAAAAAAAATAAGGTCATATAATTATTGAATTGTAGGTAACAGGCCTAAAAACCTGTACTCATTCAATTATAGTATGTGTGACGATGACGTCATGTCACGCCACCACCACGCGCGAGCATCGTGCGAAGCGCGCATCCCCGCACCCGCGCCCGCGCAGCCTCCTCTACCGGTGCCTATAAAAACAGCTGCGCGACGGCGACGGGTCTCTCTCGGGGATACCACATCTCGGGGCCCGAAGTACCAACCCGGTACCCGGATTACCTGAGTGGGAACCCCGATGTTCTCGACGTAATAGTGTTCAACAGCCTTCTGAAGGACTCCGTCACACAACAGGTCTTAGATGATCACCTGGGCTCTGATCATCAACCTGTTGTGGTGACCCTAAACCAGGAACCAGCGCGCGCCGTCCCTCCGGCGCCACGTCCCAAACCAGATTGGGACCGGTTTGAAGAAACTCTGCACAACACAACGCCCACTCGGCCCATCAACACCGCGGCCGACGTGGAAGACCTTGCAGCGAGCCTCACCGCATGCATCCGTGACGCTCTTGATGCGGCCAAGAAGACCACCCAACACACCCAGTTGCGACCTACGCGACTGCCGGCACACATTTTGAACCTGATGGCCGCCAAGAAGCGTCTACGGAGGCAGTGGCAGAGGACTCGCTGCCCCACCATGAAGACGGAACTCAACCGCCTCACGGAGAAGGTCAGGGCCGAGATACGGTCCTACCAAACCGAGAGCTGGGAGAACCACATCGACTCCATCTCCGATGACTGGCCGTCGATACACAAACTGTGTCGGCGGTTAGCAAACACCCCAGCTCCGGTGCGGCCCCTCCTCCACGAGGACGGAACGCCCCGTTACAGAGCAGCAGACCGTGCGGACATCCTTGCCCGCCATCTGGAGCGTCAATTCTCACCGAACCCGACCGAAGAACACGACCACGTAGCAGCTGTCGAAGAGCACCTTCGACGATACTTCGCGCCGCCGATAGCAACCGATGACAACCCCATCTCCTTCTCGCCCGGTATGGTACAGCGTGCCATTCGCCGCACCAAGAAGAAGAAGGCCCCGGGAGTGGATGGGATCACAAACTGCGCCCTCCACCACCTGCCGTACCGCACAACAGCCGCCCTAGCCCGTCTCTTCACTGGCATTGTACGCACCGGGTCCTTCCCTTCCATTTGGAAAGAAGGGCGAGTGGTCATGCTGCCTAAGCCGGGCAAGAACATACTGAAGCCGGAGAGCTATCGGCCCATCACGTTGCTGCCAACTATCTCGAAGGTGTTCGAGCAGCTGCTACTGAGACACATTACTCCGCACGTGGCTCCAAGACCAGAGCAGTTCGGGTTCCGGTCAGAACACAGTACGACGCTCCAGCTGTCGAGGGTGCTGCACGGCATAACCGCAGCGCGTAATAAACGCGAGCATGCCGTTGCAGTATTCCTCGACATAGAAAAAGCATTCGACCGCGTCTGGCACGCCGGTCTGCTGTTCAAACTGTCCACCTCACCACTGCCCCGACGCATCGTTCGGGTCATCGCTGCCTTCCTTGAAGACCGGAGCTTCAGAGTGGCCGTGGAAGATGCTTCCTCACCGCTTTACTACATCAAAGCTGGTGTTCCCCAGGGAAGTTGCTTATCGCCTGTCCTGTACTCGCGGTACACCGACGACATCCCCACTGACGCCGGGACGCAGCTAGCGTTGTACGCAGACGACGCAGCGTACATAGCGACCAGCTTAAACGCTAAACACGCTGCGTTGAAAGTACAACGCAGCCTCGACCTCCTCCCGCACTGGCTGGCGCAGTGGCGTCTGTCGGTGAACGTAGGGAAGACACAGGCGATCGCCTTCTCCAGCAACAGGAAGCACCCACCGCCACTCCTATACCAACTGCAGCCCATCGCATGGACACCGACCGCGACCTACCTAGGGGTCACGCTGGACCGACGGTTGTCCATGCGAAAGCACGTTAGCAACGTGGTCGCGAAGGCACGCGTTACACGCGCGCTTCTCCGTCCTGTGCTCTCCTCCAACCTGCCATCACGCGTCAAGCTGGCGGTGTACAAGCTGTACATCCGCTCCCAGCTGACGTACGCCGCCCCAGCCTGGTACGCCCTCACGAGCGAGCCGAGCCGCCGCCTGCTAAACTCTCAACAAACAGCAGCCCTCAGGCGGGTGGTGAACGCCCCTCGCTACGTGAGGAACGCAACCATCACTCGCGACCTACGGATGGAGAGCCTGGACGACTTTGTCAAGCGCCTGGCATCCAGGATGTTCGAGCGTGCCGACGAGTCTGCGTGGAATCACATCCGCGGACTGGCACCATGGCACGCTCGCCCACCTGATCGCCACAGACTGCCTCGAGACCTCGTTGTGGACGTGCCCAAGACTGCATGAAGAGCCCTACTACACGATCCGCAATCATCTACAACCAACAGAACGCAGCGTGTCATTGTTTACGCAGTAGTAGTGTATTCGCGCAAACGAATGCAGCTACTGACAACAACGACAAGAAGTTGTTTGTAAACAGACCGCTGCACTCTTCTAAAAAATGAAACAGGACGACACGGCCCCGCCTAACGCCTCGCCCACCTGAGCGCTGTGTACAAAACTCAGTCTGCGGGCGACCGCCGCGCCGTGCGCAAGTACAGCGCGCCCTGCTACCGACGTCGCGCAGCGGACCCGCCGCGTCCCGCAAATCGAGTCGATACCTAGCCGATTTGCGGGGCGGACGGCTCCGCCAGCACAGTCATCGCACCGACACCACACACCGGGCCTGTTATGCTCCGCAAACCGAGTCCTTATACCTAGCCGGTTTGCGGAACAAACGGACCTACCACACGTCACCCGTCTGCAGCGACCGACATGCGTGGGCACTCCCCGCGATGCCTGCGCTATGTGGAAGCGCAAACGGGTGACGCCTACTACCGGACATGACACCAGGCCACAATCTCCGCCGCTCCTTGTCGCTGGACGCCCTCAGCCGGGCCTTGACCGGGTAGCCGGCCATCTCACCCGGCTGGGGCGAACGCCGGAGTGGCGTGTAGATTGATGGCCCCACAACAAGAAGACCCAAGACCAAGTTGTCACTCCAAGGACCCTCTCTTATCTAGGAGAGGAGTGGACCACTTCGTGCAAGAGGCCAAGGCCTGTACCACGACTCCACGCACCCCCACAAGGGTGTAGTGAAGACTACGCGGACGGGTCTCTCATTCCGGCCTGCGGCTCTTCAGGTGATGTTGCCACTCTCCATCTGTGCACATCACTGGGACTGGTGGTCTAGTACTAAGAAACCTCTTTCGTTAATTGATTAAAGGGACGAAAGTCCGATGTTATTATTGTAATGTATCGATTCTCTGAAGAATAAACGCAGATAACTGCAGTTCTACTACTACCACATCGTTCATATTTATCTCCCTGGTAAATATACCCATAATTGCACTTGATAAGGTGGCTGATCCACCCATCACGTGACATATGGTAATATATATTACCGTGATTACAGAGAGGTAAACATCCTTAATAGATGAACTCAGCACTGATTTTAATAGTTAGAAATAATAAAACAATACAAGGCGATAGTCCCTCTAAACTATCCTCATGTATTTTGTTAAATAATGAAGGTAGCACTCTCAATGGAAGTGCACTCAACATAATGTTTATATAAACAAAGTATTTACCAGTTAAATCATATTTAATAACTAAAATGCTGAAGTAAGTACCTTTTTGTATCGACAACGGTGTATCGTAACCGTTTGTAGACGAACTCGATGACAATATGACAAATGATGTGGCGTTTAGTCTTAAAGTATTCTAAGTACTGAGTTGTAGTAGGTAGTTATATTAATAAATCAGTCTACCGCACACCTCCGTGTTTCACTGACGTAACACTGGCGACGAGTCCGAGTACTTACGTATAAAAGTTTTACCTACGCGTGTGAAAAAAAAAAAAAATTGTTCTCGAAAATGCCTGTCGGTAAGCTGGAAGCTTTTGATCTAAGCAGTAAACAATGGCATCCGTATATTCGAAGAGTGAAGCAGTATATTTTACTAAATGAAGTGAAGGATGAACTCCACGTTCCATTGTTAATCACCATTGTGGGTGAGGCAACATATTCACTT
Source organism: Miltochrista miniata (assembly GCA_933228765.1). Lineage (NCBI taxonomy): Eukaryota > Metazoa > Arthropoda > Insecta > Lepidoptera > Erebidae > Miltochrista > Miltochrista miniata. The sequence goes on from OW121778.1 coordinate 230,244, forward strand.
ATGTGCGATTTATGTTCACCGGCACACCCAGAGACAAAGTCATTCGAAGAGTTGGTAAAATTGGTGGCGGACCACTTGGAGCCACAACGGTCAGAAATTGCTGAACGACACGTTTTCCGGCTACGACGACAAAAAGCAGGCGAACCACTTACCGACTACCTGAAAAATCTCAAACATTTGGCCACAACGTGTAATTTTGGAAGCACTCTAGAAGAGAATTTACGGGACCAATTTGTCTCAGGATTAGCGAGTGAAGCCATGAGATCACGAATCTTCGCCGAAAAAAATATCCAGTACAAGGAGGCGGTCGAGCTCGCGCTCGCACTGGAGGCGGCGGAGAAGCACGCCGAGGTCAGTGGTTCGACGGCGGTTGCAGACTCATCGGAAGCCGCGACCGGGGCGGGAAGCGAAGGCCTACACTATACGCGTGGAGGGCGCGCGGGCCAGCGCTTCGCCGCTAGCGCTGGCGGTGCCGGGCGAGGCACACGGGACGCTATGGGGACCCGAACGGGCGCATGTTGGCGCTGTGGCAAATCACATACACCCGAGAGATGTCGGTTTAAAAACTATAATTGTGACATTTGTAGGGAGAAAGGGCACCTAAAAGTGATGTGTAAAGCAGTGCGCGTAAGTGGCGGTCGGCATAATTATATGAGTGAGGAGTCAGACGAGGACATGTTCAACATTAAGGTGACAGTGAAAGGTAACAATCCATATTTCATTAAGTTGTCGATCGATAACCAGTTGATTGAGTGTGAAGTCGATACCGGGAGTCGCATCTCGGCTATCAGTGAACTTATGTACAACAGTTTGTTTTCTAACAAAAAAATTATTAGTGATAATTTAATTTTGCGTAGTTATTCGGGTTCACGAATCGATTCACAGGGTTACATTGAGGTCGATGTAAGCTTCGGAGGTGTTTCTGTTAGATCATTGCAACTTTACATTATTAAGGGTGGATCTCGCCCGTTATTAGGACGTGATTGGATGCGTGCTTTAAAAATAACGCAAATAAATCTCAATGAAATAACTGATGATCGATTGGTGGACCAACTCCGGAAAGAATTTCCAGAGGTATTCACCGAGAAATTAGGTACTTGTAAGCGTTTGATTCAACTACAGCTGACTGATAAGGAACCGGTTTACGTTCGGGCCAGACCGATGCCACTAGCACTCCGCGCGCGAGTCGAACGCGAGTTAGCCCGCTTAGAGGCGGATGGTTCGATTTACAGAGTAGATTACTCGGATTACGGGACACCAATTGTGCCGGTAGTGAAGCAAAACGGTGATATACGAATATGTGGGGATTACAAAATAACAATTAATCCTAAGTTAAAACGAGACTTTTATCCGTTACCCCGAATCGAAGAATTATTTTCGAGTCTTAGCGGGGGTCAAAAGTATACTAAAATTGACCTGAAACATGCTTACGAACAATGCATTCTGTCCGATGACTCACAACGTTATACCGCGATCACAACACACATAGGTACCTTTGTTTATCGTAGAACTCCGTACGGCTTATCTGTAATTCCTGAAAAATTTCAAAAACTCATGGAGGAGACTCTGCGCGGAGTGCCAGGGTGTGTAGTTTTCTTGGACGATATATGCGTCACCGGGGTCAATGACCGAGACCATGAGAAAAACCTTAGATCTGTCCTTGAAAGATTGCGGGACACGGGCCTTACAGTTAAGCTGAGTAAGTGTAAATTTTTACAGGAAAGTGTGAAATATGTAGGATTTGTTATTAATAGGGACGGTCTGAGACCAGATCCGGCGAAACTGGAAGCCATTTCCAATGCACCTAGACCTCAAAATGTATCTCAACTGAAAAGTTTTTTAGGAATGTTAAATTATTACGGACGATTCATACCAAATTTAAGTACATTGTTACAACCTTTACATAATTTATTAAAAAAGGAGGTTGGTTGGAAATGGAATCCGAAATGTGAACAGGCTTTTATAGACGCGAAACAATCACTCCTGAGCGAGCGGGTACTGGCCCACTATTCGGAGGGGCAGCCGCTTGTGTTATCAGTAGATAGCAGCGCGTACGGGCTGGACGCGGTGCTGGCGCATCGCTACTCGGACGGCAGCGAGCGGCCGATCAGCTGTGTGTCGCGCACGCTCGGCGCGGCCGAACGTAACTATAGCCAGTTAGATAAGGAGGCCCTTGCTATATTGTTCGGTATTACGAAACACCATCAATATTTATTTGCGCGCAGGTTTATATTGCGCACTGATCACCAACCACTGACTCACATTTTCGGTGAAAAGGGTGGCATTCCCCAAACCGCCGCCAGTCGATTACAGAGGTGGGCAGCCCGTCTGGCAGCGTATGATTTCACAATAGAATTTGTACGGTCGGCAGACAACGGCCCCGCAGATGCGTTATCGCGGTTACCGCTAGCTCAGGAGGGTCGTTACGCGGACGCTGTAGATTATTTGAATCTAGTCCAAGAGTGTTCACCCGTTTGTTACAGGGACATAGCTAAAGAAACTGAACGTGATAGACTGTTGAGTAAGATAAAGGGGTACATTCTTTTTGGTTGGCCGTCGTCACCGAGCTGTGAGGCTGAAAACCCGTATTTTGTTCGAAAAAATGATTTTGCGATCGATCAGGGTTGTATTATTTATAAATATAGGATAGTCATACCGCAAAGTTTGCAAAACAAAATTTTAAATGAACTCCACGAGGGGCATCTGGGAATGAATAAAATGAAAAGTCTGTCCCGCAGCTACGTATACTGGGCTAGCCTAGACCGGGACATCGAGCAGGTGTGCCGCGCGTGCGCCGCGTGCCGCTCCGTGCTGGACGCGCCGCCGCACGCGCGCCTGCACCCCTGGGAGTTCCCGCTGCACCCTTGGCAGCGGGTTCACATTGACTTTGCAGACTGTGGGGGCAGACGTTATCTGATTTTAGTAGACGCACACTCTAAGTGGATCGAGGCGGTACCCATGCAGAGTACTAATGCGGATCGTACGATCAAGGTGTTAAGGGGCATATTCGCGCGTTTTGGATTACCATCACAGCTCGTGTCAGACAACGGTCCCCCGTTTTCCTCTCAGGAATTTAAATTATATTGTGATAATAATTGTATTAAACACACAACGTCGGCACCTTATAGACCTCAGGGAAACGGCGCTGCTGAAATTTCAGTAAAGACGGTAAAGAAATCCATAAAGAGGGCCATGTTTGAGGGGGTGGATGTGGACGCCGCGTTGAGTAAGTTTCTTTTTCAATACCGTAATTGTGATCACGCGACTACGGGAGTCTCACCAGCGGTAGCCTTACAGGGACGGCGACTGCGTAGCCGCTTGGACGCTTTGAGGCCCGATAAGGCAGCCGCTGTCCGAGATAAACAGGAACAACAGATTGCACGGGCCGGAGGCAAAAACAGGGAATTTCAAGTGGGCGATGCAGTTCTGGTTCGTGATTACTCAGTTGGGGGCGATAAGTGGGCCGAAGCGTCGGTCAGTAAAAAAACGGGCCCGGTCTCGTACAAGATAGATGTAGGTAAGGGAATACAATGGCGTAGGCATGCAGACCAAATGATCCCGATGAACGATAAAGCGCGGTATTCGTTAGCGCGAACGAGTGACGTTGCGACTACGAAAGGGGCAGTGAGCGATGATGAACCTGAGGTCAATAGGGAAGCCGATCAGGACTCATTTGAGGATGCGTCGGAGGGCGGTCACGAGGTTCGGGATACACCACAAAAACCCCAACGGGAGCAGTTGCCTGTCCAGTCCCCACAAGTCCCGTCGCCGTCTCCGTCCCCCGACACTTCAGCTCGAGCACTGCGTGCACTTAATCGAGCCAAACGTACGGTAATCAATTTATTAGAATAATTCGTTTAAGTATTAGACTAGGTAGTAGTAGTACTATGTATAAGCTAGTTAATTAAGTAGGTACTTTGTCTTATATTGTAATAAGGTATGTTTTATCTTAGTGGAGAGAGATGTGGCGTTTAGTCTTAAAGTATTCTAAGTACTGAGTTGTAGTAGGTAGTTATATTAATAAATCAGTCTACCGCACACCTCCGTGTTTCACTGACGTAACACTTTTTTGACCTCGTCCAATTTGTAACTTCCTAAATATGTAATCATCACAATGACTGCTCACGTTTAGGTATTTTATAATAGTATAACACTATGTAAAGTTATCGAGTTATTATTAGTACATTATAATTAATTATAACTTAATGTGTAAAGTGAGGTGTTGAACGGCCGAACACTAGAACGCAAATGAAAATGGCGCGCACAGTGTTGCCATAGTGGGATCGCTGTACATGAATGAATCTGGGAAGATATCTTTCTATTTTTAAAATATTTGTTTATTTTTTTACATATCTCAACTATAGTGTATGAATGGCCACACGGTACGTGCTACTACAAGTATTCTAATCTCGAAGACGAAGCAAAGTATAATTACTAAAGTCCTTAACCAGTCAAATCTAGATTCAGTAACATTCAGAACATTTTTGTAGATACAAGCACTTTTTAGGTAATATCGAAACGCACAGTTAATCCGAAAATTTACTATTTGAAAGAGGCGCAACAATATTGTTTCGATAAAACAAAGCCTAACGGTAATAAAATATGCGTATTTAGATAAGTATCTACGATCCTTAAACTGTAGATGAATAATCGAATCATACAGATATTTGCAGGCTATTGGTACCTATTTACTTATTTGGTAGGCATACTGAAACAAATCCAACAGTCGGTAAGTGGTTTAGCCCCGTTGAATGTAGGTACATTATAATATCATGCTTGGTTTCGATAAGTCGTAATTGGCGGTAGTAATTTTATTCATTCGTTTCGAATCTAAATAAACGTGTGTATTGTTAGTAATCGGATATACGTTGAAATAGTGTCTCGATTTTATAGAATAGTATGTAGCTCGGTATTGTAGTGTTTTAACCGTGCTAAACGTGTGATAAAGGTATCGGAAGTGCTTAACATCTAAGTGTAATGGTGTAGGTAGGTACTTGAACTAATAGAGTTATTATGTATTAATATATACGGGTCCGCACTTATTAGCGAAAATTGATTCATCATAGTAGAAATTTTATGTAATAAGTATCTATTCGTATATAAAGTGTATTTGGCAAAAGCGCTACGGATCTTGAATTGAGTATTTGTCTCAGTGCGATATTCTAGATGTTATTAGGCCTCATACTTCATGATCTTTTACATTAAAGCAGATGGCATAAATTAAGTATACAAAACAATATCGCCTGAATCTTTCCAAATAATAGGTTTTGAACCAAGAATGATGCAATTGTAGATTCGCTTAAGTAATCTTATCCCGATTATCATACTGGGATGGATTGAGTGAGAGTTGTGCTTTTCAAAATTATCTCTAATGTTTGGGCAGGTATCATCGCAAGTCGAATGATTATATAGGTGCAATTCTATACATTCGAGCCGTGCAACTTAACTAAGTTACCGGTAGATGGTGCCTACGTCGCCCCAAGACGTAATGAGGTGAAAGAATTTGACGGTCGAGAGCAGTGTCTCGGTGGTCTAGTTGGTTAAGGCGTCTGGTCCGGCAAACCAGAAGACGCGGGTTCAAATCCTGCTCGAGATCAAAAATTTTTTCACATTAAATTTGTGAATTAAACGACGTATTTACGTGTGAGGACAATGTTCATAAGGAGATATAGCCCTGCGTGCGCGATATTTCTATTCTTGACCAAAATAGGACAGACTGCCGAAAAAGCAAGCCCTTAACATAAATGTGCCAGCTGTAAGAAGTTCATAAATCCATCCAACTACCTAACACTAAATGTTATACTTACTGTTACATTCAGCATATCAATTGGCATACAGCAGCCAGCAACAGCATCTTTGTATTTCCGCTTCAGAATGGCGGTAGAATCGTGTTTACTACATTTAATACTTTTGTGGTATAATTTTGGAGGTACCCGCTTGTTTATATTTGGTTATTTTGCAGAAAACATTTAAGATTGTGATTGTGTATGTAGTTGACAAGATAGAAGTTATAGCGAAACTAAGTTCAGGGAGTCCCTTGGGATACTAATGACATTTCGTTGTTTTATTGTACGGCATTGAGACTTCAACGCCAGTAAATAGTCATTTGCATAGGATGTAAAAGCGATAACAAAATCATATAAATTGATATGAGTTATAAGAGCTATGCTGCCCTACTTTAGCTAAAAAAGGGTTAAGCCACATTTTGTCATTTTCGAGTTAATAATGCAAAGTGACACAGCGCAAAATTCTCTACATTTCCTTCTAAGAACCATACCTGTATCATTATTTATTACGGAGATACAGAGTGTCAGCTAACCGTTAAGTGACACATTTTTTATAGTTTGCTTAGATAAAAATTAGCTAACCCACAAGACTAGATTACAACAGGGGTAAAGTATCATAACTTCACGAAATATAAATATTTTATGTTCAATTTTCTTGGCTAAAATAAAGTTATTCATTAATGCTAGTCTTATGTCCAACTAACATCCTATAACTCAGCTAAAGACTAGCAAAGTTTCAGCTAATCTCACAACAAAGCTAAATTATAAAAGGGTTATCATCAAAAACTTTATTAAAAAACAGTTATGATCCTTTAACCCCTTTTAAAGTCAATTAAAACAAGTAATTTTAAACATAATAAACATCAGCAAATAGGGGTTGAACCTCATTACTAGACTAGAATAAAGTTATTTGGTGTTCACATTTCATCACCAGGCATCTCGGCTAGTGTATTTAGACTTGATTCCTGTACTACCAAGAAGTTCGGCAATCGAAATATAGTAAGTATAAGAAGACATTAGTCACGAAATTCTGTAGTTCTAGGTCAACGGGAAGTAGGTACCTACATTAACAATTTTGATTTTCATAATAATGTAGAAATATACGTTTCTTTGCGACATAAACAACCTTGACTTTTCCGAATTAACTTCAAAGTTTGACGTTTTTACAGCTTCAAGGAACTCATAGACTTGTATGTATGTAGGTGTTAAGTTCAAGTTAATACCTCTTCGCATTCACGAGATAAAGGGTCTTGACACTCAGACGGACGGGCGGACGGATGGACGGACGGACGGATGTGTACGTACTAAACCCTCGTTGGGCTAGTCCACCTCGACTCGCACTTTTCCGATGTTATTTCAGTAACTTTTTGTAGTCAGGTTTTTATAAAAATAAATTGAAGCATTGGGAGCAACAAGGGCGTTCGATACCCAAAGTCCGTTTTGATGTTATTACATTAAAATATGCACAAAGCCATCTAGTTTCGTATATCAAAAACTCGTATCGATTACTGTAATCCAGGTGACGTGAGAATCATTAATGTCGGAGGTGGCGCTACGCCCTTGTTGCATAGATAACAAAAGTGCGTTTAAATTGAAACACATAACGACATGTCTGCAGTTTGAAAAACTTTTTAATGTAAAAATGAATGTAAGAAGATATTCTAGTGACTTTAGATCAGATGCTGGCCAGAGTTAACATGAGTCTCCCTAAAAAGAAAGGTAAAATAGAAGGTAAAGAATAAAAAGGTTAAAGGTTAAAGAATAAAAAGGGCTTGGACCACGGCTCGTGCAAATTCAGATCCAAACATCTCTGAGGTGAAACGCAAATTAAATGGCGCCTCGAGAGCCAGCAAAAGAGCAATTGTCAGGGCTAAGTTCGATTTCGTCGGCAGAATTGGTGAACGGCTAGCAGGCTACCCTTCAGGGAGTCGCGAATTCTGGTCGCTTGCCAAAGCTGCCGAGGGAAATTTCTGTCGGTCAGGTTTACCACCTTTACTTAAACCCGACGGTAATTTGGCCCAGAGCGCTAAGGAGAAAGCCGACCTTTTGGGTTTTCTCTTTGCCTCTAACTCGACCATGAGCGACGGGGGTGCTTTGCCGCCGGATATTCCGTGGTGTGGAACTTCCATGCCGGAAGTAAAATTTACACAGCGGAATGTCCGACGTGAGCTTCGATCCCTGGACGTTCATAAGTCGAGTGGGCCGGATGGTATACCCGCGGTGGTACTGAAGCAGTGTGGTCCAGAGTTGTGTCCGGTACTTACACGTCTTTTCACGCGTTCATATTCCAAGCAACAAGTCCCGGCGTCGTGGAAGATTGCGTATGTGCATCCTGTGCCCAAGAAGGGTGACAGGACCGACCCGGCCAACTATAGGCCTATAGCCGTCACCTCCCTTTTATCTAAGGTGATGGAGCGTGTAATTAATACACAGCTCCTGAGGTACCTAGAGGAACACGACCTGCTCAGTGACCGGCAGTACGGTTTCCGTCACGGTCGCTCGACGGGCGATCTTCTGGTGTGCCTCACACACCGATGGGCGACGACTATCGAGAGTAAGGGCGAGGCTCTAGCAGTAAGCCTTGACATCTCTAAGGCCTTTGACCGGGTCTGGCACCGTGGTCTTCTTACGAAATTGCCCTCATATGGACTGCCCGAGAGATTATGCGGATGGGTGTCTAGCTTCCTGGCCGGTAGAAGCATCAAGGCCGTCGTTGACGGCAGCTGTTCAGACAGCATGGCCATAAACGCTGGAGTACCGCAAGGCTCAGTGTTGTCCCCTACTCTGTTTCTGCTGCATATCAATGACATGTTGTCTATTGACGGCATTCATTGTTATGCGGACGACAGTACGGGGGACACTTGTTACACGGGCCGCCCCGGTATCTCTCGGGACACGGTGAAGGAAAATCGTGAACAGCTTGTGTCTGAAATCGAGGCTACTCTTACTAGAGTGTCCGATTGGGGTGGACAAAATCTTGTCCAGTTCAACCCTTCCAAGACACAAGCGTGTTTTTTCACCGCTAAGCAAACCCCAATTACTGTAGCGCCGCAATTTCAGGGCACATCTCTTTCCATCTCCAGAAGTATAAGTAGTATATTATTGGGCATTCTACTCCACCTTAAGTTCCATCAGCTCTCTTCGTTCGCTTCTGTCACTCTCAGTGGAGTAGAATACCCAATAATATTTTTGCCATCCAAATCAGCAGTGTGCATTTGCGCTTCCACACTAATAGCACAGTCGTCAGATATAGACTTAGGCATTCCATCCCTCCTGTCGCTCTGCGACACGCCTCGCTCCAGATGAGACAGAATTTACCATTTATAACCTACGACGTTTTCTGTAGCCAGTTTGGCTCGACTACTTGTAGTTATAAATATTTATGTTATAAATTCATCTTTTCACTACGAATCCATCAGTATTGCATAGCAAACATGAAATTCGTTAAACAAGCACAATCGTTGCAAGTCAATCCAATCAGCGACGATTTAACAAAAAACAAGTTACGTCATGGAGAATTATTACCGAACACTGTACGTTGCATCATTTGCGGACCATCAAATTGTGGAAAAACTAACTTATTGATTGGTCTTCTATTGCACGAAAATGGATTGACATTTCAGAATGTTTATGTGTATTCTAAAACTCTACATCAACCGAAGTACATCTTTTTAGAAAAGGTTTTACGAAGGGTACCTGGTATCACTCTCCAGAAATACCAAGCAAATGATGACGTTTTGAAGATTTCAGATGCAAAACCTAATTCTGTGATTATTTTTGACGATGTAGCATGTGAAAATCAAAGTAATATGCGTGATTATTTTGCCATGGGAAGACATAAATTGATTGACTGTTTTTATTTAAATCAAACTTATACCAAAATACCTAAACAACTTGTTAGAGATAATGCTAACTTAATTGTGCTTTTTAAGCAGGATGAAGTTAATTTGAAACATATTTACGAAGAACATGTTAACACCGATATGACATGGATGAAATTTCGAGAAATGTGTTCCCTAATATGGAAAGAGCCTTTTGATTATGTGGTAATTAATAAAGATTGTTCAAAAAACAATGGTTGCTATAGAAAAACGTTTGATACTTTTGTATTATTAGATGAAATTTGAATATTTAAGTAGACTGCAGTCACTTTATTGTTATTCTTTAATTGGTTCTTATTCGATTACCACATATTTTACATAATGGATAAATCATTGAAAAAACAAATTGTTGATGCGACACAAGCTGTCAAGAAAAAAATACGTAAAATGAAGGATTTTGAAGATAGTAATAGGTATGCTCTTAATGCAGTTTTTAAGCCTGTTACAGAATCACTCAATTTAATAACCAACACTAATAACCACTTAGCTCCAACAAAAAAGGAGGAAAAAGTAGAACCCCAAGAACCACAAGACCAAGATATGAAAGAAACAGATGATATCAGTATTGCTAGTAACGAATCGGAACCCTCATCAGACTCTTCATTTCAGTCATTAGTCGGTACTAATCCAGATGCATCATCTTGGTCGTTATCTTCACAAGTACTATCAGATGTACCGTTTGGTATAAGAAATGAACGTGGAAAGTTAATGATGGGTTCCTCTAACATAACTATGGGGGATAAAGTTATTACTGTAGCCGGACACAAGTATGAAAGTACCCCTGGGTTGCGAGAGTTACTGTTAAAAAAGGACATTGATCTGAGCTTGGTTAATGACTATGACAAGCAAAATTATAAGGCAATGTTACTTGTAACGAATGCACATCGTCGTGATTTCGATTCAAAAAAACCAATTAAAAGTAATAAAGGACAAAAATATTTGCAAGTTATTAAACCACTTTTCGATCAAGAAAGTAGAAGTCCAAGTTGTAGACAAAAAGTAGGAAAAGGATTACCTTTAACAAAAATGTGGAAAAAAAACACAGATTTTGTATATTGGGATGATCCCAATGAATTGGTTGATAGATTAAAGTTATTAATTGCTTCTCGAGATGCTGGTAACACAGGACTAGACAATGAAATAATATCTATTATTGAAGAACTACGTGAAAGCAAAATTATTAAATAAATAAATCTACTAATATTGTATGTGTGTCATTTTACTATATACCGTTCAACATAATACACCTTTAATATGAATGTAGACAAATTTGGACATTATATTCATAAGCGAATGCGTATATCGGAAATACTTGATTTTAATGATAACGCATTAATAAAATCTGATTATGGAGATTATGACTTGAAGACATCGAGGCTAAAAGGTGTCAAACCTCCTCAATACGCAGATGATGCAGTAAATAAAGCATATGTAGATGAATTGAAAGGTGTACTAATCAATGACTTACGAAAATTGCAAAGTTCTATTCCAAATAGTGTTCAAAACCACATAGAGAAAGCTTTAAAAACAATAATGTCTGAGATAGACACTCATTTGGAAAGCAAATTTTACACAAGAAAAGCAGTTGATAAACTAGTTCAAGACGCAATTCAATCTATATTAAAAGATCGAAAAACATAGACCTCAAAGTTTGTTAAAATGACAAAACAACAAGTCGTCAATGAAATACATAAAGCAGCACGAAAAAATTTTCCTCGACGATCTGTAATTTTAAAAGGTATTGATGATTTGTGGCAAGCAGATTTAGCTGATATGCAAAACCTAAAAACCTTTAATAAAGGATATAACTATATTTTAATAGTTATTGACTGCTTCTCAAAGTACGTTTGGGTGGAACCATTAAAAACTAAATCCAAACATGAGGTCTCTCTTGCATTTGAAAAATTACTTTCTACTAATCACAGGATACCAACTCATCTGCAAACAGATATGGGTACCGAGTTCTATAATTCTACATTTCAAAAGCTTTTACAGAACTATAATATTAATCACTACTCTACATTTTCAACCAAAAAGGCTTCAATTGTAGAACGAGTTATTAAAACTATTAAAAATAAATTGTACAAATACTTTAGCTTGAACGGACACTATAAGTGGATAGATGGTGGCTTGAACGGTATTGTGAAGACATATAACAACTCAAAACATCGTACTATTAAATTTGCACCTGTTAATGTCAATAAGTTTAATGAAACGGACATTAAAAATAATATTACGAATTCCATGATAAAGGTAGCCCAAAAATGTCGTTCAAAGTTTATAATTGGTGACAAAGTTCGAATTAGTAAGTACAAACATATATTTGAGAAAGGATACACTCCTAACTGGTCAACCGAATTATTTACTATAAAAAAGATAAATAACACTGAACCAATAACATATCGCATCGAAGATAATCAAAAACAAGTCATATTAGGAACTTTTTACGAACAAGAGCTTCAAAAGTCGTCCTGTCCTGGTGTCTATTTAATAGAAAAGGTATTAAAAAAGAAAGGGAACAAACTGTTTGTAAAATGGTTGGGTTTAAATAACGAAGAGAACAGTTGGATTGATAAGACTGCAATAGTGGAATAAGTTAAATATATAAGTGATATGTAATTTTAAAGTATATTCATTATTCTTTGGATAATGCAAGGTGGTGGACTAATAAACAATATCATTAATCATTTACCGTTCGAACTACACATACCCGGTTATAACTATTGTGGACCAGGAACAAAGCTTTCGAAACGATTACTACGTGGTGATAAAGGTGTAAATAAGTTAGACGAAGCTTGTATGCATCACGATATCGCATACGCAAACTACACAGACTTGCCTAACCGTCAAAAAGCCGACTTACGTCTTATAGATATGGCTAAACAAAGACTTAAAGCAAAAGATGCTCGAACAGGGGAAAAGATTAGTTCGTGGATAGTAAACAAAGTTATGAAAGCTAAATTGAAGTCTGGTGCTGGTGTTAAGACCTTTAATAACTTTGTTAGAAAAATAAAAAGAAAAATCAAGAAACTCTCACCTAAAGATAATAAGTCATTAATAAATGTAGCTTATATGGCTGCCAGAAAATTAGTTCCATGCATTCCAAAAGTTCGAGTACCTCGAATGATACCTATACCAAAAACTGGAGGCATTCTACCTTTAATCCCAATTTTTGCTGGTTTATCTGCTTTAGGAGCATTAGCTGGTGGTGCAGCTGGTATTGCAAAAACTGTGAATGACTATAAACATGGTCAGAAAAAATTACAAGAAACTGAACGTCATAATAAAACTATGGAGGCTATAGCAATAGGTAAAGGTCTATACATTAAACCGCATAAGCAAGGTCAGGGATTGTTTATAAATCCATCAAAAAACTAATTGATCAGCTACCTAATCGTGCTTTAACTAATATCGATATTCAGAAGTATGGCCATTGTATTCCACATTTTCGAGGAGTTTATATGAAGGATCAGTTACCAAAAACACCTAAACGAATTGAATGTGCTATAGTTAACCTAGATAATTCGAGAAATGATGGAACGCATTGGGTAGCTTATGTTAAAATAAACAATTATTGTGAATATTTTGATAGCTATGGTGATTTAAAACCGCCAAGAGAATTAATGTTATATTTTAAGAACTGTGATGTTCATTATAACTATGATAGATATCAACAATTTAACACAATAGTTTGTGGACATATGTGTTTAAGTTATTTGCAAACTTTTTGGATTAAATACTATAAATCTTTATTATAATTATAATACTTTAAATAAAAATACTATAAATCTTATATCACTCTTTCATTTCCATCATTTGCAAGATGTCACTCACCTTATCGATAACTGGAAACTCATCGGTATTATCTACCTATTATTCAGACACGTTGCCATTAGCTGAGGAGTATGAATGTGCATTATTACATTTCTCTACATATAATTCTATTCCAAATTTTGATAATACAAACAATAAATTATACTATGGTTCTAAAAATGTTATTCAGATACCTGAAGGAACTTATGAATTACAAGATATTAGTGACTATTTAAAAACTGAGATAAAAGATGCATCCATAAAACTCCAATGTAATAACAACACCTTAAAAACGATGTTATTTTGTACATCAAGTATAGATTTTACTAAAGAAGATACATTTGGAAGTTTATTGGGATTTAAAAAGCAGATCTTAGAGGCAAATAAATATCATGTATCAGAGTTTCCAGTTAACATTTTGCCTACGACTGTCATAAGGATTGAATGTGACATAGTTAGCGGTTCCTATATAAACGGTCAATCCAGTCACATCTTACACGAATTTGCACTTAATGTTCCACCTGGATACAGGATTATAGAAATTCCGAAAAACGCAATCTACTTTCCGTTAAATCAAACCAATATAAGCTGCATACAGATAAGGCTGTTAGATATAAATAATAACTTAATAAATTTGCGAGGTGAAGAAGTGCAGTTGTATCTACATATCAGAAGAAAACAATGATAGATTATAATAAATATGTGGTTCGTCCAACTAAAACTAACAGTCCTACTAAAACTATCAAACCCATAAGAGCTCGCTCCAAAAAGGTCATAAAATTGAATAATAATAATAAAGCATTTCTTAAAGCGATCGGTTTATTAAAATGAATATACTAGATGTTTTATCCGCTCCTGCATACAACAACTCTGTGGAAGGAATTGAATTTCACTCTTACAAGCCTTACGTAACAAGTTTCAATAGAAGCGATGAAATCAGGATACCTATTAATCAACAAGACTTGTATATATTACCCTCAGCAAGCACTTTGTTTTTGGAAGGAACTGTTGTTGTAAACAAGGGTGGAAATTCGAAAGAGAGAGTCAGTAGCGTTCATTTCACAAACAATAGTTTACTTTACTTGTTTCAAGATATAAGGTATGAGATAAATGGAGTGGAAATAGATAAAATAAAAAACGCTGGTATAACTACCACAATGAAATCATTAATATCAATGAACGAAAACGAGGCTAAAGTATCTAATGCTTGGGGTTGGAATATCGATGGCATAAATAGTACAAATGGGGGTAGCTTTTCTGCTTCTATACCCCTCTGTAACATTCTTGGTTTTGCAGAAGATTTCAAGAAAGTAGTGATAAACAGCAAACATGAACTAATATTGTTGAGAAGTAATACTAATCTGAACGCCTTAAAACTTAACGAAGGTGAAACGGTAGAAGATATTATTATAAATAAAATAATATGGCGCGTACCACATGTCAAAGTATCCGATAGAGAAAAAATAAATATGTTAAAACTGTTAGAAAAAGATCGACCACTCCAGATGATATTCAGAAATTGGGATTTATATGAATATCCTGCTCTACCAAAAACTACTAAACATACTTGGTCCATAAAAACATCATCGCAAATAGAGAAACCAAGATTTGTTATTATTGGTCTGCAAACAAATAGAAAAAATAATTCAAAATTGGATATGTCTCGGTTTGATCACTGTGACGTTCGTGATGTAAGAGTATACCTAAATTCAACCTACTTCCCTTATGAAAATTTAAATTCAAGTTTCTCAAATAGCAGAATTGCTTTAATATATGAACAATACACCAGATTCCAACACTCTTATTACGGAGCTCGTCGCGGTGAACCGTTATTAAGTGAGAAACAATTTAAAAATATTGCTCCGTTATTTGTCGTAGATTGTTCTAGACAACCAGAAAATCTTAAGTCAGGTCCTGTTGTCGATGTTAGAGTAGAAATTGAAAGTGATATTGATATACCAGATCAAACTTCTGCATATTGTCTTATTTTGAACGACTGTATAATCGAGTATAAACCGTTAAGTAGCACCGTGAGAAAGATATCATGAACAAAAATACTATGATAGTAGATGTTCAAGGTTTTAAAGATCTTTATAATAACTTTATAGTCAAGGAATTAGCTATAGCTACTTTGGAACATACTCATATATTCTTAATAAAACCTCCTTATCCGTTCTCCTCGCTGACTGATGAAGAAAAAAGACGTACTAGGTGGATTGAAAGGAATAGAGGTTACTGCTGGAGCGAAGGATATATAGACTACAGAGAATTTTCTAGAATAATCAAACCCTATTTGAAGGAAAAAAAGGTTCTTGTTAAAGGTAGTGAGAAAATAAAGTGGGTTCAAGAGCTATGTGGTCATAATAATGTTTCTGACATATGTGAAAATAAAAGTGTTCCTAATTTAAAGACTCTTAGTGATCTTTACTGTAAAGATCTATTTTTGTATAACTGTTTTGCTCATAAGAACTATTGTGCTTTAAGGAATGTATTGTGTATTAAGCAATGGTGTTTAAAAAATAACTTTTGTATTTTATAATTTGAATAAACTTAATGAATGTTTTACTAATATACTGTTGTTTTTCATACTATTTCCTACCCAAGGTTTCTCGAACTCTGCCCCACATCGTGCCCAATAATATACTTATTCGTAGTCATCGTTCTCAATATTATACCATTTATTAAATGTCTAATATAATTTACATTGATCTTAAACCTTTTTGATGTTGGTTTGAAAAAACTGAGATGATTTAAGTATCAGCTAGACTATATAACTTTAACGTTTGAATGATTTAAATAGCACTCTTCTTATTATGAATTCATTAATATGATTCAAACAAATGCGACGCCTGGATGATTTTAAATAGCTGACTTCATAATGAAGTACCTTGATGACAGGTATTTCGAATGGTAGGTATATGTAATATAGTTTAATATAGTATTGGTAAATCGTATATTGAAAAATATATTATTTCATAAAAAAAGAAGGTACGAAAAAAAATATCCAAAAAGAGAAAAATAAACTCAATTGGAATCGAACCATGGTCATCTGATTTCGAGTCCGCCTGATATTTAACCAAGCTATTTGTACGCTTGTCGATTATGCTGAAATTTACCTACGTATTGTAATGTAAAAAGTAATTTGCAGACATCAATAACACGTCGTATTATATTACAAATACTTATACCATGATAAAAATATACTTACGTCTCAATCCAAGATATTAGCTATCTACATACATAGACTCACGCCTCTTTCCTAGTAAGGGTAGACAGAGGCATATCATAATCAATTTATTTTATTTTGATATAAAAACATTTTGATAAGAATATCTGTTATATAATGTACTAGACGATTTCCCTCGGTTTTCGCACCCGTAGGAATACGGGAATAAAATATAGCCTATGTCATTCAGGGACAGTGTAGCATTCCAACTGTGAAAGAATTTTTGAAATCGATGCAGTAGTTTTGGAGCATATTAGAGACAAAACAAACAATCAAACCTTTCCTCTTTATAATATTAAGATAACCTACGCTATTCGAAGCATTGTGCGCTTAGGAATGATGTACAAAAAACTATTTAGAAACATTATATTGGGTAATGTGTAGGCATTATGTATTAATAAAATAAATTTTTCATGTAAATCATGTTTTTATTTTCAGTCAATTACCTACTTTAACATCTTAATAAATCTAATTTAAAATATCAACAAACACTTTTTATGTACCTACTAAAAATCACAATCAACTAAAGTTTTTGATATTTTCTTAACTAAGGCCTCAGTATCGTCCATAACACTGTCGACACAATCCTTAACAATATATTGTGCGTTCAACAAAATGTTCTCACTTTCACTATAACTTGCTTGTGAATTGTTATTACTTAAATCAATTACTGAAATTTTTATTAATTTAATTCCTCTTCTTGGTGATTCGCTGATAACAAAAGATTTCTTAACGTTACATTTTTTTATAGTTTCTCTGCAACGTTTCTTGTATTTCTTTTCTTTTGCCAATGGCCTCACTTCTGGTTCCTTAGATACATCGGTAGGCCTGTTTTCAATCAGCTCATAGAAATCTCTGGGGGTCCAAGGGTCTTGAGCATATTGGCTTAGGATAATCTCTGAATCCGTTATCTATAACAAATAAAAACATACATAAGAATTATTTTTGTTTTAGAATATTTATATTAAATATATATTACCTATCATAATATATTAACTTCTTCAATTCGTATATGTAACAGGTACATAAATCAGTAATAGAGCGAAATAAATTACTTACCGATGACATGACTGTAGTTTATTTAGACGTCTTACTGTGACTAATAAATCGAAATTCTAATTAATTAGAAAAGCAACATATAAATCAGGTCACTGTCCTTTCAATATATATTGGAAGGGGCAATGATGTGATACGCATACGTATATGATCATGTTTCAACATGAAATTTAGACAAGTTTGCAAAATAAAATACATTATCTATAATAATTAATCAACAAAGGGTTGGAACTGATTCAAATCCTAGATTACGTTTAACAATCTATGTAGAAAGGAGTTGGAGACTTGAGTTAGGTATGTATACACATATACGTATGGTATGGTATGGTGCACATATCCATAAATGTCCACATTTTACCTTATGAAAATTTGTTTCACTTAGTGTAGGTGAGTATATTGCTATGTATTAATGGTTAGGGCAGGTTGTGACTGTTTTGCTGTTAACAATACTATATTACATACATATATATATATTAAGTCGTGTGGTTCCTGGTGACACAGAATAGACCCACCCCTCTCTTCCTAGTGGGGGTCGTAGAAAACGACTAAGGGATAGATAGAAGCGTTCGTGGCCCCGCAACGCAGCGGATAGCCACAACCTGCGCCTGTTCATTTAAACACGGCAATACCGTCGTAAGGTGAAATTTGAGCATATTATATATGCCTATGTCCATACCTTGAGGGATAAAGGCGTGACTATATGTATGTATGTATGAAAAGGTTCATATTATTAGTAAAATGTATGTTCTGAGTTATTGATCTAAGTTCTTTAGTGCGGAAGTTGTCTTTTAATAAAACAAAACTGAAACTTATCAAATTTTATTTATAAAAGTATAATGATTTGTATGTGCATATTTACAATTATACAATCTTATATTATTCTTAATACAATCTCATTATATTACTTAGTTAGGTAGATAGAATATTCTTTATTGTACACCACATTGGATTACAAAGATAGATACTTAATTATAAAACATATGAAGGTTGATACAATCGACGGTCACTTTCAGACACTTAACTACATACTTTATCTACATATTACTGTGTTACTAACAATCATCTTATTTACCTAAGTACATTCTTATTATAACAAGACAATTAGGTTCATCAATTTAAATAAATAAATATAAATATTGTGGGACACTTTCACACAACGTCACCTAGTCCAAAGTAAGCTACTATAAGCTTGTGTTATGGGATCTAGACAACTGATAAACATACTTAAATATTTCTAAATACATACATATTATACATAGAAAACATCCGAACTCCGAAACAATCATTTGTGGATCACACAAATATTTGAGTCGGTCCGGGATTCGAACCGGAGACCACTGCGCCACCGAGGCAAATTTAAATTAACCTTTGAAAATTGAAAAATGTCCCCATGCCCAGGTTGCAACATTGCAATTTGATATGATACGTTTATCGTCATTGCTTGATAATGCTACTTTGTTTACGCTTTGAGTAAATATTTCATGTTTGATAGATTTGAATAGAATATTTTTCCTATGAATTACCTGATTCTTAAATAACACATTCTGATAATCATCTATCGTTAAATCACGCACCACCGAATGTTTAATTCCTTTTGCTTTTTTAATTACATTATTCGCTGTTTTTAATGAATATAATTTTGACCTCAATCCAACAAATTCAGTAATAAGTTTACCACCCATCTCATCTTTCATCAATCCTGGTACTTTTTTATTACTTTGAGATATCATAAATTCATTTTGCGTGCTATAGTTACTAGTATCAAAATACTGTAAAAAGTTATATTTTAAATCACTATAGAAGTCATCGGTGTAGATTAAATAAACAAAAGAATCTGTATCGGTATAGCATAGTTGTATTCTGTTACCATAAAAAGGCTTAACTATATTATAATGAAAATGATACATATGTGCTTTAGATAGCTCTAAAACTGAAAAACCTATATATATTGGTTTATCTAAAACTAAACGATCAGGCTTCATTTGAATTGCCACTAAGTTTTCCGATAAAACTGATGCACTATGAAAATAAGGATTGCTTATAAGTTTCTCAGCGCAGAAAGATTTTTTGGTAATATTGTTAGATGAACTCCAAGAGTTAACTAAATGAACTGTCACCCTCTTTTCAGTGTTTTCTAATGTTTTTCCAAAAACGCTATTGTTTAATAACTTGAAGAAATCCTGTTCAAATACAGTAATTGCCTTTTGTCGTAGTTGTGTATTTAATTCTATATATTCTTTCAAATATGCACTTTGGCGAAACGTAATGACTCTATGTATTTTACGTAAAATTAACCCATGTTCAAGGCATTTCTTTAGATGAACGTAATGAATCACATAATTATACTTATTGTAAAGATTTGAAATAAGTTTTTCCGTTTTTCCGCCGGGCGGTATGCATTTTTCAGCACAAAAAGGTAAGTCGTTATGTAAAATATGCAAGGAATCAGGATATAAAAGATCGACTTCTAGTATAAATCCCCATTCTGCATTGTCTCGGATATTTTCTATGTATAACTGATTTATTTCATGCTGATTTAAAAATCGAAAATCTGAATGCGGTAAGTATTGACACATGCTATATCCGTACAGATTGTTACAGTCTAAATAGGTTATAAAACATTGTGGTTTTGCTGCATCATACGAAGGCATATATTTATTATTAGCTTTAGCATAACGATAGGAACACATACATAAACCTCCTCTAATACCGCTTTGAATCATTCGCAAGATAGATAAGTCTGATATGAGTTCTAATCTAACGCCTGTTTTCAAAAGCATTGCGTCAAATGATAAACTAGGTGCAGTAATGTAAAACGCAGGATCGAGTTTATAATGTAACTTACAAGTTTTTCGAAAATTTTGAAATATGTCGGTAAGTAAAAGTACGTCTGTCTTTAAATATAAGTCTGTATATTCACCCATTGTCTTTATATTAAATTTATACCATACTAATTTAGCATGGTCATAGTCCTCCTGTGATATATGTTCATTGCATAAAGAATTGAAAAACAAATGTTTTGCTGGTAATGTTTTTTCTTCATAACATTTCCAACTACTCATGTAATCGTAGGGATAAATACCTTTTCGTGTAAGTAATAGAAACTGGTCATTATTAGGATAATGTTTGCGCAAATTAATAAAATCATCTATTTGCATAGTTTTTGAGAGTTTGTCTAAACTAGTACCTAAGAAATGAAACGAATCTAAAAATCTAATCTGTACATAATCATTCGAGTTGATAGGTATAAATTTTGAAAACGAAATGTATTTTTCTTTCGTTTTAGGTATGATATTTAACCTGCCAGGCGTTTCTCCTAATTTTTTAATAAATAGATGACAGTCGTATCCTGACAAATTATGAAAAAAAATGGGTATAAACATAGGTATCTTATATTGTAAATTACAATGACGATGCGCAGCGCCCCGATATCGTCCGGTTATATGACAATGATCTCTGACTTTATTATTCCATAACAGATTTTCACATATATGACATTTCCAAGCATTTTTATAATCCCTATCATCTTTCTCAGTGAATATCATAGATACATTTTGAATCAATATATTGTAAATTCTCTTGATATCTTCAGTAAGAAAATCTACAAATTTAGAAATACAATCAATTCCACGATACGTTTTGAATTCATTAAAATTATTACTGCATGATGAAACAATATTATACGCAAAGGCCGAAGGAATGTGACGTTGTAAGCGTAACGTATTTGTGGTATCAGATTCATGGTTGCAAATAGGTTCGAGTAATGTTTCAAAATCAGCATAGATAGTGAATGGAACATTTTGTTTTCTATCATAGTTTTTAAATTGTAAAAATGAGCCTTTTTCAGGCAAAACAGTAACAACTCCTCCACATAAATGGTTATCAAATTCGTTTTCACTAGGAAAAAACACTAAACAAGTTTGACAAAAATATAGCTTACCGTGATGCTTAGTTATTTGACTTCTAACGAGCCGTGGTAAATCTTTGATAAGGCAATAATGAGACGACTCACTAGTTTCTAAAAATAATAAGTGTATTATTTTAGATTTTCGATTGATTTTATTAGGTCTATACAAAGGACCTGTTATAGTCTTACTACCTCTTAAACCATAAATGAAAATGTTAAAAGAAGGATTGTTTTTTTCAAAAATATTTATGTCTGAAAAATTCATTGGGAATGAAATATCATTTACGTTCAAGACATCACGAAAATGAGGATATGACGTTACTCTCTCAGGATGTCGATTGGTTGGGTATAAAGCAGCAACTATACACCATAAAAAACAATATCTATCATCATTTTGAATATTCAAACATGCTCTTTTACTTTTTATAAATTTTGGTAAATCTATAAATTTAGATCCACTAAGAGGTTGATACTTGTTAATATTAATTTCTAAATGTGAATTGTTGAAAAACGTCCATCCACTATCTCTCTCTTGAAACTCCTCAATTTTTTTTAATAATATTGACATAACTTTCTCATATGTGGACTTAAAATCGTAATTTAAATGAATGGTAAAATTTTTTGTTGCAAAAGATTTTAACTCTTGTAGATCATTTTTTAACATTAAAAAGAAAGCGAAATACTCAAAATTAACTTTAACGGAATAATGTTTTTGAAGTGAGCTATCTATTAAAGATTTAACTTGATCAAAAATATTTTTTAAGAAACACTCTGGGTAAATATTTACTTCAGATTTAGATATAGTAATACGATAACTTACAATACGTCCTTTGAAACAGGAATGTATTATTTGGACGTTATCGTTGATAGGTACAGTAATATTATTTTTATGCTTATTAGTTCGCAAATGACTACTCCAACAACGAAAACTGATGTTACAACCCGAACAGAAAGGCATTTTAAAATTATATAAAAATTAGTTACCTGTTATATACCTACTTAAGTTAGATTTACTTAAGTAATTTACAATTTTTAATATTATCTATTGCAGATGGACTTTTTTCTTCTATTAACAGTCAACGCCTTGCAAAGCGATGGTATTCTGGAATTGAAAACACAAATTTATTAATACATATGAAATTTAATAAACTTTCAATTCTTTAGTCATGGATAATATATTTAAACAGCAGATATAGATAATCTAGTCACAAAATTTAAATTTTATACCTCCTTAACGATAGAATAGAGCTCAAACCATAGGTACATAAAATATTATTTATTTAAAAATAAAATATTTTAATTGGATATTTGATAAAAATAATGAACACTATACATACATATCTTCACACCAAAATCTCTTGAGGATAGGCAAAGGCACATATCTAACATGCTTACGCCAGAGTATTATTTTTCGTTCCACGTAATAGGTAGCGAGCTTATTGTCGCTGATAGGACACATATTTTTGCTAGAAAACTATCATGATAATAATTAGGTACAAACCTTATAGGAAAAATAATTTCGTCTCTCTGGATGCATCCACTTTAGAGTAAATTTTCGTTCATTACTAATATAATCTTTACGTCTTGAATAAAATATTTTGCTTGAAACCAACACCTCTACTGATCCGCAATTAGTTTAAGCACTTAATCGTCTGAAATTAAAAATTACGCTTACAATAAGCCAAATAATAGCACAATATTACTGAAATATAGTTATAATTACTAAAAAATAAATATCCTCTCTAAATAAAATAATATTTAAACGTTACAATTACCTTATAATGGTCTTCTGGTAGCACTTTAGCAAATTGTTATTAAATAATTTGTATTAAAAAAGATTAAAACTTTTACAAATTAAAAACACTTTTTACTGCATTATTGTCGCAATCGAAATGTAATGCGAAACAAAAGTATAATGTTATTCAATCAATACATCCGGTAGTAGTTTACCTAATATTATTTTTTTTGCAAGATTGTAGTTTCAAATAGGGTTAGCAGACTAGCAGTAAATCGTAAATTACATTAGTATAGTAATTTGCAATACAGTACATGGTGAAAATTTTATAAGAACCCATATACCAAAGTTATTAGTATAATTAGTAACTAATCTAGTAGCATGAAATACAAAAACAAGAATTATAAAGTTGTTTACGTTAAAAAGAATTACTTAGGTACTCACAGATTGCTCTTTTAATTCGTATTATTCGTAATTATCATACTTATAGATAATTAGATTCTATTAATACTAAAGATAAATTATCTTTATTGAGATATTTTTATTTATAATATACCTATCATAAATATTGTACTGTTTGAAATTTGTATTGTTGACAACCTTAATCGCTGTTTAGAATTTCAACATTAACAAACAAAACAAAAGTATCATATTCTCAGTACTATTTTCTAAATATTGCACAATCAATTAAAATGTAAAACATCATTATTATATAGCAGCTAATTTGACTATGGATGTCACTTCCACAAATTTAGGTTCTGTAAAAATTACATCATTACTTCTTTATTGTTGTGGTAATGTAAAGCTGGAATTTAAACATTATAAACAATGCTATAAAATTTTATATTAACAAAGATTTATTTATTATTAAGTAATTTTTAGAAAGACTATGTTAAGTAAGTTTTTATAAACAAACTAGTGAGGACATAATACCCTATATATCTCCATAGATTGTGATCGATTATTAAAATGTAGCAATCAAAATATGAACAGTTAGCAGAATCCATATGAAAACCGAGGCCAGATACTAGTATAATTGTACTCGTATACCTGGTAAGTGTGACAACCCTAAATAATTGCTATTTGCTGCCTTGACTATTTATTAAATATCTTAGTTGATAATTTTTAGCAGTTATAATACATCCAAGGTAAAATGTTTGATTGTTTGTTATTTGTTAATGAATTACACAAATTTTTAATTAGACAAGCTATCAGCCTTGTTTTAGCTTATAATCTCATAATTTTCAAAAGACTTCCATTACAATTCGAGTTGTCTCTTGTGTAATTACTAGCGACGGTCTAAGGTTAATTCCATCCGGCTAGATACATTAGAACTCATCTCAGCTACGGTACAAGGGTTTTGGTAGAAACCTGGTCGGTCTGGGAAAACTCAGTCAGACGACATAGACAGTAAACAGTATCTATCCTTCTTCAATAACCCTCCACAGCAGAACTAAAAATGTAAGTGTTTAAATATTATTTATCTAACATACATACATACATACATATACTCACGCCTCCATCCTCGAAGGGGTAGGCAGAGGCCTATACCGGTTCACATTTCACCGTGTACAATTCGGTCCCACGTAACAGGTGGTGAGCAGATTGCCGTGTTGAAATGTACTGCCGCCATCAGAGCCTCGTCCGTTGTTCAGCAGGTGCACGAGCTTGCACGTGAGGTTGACTTGGGCCCGGAGGTGTTGGCAGGGCCCCACTACACTCCTAACATATAACATCTTTTTTAATGTTTAACAGGTTTATTGACATATTATTTATTTTTTTACAGGTCAGACTCCGAGTGCGAACAATACAATAATTCTACGAAATGCAATCAAGTCATACCTAAAAGCAAGACTAAAGGTTCTAGAGTGAAAAAGTCTCTTGCTAATATAAGGTAATTATTTGAACAAAATCTATATACTTAGTACTTAAATTTTCAGAAATCCATAGGTGCTACCAGTTCAACAGTTTATTTTATATATATGTATTTGTTTTTTGTTTCAGAAAACCTGTAAAAACAAGTGATGTGTTTAACATTAGTCGTGGCGCAAGTGAATACAGACAGTCTTCCTCACCCGTGCTATCATCATATTTCGTAAATAGAGTGGCTAATGGTAACGAACGTCGAGATCTCAACACCACGGGCGACTACTTTGTGGATGTCAAGGTGTATAAAACAAGTGATGTTCATCAAGCAGATCCACTAACGCTCTGGAAAAAAGCGTTGATTCGAATAAAATTCCAGACCAACGAAGACACTCCTGAGTGGCGTAAGCTTCAAGCGTTCGTGCAATCTGTTGACGCATTATGTGACGAACAACCTAGGTTTATCTCAAACGAATAACGATGAGTTTTTGTACTTGTAATAATTAATATTGTATAGTAATTATTAATTAATAAATAAAATCTCATTCTACTTTTGGGGTGTGTTTCTTTTGTTGTTCAACAATTTACGCACCCTGTCTCTTGGTTGTACGTAGTTGCTAATGCGATGAAGCACTAAACGCACATGTCTATGTCGACTGTGCTATAAGTGTGGAAGCGCAAATGCATACTACATACATTGTCTCTTGGTTGTACGTAGTTGCTAATGCGATGAAGCACTAAACGCACATGTCTATGTCGACGACTGCATAAATACGCACATGTCTATGTCGAACAACTGTGCTATAAGTGTGGAAGCGCAAATGCATACTGCATACATCCGTCTCTTAGCCTCTTGGTTGTACGTAGTTGCTAATGCGATGAAGCACTAAACGCACATGTCTATGTCGACTGTGCTATAAGTGTGGAAGCGCAAATGCATACTACATACATTGTCTCTTGGTTGTACGTAGTTGCTAATGCGATGAAGCACTAAACGCACATGTCTATGTCGACGACTGCATAAATACGCACATGTCTATGTCGAACAACTGTGCTATAAGTGTGGAAGCGCAAATGCATACTGCATACATCCGTCTCTTAGCCTCTTGGTTGTAAGTAGTTGCTAATGCGATGAAGCACTAAACGCACCTGTCTATGTCGACTGTGCTATAAGTGTGGAAGCGCAAATGCATACTACATACATTGTCTCTTGGTTGTACGTAGTTGCTAATGCGATGAAGCACTAAACGCACATGTCTATGTCGACGACTGCATAAATACGCACATGTCTATGTCGAACAACTGTGCTATAAGTGTGGAAGCGCAAATGCATACTGCATACATCCGTCTCTTAGCCTCTTGGTTGTACGTAGTTGCTAATGCGATGAAGCACTAAACGCACATGTCTATGTCGACGACTGCATAAATACGCACATGTCTATGTCGAACAACTGTGCTATAAGTGTGGAAGCGCAAATGCATACTGCATACATCCGTCTCTTAGCCTCTTGGTTGTACGTAGTTGCTAATGCGATGAAGCACTAAACGCACATGTCTATGTCGACTGTGCTATAAGTGTGGAAGCGCAAATGCATACTACATACATTGTCTCTTGGTTGTACGTAGTTGCTAATGCGATGAAGCACTAAACGCACATGTCTATGTCGACGACTGCATAAATACGCACATGTCTATGTCGAACAACTGTGCTATAAGTGTGGAAGCGCAAATGCATACTGCATACATCCGTCTCTTAGCCTCTTGGTTGTAAGTAGTTGCTAATGCGATGAAGCACTAAACGCACATGTCTATGTCGACTGTGCTATAAGTGTGGAAGCGCAAATGCATACTACATACATTGTCTCTTGGTTGTACGTAGTTGCTAATGCGATGAAGCACTAAACGCACATGTCTATGTCGACGACTGCATAAATACGCACATGTCTATGTCGAACAACTGTGCTATAAGTGTGGAAGCGCAAATGCATACTGCATACATCCGTCTCTTAGCCTCTTGGTTGTACGTAGTTGCTAATGCGATGAAGCACTAAACGCACATGTCTATGTCGACTGTGCTATAAGTGTGGGAGCGCAAATGCATACTACATACATTGTCTCTTGGTTGTACGTAGTTGCTAATGCGATGAAGCACTAAACGCACATGTCTATGTCGACGACTGCATAAAACCGCAATGTCTATGTCTGACGACTGTGTTTTAAGTGTGGAAGTGCAAATGCACACTGCTGATTTGGATGACAAAAATATTATTGGGTATTCTACTCCACTGAGAGTGACAGAAGCGAACGAAGAGAGCTGATGGAACTTAAGGTGGAGTAGAATGCCCAATAATATACTACTAGTATAGGGATCCTTGGCGTTGACATCTCCAGTGACGTTCAGTTCCGTAGTCATTTGGAGGACAAGGCTAAGCTGGCGTCCAAGAAGCTAGGTGTGCTCAACAGGGCGCGGCGGTACTTCACTGCTGCGCAAACACTGCTTCTGTATAAGTCGCAAGTGCGGCCGCACATGGAGTACTGCTGTCACCTTTGGGCGGGGGCACCTGAATATCAGCTTCGTCCATTTGACTCGGTGCAAAGACGTGCTATAAGAGTTGTCAACGATCCTATACTTACAAGTGGTGTGGAACCTCTTCGCGACAGGAGAGACTTTGCCTCCTTATGCGTGTTCTACCGACTGTACAATGGTGTGTGCTCTGAGGAATTGTTTGATATGATGCCCACGGCTACGTTCTATCACCGCACCGCTCGCCACAGACAGGGAGTTCATCCTCACACTCTGCGTCCGGAGCGTTCCAGCACGGTTAGATCCGATAGGGGTTTTCTTCCGCGCACGCTTAGGTTGTGGAATGATCTCCCTGCCTCGGTTTTCCCAAACGCCTACAGTATGGGGTTCTTCAAAAGGGGTCTTAGAAGGTTTTTGCAGGGTCGGCAGTGCGAGTGTGGCGCCTCTGGTGTTGCAAACGTTCATAGGCTGCGGTGACCACCAGTCCTTCTGGTGGGCCGTATGCTTGTCTGCCACCTTAGTGGTATAAAAAAAAAAAAAAAAAAAAAAAAAAAGAGAGGTTTGGGCGAAGAATTTACAATATCAGCTCGAGGAAAGAAGGTACCTAAAAAGGTTTTTAGACATATTACTACGCGTTGTTCCAAAAAATGTTGAATGTGTGTTAACCTCCATCAAAATGCACAGCGACATTTTTGTGTGACTTTTGGAATATATGTGACAAAGTGCAGCAAGATACCCTCTTAATGTCGTGTTTAGAAAAAGGTTTGAAAGTTGAGAGAGAATGAGAGAATGAGAACGTTGGGCCTGACAAGTTGAAAAGAGATAATCAAGCTGATTCAGAAGATTAAGGGAATCTGCTGAATCAGCTTGAAGAAGTCGACTGAATATTTTAATGAATCTGATTAATAACACGAAAATCAGAAAAAATATTGAAAAAATTGAATATTTGAACGGTGATTGTAATAAATACACATGTTTCACTTACATTATAATTTAAAATATTATATAAGTATTAAAATTGTTGTTTCCTTGAAAATTAATAGTAACATTAATGACCTATCTGTTTTACCAGTTGGGTGCAACAAGGGCGGATAACACAAGTAAAAAAAACTTGATTATCCAATATTTCTGATTGCTCTAAAATAGTTTTAATACCTGAATCTTTTTGCTAAATCATGGGGCTAATAAATAATAAAGTAAATTTAAGTAAAATCCAAAGTAATAAAATAATATAAGACAACATAACTTTCATTATCAATTTTCTCGAAACTCAATTTTACAACATACGCCCTTGTTGCACCCAATGCTTCAATTTATTTGGCGTTTTATTTACCCACGACTTTAACAAAATTTGACATTGTTTGTTATGAGTTCTTTACTTAAATAACTACGCTAAAAAGTTACACAACAATTAGCTCACTTCGGTATCAGACGCTGCTGCATAAAAAAATGTTCGTTAATTCTTACGTATAAAAATATACATACAAAACATCACAAGTGTCCCCGAGTGTCCCACTTTCGCTTCTTCTGCCTTCATAAGTATCTTTATATATGATCTCGGTTAAGGGTACTCTTGACCAGACCAATGCTCAAATATTATCGATTTAATCAATATGACTACCCCGGGGTCGACCCCTACTAGTTTGTCCATTCACTCTCGCCTCATAAAATCTGTTTCGGCAGTCTATTGATTTTCCATCCATTCTCTCCACATGTCCGAACCAATTAAGCATCACCTTCTCTATCTTAGTCACAACATCTTCTGTTAATGTTCCCAGATTACACTACTTCTTTCTGTACTATCGATATCACTCCAGCTATACTTCGCCAGCTTCTCATTCACTGCATTAAATTTACTTTTATGTATCTTCTGCCACACTCAACTTACAGTACAATTCATTAGCTTAGAGACAAACACTCCTCTTGTAAAGTCATCCTTCACTTTTTAGACACGTTTTGACAGCCTTTGACTCTTTCTCCTGCTCCGAAAGGTGTAAATGGCTCATAAAGGTGTAAATCATTCACTTGATTTCCTGCCAAAACTCTTCATTCAATATCATAGTCACACTTTTCATCTCTTACAAGTTTTGAATCCATGTATAAAAACTCTTTCACGTGTTCCACGCCTTTTCTTTTCATAAATATCGCGCAATTTATCATACATTTCTCTCTTTCAAAAACCATTACTTGCCTCTTGTTTACATTCACATTCATATTAATAAGTAATATTACCTCCTAACTGCAACTCCTTCCCCGATGATGCTAGTATTACCTTATCATCAGCGTATAGGAAAAATTTGACAGTTAGCTCAATCTTTTTAATTCATACGCGCACTCCTACAGTTCCTACAAGCAACTGTTCATGTGTATAGGTTAAACAACCACGGTGTGAGACAAGGCTGTGTAGCGTCACCGAGGTACCGTCACCTTTTTCGATCGGAGAAGAGTTTGTGCAAGCTCCATTGATTCTGACACAAGCACCGGAACCCGCATAGCGAGATTTCAATGGTCGTATCAAGTTGTTGTTCACTTCATGGACAGCGTTGATCTCATTCCTCACTACTTTGTCATAGGTTTTTCCAAGTCTACGAAGATGCAATAGACTTTTTGCCATAACCTCTTCAGCTAAACATCGTAAGGAAAAGACCCTGATCTGAGTATTCCCTTCCTTTATCAATATATTGTTCATATCGTAATATGTTTTGTTCCTCGATTTTATGAAACTTGATCTCATTTTCATTCCTGTTTGACGGGAAATAATTTTAATATTGGCATAAGTTTTACTTTAATAATTTAAAGACAAGTTTTTGATTAAGTAAACATTGTTATTTTGTTTAATTATTATGAAAATCTATTTTTATACACATTTTTTCTCAATTAATCATTCACCTTTGCTTAGCTATAACAAAGTTAACAGTGACTGAGACTTTGGTAACTTATTTTTAGCTAAGTACTAGCTGTTACCCGCGACTTCGTCCGCGTGGAAATTATGTTATAAGCAAAGTTTGAACCGTATTCTATTTGAGCCTCTAGCTAGGATAAGTCGTAACCAAAATGTGGGGACAAATTTAGGACATCCTCCAACTTACCCGGGGAGTTATGCGCTAGATGGATTTTTTTATCGTGAGGAAAATCCCACATGAATGTACTATGACTCCCACTGTTTAAAAACCACACGTATCCTACCTAACAGCCTACGATTGGGAGCCCCGGGTAAGCCCTCTAAAGGATACCCTAGGACTGCGCTAGATGGATAGGAAGAGACCTCATGGTTTTAGTGCGTCCAAGGCCGGTATGACGTACGTGTTTATTAATTAGCCCCTTTAATAATTATAAGAGTAAGTAGTATGGTGAAACGCGAATACGAAACGTTTGTCAGATTAGGGCACAGACTGAAAACTTTACGCATAATCGGAAGAGTTGAGACGATAACACTAACGCTAACGGTAGCCAGTAAATGGCAGTCGTTAAACCAAGTTGAAGACCTTACAGATTTAATAATTTTCAAAAGTAGGCAGTACCAACGCCTGTCCATTTCAACACGGCAATGCGGCTCACCACCTATTACGTTACGTGGTACAAATTAAAAAAAGGTAAACATATAATATGCCTCGATACCCCTTTGGGGATAAAGGCGTGACCGTATGCATGTACTTATTATGTTTAAGGTGATTTAATTTATGTACCCATATCACTGTAGCCAAAGCTCAACATTTTTCAGTAAAGTTGTTTTAAGAATGTTCATTATAAACAACGTTTGTGTGGCGTGTTGGCTTAATCATAAAAGAGCTGCTTAATGGTTAAGGCTATTGTAAAATAATTCAATTTCAATTAAATGAATTGCTTTAGAATAGACTTAATCTTTAAGCTCTTTTTTGATTAAGCAAACAGGGCAGTTTCACACGCTGCTTGATGAGTCTGATGAAGAAATACCTCTCCTTTCATAGATCTTATGTGACGTAAACGAAGTTGCGAGGGTTAGCTAGTCTATACATATAGTAAAACTGTTGAGGGTCGAGAGTCTACTGAAGCCGAAAATGAAATTCCATTTTTCATGTGTGTCTGTCTGTCTGTATTCCGAATAAGTATCACGCCGAAGTTACTGAATGGATTTGAATAAAACTTAGTGCAATCGAAGCTAATAATCCGAGGAAGGTTCTAGGATACTTTTGATCTCGATATTTTGCGCGGTTCCTTTGGGAAAAGGGATGAAAGACAAAACGGTTTTTTAGTTGTTACTTCTCAATGCGTTTTCGGATTCCAAAATTTTTTTTTTTAGTGTTATAAAGGGAATACTGTAAGGAATGTTTCACACAAGTTTCCATGTTAAAGGTTTTCTAGTTCAGGAATTAGAGACATCCCAACTTTCGCAAAACCTAGAATTCAAGGATCCCTTTGAATGTGAGGGTAAATCTAAACTGGCGTGTTGGCTTGATGATAAAAGAGCTTAATGATTAAGGCTATTGTAAATTGTAAAGATCCTACCTCTAGATTGCTATTCAAATAAAAGATTAATTAAAATTATTCAGTAATTTCTGTATTTTGCAAAAATATACAAACAGATTTTCATTGTTCTCTGCCGAGCTCCTAAAAAATTTGGCGTAATAATAATTGTTGTCTGAGTGTAAAACCTATCTCCTTCTAATATTCCTGCTACGTTTTAGTTAAATCAGTCCAACGGTTTAACCATTTCATTGCTCTGTGCTTAGCCCCTAGGATATGTGGCGTGATAATAAATAGCCTATTTTAGGACAACACCCCTAAGTAATATTTGTGCAAAATTTGAACCAAATCTGTTCAGTACTTTTCGAGATCCTTCCGGACAAAGCAAAGCAAACAGACAAACAGACAAACAGACAAAAAAAAATCTAACTATATTTTCAGCTTCGGTATCTTATGTAGAACACCCAGCGAGTATTTTTTTGTTAATATTTCCAGTGTACAGTTTTGACTTTTCTATCATTTTATTATATGTATAGATAGGTAGATAGATGCTACTAAATAAGATCTAGACGCTTTTGTGTTTTTACTCTCACATACATACAGAATTCAATTGTTCTTTGCCAAACCCCTAGACTTAGTAGCGCGATAATAATAATTATGAAGCTTATAAAAACCTATCCGCAAGCCGCGACTTCGCACGCGTGAAAATTATGTTATAATGCCAACTTGATTGCTCTCTGCTTATCCCCTAGGATATGTAGCGTGATATTATATAGCCTATTTGAAGACCCCACCCCTACGTAATATTTGTGCAAAATTTGAGCCAAATCTGGTCAGTACTTTTCGAGATCCTTCCGGACAAAGCAAAGCAAACAGACAAACAGACAAACAGATAAACAGACAAACAGACAAAAAAATTCTGACTATATTTTTGGGTTCGGTATCTTACGTTGAACACCTAGCGAGTATTTTTTTGTTAATATTTCCAATGTACAGTTTTGGCTTTTCTATCATTTTATTATATGTATAGATTTTTGAAATATATAAGTATGTATATCAGTGGTCTGGATATCATAGCAAACACAGGATTTAATTTTTCTCTATCGGGCCTCCAAGATATTTAGCGTGATAATGTAGCCGGTGCGTAAAACCGATCTCTTACTAATATTCCTGTAACGTTTTAGTTTAATCAATCCACATACTTACATATGGCACTACCCTCTGCCTAGTTCCTAGGATATGTAGCGTGATAATATATAGCCTATTTAAATATGCTACCTCTAGATTGCTCTTCAAGTAAAAGATTAATTAAAATTATTCAGTCGTTTCTCTATTTTGCAAAAATATACAAAAAGATTTCCATTGTTCTCTGCCGAGCTCCTAAAAAATTTAGCGTAATAATAATTGTTGTATTAGTGTAAAACCTATCTCCTACTAATATTCCTGCTACGTTTTAGTTAAATCAATCCAACGGTTTAAACATTTCATTGCTCTCTGCTTAGCCCCTAGGATATTTGGCGTGATAATATATAGCCTATTTTAAGACCACACCCCTAAGTAATATTTGTGCAAAATTTGAACCACATCTGTTCAGTACTTTTCGAGATCCTTCCGGACAAAGCAAAGCAAACAGACAAACAGACAAACAGACAAACAGACAAAAAAAAATCTAACTATATTTTCAGCGTCGGTATCTAATGTAGAACACCCAGCGAGTATTTTTTTGTTAATATTTCCAATGTACAGTTTTGGCTTTTCTATCATTTTATTATATGTATAGAAAATTCTATTAAATTCATTCTATATTTCAGAAAAAGTCATAATGCTTAGATAAATGAACGTTAAAATTCTTTAGCCATAATCTTACTTATGACTGTAAACCACATTTTTATACTGAATACTTCGTTATACAGCAGTAAAGCAGCTTAGCGCGTTTAAAGCCAAGTATTGCTAAAAAACTTTATAGCAATTTATAAATAATAACAGCTACACGAAATTACTGCGCTAAAAATAGGTTAGGGTATGGTTAACTCTGTTTTAGTAGCGTAACTTCTCCAACTTTAACACTAAGCTGCTTAGCTAAAAGAAAAAATAAGCTTTTTAGTAATAAAAATGACAATAATTTTAGATATAAATAACATCATTTACAAGCCTTCGATATAAGCTACAGATATATCCAAGAAATCTTACATAAACTGCCATAGTTTTTGAGAGACATCAATTCCCATGTTTTTTGATGATATCTCAAAATCGACTTGTTGGGGTTAACCCTATTTTAGCTTAAGTAGGGCAGTATGTGTAAGCCTAGTTTTATTTAACCTAGAAGTACGCTTTGTAACAATTGAGGATATTATAGAATCAAACAAGTTAGTAAGCGAATGATATGAAGTTTTGATAATATTGCAAGTTATTTACGTTGCGTTATTTATACAGCTGTGCCAAGCACTCGCTCCTAGTATCGGCTAAACCACAGAGTACATTTGTATAAGTAATAAATTTATTTCAACGTCAGATAACTCACCCAGTAGATAGTAGACAGTGCCGTGAACATTTCACTCATGAATCTATCTTGGGACCAACTAGTATTATTGCTATGTCTATTACTTTGTGTGTTTATCGGGCCAGCCACTAACCAAGTCTACCGTTCCCTTTATGGGAACGATTGTTACAGATAAAGATAGTAAAGCAGAATGCAAGCCAATCTACCGTGATGACGATGAAGCTACTTTGGGCCGGGCTGGGCAAAGCCAAGCTATGCCACGCCACGCCACGACAAACCAGCCAGCAAGCTAGTCCTGCGAGCTAGTCCTGCGAGCTAGTCCTGCGAGCTAGTCCTGTAAGCTAGTCCTGTGAGCTAGTCCTGTAAGCTAGTCCTGCGAGCTAGTCCTGTAAGCTAGTCCTGGAAGCTAGTCCTGCGAGCTAGTCCTGCGAGCTTGTCCTGCGAGTTAATCCTATGAGCTAGTAGTAGGCCAGAGAGACAGCCTAGCAAGTCAGCCTAGCAAGTCAGGCCAGCGAGACGGGTCTGCGAGACAGGCCAGCGAGACAGGCCAGCGAGACAGGTCAGCGAGACAGGTCAGCGAGACAGTTCAGCGAGACAGGCCAGCGAGACAGGTCTGCGAGACAGACATGCGAGTCAGGCCAGCGAGTAAGGCCAGTTACGATTATTTGATTGATAAGGAAGCCTGGAAATGATCTGCTTGCTCTACTGGTAGGGTTTTAGTTTATAGTACTTTTGTAAATATGTAGTGCACAAAAAGAATAGCCCGCCGAGTTTCTTGCCAGTTCTTCTCAAGTGGGCCGCGTTCCGAACTGGTGGTACTATTATTTTGCTTTGTATTCATTGACGTGTCGCAAGTGCCTACATATTAGGATTAAGCGAAATGTTTTTTTGAGTTTGAGCGAGTCAGACCAGCGAGCCAGGCCAGCCAAGACGCCCAGTTCCTATTGCAGGAGCAACTGCTTACAGGATGGCCGAGTGTTACGCCGCCCTTAAATCACTATGACAGTTGACATAAGAAGTGACGTAATTTCCGAATGTATGATAGACAGTGTCTGTATATAAGAGAGTGCGAGCCATTTGTCGGGTCATTCTGTACTGTATACTAAGACTAGCCGAAGCTCTGCCCAATTTATTGTGTGTCTATACGGAGAATAAAGTAATTAGCAGAGTCCTGAAATGTTTAATTGCCCCTTCTGTTACATATGTTAAATCTCTTAGCAAATAACTCAGCTATATCAATTGGCTCCTGCATGCCCTCCACGGAAACAGGTAACTTCTGTTTTCCGTTTAACTTTTTTGTAGCACTCCAAAATTTTATAACGTTTTTACTCTTTCTATGTAAGGCTAGTAAATTCATTTAAATGTTTTCTTCATTTTTTTGACACCACTTAATTTTGTTTTTAAAGTCAATCCTACTATTACGCATATTGTCATACTCAACGCCTGTAGTGGGCCTACCAGCCACCACCCAGCACCTATAATATAACCTAGCTTTGTCATGGCTATCTTTGACGTAGAGGTTCCAACCGGATACCTGTTTATATCGGCTCTGCCCACATGGACGCGGACTCACCACTGCTGCTTGACTCAATACATCATTCGCGCCAAGTGTACGCTAGCGCTTGGACGTGTGCTCGCGTGTTCTAATAATTCATACGTTATTGTGCTTATGCGCGGCTTCG
The DNA here is from genome assembly GCA_933228765.1 of Miltochrista miniata. Lineage (NCBI taxonomy): Eukaryota > Metazoa > Arthropoda > Insecta > Lepidoptera > Erebidae > Miltochrista > Miltochrista miniata. Next base: position 266,663 of record OW121778.1, read on the forward strand.
GCCGCCGCACGGTTTTATTACTATGAGTTCGCCAGTTATAGTAAATGAGCTGTTGGCATTCATACAACATGCCATAGACACGATGGACGAAGTTAGCATTCTGCAGATCTGCAAGTCGAGCTTCAAGGAAGATGAGATAAGCAGTAGCAAAAGGCTGATTTATGAAAAACTCGGTAAACTAGACGAGATGCCCCCTCGAAGAAGAGATGGAACAGAGAAGAGTGTACAAGACATCATCACTCTTCTCAAGCGAATTGATCCAGACGACGTGCCCACCTTCGTCGCTAAAGACCTGCACAGGCTGCCTCCCGTATCCTTCGACCACGTCGACGTCACCAGGCTGTTAAAAGATATCACTTATCTCAAGACAAGTTTGGCAGAAACGCAAGTGAGACTGGAGAAGTCCGAAAACATCATTGGTGATTTGCGTGCGGAAATGGCGTTATTACGTAGTGCGGTTTCGGTTACCAAGTCACCCGACGCCTCTAAGTTGAACGAACGGCAGGAAATGTCATCGTGCGCAGTCAGCAATGTGGCGGCGCAAACAAATGCGTCACTGGCTGTTGCTATTGAAGGCGATGCATTTCGATCGGCCACGGCACGTGGCCTGCCTCCGGTAGCGATGACGGCACGTGTAAGTACTTCGTCACCTAGAAGTGCTTACGCGAAAATTGCCGCGAAGAAGACATGTCCAGAGAAGTATCTTCTCTGGACATGTCTTCTTCGCGGCAATTTCTTCTCTCGAACCGTCTAATAACAATGTACGCCTAGAGCCTGTGAAACCACATACTGATTCGGAGGGCTTCATTAAAGTAGTAAAAAGGAAGAAACGAAAGCCCTCCAGTCGCAACCACTGTGGTACCGGTGTAACGGGACCGAACATGTTGCTGCGTCCGGCTACGGCGACGACTCAGCTATACGTGTCTCGTCTGCATCATTCCACGAAGGCTGAGGAATTAGTCGAGTACATAAATATTAAGACTAATTGTGACGCGAGGGTGGAGCAGCTAGACTCGTACCGTGACGTTGATTTCCGTTCGTTTATGGTGCGGGTCCCGTCAGAACGTCTATCCACCTTCATGAGCGAGACCTTTTGGCCGAAGGGTGTAGTATACCGACGCTTCCGTGGAAGAATAAACTACACCACGCAGCGCATCACAACGGCGCCGTCGATTAATCGTGTGCATAATTAATAAGTTATAGTTTAAGTTTTTCAATTATGTATTAGTATATTAAGTATTTTTATTTGTGGAATGTTATGTTATGGGCCATGTTGCCTGAAATAAATCTTTATTATTATATTATTATTATTGACTATATGTCCGTAATAACTATCAATATATTTATAGTATTCCATTACATGACTACAAGTGGTTGTGACATCACAATTACAAATAGTAGGCTCAGGAAACGCGTCCAAACTATTATAACAATATTCACCATACTTATTAATTTGGCGGGTGCTTCTCTCACCCCATCTTACAAACCTTAGCTTGTCATGGTCACAGGAGACGGCTGGGCCACTTACAACCCCCGAGATGTTACATTCCAAACTGAGAGGATGATGGTCTGACCATCTGACGTCATGCTTAACATGAACGCCAACAATGGTTGCCAATGCATGGGGTGTTGGGTAGGACAACCTCCACGTGGTACACCCTGGTAACGTGGACGACGACGTGCGTTTTATGCGAGGCGCACGTCGTCGCCCATGGCCAATAGTCCACCAAGGAGAGAGAGCCGTAAAGGCTACTTCGGGCTGCTCCGCCTACGCTCTGATAAGCAGAGCGTACTGAGCGGAGAAACCGCAGGGCGTGTTAGGGCACAGACTGAAAACTTTACGCATAATCGGAAGAGTTGAGACGATAACACTAACGCTAACGGTAGCCAGTAAATGGCAGTCGTTAAACCAAGTTGAAGACCTTACAGATTTAATAATTTTCAAAAGTAGGCAGTACCAACGCCTGTCCATTTCAACACGGCAATGCGGCTCACCACCTATTACGTTACGTGGTACAAATTAAAAAAAGGTAAACATATAATATGCCTCGATACCCCTTTGGGGATAAAGGCGTGACCGTATGCATGTACTTATTATGTTTAAGGTGATTTAATTTATGTACCCATATCACTGTAGCCAAAGCTCAACATTTTTCAGTAAAGTTGTTTTAAGAATGTTCATTATAAACAACGTTTGTGTGGCGTGTTGGCTTAATCATAAAAGAGCTGCTTAATGGTTAAGGCTATTGTAAAATAATTCAATTTCAATTAAATGAATTGCTTTAGAATAGACTTAATCTTTAAGCTCTTTTTTGATTAAGCAAACAGGGCAGTTTCACACGCTGCTTGATGAGTCTGATGAAGAAATACCTCTCCTTTCATAGATCTTATGTGACGTAAACGAAGTTGCGAGGGTTAGCTAGTCTATACATATAGTAAAACTGTTGAGGGTCGAGAGTCTACTGAAGCCGAAAATGAAATTCCATTTTTCATGTGTGTCTGTCTGTCTGTATTCCGAATAAGTATCACGCCGAAGTTACTGAATGGATTTGAATAAAACTTAGTGCAATCGAAGCTAATAATCCGAGGAAGGTTCTAGGATACTTTTGATCTCGATATTTTGCGCGGTTCCTTTGGGAAAAGGGATGAAAGACAAAACGGTTTTTTAGTTGTTACTTCTCAATGCGTTTTCGGATTCCAAAATTTTTTTTTTTAGTGTTATAAAGGGAATACTGTAAGGAATGTTTCACACAAGTTTCCATGTTAAAGGTTTTCTAGTTCAGGAATTAGAGACATCCCAACTTTCGCAAAACCTAGAATTCAAGGATCCCTTTGAATGTGAGGGTAAATCTAAACTGGCGTGTTGGCTTGATGATAAAAGAGCTTAATGATTAAGGCTATTGTAAATTGTAAAGATCCTACCTCTAGATTGCTATTCAAATAAAAGATTAATTAAAATTATTCAGTAATTTCTGTATTTTGCAAAAATATACAAACAGATTTTCATTGTTCTCTGCCGAGCTCCTAAAAAATTTGGCGTAATAATAATTGTTGTCTGAGTGTAAAACCTATCTCCTTCTAATATTCCTGCTACGTTTTAGTTAAATCAGTCCAACGGTTTAACCATTTCATTGCTCTGTGCTTAGCCCCTAGGATATGTGGCGTGATAATAAATAGCCTATTTTAGGACAACACCCCTAAGTAATATTTGTGCAAAATTTGAACCAAATCTGTTCAGTACTTTTCGAGATCCTTCCGGACAAAGCAAAGCAAACAGACAAACAGACAAACAGACAAAAAAAAATCTAACTATATTTTCAGCTTCGGTATCTTATGTAGAACACCCAGCGAGTATTTTTTTGTTAATATTTCCAGTGTACAGTTTTGACTTTTCTATCATTTTATTATATGTATAGATAGGTAGATAGATGCTACTAAATAAGATCTAGACGCTTTTGTGTTTTTACTCTCACATACATACAGAATTCAATTGTTCTTTGCCAAACCCCTAGACTTAGTAGCGCGATAATAATAATTATGAAGCTTATAAAAACCTATCCGCAAGCCGCGACTTCGCACGCGTGAAAATTATGTTATAATGCCAACTTGATTGCTCTCTGCTTATCCCCTAGGATATGTAGCGTGATATTATATAGCCTATTTGAAGACCCCACCCCTACGTAATATTTGTGCAAAATTTGAGCCAAATCTGGTCAGTACTTTTCGAGATCCTTCCGGACAAAGCAAAGCAAACAGACAAACAGACAAACAGATAAACAGACAAACAGACAAAAAAATTCTGACTATATTTTTGGGTTCGGTATCTTACGTTGAACACCTAGCGAGTATTTTTTTGTTAATATTTCCAATGTACAGTTTTGGCTTTTCTATCATTTTATTATATGTATAGATTTTTGAAATATATAAGTATGTATATCAGTGGTCTGGATATCATAGCAAACACAGGATTTAATTTTTCTCTATCGGGCCTCCAAGATATTTAGCGTGATAATGTAGCCGGTGCGTAAAACCGATCTCTTACTAATATTCCTGTAACGTTTTAGTTTAATCAATCCACATACTTACATATGGCACTACCCTCTGCCTAGTTCCTAGGATATGTAGCGTGATAATATATAGCCTATTTAAATATGCTACCTCTAGATTGCTCTTCAAGTAAAAGATTAATTAAAATTATTCAGTCGTTTCTCTATTTTGCAAAAATATACAAAAAGATTTCCATTGTTCTCTGCCGAGCTCCTAAAAAATTTAGCGTAATAATAATTGTTGTATTAGTGTAAAACCTATCTCCTACTAATATTCCTGCTACGTTTTAGTTAAATCAATCCAACGGTTTAAACATTTCATTGCTCTCTGCTTAGCCCCTAGGATATTTGGCGTGATAATATATAGCCTATTTTAAGACCACACCCCTAAGTAATATTTGTGCAAAATTTGAACCACATCTGTTCAGTACTTTTCGAGATCCTTCCGGACAAAGCAAAGCAAACAGACAAACAGACAAACAGACAAACAGACAAACAGACAAAAAAAAATCTAACTATATTTTCAGCGTCGGTATCTAATGTAGAACACCCAGCGAGTATTTTTTTGTTAATATTTCCAATGTACAGTTTTGGCTTTTCTATCATTTTATTATATGTATAGAAAATTCTATTAAATTCATTCTATATTTCCGAAAAAGTCATAATGCTTAGATAAATGAACGTTAAAATTCTTTAGCCATAATCTTACTTATGACTGTAAACCACATTTTTATACTGAATACTTCGTTATACAGCAGTAAAGCAGCTTAGCGCGTTTAAAGCCAAGTATTGCTAAAAAACTTTATAGCAATTTATAAATAATAACAGCTACACGAAATTACTGCGCTAAAAATAGGTTAGGGTATGGTTAACTCTGTTTTAGTAGCGTAACTTCTCCAACTTTAACACTAAGCTGCTTAGCTAAAAGAAAAAATAAGCTTTTTAGTAATAAAAATGACAATAATTTTAGATATAAATAACATCATTTACAAGCCTTCGATATAAGCTACAGATATATCCAAGAAATCTTACATAAACTGCCATAGTTTTTGAGAGACATCAATTCCCATGTTTTTTGATGATATCTCAAAATCGACTTGTTGGGGTTAACCCTATTTTAGCTTAAGTAGGGCAGTATGTGTAAGCCTAGTTTTATTTAACCTAGAAGTACGCTTTGTAACAATTGAGGATATTATAGAATCAAACAAGTTAGTAAGCGAATGATATGAAGTTTTGATAATATTGCAAGTTATTTACGTTGCGTTATTTATACAGCTGTGCCAAGCACTCGCTCCTAGTATCGGCTAAACCACAGAGTACATTTGTATAAGTAATAAATTTATTTCAACGTCAGATAACTCACCCAGTAGATAGTAGACAGTGCCGTGAACATTTCACTCATGAATCTATCTTGGGACCAACTAGTATTATTGCTATGTCTATTACTTTGTGTGTTTATCGGGCCAGCCACTAACCAAGTCTACCGTTCCCTTTATGGGAACGATTGTTACAGATAAAGATAGTAAAGCAGAATGCAAGCCAATCTACCGTGATGACGATGAAGCTACTTTGGGCCGGGCTGGGCAAAGCCAAGCTATGCCACGCCACGCCACGACAAACCAGCCAGCAAGCTAGTCCTGCGAGCTAGTCCTGCGAGCTAGTCCTGCGAGCTAGTCCTGTAAGCTAGTCCTGTGAGCTAGTCCTGTAAGCTAGTCCTGCGAGCTAGTCCTGTAAGCTAGTCCTGGAAGCTAGTCCTGCGAGCTAGTCCTGCGAGCTTGTCCTGCGAGTTAATCCTATGAGCTAGTAGTAGGCCAGAGAGACAGCCTAGCAAGTCAGCCTAGCAAGTCAGGCCAGCGAGACGGGTCTGCGAGACAGGCCAGCGAGACAGGCCAGCGAGACAGGTCAGCGAGACAGGTCAGCGAGACAGTTCAGCGAGACAGGCCAGCGAGACAGGTCTGCGAGACAGACATGCGAGTCAGGCCAGCGAGTAAGGCCAGTTACGATTATTTGATTGATAAGGAAGCCTGGAAATGATCTGCTTGCTCTACTGGTAGGGTTTTAGTTTATAGTACTTTTGTAAATATGTAGTGCACAAAAAGAATAGCCCGCCGAGTTTCTTGCCAGTTCTTCTCAAGTGGGCCGCGTTCCGAACTGGTGGTACTATTATTTTGCTTTGTATTCATTGACGTGTCGCAAGTGCCTACATATTAGGATTAAGCGAAATGTTTTTTTGAGTTTGAGCGAGTCAGACCAGCGAGCCAGGCCAGCCAAGACGCCCAGTTCCTATTGCAGGAGCAACTGCTTACAGGATGGCCGAGTGTTACGCCGCCCTTAAATCACTATGACAGTTGACATAAGAAGTGACGTAATTTCCGAATGTATGATAGACAGTGTCTGTATATAAGAGAGTGCGAGCCATTTGTCGGGTCATTCTGTACTGTATACTAAGACTAGCCGAAGCTCTGCCCAATTTATTGTGTGTCTATACGGAGAATAAAGTAATTAGCAGAGTCCTGAAATGTTTAATTGCCCCTTCTGTTACATATGTTAAATCTCTTAGCAAATAACTCAGCTATATCAATTGGCTCCTGCATGCCCTCCACGGAAACAGGTAACTTCTGTTTTCCGTTTAACTTTTTTGTAGCACTCCAAAATTTTATAACGTTTTTACTCTTTCTATGTAAGGCTAGTAAATTCATTTAAATGTTTTCTTCATTTTTTTGACACCACTTAATTTTGTTTTTAAAGTCAATCCTACTATTACGCATATTGTCATACTCAACGCCTGTAGTGGGCCTACCAGCCACCACCCAGCACCTATAATATAACCTAGCTTTGTCATGGCTATCTTTGACGTAGAGGTTCCAACCGGATACCTGTTTATATCGGCTCTGCCCACATGGACGCGGACTCACCACTGCTGCTTGACTCAATACATCATTCGCGCCAAGTGTACGCTAGCGCTTGGACGTGTGCTCGCGTGTTCTAATAATTCATACGTTATTGTGCTTATGCGCGGCTTCGGCCGCCGCACGGTTTTATTACTATGAGTTCGCCAGTTATAGTAAATGAGCTGTTGGCATTCATACAACATGCCATAGACACGATGGACGAAGTTAGCATTCTGCAGATCTGCAAGTCGAGCTTCAAGGAAGATGAGATAAGCAGTAGCAAAAGGCTGATTTATGAAAAACTCGGTAAACTAGACGAGATGCCCCCTCGAAGAAGAGATGGAACAGAGAAGAGTGTACAAGACATCATCACTCTTCTCAAGCGAATTGATCCAGACGACGTGCCCACCTTCGTCGCTAAAGACCTGCACAGGCTGCCTCCCGTATCCTTCGACCACGTCGACGTCACCAGGCTGTTAAAAGATATCACTTATCTCAAGACAAGTTTGGCAGAAACGCAAGTGAGACTGGAGAAGTCCGAAAACATCATTGGTGATTTGCGTGCGGAAATGGCGTTATTACGTAGTGCGGTTTCGGTTACCAAGTCACCCGACGCCTCTAAGTTGAACGAACGGCAGGAAATGTCATCGTGCGCAGTCAGCAATGTGGCGGCGCAAACAAATGCGTCACTGGCTGTTGCTATTGAAGGCGATGCATTTCGATCGGCCACGGCACGTGGCCTGCCTCCGGTAGCGATGACGGCACGTGTAAGTACTTCGTCACCTAGAAGTGCTTACGCGAAAATTGCCGCGAAGAAGACATGTCCAGAGAAGTATCTTCTCTGGACATGTCTTCTTCGCGGCAATTTCTTCTCTCGAACCGTCTAATAACAATGTACGCCTAGAGCCTGTGAAACCACATACTGATTCGGAGGGCTTCATTAAAGTAGTAAAAAGGAAGAAACGAAAGCCCTCCAGTCGCAACCACTGTGGTACCGGTGTAACGGGACCGAACATGTTGCTGCGTCCGGCTACGGCGACGACTCAGCTATACGTGTCTCGTCTGCATCATTCCACGAAGGCTGAGGAATTAGTCGAGTACATAAATATTAAGACTAATTGTGACGCGAGGGTGGAGCAGCTAGACTCGTACCGTGACGTTGATTTCCGTTCGTTTATGGTGCGGGTCCCGTCAGAACGTCTATCCACCTTCATGAGCGAGACCTTTTGGCCGAAGGGTGTAGTATACCGACGCTTCCGTGGAAGAATAAACTACACCACGCAGCGCATCACAACGGCGCCGTCGATTAATCGTGTGCATAATTAATAAGTTATAGTTTAAGTTTTTCAATTATGTATTAGTATATTAAGTATTTTTATTTGTGGAATGTTATGTTATGGGCCATGTTGCCTGAAATAAATCTTTATTATTATATTATTATTATTGACTATATGTCCGTAATAACTATCAATATATTTATAGTATTCCATTACATGACTACAAGTGGTTGTGACATCACAATTACAAATAGTAGGCTCAGGAAACGCGTCCAAACTATTATAACAATATTCACCATACTTATTAATTTGGCGGGTGCTTCTCTCACCCCATCTTACAAACCTTAGCTTGTCATGGTCACAGGAGACGGCTGGGCCACTTACAACCCCCGAGATGTTACATTCCAAACTGAGAGGATGATGGTCTGACCATCTGACGTCATGCTTAACATGAACGCCAACAATGGTTGCCAATGCATGGGGTGTTGGGTAGGACAACCTCCACGTGGTACACCCTGGTAACGTGGACGACGACGTGCGTTTTATGCGAGGCGCACGTCGTCGCCCATGGCCAATAGTCCACCAAGGAGAGAGAGCCGTAAAGGCTACTTCGGGCTGCTCCGCCTACGCTCTGATAAGCAGAGCGTACTGAGCGGAGAAACCGCAGGGCGTGTAGGCCCTCTGCTCACGCAGGGACCTACAGGCATTCGTGCCAGCGTCGGAGTTGGGGAGGACCAGCCACCCTCCTCGCGTTCCGTAACCCCTAGTGTTATTGCAACTATCCAACTGATGGCACCAGTTGGTACGCGATGGCCCTAGGGGACGGAGGGCTTGCCTTAATTGGCCGGCCCGAGACAAGGACAGTCTATAAAACCCGAGAGCAAAGTCGTAAAGGCCTGTAGGGCACCTGGAGCACCCTACAGTATATATCCCGCTTCCTGGAATGAGCGTCACCCAGGGAGTTGATATTAAATCGTCTCTACTCGTGGGATTAAATATGGAAAAAAATATTATTTACACAATCGGAGCGGAAAACGAAAACAACTTCGAACTTACTCAATCTGGACGCAGACTTGCCTAATGACCTGGAACAGGAAAAACGGGAAGTAAGGTCGAGTACTTCGGTGCCTGAACCTACGAGGGAGGTGCGAGTGTCGCTACCGCGTCAGAACACCACCCCACAAACTGAGGTGGAGGTTGCACCCGCCGATACTGACGCGGAGTCGATCCTCAGCATGGATACCGAGAACGAGGAGATTGGTATCCAGACTAGGAGGAAGAGGCCACGACCCACTGGAACTGGCCAAAGCCTGTTCCGACGGCCGGGAACGGTATCATCTAGCGAGGATGACCTACCGGCCAAGATACAAGCCACCACTTCAGGGAGAGGTAAGGAACCCGAACTTGTGGGACGGGCAACAAAACCGCCTGGGCGTGTCCCACCACTATCTAGCGGCAGGAACAAAGACGTCCCTGAAGCGCGTGAGCTCCTTGCAGCTCTTGCCCGGATTCTTGACGCTATGAAAGGCGCCAAGAATGTCGCGGGTAAGAAGAAGGTAGTGACGGAAGCCGTCACAGGTGCCACTAAGGCGTTGGAGGAGCTCCTGGAAAGGAGCGTCTCCAACGAGGAGGGGAAGCTCCGGGCTCGGGTTGCGAGCCTGGAGAATGAGCTTGCCGATTCCCGCAAGCAGCAAGAGCTGATGCGGGAGGAGATCGGCAAGCTGACGCAGCTGGTCCAGGGGGCCGGGGAGGCTCGGGGTGTGAAAACTCCCGCTCCACGTGCACCACCTAAGGCGACACCAACGATGGTCCAGCTGCTGGAGACCATCGAACGACGCCTCGGCGTCCTCGAGGACCGGGCATACCGCCCGCCACTGACGGCACCCGTCGTCACGTCGTACGCGACGACGACTGCACCCAGTGGGGCTCCCGGTCCCCGGCAGAAGGTCTCCGCCCCCTCCGCCCCCAAGAAGACGGCGCCTGGTGGAGGTGACAACCCCGCCTCCCCCAGCAGAGCCAGCGCTCCCGCTGCACCCCTGACTCCCTCCAGAGAGGGGGCTTGGGAGGTGGCGGGAGCAAAGAAGAAGGTGGCTAGGGCCGCCAAAAAGGAGGCAAAAGCCGCCAAGAAGGCAGCAAAAGTTGCCGCAACAGCGGCAAAGGCCGCCGCGGCGAAGGCGCCAAAGAGGCTCCGCGCTCCTCGCTCCACTGCTGTCGTCATCACGGTGACGACAGAAGGCAAGGCGAAGGGCGTGGGGTACGCCGAGGTACTGAGGCAGGCAAAAGCCTCAGTCGACCTCAAGGCAAGGAGAAGGGCGTGGGGTACGCCGAGGTACTGAGGCAGGCGAAAGCCTCAGTCGACCTCAAGGCCCTCGAGATTGAGGGAGGTCTCCGGTGCAAGGTGACTCGCACCGGAGCACGCCTCCTCGAGGTCTCTGGCGCCACCAGCGGCCCCAAAGCTGATGCCCTAGCGGCAAAGCTGAGGGCGTCGCTGGACACGGGCGACGTCCGCGTCACCAGACCCAACAAATGCGCGAGTCTGCGCATTTCGGGACTGGATGACGCGGCCACGACGGAGGAGATAATCGCTGCCGTCGTGGAGGCGAGCGGCTGCCCTCATGATCAGATCAGATCAAGCGAAATTCGCTTTGGCCCCACCGGTCACCTGCCCCGTCGCGGCTGCTCAAAAAGTCGCGGATAGACGCAGCCTCCTAGTTGGGGGCTTTCTAAGGGCGCAGGTGCATCTCCTGCAGCCCCGCGAAGCCAGGTGCTTTAGGTGCCTGGTCGTGGGGCATGTAGGAGTGCAGTGTACGGCGGAAGTCACCGTAGGTGACCGGTGCTTCCGCTGTAGCCAGCCCGGTCACACGGCCCTTGCCTGTGGCGCTCCGCCACGCTATTTCAAGTGCGTGGCGGAGGGCAAGAAGGCCGACCACCGGGCGGGCAGCAAGGCCTGCGCTGCCTCAAGGCCGAAGCCCCGTCCGTCCGCACGGGTGGGTGAGGGTCCACGTTCGCGGCAGGGTGCGGAGATGGATGTTCATTAATGGGCACCCATATCCGCATCCTGCAGGTGAACCTGAACCACTGCTCTGGTGCTCAGAACCTTCTGTACCAGAGCATCAGGCAGTGGTCCATCAATGTCGCCGTTGTCGCCGAGCCGTACTGGGTGCACCCGGGAAGCCCGGTGGATTTGAACGGTCTGGCGACTGTCTTTGGGGGTACCGGCGCGGACGACGCGCGCCTAGCGCTTATCGCTAGGGGCCCGGGGTGCGTCGCGGCGGAATATGAGGGTGTGGCGGTCGTGGCCGTTTACATCACGCCGAGCCTCGACCAGCATCAGTTCGAGCTATGGCTCCCTGAGCTGGACGTCGTTCTCACTGCATGCCGGCCTCGCCCCGTCTTGGTCCTGGGAGACTTCAATGCCTGGTCGCAGGCTTGGGGCTCCCGGGAAACCAGAGATAGGGGGAGGATACTGGAGGACTGGGTCACTACACGTGGTCTAGTCATCCTGAATCGGGGAAATGTCACAACCTGGACGCGGCGGGGGCTCAGCTCGGTCATAGACGTTTCGTTTGCGACCCCTGAGCTTGCCCGCCGTGTCCAGGGATGGCGTGTGGTGGAGGAGGAGGAGACGTCGTCAGATCACTGATATATTCGGTTCGACGTCTCCCCTCCACCTAACCTGCCACCAGCAATCGCGAATCCCTCGGAACCGCGTTGGGCACTCCATCGCCTTGATCGGGAGGCTCTCCTGGAGGCGGCCATCGTGCAGGCCTGGATTCCGACAGCGGACAGGCTTGCCGATGTTGATGCCGAAGTGGAGTGGTTTGGGAGAGCCATGTCGCACATCTGCGATGCGACGATGCCCAGGGCTAGGCCCAGACCGGCGAGGAAACAGGTGTACTGGTGGACGCCGGAAATCGCGCAGTTGCGCGCGGAGTGCGTTACCGCACGTCGCCGGTACACCAGGTTCCGCCGGAGGCGTCGCCGCCCAGACGATGCGGCAGCCCGAGAGACAGAGCTCTATGATGGGTACAAGGATGCCAAGAGGGCCCTCCAGACGGCCATCAAGCGGTCCAAAAAGTTGGGCCGCGAAGAGCTGATGGAGACTCTGGAGCGGAACCCGTGGGGGCGCCCGTACCTTATGGTAAGGGGAAAATTACGCCCTAAGGAGCCCCCACTGACCCAGAGTCTCCAGCCGGACCGGCTGGAAGAGGTCCTGGACTCCTTGTTCCCGTCGAGAGCGGAGGAACACATTCCTCCGCGCATGGCTTCGTCTCAGGCGCCCAACGCGGAAGGCAGCGAGAACGACGTGCCCATAGTCACCGAGGGTGAGTTAGGGGCGGCTGTACTGCGGCTTAAATCCCGCAGAAACACCGCCCCTGGACCCGACGGCATTCCAGGCCGAGCGTGGGTCCTGGCTCTCGAGGAGCTTGGGCCTCGACTTATAGGTCTTTTCAGCGCATGCCTCGAAAAAGGCCAGTTTCCCAAAGCCTGGAAGACAGGGAAACTGGTCTTGATTCGAAAGGCAAACTCCCCATCAGGGTACCGGCCGATCGTGTTGCTCGACGAGGTGTGCAAGCTCTTTGAGCGCATCATTGCACAACGCCTCGTCGGGCACCTAAGACGTGTGGGGCCTGATCTGGCGGATAGCCAGTTTGGCTTCCGTCAGGGGCGCTCCACCGTGGACGCGATCATGCGCATTAGAGGCCTGACGAAGGAAGCAGTCTCACGGGGTGAGGTGGTGATAGCGGTGTCTCTAGACATCGCCAACGCCTTCAACACCTTGCCCTGGAGCTGCGTTATAATAATAATAATAATAATAATAAAGCCTTTTATTGTAAATCCAATTTTGCTTACAGTTATAGGAATTTTGTGGTTTTAGTAATGCTTAATTCTAATTGGTTAGTTATAGTAATACTTAATTCTAATTAGTTATTTAACAATTGGATCCCTCTTGGGTGAAGGCCTCCTCCAGTGATTTCCATTTGGTTCTGCTTTTGCCTTCTTCCAGCCAGTTTTTGCCTGCTACTCTAGCTATGTCATCGGTCCACCTCATGTCTGGTCTGCCAACATCCCTCTTCCCGTTCGGTCCTTTCCATGTTGTGGTTTCTATTGTCCACCTATTGTCGGTCATGCGGGATATGTGTCCGGCCCACTGCCACTTTAATTTTAGAGCTTGTGTCAAGGTGTCAGTCAGTTTCGTTCTTTGACGTATGATACTACTGTGGATTTTCTGTATTCTCCTTATTTTCAGAATACTCCTTTCCATAGCTCTCTGGCAAGTTCTTATTGATTTCTTTGTTTTACTTGTGAATGTCCAAGTTTGGCAACCATAAAGCAGACAAGGGTTAATGCAAGATTCTATTACTGTTTTTTTCAGGTTTGTGTCATAGTTACCTTTTAAAATTTCTTTTTGAGTTCAAAATTTCCTCCAAGCTAAATTCAGTCTTCTGTTTATTTCGTCTTCGTTGTTTGTTTTCTTAAAAGATACCATTTTCCCTAAGTATACGTATTCATCTACGAATTCCAGCTTTTGATTATCTATATATCTGTCTCTTTTAATTCCGTTTGTCATTATTTTGGTTTTATCGTAATTCATCTCCTGTCCCACCTTCTGACTTGTTTGGTTTAACTGGTTGAGCATCTTCTCCAATTCATTTGCGTGTTCATTAAAAATAACAATATCGTCTGCGAATCGGAGATGACTTAAATATTTCTTGTTGATGTATATGCCACTGTTTTCCCAACGTAGGTCTTTAAATATTTCTTCCAGAACAGCAATAAATAGCTTGGGCGATAAAGGATCTCCCTGTCTGACCCCTCTTTCAATTTTTATATCTCCGCCTCTTTTCTCAAGTTTTACATTACTGACGCTGTTTCTGTATATATTTTGTATTATTTTTATATATTTTGAGTCAATCTTTAGTTTTTCTAGTGCTATCCAGATGGCGTTGTGACTTATACTATCAAATGCTTTGCTATAGTCTATGAAAGCAAGATATACAGTCCGGTTGAACTCCTTATGTTTCTCTAAGATTTGCTCGAGGGACTGTATGTGGTCTATTGTTGAAAATCCGGAGCGAAATCCGGCTTGTTCTACTGGTTGCTCATTATCTATTGCTTGAGTTATTCGCTTTAGTATGATCGTCGAGAAAAGTTTGTATGTGCTTGCCATCAGATTAATTGGTCTATAATTTTTTATGTCTAAGGGGTTTCCCTTCTTGTAGAGGAGTATGATGTCCGAACCTGTCCATTGAGTTGGTATATTCTCCGTGTTTAATATCATGTTAAACAATTTCGTTAGATACCGTCGATCGTGGCAACTTTACCATATTTTTTGACTTTTATGCAAATTACTTCAACATGAAGCTAGCTATGGAAGATTTGCTTGATCAATTTGGTAAAAAAGGACAGTCTCTTTTGGTTTAATTATTGAATTCTACAAAAAGCCACATAGAATAGCTGTAATCATCAAAAGTATGAGCGGGATAAAATTGACACATTTTTGGCAACTTTACCTAGCCTTTATATACATGGACTGTGTGCCCCAGATTGCACACGACTTAAAGTAACTTATAGCCCTGGAGCTAAAAAAGCGATGTATGTATTGTTGAAGCAGCCATCTTCGTTTAAATAGGTATTACCAATACGTAGGTAAAGTTACCACAAGAATTTCTCAAATTTTATAGAAATGTATGAAAGTCATCAGGGTTGTCAAAAAAAATGAAACTCTTTTATTGAAAACCTCATTTATTAAAGAACCACGCAATAGGAACAGAACAATTCTCCAAAACAATTAATAATTAAATGCCTACCTACCCATTTAACATGAAATATAGGCACATAGGTAGGTAGGTACAGTTGCCTTTGTGTCAAATGAGGTAACTTTACCTAACCTCAAACAACATTACCTTTTCAAATAACTCCATAAATAAAAGTTTTATAAGATTGAATAATAGTGATACATCATTGTAACAATATTTCCTATAACATTTAGTATAATTCACTGACCTGAACTTTATTTTCTGCAAGAAATACCAATCTTTAGCCGGTGCCACAGCAAACTTAATTGACCACTTGCAATGAAAATGTACACTATTTTGACAGTTGACGAAGATGCCAACTTGAAAAACTTTTTGGGTTACAACAATTTATTATAAAATCTACCAATAATCGTAAATTTGTGCTAACTGTCACAGATAAAAAAATATTTAATGTAAACTAGTACAGGGTATGCTTAGGTAAAGATGCTCACGAAAAGTAAAGATGCCACTTTTGACGGTATTTTATTAGAATTGGTGCTGCTATTCTGATAGCTTCGTTTGTAATTCCGTCTGGACCAGGACTTTTTTCTTGCTTAAGTAATTGGATGTGTTCTTTTACTTCCAATTCGTGTATTCTATAGATGCTACTTTCTTTGTGATTTGATATTATTGTTTTTGTTTCGGTCACGGTGTCCTTGAACTTAGCTCTGTATAGATCCCTGTAGTATGCTGTTGCATATTCTATTACATCATTTCGTGATTTAGTCTGTTGTTTTCCTTTGTTAAGTTTCTGTATCCATTCTTTATGCGTGTTTAATGCCTTGTCAGCCCGTTTGATACTTCTGTACTTAATCAAGTTTTCTTCGATTTTAGTTTTTCTATATGTAGCATAATCTCTTTTTATGGCCTTGTTTGTTATTTTGAATATGTTGCTAAGTTCTTTTCTATTTTCTTCATTTTTAGGTTTTATTTTAATTAGTTCTGAACGTTTTTTAATCAAATTTTTAGTATTTTGTGTAATTATACTACATTTTTTTGTTACATTTGTTGTTGTTCTAAGTTCATTTATGATAATCTCTTCGAGTTTATCGTAATATTTTTGTACTTCATTTTCATGTATGTTTTCTAGTTCCGGTATTTTTCTTTGTATCTCATTTAAGTATTTTTCTATCTCTTGTGGTGTTGTTGTATGTTTTGGTGTATTCTTAAAGTTTTTTCTATTCTTTTTTGAGGCATTTATACAAAGGGTTGCACGTACTGGCCTGTGATCCGAGGGGAAGTTAACCGCAGATAATACCTCGACATTACTGACGAGTGTTGGTTTGTTGCATAAGATGAAATCTATTTCGTTCTTCGTTCTTCGGTCTGGTGATATCCAAGTTTTTGCTAGGCTTTTTCTTAAAGAACGTGTTCATGATTGATAGGTTAAATATCTGTGTATTATATCATATCAGTGTATTATATCATATATACAGGTTCTTCGTCTTCAGAAGCATTTTCTTCCGTCTCCGAGTTGTGGTCGCTATGCTCCGGGACATATTTTTTGGAAAAGTCTTCAGCTTCCGATCCACTTGAGTTTTCTTGTGCTAAACCAGTCTACAATTCGAGTAGGCACTACATTTTTGTCAACAACCTCTCTAGAAAGAAAGAAAGAAAGAAAAATAGTTTATTCCACTAGCACTGCTTAAACAAAAATATCAAAAACAATAACTAAAATATACATCCTTAAATCTAAAAAACACAATTTCATTACCGCACTCTGTGGAATAACGGCCGCCTCTCAGCTTAATGCTGTCTGCATGTGGTTCATGCAGCCAGCGCTGGTTTTCAGAGGCAGCCGGACGCGACGCGACTACCCGATAAAACAGTCAGCAAAACAACAAATTCAAACAAACATCGCCAATCACATGCAACAATATTTAAAAAAAAAAAAAAAAAAAAAAATATACATAATAATAAACATAACAAATATGAGGGCTGGCAACATTTCTGGCAGTTTCCGTCTCCCTCCGAGCGAGAGACGCCACGCCACCGCCATTACTGTCAAGTGTCAATTCATGAATTCAATCTTATTATCAACTTTAACTTTCCCTTTCATTCCCAAGAAACTGGTTAAACCAGATAATGGTAACTTGTTATTCAAGTAATAATCATATTGATAACAAAGAAGATAAACAGTAAGCGACCTTAGTAAGTTGTGTTGCATGTGATTACGATTTGCATCCAGTAATCAATGTTCTGTTCTGTGGTGTAAAATGCGTTTAATGCTGTGCCAATCTTTACCAGTTCATGTCAACATTAACGGAATCATTCACAATTTCCATTATATAACATAACTCAAAGAGGTTTTAACGCAGTCGCCCATGAAATAGGTAAGCCAAATCATTTTACCTTAGACTATTATTCTGCAATCTGAGCATTATACCTACTCGAAGAAATACCGCCACACAAATTGGTCCGGTGTTCACTACATTTATTAAATCAAGTTTTTAGTTTTCTATTCTATAAATTAAGTAGTAAGTTACTCAGGTACAGAAGTGGGCATTGGGACTTATAATTATTTCTTATTTTAAGTAATTTAATTTATCTAAATTCCCTTTATTTCAGACAGGAATGAAAACGGGCCACATTCCCCCTCACACCTGGCACAACCAGCCCCTGGCTATTACATATCGTGCTTCGACCCACCCTACTCGACGGCTAATCCCACAAGGTAATAAAAAAACACTCAAACTCCTCTCAGGAAATTGGATAATTAGGCAGTAATCATTCCTTGACATTTTACACAATCTTACCCGATCCCAAAGCAAGCCAGGAACAACCTGCCCGCGTCATGGGAATCAGACTATGGATATCAATACCTATATACTTTTTGAATACACACAAATTACACATAGAAACACACAGACTCCTGAGACAAACACCCATGGGTCACACAAACATTTGTCCCCGGTGGGAACTAAACCCACAACCTCCAGCGCCGCAGGTGGTATCACTACCGACTGCGCCACAGAGGCAGTCAATCATTAACTAAATACATAATTTCCATAACATGAACAATATATAATTGTATTTAAATTACCTAAATAAGTGTTATTAAAAACATTCAAAATATGTACATACACAAAACTATAAAACAACAGTCACTATATTAGGTATAATGAATTTAAAGGTATCTTAGACAGATTTTATCTGTTGTGTCAAGTATAATGTCCTGAGATGCCGTAAAAATGTATTTTTCGTTTTCAGGCCGCGAATTGGTGGGGAGAGTACATTCCAACACTTAGCCGCTGCATGACGAAACGTACCTCGGAAAGCTGCCGTTCTGTGCCTGGGAAGTGATAAAGGGGGCAGCCCTGATCTCCTGCTAAATCGCTGCTTCTCATATCTCCAGCTCAATTTTTCTAAGAGATAAGTTGGACTTAGATTTTTAATCACCCCAAACAATAAACTAGCCAGGTGTAACTTCCTCCTAGCTTCCATTTTAAGAATTTTTAGCTTATTCAGAAAAGGGGTTACATGACTTCTTCTGGGGATGTCAGTGCAGAAACGAGCACAGGCGTTCTGAACTCTTTGTATTAAATCCTCAGTCCTCCTAAGCAGACAGGGACCATAGACTGTGTCACAATAGTTAAATTTTGAAAGTACTAGGCTATCGACCAGGAGTCTTCGCAGTGGCTCACTGAGATACTGCCGTATATTGTACAGAACCTTAAGTCTGTAAAAGCAGTTGCTCACTATTTTATTTATATTTTTTTCAAACCGTAGCTCCGAGTCCAGCACCAGTCCAAGGCTGGTAGCAGAATCAACTCGCTCAATATTGTCACTCCTTATACTTACTACAGGGCCTAGTGCCACAATGGTTTGAACTTGTTTCTTGGACCCCAACACCAGGAATTTTGACTTTGATGGGTTGATCGTTAAAGAATTGCATTCTGCCCATGACGCTACTCTTGCTAAATCCTCATTAATTGCAGCCACTGCAGTTGCTGCTTCAGTCGGCTTGAAGGACTTATAGATTTGTATATCATCAGCGTACATGTGATAGCTGCAATTTCTGATTGAATTGACTATGTCTGCACTATACAAAATATACAATAGAGGTCCCAAAATCGAACCTTGAGGCACCCCCCTGGATACGGGACTAGGATCAGACACAATTCTGGCACCATCCTCTCTTAAAATCTCTACACATTGTGTTCTACTCTTTAGGTAACTATGGAACCACTCTACTGTGTTCGTGGCAAATCCATAGTATGATAGCTTGGAGAGTAGAAGTGTGGTGTTTATGGCATCAAATGCACGGGAAAAATCCAGAAGAACCAGGATAGACCCTTCCCCCACATCCCTCGCCTCCAGGATGTTACCCACTACATCTGCCATTGCGGTAGCTGTACTACGGCCCTTACGGAAACCTGACTGCCGCTCGGGCAACAGATTGTTTACCTCTAAGTACTTCGACATCTGTGTGTGCACTACTCGCTCTAGGACCTTAGATAAACAAGGTAAAATGCTTATGGGCCTCAAATCTCCACTATGCCGAGGATCATTTACTTTCGCTATCGGGCGAACAATTGCGCAGTGCCACAAGTCAGGGAACTTATGCGTTAAAATGGATGTATTGACAATATCAGTCACAGCTTGTAGTGCAGACGGGACAACCATTGAGAGCATCTCCTGGCTGATCCCATCCACACCCTGTGCGTTAGTTTTGATACTATCAATTATTTTCCTCACCTCCTCTGTGGAAACTGGCTTCAGATTGAACAGTTCCGGAGTGCACCTGTTAAACTCGAAATATGTTAACTGTGAGATCGACACCTTGGGGTCACCCGGAACATTCAAGAAAGCTTGGTTTATAGCCTCAGCATCATCGAAGTGATGAGGCAGCAGGGTCTCTTTATGCTTCGCCAGGATGTTGGTCTTTAGGTTTTGCCACAACAATTTAGGCTCTCTTATTTGTGAATTTATGTTGGCCCCGAAATAAGCCGACTTTTCACTGTGTAGAGATTTTTCGGCCAATTTTTTAAGATCTATATAGTACTTATGGTGTTGATCTAGTTTTGTACTACAATATCTCGCCCTAGCTCGATCCCGAAGACGGAACAACAGACGAATATTGTCAGTGATCCACGGCGTAGGAGGCGTTCGAAAAGTCCTTGTTCTAATTGGTGCATGAAGGTCGAACAAATGCATCATATAGGTATTGAATGATAAGACCATTTCATCGACATCATTTCTATCACCGGCCAACAGCCACAATAAATTATGCCTATCCTCTTCAAAATGCTCTATCTGAATGTCTCTTATAGGTCTAAAGGTGATTGTTCTTGGGCTAGGTTTGGATTTCCTTAGTACTGTGTCACACACCACAAAAGAATGCCGTCCCAACTCAGGAATATGATCCACCATTACATTATTGGTCCTGACGTCCGTGCATATGATATCTATAAGAGTAGCTGTCTTGTCAGTGAAATGTGTAGAATTCTGTACCACCTGAACCAAATTCATGTGTGATAGAAAGGCATTGAGTCTCCCCACATCACTCTCACCTAGCTTCTGCATGTCCACATTTAGATCTCCTAACAGTACCACATGATCATATGGAGCCAAGGCAACAATACTGTTAGTTATACCACCCAAAAAATGATCCAAGTCAAGCCAAGGAGGACGGTAAGCGGTACCTATTAGCAACTTTTTTCCCATCATACTGAGTGTGATCCACATCTGCTCAATGTTTGGAGTTATGGGGTGCACCCTAGTTCTAACCGTAATCCCGGTTCTAACATAGAAGGCTATTCCACCCCCCCTACCCTTTTTAATGTCCATAGGCCTGGGTATATGACGGAGTCTATAGCCCTGTACTACAGGTGCTCTAGCTTCTTGATCCGTCTTTAACCATGTCTCGTTGATGGCCATTATGTCCACGGCGTGACGTAACATAGCCAACCTAAACTCATCCTGCCTGGTCGATAGAGAGCCTGCATTTAATAGTCCAAATTTTAAATACCTATTTTTAACCATTTATAGAATATATAATAATATTAACACAATATACACCAATTCTGAACATGTGTGCAACAATGAAGCGACAGCAAGATAGTAGGCCGCTATATTTTAAATGATAGTGATATAGTAGGCAGCTGTATTGTAAATAAGAGTGAGTCATTATGCAGCTATATTTTAAGTGAATCATAATTGTATATAAGTATTTCCTTGATTGATTGATTGATTTTCTTGATATATCCAACTGTATACACCCATTTATAGAAAGTAACAAATTCCTGTAACATGAACTATTGTGCCCATTGCACCTACAACTCAGTATAATAAGTATGGATAATAAATTTATAATCACGAGATATGCCATTTCTACACAATATACATAACAATATAAGTTTCCCTCCAATTTATCTGTACCCAATTGTCCAATGTGTCGCCCCTCCCGACCTCCACAAAGACGTCTGTACACAATACAAGATAGATAGCTATTAATAATAACTATACCTAACATGAAGTTGGATTTACAAATAAAGAATAAAGTAGTTTTAAACAATATTAGCAGTGGGATAAACAACCTAAATACGGGACACACTAACACTAAACAATTTAGACAGGTCTGCCTCAGTCCGCACGCGGTGGGTAGCGTCCCCGGGCCCTCTGCAGGCGAGGATGGCTCCCCTCCTGGTCCACACAAAGCGCCAGCCGGCAGCACCGGCGGCGTCGCGCGCTCGCCGAAACAACTGGCGGTTCGTCCTCGTCAGCCGCTCATTGACGTAGAACCGGCGCGGGGCGGCGGCCGACACGACGCCCTCCGTGGTGGCGCCTCGGTGCACGCGCGCCGCCCTCATCAGCTCGTCGCGCACGTCGCGGCGCGCCAGGCGGGCCACCAGCACGCGCGGGCGAGCCTCACGGGGCCCCTCCGCGCTGCTGGCGTCCAGCCGGCGCCCGCCGACGCGCTCCACGCTGACGATATCGCGCTCGTCCACAGACACCCCCAGCTTGGCGCCTATGACCTTTAACAGGTGGACGGGATTTTCTCCGGCATGCTCTGGCACGTGCGTTATTTCCACGTCGTTCGCCAGTAGCTCCTGGTCCCGGTCGTTCAGCTCGCGCCTGAGGTCCTCAACCACACGTTCGACCGACCCCGCTGTCCCTGCCCCCACGTCATGGTTGGCGCCTCTTTCCTCCAAAGCTAAAATCCTAGCTTCCATGCTGTCCATTCGAGCGTTGCACGTTTGAACAGACGTTTTAATCGCGGCCATATCGAGCTCCATACGGCGTTGAAACGTCTTTACGTCCTCACGCAAAGCACGCAGCTCCTCCATCAGTAATCTGAACTCTCTACCAGAATTCGTTTCCTGCGTCCCGTCTACATCCAGTGATGGCGCCACCATCGGGACCGGCGTACACTCGGGCGACGATGCACGCCCATCAATCCCATCACTCGCACAGCCAGCACCGCTGGGCTGAGTCACACGAACGGGCGTTTCATCATTTCCGCGCTTGGTGACGACCCGTCGTTTACACTCCGGATTTTTTCTAGGAAGTCCAGAGTCATTCATAGTAAGAAATATCTTAAAAAAACGCAATACAACACTAGAGAGACCGTATTCTTAGCATTCCATGGATTCTCCGTGCGGGCGCCGGGTCCATAGCGTGACACAGGGGGGAACACCCCGACGGCGTCTGGGACTTGCGACCCATTCGAGTAGGTTTAGGGTGGCCACCTTACTATGCGCATAAACGATCACCTTCCACCGTCAACAATGTTCCCCCCCCTGCCCAACCAGATTTGGTAAGATCCTATCAATGCCGCTTTGGATACGCGTTTTAGTAAAGAGCTTACTGAAGCTCTTGGCAATCCAAGGTCCTTAAATAAATTATACAGGGATTTAGCTGGAATTCCCCTTGCTCCTACTTCTACGCCATAGAGTTTAACCACATAGCCATTTTTGGTTAACTCATTGGTCAAGTCAAAGTATTTATTTGTCTTCATGGCGTGGTCCTTCGGTATGTTGGTCTCCACGGCACCGTCAGCTCCACGAGCACCGCACGCCTGTGTATCCTCGAAAACAGGAATATGTCGGGTCTGGATGACGAGGCACATACATCCTCCGGGATTTTGTAGTGTTTTTCATACGTGTCTGAGAGTATAGTCCAATCGGCGGCAGCCATCAAAATTGAGTATGGCTTTTGAGGTACTTTCTTTGAACAGCCTTCCTTTACAAACACAATGTCATTTCTTTTGTTTGTGGTTAATCCCTTTTTCGCTCTCGCTACCGCCAAACTGACAGCCTCACGTATGATTTCCAATACCCTATCGTGTCGGCGTGAGTAATGACCCCGGTCTAGTAACGTCCTACAACCTACCAGCAGGTGCCTAGCAGTTCCAATCGCTTCTCCACATGCATTACATGTTTTATCTGTGGCTTTCCCCCACCTGACCAGATTACTTTGGTCGGGGAGGGTCAATTGAAACGCGTTCAGGTAGAACTTAAGCAAATCCGGCGACCAGTCGTACAATAAGGTACGCCACTGCAAGGCCATGGGAATACAAAATTCGCCCAGAGTAAGCCATTCATTCTGCATCTCCAGGTTCATCGCGTGAACCTTATAGGCATCGCTCTCATCCTGCTCCAGAAAAGATTTTGTAATGTCTTTATCTGTTTGTCTCCGGATACTACCCAACCCCGCTCGACCAGTCTGCGAACCCACCATGAATCTCTTGTGGAATTGGAGGCGTGACTCAAGTTCTGCTATATTTTTATCCTTTGGAAGAGTTTGAACGATTTTGTCTCTTGATTTTGCCAAGACGTTACGAAAAAGATTCCAAAAAAGTTACGTAAGTGGTGACATAAGGTCTGAGAGGCCGCCCGAGAATTTTCAATCGATCTAACTTACCGATTTGGGCCTGTCCGACGCAACTATCCCCCTCTAGGGCACTGACTACACTAAACTCGAAGCTACTCAGGCGCTCAAACATGGGAAAAGCGGGGAAGGGGGTGATATGATGTTTCGCTTACGCAGCTCGGCCTGTGAGACCGCACGTCACCAGTTAAAGGATAACTTTCTTTCCTATCTAATATCTGCGCACTTGCGTATCTGTAACGTTATTCTGACCCTTTCATTTTCATGTAAATTAATGTGTTTGTATTAAGCCGTGAACAATGGTATGGTGTTTACTACTTTAAATATTTAATTTTACCTAGTTTAGACTCCAACATGTAACTGTTTTTTGTTCCAAATAAATAAATTTATTAAGTTATTATTTATATCTAACAGCCTTATCTGTATGCAGCTTATATTGGTTTGGTTTATTGGAAAGTAGATTGCGTTTTTCGGAATTTCTATAATCCTGTATCCAGGTGGAACATTAAGTGCAAATTCGTACAAGATGTGACTGGATTGACCGTTTATATAGGAACCGCTAACTATGTCACATTCAATCCTTATGACAGTCGTAGGCAATATGTTAACTGGAAACTCTGATACATGATATTTATTTGCTTCTAAGATCTGTTTTTTAAATCCCAATAAACTTCCAAATGTACCGTCTTTAGTAAAATTGTCACAGGATAGGTGGGTCAGCCACCGTATCAGGTCTAAATATACTGATTACCAAGAGAGGATTACCAAGGAGAGATAATTGAGAACAATCTTTAGTAGAATAATACAGCAGTTGATCCTGCGTTTATTAAAAGATCAGATTTATACAAATAGGTACAGTTATTTAGAGAGAAAGTAGGGGAGGGTCCTTGAGTGTTCTTAGATCACCAGATCCAGCCGAGGTGTCGCGTAGTTGAAGAAGGTACATCACCTGAAGAGCCGCCGTGGTAGTGAGAGAGGGCAGCGACCGCCCGCAGGTCTATATAAAGGGCGTGGAGGAGGCAGCGAGGGAAGAAGAGTGCAGTACCGTGCGCGCGCGCCGGCGCGTAGGCTGCCGTGACGTCACATATCCCCCTTTTTGGGCGAAAATTTTTCTCGAAAAATTTTGCTCCTCCAGCACCTCCGGGTCAGCTCCCACGAAGGCTCCCGGCACCCTTCTGCAGCCCTGGAACAATTAAAAGTAGGCGTACATAAGGGGTGCAAAGGTGCTTAATAGTAGGGGCAGAAAGTTTATAGAAAGGTAAGTTAAGATATAGGACGTGGCTTAACCGCGTAGCAAAGCTTCGTTACTAACTCACTATCTCATAAGTAAGATAATAAGAAGAGAAATTTTATTTACAAATTGCAGGTAACATAGGTAGGCAGTAGGCGGCATGCGGCGCGTGTTGATAGCTAGCTATACGAGTAGGCTTGTGTGTGCGCAGCTGATAACCAGTACCTACACACGTAAGCTGTGAGCGAGAGAAATCGAAGTATGATTTGACTTCTTAGAAAAGATAAGATTGCAAAACGTAGATAACAAAGTCTATATCTTCATAACAAAGCGATAAAGCACCTGACTATCCTGCGACGTAGTCTTGGAATCGGAACATTAGCCCATAGTCAGGTGGATTGCAGTATTACACTGTAGCATACTTATAAATACAAGTACATGCATAATATTTTAGTTAACACAGCACTAAGTCAGTGCGTATATGTATAATTGCGCTGCTCGCACAATGCACTGTAGTAAACATGATGACAGGCGTCATAGTCATGTAGGTCTGTTTGTCACGGTTCAACGCTATAACTAGAGAATGGCTGAACCGATTTTGACAAATTTTAGTTTAAAAGTAGATAAGTATTTTAGGATAGTAGTTTTTTTTTTTAATATGTTATAGTTAGATTATTTACTTATTTATTATTTTTTATTTTTTATTTTGGAACAAAATATTATTTTTGGTATAAGATTGTAGGAACAATGACTATTGCAATGATGTGGCGCTATTAGGGCTGAATTTTACCCTCTAGTATAGAAGGTAAATAGCTTAGCGATTCGTCGTAACTGTCACGTGCTCATAAACGCTCATCAACCATGTATGAGAGTAGGATATATGGTGTGAACTGTACCTTTTAGTTTTATGAATAGAAACAACGATGAATGAATCAAGTGAATGATTTGCGACCGAGTCCCCGCTTGTGAGAAGATGTTTTAATAAGATAGGAAATAATTTGAGCGGTGGCACTCAGATCGACTGTTAGAAACACAAAAGAATTTTATTTCGATCGACGTAGGAACTTAGGTTTACAACGCCGAAACCTTTTATGATTAGGGATCAAGATTGATTCTAAATTTTTAGGGAAGAGATTATATTTTCTCCAAAAGTCCATTCCTAAAATAAGATTATTTTTTATATTAGGTAGAATGTGAGCAACGAGAGATACAGTTTTATTTAGAAATTTGAAAGAAATATTGGCCGAGCCAAATGAAGAAAACTTATCACCACTAGCTGTGACAAAATTTAAGGGTTTAGAATTATTTATTTTTACATTTTTTAAGATTTTGTGGGAACCATTACCCAGAATAGTAACAGCTGAACCCGAGTCAAGTAAACCAACAGTATCAATCCCGTTCAGGGTAACAGGGATGTAAGGGATACGAGGAATGTGATTTATTGTAGTATTTTTAGTTTCAGGACTTCGCTGTGAATTTGAAAATTTTGAAACAAAATTTAGCCAACTTTGCCAATCAGCCGGGTCAAATTTATTATTTACTTTAGTCGTATTATAAACGGGACTTACGATATTAATTGGTATTTTATTTGAGACTTGATTGCAGTTCGGGCAGTCAGTAGTGCGAAAATCCTTTAAACCGCATCGAAAACATACTGGGTAACGCGGTTCAGTGCATGTTTTTAAGGAATGCGAGTAAGTACGACATCTGGGGCAGTATTGTTTACTTTTGTTAGCCGTCACAGCCGCGTTGACCTTGAACGGAGCGTCGCTAGATTTAGAGGGCATGTTCGATGCGATAAGATTATTATAAGTTGGTTTAGAATACTTATAATTTCTATTAGTAGAATAATTATGCAAGTTAGCATTATTTTTAGGGCATTTGTATGCGAATTCAGGAGCTAGCGTGTCTGATGTTGGATTTGGAGGTTCAACAAAAGCCTTAGTGCGACTATGGTATTGTTCAAATCTTCTTTGTTAGAAGTGAATTTACATAGCAAGGCCTGATATTATTTAGTAAGATTTCAAGTTTATCAGACTCGCTGATTTGGGTATCGAGACGAGAAAATAACCCTTGCATTTTAGAGATGTAAATAGTTATATTATCTGCTTCGCCTTGAGAGCGGCGTCTAATTTCCGACGTTAGTTTATAGTCGTAATTATGGGGACTGAAATCACGTTTTAGTAGTATACATGACTCGTCCCAGGATTTCACACTGTCCTTTACAGCACGATACCAGTGGAGGGAGTCGTCAGAAAAGATTTCAAAAGCAAAGGATAGTACCTTTTCCGAAGGAATATTTCTACAGGCAATGAATTCATTAATATTTTGTATGAAAGCACGAACACAAGTCTTTCCGTTATATTTAAATTTAGCTAATTCAGAAAAAAGTTTACGTTCGTAGTTAAGATCTGAGGAGATCGGATCGCGCGATTTAAGGTCTCAAACCACGGATTTTAAATAAAAAAAATATTTATTTAATTCAACAGAGTTACAGCGTAGAAAGTAGAAAAGTAATTAATTTAATTTTGACAAATATTCATCTTATATACTAAGTTATCGCTAATTTGGCACTTTTCTAGAATGACGCATGTCCTAGATAAAGTGCTGATGCACATGGATGGTTCTAGAATGATATTAGCTAGTGAAGCAAATATTGGGGGATTGGGGTTCCTTAACTCCTCCCTCCCTAAGAGTGGAATTATCTGAAGGCATCGCAGATGGCTTCGGGGAATTCCGCTTAAAAATATAGAAAAACTTTAATTTCCAGAAAATTACAATAGTTACACTTATTACTACAATATACAATAAAATTGTCCAGACACTTATTCCTACTGAAAAAAATTGAGTGGTATTTGTATCACTATTGTCACTATATTTCACAAATTTTAAGATTTCTTTTACATCACTGAAGTCAACGTCCCTCAGGTCCATTTTGGAAGATTTCGTGGGTATTTCGTGTTGTAGTTCTGGCATCTGGATCAATGGAAGCTGAAGTCTGGAGACTGGTTGCTTTGTGGTAGAGGCAACGAATACTTCTCCAATTTGGGTCTCGCATATTGGATTTGGTGCCACCATATATGTCCCAAGAACGTTGTACTTCCTGACTTCATTGTTACAGTTTTCAGTAATAATTAAATTTTCTTCAGAATACACTAACCATTGATTGTCAATCATCTTTTGTACCTTGGTCTTCTCGATTCTGATGTGGTTCTGTATGCATCTGCTATAATTATTCTTCATCAACATTATCTGTTCAATGCAGGTTTCCTTTGGATACTGGGCTAGGTTGTCTTCGGCGCAAAGGAATTTGTTGTCCTCAACTTCTTCGCATGGTTCCGCTATGGGCATGTATTTCAACCTGTTCACCATCAGGTAGGGATATTTGGGAATAATGGTTAAAGTATTCGGAGATTGGAAAATAGGGATAGGTATAACCTTGTAATAAACATATGTCTCGCTGTCTATCAGGGGGACTTCTAAAATGAATACTAACCTATCACTATTAATATATGATTTAATAACAATATTACGTTCTAATTTCAGTAAGTTATGCTTACTAACGGGGTATATTGTTTTAGCATGTTTGCTAACAATTACTAGAGTGTTATAGAGTTCTGTACTATTTATAATAGACTGGTGTAGTATATTTAATTTGCTAAAGGCGATTGCTGTCTCAATTTCTTGTATATATTCATAACAGGCACGAAAGCTACTTAAAAGCTGGTACATAGCATTCAGCATATGTAGTAAATTATTGAACCTATACTCACTTTGAGCAAGTTTTTCTATTTCACTAGTTTGAGAAGCCAAACCTTTAATATTGGAATTAATTATTTCGGAGTCGTTTACCAATTTATCGAAAGCTCTTTGCATTGATGAAACTTTACGTTCGACAACGTGCTCCTTATTTTGTAAGAGTTGAATTTCCCTATCGTATTTAATGGCATCATCTTCATCTAAGTTACCTGTTATAGCTTTGATTACTGTACCTAAAGGGTTAAACAATGCTCTTTTAACTCTAAAGTTGAAAGGGTAAATTTGAGTTAATCTATCCTTAGTTAAAGTGATTAAATATTCTATTTGCTTTTCAATTCCTACGGTTTCATTAGCTAAACTAATTTCCCTTATCCTAGTTTTAAGGTAATCAAAATCCCGAATATTACAATCTATCTGTAAGCCTACGGATTCTAAGTCTAAAGTTTTAAATATAGTCCAATAGTTACTCCTCTTCACTGCCACTCCTATCTTCAGCGATGCTATTCCCGGGTTCTGACCGAGGTTTTGAAGGTCCAGCGCGGACGCTGTCATCGCTAGAAGTACTAGGCACGATCTGTGGAGGACGTTTTACATTTTTTTTGCCACTCTTGTAGAACGTTTATTCAATTCTACAGGTACAATATTACGTTGGACCTCTCCCGTTACGATTGCTTTTTCGTACCGTGGTTTCTCCTTAGCTTTCCTAGTTCTAGTGGTTTTCATGAAAATTTTGTCACCTGTCTTAAGGGCTGGAGTTTCCTCACCACCTTTCTTATCCCTAACTTTAATTTTATCTGACCCTAATTTTTCTGTAACTATTTCGTACAGGACCTTAAGACGTTTCCTATGATCTAACAATAACTTTTGAGTTAATTGCTTTTCCCTGTCGATATCAAAAACGTTACCAGTATCGGTATGTCCAAACACTAATTCGAAGGGTGTATAACCTGTTGCGGAATGTATGCTGTTATTATATCCCATAACGGCATACGTCATTACTGAAGCTGCATCTAATTCCGTTTTGTCATACTTGGCTAATCGATACATCTCAATAATTGTAGAGTGGAATCTTTCTACTACGGCCATCGAGCTTGGATTGTTTGGGGTCCCTATGTGAAGTTCTATCTTATACATTCCTAACATTTCTTTAATTAAGGTGTTATTAAATTCTGTGCCCGAGTCACAGCTTATTTTCTTAGGAATTCCGTACGTGCTAAAATATTTAATAAGAGCCCTAACTATCGTAGGAGTACTCCTGTTGGATACCTCAATTGCCTGTGCTAATTTGCTAAAAGCATCTATTATTGTTAAGTAATGTTTTCCTTCAATGAACAACAAATCCATAAAAGCTTCCTGGAAAGGACTATCTTGAGTTTGTGTTAACTGTATTTGAGGTTTGATAGGTTTCCTATCATACTTCATTTTTCTACACGCTTCACAACTATTAATGATGGCTGTAACAGTCTCATTCATATTAACCCACCAATAATGTCGTTTAAGCTTCGCTAAAGTCTCCCTAATACCCCTATGGCAAGTCTTTCCATCATGGTATTTAATAACGACATCTTTTTGATCAGCTTCTGAATCTGTAAGGTTTATGACCCTCTCGGTACATTCTGTTAACTTTACAGAGTCCTTTTTAAACAACTTAATAACCATGTTCGAGAAAGTGTGTCTAAAAGATGGGTCCTCAAAATAAATAAAATATTTCTGTTTAGGATCTATATACTCCTTTTAAAAGTCCTTAACTAAGTTATCCTTATCTGTAGGTAAATGGACTTCAAGGATTTTTTGTTTATTATTGGAAATATTCTTGACATCTAACTTATCCTTAAACCAACGGTGAACTAAAATCTGTCTAGCTTTCGTATCTATGGCTTCGTTTAAAATTGGAATGCCTTCATGTTCCCTATTTGAAACAGAGTTGGCTGTGACTCCATCGTCAGAGTCTGAAAGTTCTATAGTTTCTATAGGGGGTTCGCTAGTCGAAAGGTCAAGTTCTAATTCATCCCTAATTCTTTGAACTCGTTCATGTCTATCACCTACGTTTACAAAGATAGAATCTAAATCATCGTCATCTAACGCATTAATTTTAATCCTAGAAAGTGCATCCGCATTTGTATTTTGGGAGCCTTTCTTATACTTAATTTCATAGTCATATTCTTCTAACCGTAAACGCCATCTCGTTAGCTTACTATTAGGTTCCTTTAATGAATAGAGCCATGCTAACGGTCTATGGTCTGTAAATATCGTGAATTTATTGCCATATAGATATGGTCTGAAGTGTTTAACTGCCCAAATAACAGCTAAAAGTTCCTTCTCTATTGTGCTGTATTTAGATTCAGTATCACTTAATGTTCTACTTGCGTTGTAACGTAACGGGCGTCAAGGGTGTCGGTGTGGACTTCCCAAGTCCCGTGTTACAATAGTTTGATTTGTAAAAGAAGATTACCTGGATAACAGCAGCCGGAGATACAGTGGACCTTTTAGGTTAAGGGCCGTGTTGTCTGGCTAGTAAACCCCTGTTGCAGTGAGTTCGTGAAAGAAAAACCAGTGTATATTATTATCACCACGTTTAATGGTCTACAATACAAAAACCACAGGCCTTGTGGTATATCAAACGCACTACTTAGCCTATATATATGGCAGGATGCACCAGTATTACTCCAGTTAGAATACTTATATCTACACACACTTTACTTACTTGCTATAAACTTATATCAAATCTATTGACCTGGCCGGCTCTTGCGCCGATGCGATGAAATTATTTCATTTGACACAATTAACTAAACATCACCTTGTGACGTGGCTAACAAAATATACTTTAATCTAGCGACCTAGAGATGGATCCATTCTGGTTAACATTATTATAATCTATGATTTAAAGGCTAAATAAATCTAGTTACATTCTCGGATCGTTATGCAGCCTCCTGAAGGTGAACTACGTTGTTAAACTGTCGGTGGACTATCGCGTAGGCACCGCTAACCAACGAGATGCAGTAATCAACCTCGCGTATGGATGTATAAGAAGAATCCTGGTGGCCCTCCTTGGTGCCAAGTAGTGAAAAAGAAATGCACGTGGCGTAAAAAAGAGAATAAAAAATGCCGGTGCGAGAACCGGTTACCGCTACAAAGCCGGGCTCGTCAGCGGCGCGCAGTCCCGTCTGTGGATCACGCGTCCCACGCTGATGGGTTCACGGGGAAGAATTCCTCCGTGTTGGGAGTCCGCCAAGGGACGGGCAGGTATTCCCAGCAATAATAGGTAGGTACTCCAAAGACCCGCTACAACAAAAGTTACGCGTCATTAGCAATCAGCACGCACTTCACAGACCGCGATTATTACAAGGTCTATCTAGCTTATAAATACCTTTTTGCGGGTCCTGTGATGGTACGAATTGCTCTTGAAGAGACACCTTACGGGTCTTCTCGCTCGAGAGAAAAAAATGCCGACTGCCTCCATCTTTGCTTTTCGTCTCTTCCCCTTCCCACCAAGCCAAACCCGCTTGGTCAGTTACATCTACGGTCCGTTTCATTTCACTCATCCCTCACGTTCCGTTCGTGACTTTTATTCCTCCACTTCTCATACGCCATACACGATTAGGGCTTTATCGCATTAACGCCATGTCATTAACTGAAGCTAAAACTATCCTGTACATTAACCATCCTATCCTCTTAAGCGAATATTTTATCCACTATTTGACATAATGTTCTACGTTACGCGGAACGTGAATTCTGGTGTGACCACTCCGAAATTGATCCGCTCGTAAACTATATATAAATTATCATTAGTTCCAAATCTGTTTACTAATTTAATATACCTATTATTTATTCTAATCTAGATTTATTGTACACTAAATAAAACTATTTTTTTTTATGTTCTTTTTTTATTCCTAAACTATTTCGTTGACAAGGATCAGTCATTGTTACTGTCAAAATGACAATGTCAGATTCACGACGTCTAACCTATGTGTATGTGTAGTATTGTGACTGGATGTAAACACGGAACAAAACGACAGAAAGATATCGAGTTTAATATCTTTGTGTTAATGTGCTTAATGTATGAAATCCTCGTTATCACGAGACAAAAAGAGAGTATTATATTAGAACGTATGGATAATGTGTTGGTGAGTATTGCAGAGTGTTACAGCGTACGCTACTGGTTTGTCTGCTCCAATAGATCCTTGTGATAATACAGCTCCGATCGCATAATTGGATGCATCAGTAGTGAGTATAAACCTTTTACTGAAATCGGGAAACTGTAGCAAGGGTGCATTGGTAAGAAGCTGTTTGCAAGTCTCAAAACATTCCCTATATTCATCATTGATAATTATCTTTCGGCCCTTCTTCAAACACGCTGTTAGAGGCCTAGTTATCTTTGCGAAATCCTTAATGAATTTCCTATAATAACCAATTAGTCCCAAAAAGCTTTTGATCTGTGTAACGGTTTCTGGTATAGGGTAACGTAGCACAGCATCAATTTTGTCACTATTTGGTTTTAAACCCTCACTCGTTATGGTATGTCCAAGGTAGAGGACTTCCTTCCTCAAAAAGTGGGATTTATCTAATTGGACCTTTAGGTTAGTTTTACGAAAGCGATCAAATACTGCTCTAAGTTTCTCTACGTGTTGTGGTAAACTTTTAGAGAAGATTATGACATCATCTAGGTATACCAGGCAGTGTATACCCTGGAGACCTCTCAGGACGTTGTCAATAGCCCTCTGGAACGTAGCTGGGGCTGTCTTTAAACCAAAAGGCATCCGATTAAAGGAATAATGTCCTGAAGGAGTGCTAAATGCCGTCTTATCTCTATCTTCCTCCGCAACCTCAATTTGATGGTACCCACTTGCCAAGTCCAAAGTTGTAAAATACGTACTCTTTCCTAACATATCAAACAAATCATTGATATTTGGCAGTGGATACTTATCATCTGTGGTGATTTCATTTAATCGCCTATAATCAACCACTATCCTCCATTTTTGCTGGCCAGATGAATCCATCTTTTTGGGTACTAAGTGTACGGGGGCACTCCAGGGAGAATGTGATTCCTGGATTATGTTATCCCGTAACATCTTATCTACCTGTCTCCTAATTTCCTGTGACTGGACAGGGGGAAGCCTATAAGCTTTAATATTTATAGGATCTTCGTTCTTCGTTCTAATTCTATGTTTTACTTGGTTAGTGAAGGTTAGCGGAATATTTTCACAATAAAACACGTCTTTATATTCCCTACAAATGCCTTCAATCAATAACACTACGTTCCTCAGAATTCATGTGGTCTAACTGTAATTTATTTAAATTATCTGTCAGTAACCTATCTATCTCTACTTTGTCTTCAGTAAAATTTACGCTAAAGGACGGGTTCTGTAAATAAGGCTCTACTGTGAAGGGCCCTGTAACTACTAAACTTCTTGCTTCGTTACTATAATTTTGAATAACAGTCGTCGCGTAACCCTTATTGCAACTAACTAACGCGGTGGGCATTCTAATCCCTTCCGTAAACTGTTTATAATCTAAAATACCTTCTCCGTCTAATAAAGTAACTGGTAATCTAACTCTAAGTTCACTACGAGCGGGTAAATCGTATACCTCCCTCATGGGTGGTGAATAAATAATAGGAATTGCAGTATTCTTTAAGTGTAAGATCTGACTTTCCATATTAATTTTTGCATGTAATTGCTTCAGCAAATTACTACCTATTAGACCATCATACCTATCATCTACACTATAAACATAAAATTTATGAATTTCATTACTTCTAAAAGTAATAGGTAATGGAATTGATACCGTTTGGCTATGAACGCTCGAAGCGTGAGTGCTAACAACTTCGAACGGTTCATGTACTAAGTATCGCTTAAAATATTTGTTTGCTAAATACGGACTAATGAATGACCTAACGCTACCGGTATCGATCATAAACACTGCATTTAATTCTGGTAAAACTATATGCGGTAAATTTAAGCGTTTATTAAAATTTAATTTTATTCTCTCCCTATTGAGGAGGCCGTTATGCAAAAATTTTTCGCCCTATTTTCGTCCTATCCGCCCTAGAATCGTCAAAAGTCAATTCTTGAAAATCATTATTTAAACAACTAGTACTCGGCTCATTATTGTTTATATAATTAACGCTTCGTGAACTGGCAGTACGCATAGTTACATCGGTGCTTGAACCCGCGGAATGCGCTTGCGCTGCAAAAGGTGACGAACGTTGTGTAGAGTTATGTTGAGCAATCGGATGTGTCGACCTACTAAATGATTGTGGCGAATTATTGTTGTTCGAATTAAAATTATTTTGATAATTATGCTGCCTAAAATTCCTAAATTGATTAGATGAATGCGGCGTAAATGAACTATTTTGGCTATTCCTATTACTATTCGGAGGTGGGTTGGTTCTAGATACGTTCTGTGAACCATTCCTTTGAGTTTCCGAAGTGGAAAAACCTGGTTTATTGGGCTTATTCGAACTACGGCGATCGGTTAACCTAGAGTCGTAAACTGTTTGGAAGTTTTGTTCTTCCAGAACAATTTTCAATGCGTCCTCTAAGGTTGAAACGTCGCGCAAACGTACTAGTCTAACTAAATATTGTGGTAGGCTATACAAAAAGATATGCATTGACCTATTATTATAAATAGTTTGTTTTGCCCTACGTAAATTTTCATCTCGAATCGTTTCCGTTAATTTGGAAAACAAAATACTTCTCATATGCTGTATCCTATGACAGAATTCCAAGTAACTTTCGCCTTTATTAATTCTACAGGACTCTAATTCTAACGCTAAGCAATCCTCAGTGCGTGGATCGCCGAAATGCTGGTTCAAAAGTTCTTTTAAGTCATGCCATGTGTCTATGGAGTCTCTTTCTCCTATTAGACTGGCAGCTTCTCCTGACAACCTACTAGTAATCACATGAAATAGGTACATATTTTGTTCTACGCCACCTGAACCGAAAGTATTCAAAATATATTCGCATTTTTTAATAAACAATGGCAAGGTTCTTGCGTCGCCACTAAATACAGGTATGATTTTGACCATTTCCTGTGGGACACGAGTTATTCCTTCCATTTTGAATAAAAAGTACGAAAACTAACACAATATGCAAAAATACTTATTGACACAAAACACTATGAAATAAATACCTATAACACAAAATCTATGAAAGTATCACAAGGCGTTGTCCAATCCCTAATAATACACAAAAAACATAGATTTAAAACAAGGTTATAGTTCAAAAGGAAGAGCTGAAAGGAAGGTGAAAAGGTCTACTCACAATTCCACAGCTATCTCCATGAATCTTGAATTACTGTTCTGCCGTCTGCAGCTTGCTGGTGTCCGGAGTGAGGTTCTTAAATAATTTGTTTTTTCTGGTTCCTCTGTCTAACCGTAGATACGGACGTCCGTTGTTTTCATAGATTTCAATACGCGACAACTGACTACAGAGATCCTACCAAGGCTGCGCCATTTAAGGTCTCAAACCACGGATTTTAAATAAAAAAAATATTTATTTAATTCAACAGAGTTACAGCGTAGAAAGTAGAAAAGTAATTAATTTAATTTTGACAAATATTCATCTTATATACTAAGTTATCGCTAATTTGGCACTTTTCTAGAATGACGCATGTCCTAGATAAAGTGCTGATGCACATGGATGGTTCTAGAATGATATTAGCTAGTGAAGCAAATATTGGGGGATTGGGGTTCCTTAACTCGCGCAATACCACGAGGTGGAGTCACGTCCGTAACCTTGGCGTCCGTAGAGGTCACACGGGTCAATCTAGCATAGAAATCGTGGTACTCATCCCATAAGGGCTTGATTACTTCGATATCAGACAGCAAACTTAACTCAATTCGAGATAATCTAAAGTACACGTGGTGTAAGACCGATTCAGTTCTAGCAAAAATGTTACTATGAAATTTAGATTCTAGCGATGTAACGTTATTAGATACTTTGAACAAAGCAACTTTACAGGCAGATATATCGTCATCCGCTTTATAGGGAGATGTAGAAATGTCCTCCGAGGACACAGCAAGGGAAAGTTTAGAAATTTGCTTCCGGAGCTCATCGACCGTATTAGATTTAGTTCCACCCCGAATTTGAACTTCATTCTCTAGTTCATTTTTACTTAAATGTGTAAACTTAATGGGGTAAGACATTTTTACGGTGGATGCTTTCCGTAGCGAGTACACAATATACGCAGTAAAATAATAAGTAACAGATTCAAAAATTTAGGTTCAATACAGAAAGAATCGTCGTGCTATAATTATAGATAATTATAGAATAGACTATAGATACGTTCGATTTAAGTTGAAGGTCACGCGCGGCGAGATATTCACCGCGTGTGCAGTTATTTACGCGTAGTGAGAAATTCTTTGAAAAGTTATTCACTGAATAAAACAAGTTAACACTTAGATTGTGTAGAAATATGCACTGCACTTACCTTCTGTATTGAACACACACAGTTTATGCACAAATATACACAGAAAAAAAAAACTCGTCCCGGAAGTGGTGATCTAGGATTTTTCTATTCCCGTGGGCGCCATTGTCACAAGATAGGTGGGTTAGCCACCGTATCAGGTCTAAATATACTGATTACCAAGAGAGGATTACCAAGGAGAGATAATTGAGAACAATCTTTAGTAGAATAATACAGCAGTTGATCCTGCGTTTATTAAAAGGTCAGATTTATACAAATAGGTACAGTTATTTAGAGAGAAAGTAGGGGAGGGTCCTTGAGTGTTCTTAGATCACCAGATCCAGCCGAGGTGTCTCGTAGTTGAAGAAGGTACATCACCTGAAGAGCCGCCGTGGTAGTGAGAGAGGGCAGCGACCGCCCGCAGGTCTATATAAAGGGCGTGGAGGAGGCGGCGAGGGACGAAGAGTGCAGTACCGTGCGCGCGCGCCGGCGCGTAGGCTGCCGTGACGTCACAAAATCTATAGTTGATGTACAAAATAACATAGTTTTTAAGGTGTTGTTATTACAATGAAGTTTTATGGATGCATCTTTTATCTCAGTTTTTAAATGGTCGCCAATATTTTGTAATTCATAAGTTCCTTCAGGTATCTCAATAACATTTTTAGAACCATAGTATAATTTATTGTTTGTATTATCAAAATTAGGAATAGAATTATTTGTACAGAAATGTAATAATGCACATTCATACTCCCCAACTAATGGCAACGTGTTTGGATAATAGGTAGATAATGCCGATGAGTTTCCAGTTATCGATAAGGTGAGTGACATCTTGCAAATGATGGAAATGAAAGATTGATATAAAATTTATAGTATTTATTCCAAAAAGTTTGCAAATATCTTAAACACAAATGTCCACAAACTATTGTGTTAAATTGTTGATATCTATTATAGTTACTAGCTGTTACCCGCGACTTCGTCCGCGTGGAAATTATGTTATAAGCAAAGTTTGAACCGTATTCCATTTGAGCCTCTAGCTAGGATAAGTCGTAACCAAAATGTGGGAACAAATTTAGGACATCCTCCAACTTACCCGGGGAGTTATGCGCTAGATGGATTTTTTTAACGTGGGGAAAATCCCACAAGAATGTACTATGACTCCCACTGACTAAAAACCTCACGTATCCTACCTAACAGCCTACGATTGGGAGCCCCGGGTAAGCCCTCTAAAGAATACCCTAGGACTGCGCTAGATGGATAGGAAGAGACCTCATGGTTTTAGTGCGTCCAAGGCCGGTATGACGTACGTGTTTATTAATTAGCCCCTTTAATAATTATAAGAGTAAGTAGTATGGTGAAGCGCGAATACGAAACGTTTGTTAGATTAGGGCCACAGACTGAAAACTTTACGCATAATCGGAAGAGTTGAGACGATAACACTAACGCTAACGGTAGCCAGTAAATGGCAGTCGTTAAACCAAGTTGAAGACCTTATAGATTTAATAATTTTCAAAAGTAGGCAGTACTAACGCCTGTCCCTTTCAACACGGCAATGCGGCTCACCACCTATTACGTTACGTGGTACAAATTAAAAAAAGGTAAACATATAATATGCCTCGATACCCCTTTGGGGATAAAGACGTGACCGTATGCATGTACTTATTATGTTTAAGGTGATTTAATTTATGTACCCATGTCACTGTAGCCAAAGCTCAACATTTTTCAGTAAAGTTGTTTTAAGAATGTTCATTATAAACAACGTTTGTGTGGCGTGTTGGCTTAATCATAAAAGAGCTGCTTAATGGTTAAGGCTATTGTAAAATAATTCAATTTCAATTAAATGAATTGCTTTAGAATAGACTTAATCTTTAAGCTCTTTTTTGATTAAGCAAACAGGGCAGTTTCACATGCTGCTTGATGAGTCTGATGAAGAAATACCTCTCCTTTCATAGATCTTATGTGACGTAAACGAAGTTGCGAGGGTTAGCTAGTCTATACATATAGTAAAACTGTTGAGGGTCGAGAGTCTACTGAAGCCGAAAATGAAATTCCATTTTTCATGTGTGTCTGTCTGTCTGTATTCCGAATAAGTATCACGCCGAAGTTACTGAGTGGATTTGAATGAAACATAGTACAATCAGAGCTTATAATCCGAGGAAGGTTCTAGGATACTCTTGATCTCGATATTTTGCGCGGTTCCTTTGGGAGAAGGGATGAAAGACAAAACGGTTTTTTAGTTGTTACTTCTCAATGCGTTTTCGGATTCCAAAATTTTTTTTTAGTGTTATAAAGGGAATACTGTAAGGAATGTTTCACACAAGTTTCCATGTTAAAGGTTTTCTAGTTCAGGAATTAGAGACATCCCAACTTTCGCAAAACCTAGAATTCAAGGATCCCTTTGAATGTGTGG
Source organism: Miltochrista miniata (assembly GCA_933228765.1). Classification (NCBI taxonomy): domain Eukaryota; kingdom Metazoa; phylum Arthropoda; class Insecta; order Lepidoptera; family Erebidae; genus Miltochrista; species Miltochrista miniata. Next base: position 306,312 of record OW121778.1, read on the forward strand.
GTAAATCTAAACTGGCGTGTTGGCTTAATGATAAAAGAGCTTAATGATTAAGGCTATTGTAAATTGTAAAGATCCTACCTCTAGATTGCTATTCAAATAAAAGATTAACCCGGCGTCAGCATGGTAGAAAATAGATATATCAACTGTATGGTGGCTCATAATTACCCGATTTTAAACCGTAGGTGATTTTTATCATTTCAATGACATTTAGAGCAAATTTGTGTTTAATTTGATGAATTGTTCTTAAATTATAATATTTTGGAGATAAAATAAAAAAAATAAGTTATTTATAGATCTTTTTATGTAACCAAGAAATCAGAATAAAATTCACAACAAAAAATTCAACTTCTAGAAACTTGCTAATAAAATAACAAAAGTTACTAATTAACACTTGATTTTAACGTTTTGGAATGACAAATGTCAGATATTTAAGAAAATATATGTAAAAGTAATAAAGAATCTTAGTGTTAATCACTATTAGCACCGTCATCTGCGCAAACGCCAGAGAAAGAAATTATGCCTTCAGGGCAGATGATTTTGTTGCATCTTTGACAGGTATGGGTAGTTTTCCTGTCTTTTATAGCGGGACATATCTGGCATTCGTTTACGAACACCATGACATTTAGCAGGGGGCTCCTCTGATGTTTCTCACTAACGTGATCATCTTCCCCGTATTCTGAAGAATTTTCACTTTCTTCCGAACTGCTTTCTTTTAATATTGCCAAAATTCGCTGCCTTTCCCGTTTTTCTTTATCCATTATTCAAATATAACCTAAAATTACAAAATATAATGCAATACGTAATGACGGTACAAATAAATAAACGAATTATCAAATAATGAACTCAACGTAGTTGGCACGAAATGGTATCATCGAATGTATAGTTGGGTCATATTTACCTTTTTGTTGTTTGACCGCGTCTACCTTTCTGCGCAGGCGCACACCGTCTAAGTTGACATAAGAAACGAGGGAGGCGGGGTACTAACCGCAGCTACTGAGAAGCGTGGTAACGTTAAACTATTATTTTCATAAATACCCGCATTTAAAAATATCACGGGTCATTATGACCCAACCTAGCAGACGCCGGGTTAATTAAAATTATTCAGTAATTTCTGTATTTTGCAAAAATATACAAACAGATTTTCATTGTTCTCTGCCGAGCTCCTAAAAAATTTGGCGTAATAATAATTGTTGTCTGAGTGTAAAACCTATCTCCTACTAATATTCCTGCTACGTTTTAGTTAAATCAATCCAACGGTTTAAACATTTCATTGCTCTCTGCTTAGCCCCTAGGATATGTGGCGTGATAATATATAGCCTATTTTAAAACCACACCCCTAAGTAATATTTGTGCAAAATTTGAACCAAATCTGTTCAGTACTTTTCGAGATCCTTCCGGACAAAGCAAAGCAAACAGACAAACAGACAAACAGACAAAAAAAAAATCTAACGATATTTTCAGCTTCGGTATCTTATGTAGAACACCCAGCGAGTATTTTTTTGTTAATATTTCCAATGTACAGTTTTGGCTTTTCTATCATTTTATTATATGTATAGATAGGTAGATAGATGCTACTAAATAAGATCTAGACGCTTTTGTGTTTTTACTCTCACATACATACAGAATTCAATTGTTCTCTGCCAAACCCCTAGACTTAGTAGCGTGATAATAATAATTATGAAGCTTATAAAAACCTATCCGCATCCAGCGACTTAGCACGCGTGAAAATTATGTTATAATGCCAACTTGATTGCTCTCTGCTTATCCCCTAGGATATGTAGCGTGATATTATATGGCCTATTTGAAGACCCCACCCCTAAGTAATATTTGTGCAAAATTTGAGGCAAATCTGTTCAGTACTTTTCGAGATCCTTCCGGACAAAGCAAAGCAAACAGACAAACAGACTATATTTTTAGGTTCGGTATCTTACGTTGAACACCTAGCGAGTATTTTTTCGTTAATATTTCCAATGTACAGTTTTGGCTTCTCTATCATTTTATTATATGTATAGATTTTTGAAATATATAAGTATGTATATCAGTGGTCTGGATATCATAGCAAACACAGGATTTAATTTTTCTCTATCGGGCCTCCAAGATATTTAGCGTGATAATGTAGCCGGTGCGTAAAACCGATCTCTTACTAATATTCCTGTAACGTTTTAGTTTAATCAATCCACATACTTACATATGGCACTACCCTCTGCCTAGTTCCTAGGATATGTAGCGTGATAATATATAGCCTATTTAAAGATGCTACCTCTATATTGCTCTTCAAGTAAAAGATGAATTAAAATTATTCAGTCGTTTCTCTATTTTGCAAAAATATACAAAAAGATTTTCATTGTTCTCTGCCGAGCTCCTAAAAAATTTAGCGTAATAATAATTGTTCTCCGAGTGTAAAACCTATCTCCTACTAATATTCCTGCTACGTTTTAGTTAAATCAATCCAACGGTTTAAACATTTCATTGCTCTCTGCTTAGCCCCTAGGATATGTGGCGTGATAATATATAGCCTATTTTTTTTTTTTTTTTTTTTTGTGCCCAGCTACTTAAGGTAGCTGGGTGTGTGCCTAGCTATTCCCCGATTTTTATAGTTCGGAGACTTTTCTACAGTTCTAGTTCATTCCAGTTCTCGCTATTTCTCTGGTCTCACTCTTTCCGCATACTTGTTCTTTCTGACATACTATCTCTTTCTTATTTTCAGGTGGGATTGCCTGCTAATCTTTCCTTCTATTTATCTTTATTTTTATTTATTTCTTATTTCTATGGGTATACAGGGTAAATAATTTGCTCTTCACCATTCCTTCTTTTTCTTTTCTTACATTTTACATTTTCCTTATAAGTATCTTTTTCTATTACATTTTTTATTTTATTTTCTTTATTTTCTTTACACTTCTCTTGCAATTTCACAATCCAAGAATGGTTTGTGGTTCAATTTTTGTTACATCTAATCAAACTAATATCTATTTTAATAACATTTTTATGTTTTCCAGCTTATCTATTATACTTGTTACATGTTTTCTTTAATTTCTATTTTGGTTACCGGCAGCATAATCAATATTATGCTGCTGTAATCTCTCTTATTCTACTTTATTTCTTTCATTTACACTTTTGCAAATTTCCGTACAATATTTTAAAAATCTGTCTCTATTTTTACTGTTAATGATATTTCTGAAGTTTCCTACCACAATATTCATCTCTATTTCCTGTTCCAGGTTAAATCGCAGCCTAGAGTACACCGGGCATTCCGCCAGTAGGTGAGGGATGTTTTCCTCTGTTTCGGAATCACAGGTGCATGATGGGTCATCCTTGCACTTGAAGCGAGTCAAGTACTCGGAGAACCCACCATGCCCCGTCAGAACCTGCGTGGTGTGTTTCGTTGGAGTGAACTTCCTAACTGTACTATACGCGTCCACCGCGTTGGGGAAGAAGAGCTTTGTGATCGAGGCGGTTTCACCCGACTCGTATCCTATTTATAGCCTATATATATATATAGCCTATTTTAAGACCACACCCTTAAGTAATATTTGTGCAAAATTTGAACCAAATCTGTTCAGTACTTTTCGAGATCCTTCCGGACAAAGCAAAGCAAACAGACAAACAAGACAAACAGACAAACAGACAAAAAAAATCTAACTATATTTTCAGCTTCGGTATCTTATGTAGCGAGTATTTTTTTGTAAATATTTCCAATGTACAGTTTTGGCTTTTCTATCATTTTATTATATGTATAGATTAAGGATACAATAAACGTCATGATTTTTTTCAATATTTTAGGTGTGTTATTGTACTAAGCTGCGAAGGAAGGGTCGTAGAGTTTTTTAAAATAGCAAACGCATCTTTTGAAGACATCATCAATCATCTGGGTAGGTAATTTTCTGCATTCAACCATATTTGAAAAATGATTTAGTATAATGTGAAATCATTGTGAATCATAATGTGAAAGTGCGTATGGTTTTTAGGATGTGCTATAAATATTTTCTTTTTTTTTAGGCCCGCAACAAGCCGCAACAAGTACCTACCTCAAACGTTCAAAGCAATAGGCGTTTATCTGTTTACCATTGTATTAATTTATAATTGTAGTTAAGTATTAGTATACTTAGAGGGTTAATTTTTAACAAAAATTACATAAATTTTCGAAAAAGAAGTGCTTAAAGCTTATTGTCATAGGTACCAGCATTTATTCTACGAGCTATTGTTGATTTGAGCCACGCAGCCGGAGACTGTTTGTAAGTAGATAGTTTTAATCTTAAAATTTAGTCTCGATATACCTACTTCATAATGCCTCACTGTACGGGTCGTAAAATGTTCGTAGCTAATCGTCAATGGGCTGGGCATTTACGAAGTAATGCTCATAAAAATAATAGTACGATCTCGATGACTGATAACGTTCAGATGATTAAGTCTTCTTTTAAACAGAGAATCGTAAGCTATCGGATCATTGCAACTAACGAACAAATACATAATTTCCCAGATATTTTTCTTTATGCCATTAGAGATCAAGTTAAAAATTTAATAGATCAGACGTTAAAGAAACACACGTCCATCAAGATTAATTTTGAACAGTTTTCTTTTTTTATTATTTACAAAAGTGATCAACAAGAGTTGAAATCATTTGCTACAAAAAACTATATCATACATTTGCACCATGATTTTGATTTGATTTATAAGTCAGCAGTGGAGTTCCTCAAGATTAAAATTGATGGTTTTCAAGAAAAAGATAGTGGATGGGCATTTTTGTCTAATTCTCATATAGAAATTAACATTAATAAATATTAACCTTTGGGCGGTTCTAGATTTATCTCGTTACCAAAAATTATAGCAAATAAGAAAGCATGTCTAAATATTAAGAACAAAGATAATTATTCTTTTTTATGGAGCATAGTCGCGGCATTGTACCCTGCCCGGAAGCATTCTGAAAAAGTTACTTCGTATCCTCATCCTCGAAATGTTTTGAATATAAATGATTTATCATTTCCAATTCAGTTATCCGATATAGCTATATTTGAAACAAATAACCCATCTTTAAATATTTTTGTTTATGGGTTTGTTACGCACCCCTAATATATGAGGATCGCTGCGTCAACGTTTACACAATTAACATCATTGCACACGGCACTTGGCGACACGAGGTGCAAGCTCAGCACAACGTGAGGGTTGCACAAGGCACATGAAGTCACGCGGTGCACCATCAGCAGATCGCGCCCCGCTACGACGTCATTCCGACATTTCTATAGAAATTGTTATAATTTTAGATCATACTTGGTTCACACTTCGAGTCAATATCATTGTTACTTTTAGTTATAATTTTTATACTGTAAAATTACTTTTAATTAAATTTACTTAAATAAATTGGTTTTTTTTGGGACCTCCGGTTGCAGTCCACGTATTTGGCGCAGTCGGTAGGATACTCGCGGGCCGGTTCGCGAGCTTTCGGGACTCTCAAATCGATTTTCGCGTTCACGAATCGCCCGGGCGGTTTTCCAGCCGCGGTACGAGTACTCAAGAATCTACGGTGCTGCAGTCCAGAGGTGAATCCAGCCATCGATTCAACCAGAAGAAATACAATGCTGTAAGTCCTTGAATCTTTCAAGTCCTTGCCCTACTAATCCTTAAGTCATACCTATAATAATTTTGTTCCTAATTAATATATAATTCCATATCCTGCACGATCGTGTGTATGATATTATCCCCTTACTATTTTATTTTTATGTGGTAATTTAATTCTTCAAGATTTTTCATCCTAGAGAATCGCGAAGCGTTAGGTTAGATAGGGATAGGAATAGAGATAGGTTGAGTGTTATAGACGAACATAGAAATTTAGACGATATAATGACGCAATACAACCCAGACATTATCTACAAATCCCTCAGGTTATTGCCGAGAGTTTGACGGTAACCCACACGTTTTAACCCGTTTTATTAATTTATGTGACCAGTTAGTGTTAACACATTTTAGCACAGCACCAGGCCACGAGTTATCCAACTTAGCTCTCATTAATGGGATCTTAAATAAAGTGACAGGCCCCTCAGCCCGATTTATCAACGCGAACGGTATCCCCGAGACTTGGCAAGGGATAAGAGCTGCCCTTATTAACAATTTCGCGGACCACCGTGATGAGACTGCTCTGTACAGTGACCTATCAATGCAAACCCAAGGATCTAGCACCCCTCAGGAATATTATGAGCGGTGCCTGAACCTTTTTAGTACCATAATGACCTATGTGTCACTTCACGAGACCGTTGCCACTATCATAGATTCCAAGCGATCATTATACCAAAAGTAAACTCTTCAGGCTTACTTGAGAGGTCTGAAGGACCCCTTAGGATCCAGGATACGCTGTATGCGGCCTGAAACAATGGAAAAAGCCCTTGAATATGTTCAAGACGAATTGAACATTTTATACTTACAGAACCGTAACGAAGGCGGGCCTTCTAGTCGTAAAGATTGGGTTCACTCACAATCCAACAAATATAATCTGCCACTCAATACCTTTACCCAGAAACAACCCCTATTTAATAATTCGCTTATACCTAGGCAAGCTATGACACCCTTATTTAATACCCCTGGTCCTTCTCGACAACAGTCGATGCAACCCTTCTCGCAGGGTTGGAAGCCCAACAATAATCAGCCCAACAATAGATTTCATCAACCCTTAGGACCGTCCAGAACACAGCAAATGATGCGCGCTACTTTGCCGAACTATAACCCTAATAGTAATGTGTTTAAATTGCCTAACACACCTCAACCCCAACAACCGTTCAATGGCCCCCGTCCCATGAGTGGAGTAAGCCATTTCGTTCCGAAACCCTTACCACCTACGGGTCGTGACTGGAGAACCCATGGCAATCCCCCTCCTAATAACTATTTTAAAACTAGGGAAGTCAACTTTAACGAATTTGATTATGACTATGACTATGGAAACTATAATTACGCGGACTATGAACAAGAATATGGTTATTCTCTAGATCAGTACCCTAGTTATTATGAGAACCAGGACTATTCTTACTATGACAACTCTTCTCAATATTCTGAACGTTCTGCCATAGAACCCGTAGAGCAAGAGACGACTCAAGTATCAGGCCAGACTGAAAATTTTCAGGAAAGCCGCCAATCAGACAAGCCAAAATAGAATTAAACCTTCACATACAACGACAACTTGGTTACATCCAGATTAGTAATCCCCCTCTGAAACTGTTAATCGACACAGGTGCTAATCAATCATTTATCAGCCCTGCTGCTGTAACCAGGTACTTTAATCACTTACCTCTTAATTACGAGCCCTTTGAAGTGACTAACGTTCATGGGACTAGTAGGAACGACCATTCTCTGACTTTACCCTGTTTCCCAGAGTTTAATGAAGTAACCGACGACATTACGTTGTACGTTTTTAACTTTCATAATTATTTCGACGGACTTTTAGGATTTGACTTATTAGAAAACTGGGGATCAAAGATAGATCTTCAAAACAAATTACTTATAACACGGAACGCACAGATACCTATAGAGATGTACGACTCTCGTAACGTAAATCTCTACGAGGAGATTATCCCTGCGAACTCGTCAAAATTACTAAAGCTACCTGTCAATACCCTTGACGGCGAAGTTTTAATTCAGAATCAAATTATCTGTAATTGTTTTATCTCTGATTGTTTAACTACTGTGACTAATAATAGAGGTTGGGTAGAAATCTCTAACACTACATCTAATGATCTCATCTTCTCCATGGATCGCCCTATACAAGGCGAACTATATAACATCAATTGTTCATTTACTGAAATACAATCGGATCGCGCCCAAGCTGTTTTATCTCGTTTACGCACTGAACATCTCAATCCGGAAGAATGTGCTAATTTAAAAAGTCTCTGTGCAAAATATGCGGATGTGTTTTATCTTGAGGGAGAACCATTAACATTCACCAACAAGATCAAACACAAGATTAGAACAACCGATGAGATTCCAGTACACACCAAAAGCTACAGGTATCCCTACGTTCACAGACAAGAAGTTAGAGATCAGATAAGTAAGATGCTCGAACAAAATATTATAAGACCCTCCGACTCTGCTTGGAGCTCTCCTATATGGATTGTTCCCAAGAAGGCGGACGCATCTGGTAAAGTAAAATGGCGTCTTGTCGTGGATTTTAGGAAGGTGAACGAGAAGACGGTTGACGATAAATATCCCATCCCTAACATAACAGACGTACTTGACAAATTAGGGAAATGCCAGTATTTTACCACTCTGGATTTGGCTAGCGGTTTTTATCAGGTCGAAATGGATGCCCAGGATATTCATAAGACTGCTTTCAACGTAGAAAATGGCCATTACGAATTTTTAAGGATGCCTATGGGCCTCAAAGGATCTCCGTCTACTTTTCAGCGCGTGATGGATAACGTCCTGAAAGACCTTCAACATCAAATATGCCTTGTATACCTCGATGACATAATAGTTTTCAGCACGTCATTACAAGAACATATAGTCAATTTGGAAAAAGTTTTTATTAAATTACGTGAATCTAACTTCAAAATTCAGATGGACAAGTCTGAATTCCTGAAATTAGAAACTAGTTTTCTTGGCCATATCATTTGTAACGAAGGAGTTAAACCAAATCCAGACAAAATAGCTGCAATAGAAAGATACCCCTTGCCTAAGACCCCCACAGACATCAAACGTTTTCTCGGTCTCCTAGGATACTATAGGAAATTCATCCCAGATTTCGCTCGACTAACAAAACCATTAACTAAATGTCTCAAAAAGGGTTCTAAAATAACATTGGATAAAGCTTATGTGGACTGTTTCAATCACTGTAAAACACTACTAACAAATGACCCCATCCTTCAGTATCCCGATTTTAGTAGAGAATTCCTACTTACCACTGACGCATCCAACGTAGCTATTGGTGCCATTCTATCCCAAGGCGCCATAGGTTCTGACAAACCTATAGCATATGCGTCTCGTACATTAAATTCAAGTGAGCTCAATTACAGCACAATAGAAAAAGAGCTCCTAGCCATTGTATGGGCCACTAAATATTTTAGACCCTATTTGTTCGGTCGCAAATTCAAAGTTATCACCGATCACAAGCCTTTACAATGGATCATGAATTTAAAGGAACCTAATTCCCGACTTACACGATGGCGTTTGAAATTAAGCGAGTACGACTTTTCTGTGGTTTATAAGCAGGGAAAATGCAACACTAACGCTGATGCATTATCCCGAATTGAATTAAATAATGAAGAACTTATGTCCATTGCAGTAAACCCTTCCGAAAGAAACCAAACTTTGGACGATTCTAGAACTATTACAGCCCAAAGTCTCTCTAATAATTCCGCAACCGTGACAGTCCATACAGATAATGAAAATCCCATTCTAGAAGTCCCTATCTCCGATGAACCATTGAATAAATTCGCAAAACAAATTATTTTAAACATAGTTGGCGATATTAAAGGACGACCCATAGTTACAAAGCCTTTTGAAAGACATACCCGTATTACAGTTCAACTCTCAGAATCTAATCTGGAAGAAGACGTTGTTAAGGCTATCAAAGAGTACGTTAATCCTAAAATTAAAACCGGATTGCTTATTAACCCACCTTTGGCTATGTATTCCATTATCCCCATCATCCAGAGAACATTTAAAAGCTCCTCAATGCAATTAGTACTAACAAAAAAGGAAATAGAAAATGTTCGCGAATATTTAAGGCAACAGGAAATTATTAATAAGTATCATGACGGTAAAACTAACCACCGTGGTATCAATGAAACTGTGTTAGCTCTGTCTCACAAATACTATTGGCCTAAGATGCGAGATAGCATCACTAAATTCATAAATGAGTGTACAGTATGTGGGCAAGCGAAGTACGATCGTAATCCTGTTAAACAGCAATTTAAAATAGTTCCTTCGGCTAATAAGCCTTTCGAACTTGTACACCTCGACTTACTTACCATTCAAAGCGAAAAGTTTTTGACGATCGTAGATGCTTTTTCAAAATATGCACAAGCATACTATTTGAGAGACGGAACTGCAGTCAGTGTGGTTCAGGCTTTGCTTAGCTTCTGCACACATCATGGCATACCCATAACCATAGTTACTGATAACGGACCGGAGTTTAATAATCAACTCTTTGCAGAATTTTTAAGATTGCATAAGATCCAGCATCATAGAGTTGCACCTCACACACCTAACGAGAATGGAATTGTTGAGAGGTTTCATGCGACTATATTAGAACATCTCAGAATCCTTAGAGTTAACCAGAAAAATGAATCCGTTATCAACCTTATGCCTTACGCCCTCCTGGCTTACAACAGTAGTATACATAGTTTTACGAAATGTAGGCCGATAGAACTAATAACAGGACATTTTGATCCCCGTGACGCTTTTGACGTTGACCTTTCGGTTCATTTATTACAGCAATACGTGACTAACCACAAGGACAAGATGACTGAGATTTATAAATTGATTCATGACTTAAGTACTGACTCTCGTGAGATTTTAACGAATAATCGTAATAGAACTAGGGAACCCGAAATTGAGTACAGCCCTGAACAGCCAATCTTTATTCGAAACCCACTCGCTTCCCGTCAAAAATTAGCTCCACGTTTCAGTCATGACACGGTAATGGCAGACCTCCCTATTCACATATACACAAAGAAAAAACGAGGTCCTGTAGCAAAACACAGAATAAAAAGAGTTCCTAAAACTAGTAACTTGTTACAGAACAATCCCGGTAATACTTCTGCTCCTACGACTAGCAGTAACTCAGGAAATACGACTTGAAAGTCTTGATAATGGGCCTGGGATACTCCCTTTCAAACTAGGTCCTGCCCGGATCCTTTCCCATTACCATTCCTTCTTGCAATACGTAAATCTACAGGATTTGCAAGATAAAGTAGAATCTATCAATAACCAAATAATTAGCATTTCACCCGATCTTAATAATAAGACGCGTTCTTTATTTCAGCCTCATTTAAATTATCTTAACTCTAAACTTAATAGCGTTTCAGAACAACTTCAAACTTTCGAAACAAGTCGAGTCAAACGAGGACTTATTGACGGACTTGGATCTGTAATTAAAAGTATAACTGGAAACTTAGATTATACTGACGCATTACATTACGATCAGGCTATTAGAAATATTCAAAGTAACGAGAACAAATTATTAACTGAATTCAATAATCATGTAAGTTTAACTAAAGATTTATCCGCACAGTATTCAAAGATCATAGATAGCATAGTAGAAAACCAACGCGAGATGGAAAGAATATTCAATAAGATACAGGAAAGTGATCTTAATAGAGATAATGATCTTATAAAATATGCCCATTTTGCGCAAGTACTGATAATCCTTGGCGATAACATAGATTCAGTATCACAGGAATTAATTAGATTACAGAATATATTAGCATTTATCAGAACATCAACCATGCATCATTCGTTTCTTAACTCCCAGGAGATACGCAACTTAACGGACAGACTTAGAACTTTATATGGTAACGATAGATTAGTAGATTTAGACACTAGGGAATACTATGATATAATTAGATTAGGTTCATACTATGTAGGCAATGAAATAGTAATAGTTTATAAATTCCCCATTTTTATACCCCATATATATGACTTATATAAATTATATTATCTATTGTACCCAACCAGAATCATGAAATCCTAATTCCATCATCCCCATTCCTAGCCATCCATGAGAAAGATTTCAAGCACATAGAGGCTGAATGCCCGAAGACCAGTAATTGGTTCCTATGTGAAGAAAGCCGGAGTCTGCAGAACCAACCCTCTCAAGACTGTATACATCAGCTCATAACTACCCAACAGAGGACACCCATCTGCAACCCTGTCACCATCGCGATGGACCAGCCAGCATACGAAAAGCTTGACGATAGACACTACACCATCAGCTTCCCTGCCTCTACAAAAGTACATCTCTCCTGCGGTCAAGATTTCTACAAAGAATACCAAGGCAGTTATCTCGCAATCGTCCCACAGGCATGCTATCTAGAAACAGCCGAGTTTACCATCTCCAACATCAAGGATCGACTAAAGGGACACGTACTGACGATAACTGATCTACCCAAGGAGCCTGACTACAACGCATCCAAAGTCACCCTTAAATTAAACTCTATAAACTTGGACCATCTTCACGCTACCAATATGAAGATCTCCCATCTTCCAACCGTCAATTTTAAAGAAGACCATGCCACGATATATCACACTACAATCCCACTGTACGTAGTGTTGATTGGTGCTTCTGTCACGATCGGTATCCTGCTCTATCGCAAATACGCTGCCACATCAGCTTCGAAGCAAATCCAAGTAAAGGAAATAGAACTACAAGGAATATATGCTGTTCCAGAGCCGAGACCAAGGGATAGTCAACCCCCACCTCAATTTACTGCGAAAATCATCGGTGGTGGCTGTTCTTCGGGGGGAGGTGTTACGCACCCCTAATATATGAGGATCGCTGCGTCAACGTTTACACAATTAACATCATTGCACACGGCACTTGGCGACACGAGGTGCAAGCTCAGCACAACGTGAGGGTTGCACAAGGCACATGAAGTCACGCGGTGCACCATCAGCAGATCGCGCCCCGCTACGACGTCATTCCGACATTTCCTTAGAAATTGTTATAATTTTAGATCATACTTGGTTCACACTTCGAGTCAATATCATTGTTACTTTTAGTTATAATTTTTATACTGTAAAATTACTTTTAATTAAATTTACTTAAATAAATTGGTTTTTTTTGGGACCTCCGGTTGCAGTCCACGTATTTGGTTAAGAAATAACAAAACAATCATTGGCCCTTTGTATACTACAAGGAATAGGAAATCAAAAAGCGTCCACCTATTATTTTTAGAAAACAGCACCCATTCTCATTTTTGTCTTATCAAAGATTTACCACGTTTAGTTCGAAAACAAATGACTAAACACCATGGAAGACTATACTTCTGTGAAACATGCTTATTATTTTTTAGAACTTTAATAGAATTCGAAAATCATCTGTGTGGAGGGGTGGTTACAGTTCTGCCGGATGAAGGTTCTGTCTTAAAATTCAAAAATTACGAGAGAAAACAAGATATTCCCTTTGTCATATATGCAGATTTTGAAACATTACTCAACCCGATTTCCGACGAAAAATTAGAAAGTGCTAATACATCATGTTTACAGCGACACGTACCAGTAGCATTCGCATATAACATAGTGTCAACATTTCCTACTACAGTAGAAGGCTATAGAAGTTATCGGGGTCAAAACTGTGTTTCTAAATATATCGATTTCTTTATAAGGGATGTAACCGCAATTCATAAAATTCTTACTAAATCTGAAACTATGATATTTACAGAAAAAGATGCGTTCGACTTTAAACATGCAACAATATGTCACATATGCAAAATTTGTTATGGAATAATAAGGTTAGGGACCACTGTCATATTTCAGGAAAATATCGCGGCGCAGCTCATTCAATTTGTAACCTGCAATATAAAATACCTAAGTTTATTCCCATATTTTTTCATAATTTTTCTGGATAAGATTGTCATTTATTTATTAAAAAATTAGGAGAAATGCCTGGTCAAATTAAAATAATAGCTAAAACTAAGGAAAAATATATTACATTTACAAAATTTATTCCTATTTCAAAAAAATTAAATTAAAAATTTTAAAAACCCCCGACTCACAAAAAAAGAACAATAAAAAACCTGTAAAAAGTAAAAAATAACTATTATATTATGATGACATATCTACCCTAAGTATTGAACCTTTATTATTTTTATAGGTAGCTATATTATTTACGTATTCATATTTTTAACTAACAGTTGATCTCGTCGGGGGGACCGCTCTATACCTAAATAGAGACAGACGCACGATTAGGTTATGATTGGGTGAGCGGTCCCCGACGAGACAAACTGTTAGTTAACAACATGAATAAGTAAATAATATAGCTACCTATAATAATAATAAAGGTTCAATACTTAGGGTAGATATGTCATCATAATATAATAGTTATTTTTTACTTTTTACAGGTTTTTTATTGTTCTTTTTTTGTGAGTCGGGGGTTTTTTAAATTTTTAATTTAATTTTTTATTTCATGCTTTTTATAGGGGTTTTTTAATATCAACATACGTATAGTCTATCAACAATTATTCAGAACTAATGCGAATTGCGCGGAGTGTGGTTACAGAATTAGAAATACATTCCACTCCTCATATCTTTCGAATGGCTAAACCGATTTTCATAAAACTTGCGGTATCGTGATGCATAAGTTATGACCTTTCATTTGATATCCAACACGGGTATATTTGAACAAATTTAATTTTTCATCCCCACTTTCACCCCTCATATCTTTGAAATGGCTTAACCGATTTTTATAAAACATAGCTAAGAACACTCTCCCCTAACCCATCTTTCAAACAAAAGAAACAGAATCAAAATCGGTTCATCCGTTTGGGAGCTACGATGCCACAGACAGACTTACACACACACACACACACACACACACACACACACCCACACACGTCAAACTTATAACACCCCGTCCGGGTTTCCGTCGGGGGTTAAAAAATGAGTATATACAATTAAGATTTTTGGACTCCTTTAACTTTTTAGGAACAAGTTTGGACAAACTCGCTAAAACAATGAGAGTAGAAGATTTTATAAATCTCCGCTCTCAATATCCTGATGAAAGACAATTCAGTTTACTCACAAGAAAAGGAGTATATCCGTATGATTATATGTCGGATTGGAAATTTTGTGAGGAAAAGTCGTTACCTCCTAAATCTTGTTTTCATAACTCTTTGACCAATGATCACATCAGCCACGAAGATTACTTTCACGCTCAAACTATTTGGAAAGAATTCAATATTAACAACCGAGGCGAGTATACCGACCTGTACCTGAAAACCGATGTGCTATTATTAACGGATATATTTCAAAATTTTAGAAAAACTTGTAAACAACATTATAGTCTCGACCCAGCGTTTTACGTGACTGCTCCTAGTTTGTCATTCGACGCAATGTTGCTTAAAACAATCGTTCAATTAGAGCTAATATCGGATTTATCTATTATTCGAATGATTCAAAATGGTATACGGGGTGGTTTGTGCATGTGTTCCCATCGGTATGCAAAAGCCAATCATAAATATATGCCTGAATATGATTCTTCAAAACCTGATTGCTTTATAGTATATCTAGACTGTAATAATCTTTATGGGTACAGCATGTGTCAGTATTTACCTTATTCTAGTTTTCGATTTTTAAGCCAAAATGAAATAGATAACTTATACATTAGAAACATTAAGGATGACGCCGAGTGGGGTTTCATATTAGAAGTTGATCTCTTTTATCCCGATCATTTGCACTCTCTCCATAACGATTTACCCTTTTGTCCCGAGAGATGCCTACCCCCCGGAGGTAAAACAAAAAAACTAGTACCTAGCTAATTTATATAACAAGTATGGATACGTCATTCATTATATTCATTTAAAAAAATGTTTAGATAATGGTTTAGTATTACGCAAAATTCATAGAGTTATAACATTCAGACAAAGCCCCTATTTAAAACAATATATAGATTTGAATACACAATAAGGACAAAAGGCAAAAAGTTCTTTTGAACAAGACTTTTTTAAGCTATTAAACAACAGCGTCTTTGGTAAGACCCTAGAAAACACTGAGAATAGAGTAAATATTCATTTAGTAAATAAATGGTGTGATAATTTTAATCGTACAAAAAAATATATCTCCGCTGAGAGACTTGTAGCTAGCCCATATTTCCATAGCGCATCTATTCTCACTGAAAACTTAGTCGCAATACAAATGAAAGCTGATCAAATTATATTAGATAAACCTATTTATATTGGTTTCACTGTATTAGAACTTTCTAAGTCTCATATGTATGACTTTCATTACAACACGGTGAAACCTTTTTACAAAGATCGAGTAAAGTTGTGTTATACAGATACAGATTCTTTTATCTATAAAATCTACACTAATGACTTTTATCAAGATTTAAAATATCAATTTTTACACTATTTTGATAGCAGTAATTATGATGTGCAAAATCAATACAACATTCCAGTAAAGAACAAAACAGTTCCTGGTCTGTTTAAGGACAAAATGGGAGGCCAATACATTTGTGATTTTGTGGGTTTGAGATCCAAACTTAACTGCTTAAAAACTCCCGATCAAATTATTAAAAATATAACACAAAGATGTTCAGTGTTACTCACCAACTTGCTCAGAGGGAGGTTGCAAAACTACTCTATCCCAGGGCGCCTTTCTTCAGAGATTCCAGTGTGCGTGCAAGGGTAGGCTAGGGCTCTCACGAAAACAGCCAGGTAGGGTGTACACACATATATTTAAATAGTACACAGTACAATATAGAGACAATGAGATTACATAGATACAGAAAGCACAGACATACATAAGAATATTACGGGTTTAGGTTCTAATAGTACAGCACTACACTAAATCAACGTGAGGAAGTAACGTAGGCGGCTAGTCTACACGTAAGAGTATGCTGACAAGTACTGGCCTGCAGTGTAAGCGAGTGGCAGTGGCTGATGGTAATGCCAGGTGTGTGAAGACTGCAGGTTCCTCTTAAGTCACCTCGCTCGTGTAGTCCACGTGTTATTGGGTGTATTCAAATGTGGCTGTACAACTTTTCCCCGTACTAAAAAAACCCTGTCATGAAAGAAACGACAAATTAAGATACTGACTGCGCGACAGACGAAAACGGACCCGCTTTGCAAATAGTTAATTGAAACTTACCAGAATCTGGGTATTGGTTATCACAGAATTTAATTCTTTCTGAGGAGAATAGGTGAACTCAGGTTAAAATTCTCAACAAGTCATCAGGTTCCATCTTATAACCTCTAAAAAAAAATTGAGGTGTGCTACTCAGAGTTGTTTCAAAATTCCTTGCTGCTTCGAGGATGGTAAAAAAGGCTTGGAACTTTATAGCAGGGCTTTATCCCCTCTCTAACGTGGAATCGTCTCGAATGCCATCTCAAAACCTGCTTTCATTGAATGCAAAAACGATTCGTCACTGATCTTATGACATCCTGTCATTCTGACAGCAGAGATGTCACCACAGACAACCGATAAAAAAAACGATAGATCGATTAGGGTGCTTTCACACGGTCAATGCTGGATCTACAGAAAATGATTGCTACAACCCCCCCCCCCCCCCCCCCTTAATAGTATTTCCTGCGGATTCGACACGCTGGAAATACACAATAAAGAAAACAGAAAATTACTGACTAATAAACTAAGACAACCAGCTAGGTAATTCAAACACCAGCTGACTACAACCATTACACTACCAAAGAGAGATCCTCCTATACACCTAACTAGACACTGACTCGTGTACCGGATAGGCTAAGTAACTAGAGTCTAATGCTCTTCATAGAAAACGAATGCTCCCTTTACTCGCTGCTGATACCCTAACACTACCCAAGCTCTCAGGATATTGTAGAGTACTGAGGAGCGAATGAGAGAAAAACGCTCAGTGCGGTGCATAGAAGAAACTACAACGTGACAATTTGAAGTCACGTACACACATAGAAATACAAACAAAAGATTAAAATAGTCTTACATAATGATCACATAGCACTGGTTTAATAAACTAGAGAAACAGTGCTATGTAGTTACAGCATTGCTGACGTTGGGTATTGGAGACGGTTCCTCCTGATACTTCAGGATGTCCTTGATATGGCACTCCCCAAGATCCCTACCGTCCAGATCTGACAGCCTATATAGTAAAGGGGATCCTTTAGCAGTCACCACACATTTAAGGAACTTAGGGGCTAGCTTAGAAGTAACTTCTTGGCCTTGTTTGACAGGTAGAACGTGCGTTTGTAAACTATCTGTCCCACTTTCAGATCCACATGCCTTTTTCTGAGGTTGATAATACTTTTCATTACGCTGGTGGGCAACATTCAAATGTTTCCTCACCTGGTCGTATATGCGTTGTATTTCTCTCAGCTTGACACCGAAGGCTGATGGATCGTCTACAGAGACTGAAGTAGGATAGCACGCGATATCTGTCTGCCTGTATAACACTCCATCTCCAATAAATTCCCTACCATGTACCAAAAAGTAAGGGGTGAAACGAGTTGCTTCGTTAACTGCAGTGTTTAAAGCACACTGTATCTCAACCAAGAACTGATCCCAAGACTTGTGTTGTGACTTCACATAGCATGAGATCGCTTGAACCACATTACGAATAGCTCGTTCCGCCTGATTAGTTTGGGCATGATACCTAGGGTTATAATATATATTAGGTACATTGTATTTAGCCAACAGATCCTTAAATGGCTTACTCACAAACTGAGGGCCATTATCCATGTAAATAGTCTTGCAGACTCCGTGCACGAGAAACACACTCTTCTCTATGAACTTCGCGACTACAGCGCCTGTGGCAACCCGAACAGGGCACAACATGACGTATTTGCTAAAGTAGTCGGAGACCACGATCAGGTGTACGTTTCTATTGCTCGAAGTGGGAAAGGGACCAAGCAGATCGACAGAGATAGCTTCGAATGGCTTCGAAACCCGCTTCGGGCTACCCATTAGGCCGGGACGAGACGTATTTACGGGTTTGTACTGCTTGCATGTTTCGCAATTCCCAACATATTCTTTGACGTCCTCGTACATCTTGGGCCAGTAATAATTTAGGGCTAACCTTTTATGCGTCTTCCAAACGCCACCATGGGCACTAAGTGTGTCATCGTGGTACTTAGAGAGCAGGGGCAAGCGATCCTCCTGAGGTACCACCAGCTTCCAGTCAAAGTCTGAAGTCAAAGAATATTTATTTTTTGTTAACCTATATAGAAGGTTGTCACGAATGTCATAATTTGGTGACTTCCTAGGGTTCTTCCGAACACTATTCATGGTGTGGTCATACCACGGGTCTTTAGTGGGTACTGCATCGAGGGAATCAATTTTGATACGAGACAGAGCATCAGGTACAACGTGGTCTTTACCTTTTCGATGCTCTATGTCAAAGTCGAATTGACTGAGCCTCATACTCCAACGTGCTAGACGACCCGTGGGATTTTTCAGTTTATGGAACCACAGAAGAGATGAATGATCCGTGACGACCGTACATTTTTGGCCTTCGACGTACTGTCGAAATTGTTCCAAAGCGAAAATCACGGCCAGAAGTTCTCGCTCAGTTGTGCTGTAGTTCACCTCGTTCTTGTTGAGAGAACGGCTACAGTAGGCGATAGGGTGCTCAACACCATCGTGAGTTTGTGTCAGTACAGCAGCAACTGAGTAAGCTGACGCGTCACTAAGAATGCGGAAGGGCATCTCAAAGTTAGGCATTTTTAATATAGGGGCAGAAACCAAGGCTGACTTTAGCAGGTTAAAGGACTGTTCAGCCTCAGGGGTCCATTCGAACTTAAGGTTCGTAGAAGTGAGTTTGCACAGAGGTTTACTAATCTTCGAGAAGTTGTTAACAAAGCGACGATACCAGCCGGCCATTCCCAGAAATCTCTTAACCTCCTTAGGGTTAGAAGGGGTGGGATAGTTGAGGATAACCTCAACTTTACCCGGGTCTGTCCGTAAGCCATGTTTGTCCACATAATACCCCAGGTATTTGAGTTCACTCCGACAAAAGTGGGATTTTTTCATGTTAATAGTTAGGCCAGCATCCTTGAGTTGCTGATAGACTCTATGTAAGAGCTCTACATGCTCCTCAAAGGTGCTGGACACACAGACTATGTCGTCCTGAAACGCAAATACCTTGTTGTCGAACTCGGGACCAAACAGACGGTCCATGAGGCGTTGCATCGTGGCACTGGCCCCGACAAGACCGAAGCACATCGAATTGTATTGGAATAATCCTCTCCGGGGAACCGTAAAAGCAGTCTTCTCAGCAGACTGGGGTGAGTCAAATGGAATCTGCCAGTAAGCCGCACTCAAATCTACAGAAGTTAAATACATAGCGTTATTAAGGTGGTCCAAGATTTGATTGATATAGGGTAAGGGGTAGGCGTCACTCTTTGACAAAGAGTTCAGCTTGCGAGAGTCCAAGCACAATCTGAGGTCACCGTTTGCCTTCTCCACCATGACCACTGGAGAGTTCCACGCGGACTGAGACGGGGACACTACTCCCATCTCCAGCATTAGGTCCAACTCGGCTTCCAGGGCCTTCTGTTTAAGGGGAGAGAGCGGATAATAACGCTGCTTTATCGGCTTGCTGTCACCAGTGTCAATGACATGATGTACAAGTGAGGTCCGACCTAAGCCCACCTTGTCAGTGTTCAATGAGTCAAATTTCTCAATGACCCCGTTGATTACACACCTTTGTTTAGCAGTCAAGTTGTTGTAATCCTCGAGGCCACCGTTAAGGGACACAGACTCTATAGGATTATTATCACTAAAGCTATCAAGACTAATATTTTGTAATATTAACTTATCACTTAACTTAAATTGTTGCCAGAAATCCACTCCAAATATCATGGAGGTGGTTATACCTGGGACAACATAGAACTTGACAACTCGGATAACCGAAGTGTACTCAATTGGCAAAGAGATACAACCCAGACAAGTGAGTGCTGTCTGCAGTTGTAATACGAAAAGTAGGATTGATACTCACAAGATCAAAACCCAGTTCCGAGAAGATGCGGTGCGCTCCCTTACCTAGTATAGAGCAGGAGGCACCGGAATCTAGAAGGCCTAAGACATTTAATTTTAAAACCTAATGTCACTATCCCGTTTAGGAAACAGGACCTTATCAGAAATAGACTCAGATACAGAGTAATGCACAGAGTTCCTAATAAGGCCCTGGCCTACGCGTTTTTTGACTTGCTAGTACAGTGTGAGCAGTCTGGGGTCTTGACTCCTTTGAGACCACACCGGAAACACACCAGCTCCCTTGACTGTGTGCAGCTGTATGCAGAGTGACCGCCCCCGCCGCAACGAAAGCATTTGCGATCGTGGGGGGTAACCGGCGTCTCCACTGCAGACACCTGCTTAGCGGGCTTTTGTACACCTTTGTTCTTAAGCTGGTGTAAGTCAGATGAAATCTCAAACTTGTCAAGAGCAGGCTCATGGAAAGCGTCTGCCCTAGTACGCGCAAGCTCCAAGCGCTTACCCAAACGTCTCAAGTCATCTACAGAGTTGACATCATGCAAGGCCAGTTCCTTCATGTAGTCAGGTCTAATGTTGTGCATGAGAATGTCCAGCTGTTCCTCACTGGGCATCTTACATGACAACCTTGAGAACATGGCTTGCATTGTACATATATAGTTAACCAAGGACTCAGAGCGGGCTTGTGTACGCTGTCTTATCTCGTTCCTGAGGCGGTAATCATAATCAGGAATATCGAAGGTATCTCTAAGCTCACTAATAAGATCCTCATATGAGATGAAGTTAGCTTTGTTTGTACGGAACCAAGACAAAGCCGGTCCATCCAACAGGTCGGAGAAAGCCATAAGGAGTCTAGGCTTAGTAACCCCCCGAGCACATCTAAGTTCCTCTAATCTCTCTAAAAACACACGTACACAAGTAGAACCATCATATTTTAAGTTAAATGAACATAAGTTAAGGGGACGTTCTTTATACACTAAGTTACATGCAGAACTATTCCTACTTGAACTAGCTCGCACCGCGCGGTCCTCTCTCACTACTGGTGAAGTATATTCCACCTGGTCACGACCCGAAGGATCATCACCATCATCATCCGAACCTTCGGATTCAGAATCACTACTGGGTTCAGCCCTAGCGATGATCTTCACTAGCCTACCACGAATATCCACCAGGTCGGGGCAATCCAGACCACAACGAGCTAACCTACTCAATAAGTAGTTGGCTCTGATAGACACCCTAAGACGACTACCCTTATTAATGAAGATGTCACCTGACTGAATAGCCTCCTCCAGCTCGGAGACTTTTGGAAGGCAGATCGAGAGCTCAGCCGATGCATCAGCGGTTACCGGAGCACTCGCTTTGATGCTACCTCGACGGACGAGTCGGTGTGCCGTTCTTAGCTCACTCCGATGGCCAGACACTGTCGTTTCCGGTTCCACTGAAATTCCCGTGTGGGACAGCTCGTTAGCAAGTTCATCCTTTCTTAAATAATTAATATATTTTTTCATCTGTGTCATTATGTAAAAATTTACTTACAACAATTATAAAGATAAAATGGCACAGATAGGGATCAATTACAAAGTAAAAATGTAAATTGAGTTACAACAAAGTGTAATAAGTTAGGTAATTATGTTTCAAATTGACTTTTAGAATTTAACAAAGATTAAGGGTATACTAAGAGTGAAAAGTTTCTAAATTTTCTGATAACACAGTTCAGGTTAATAATTAAATTTCAAGGTATCTACACACCTTCAACAAAGTTTATCATTACACAGAGTGAAATTCACTAAGTTAACACAGAGAGATTCACTAAGTTTACCTTACAAGGTGAAACTATAGAATAATATATATTATATTGTAACACTCTGCAATACTCACCAACACATTATCCATACGTTCTAGTATAATACTCTCTTTTTGTCTCGTGATAACGAGGATTTCATACATTAAGCACATTAACACAAAGATATTAAACTCGATATCTTTCTGTCGTTTTATTCCGTGTTTACATCCAGTCACAATACTACACATACACATAGGTTAGACGTCGTGAATCTGACATTGTCATTTTGACAGTGACAATGACTGATCCTTGTCAACGAAATAGTTTAGGAATAAAAAAAAAGAACATAAAAAAAAAAATAGTTTTATTTAGTGTACAATAAATCTAGATTAGAGTAAATAATAGGTATATTAAATTAGTAAACAGATTTGGAACTAATGATAATTTATATATAGTTTACGAGCGGATCAATTTCGGAGTGGTCACACCAGAATTCACGTTCCGCGTAACGTAGAACATTATGTCAAATAGTGGATAAAATATTCGCTTAAGAGGATAGGATGGTTAATGTACAGGATAGTTTTAGCTTCAGTTAATGACATGGCGTTAATGCGATAAAGCCCTAATCGTGTATGGCGTATGAGAAGTGGAGGAATAAAAGTCACGAACGGAACGTGAGGGATGAGTGAAATGAAACGGACCGTAGATGTAACTGACCAAGCGGGTTTGGCTTGGTGGGAAGGGGAAGAGACGAAAAGCAAAGATGGAGGCAGTCGGCATTTTTTTCTCTCGAGCGAGAAGACCCGTAAGGTGTCTCTTCAAGAGCAATTCGTACCATCACAGGACCCGCAAAAAGGTATTTATAAGCTAGATAGACCTTGTAATAATCGCGGTCTGTGAAGTGCGTGCTGATTGCTAATGACGCGTAACTTTTGTTGTAGCGGGTCTTTGGAGTACCTACCTATTATTGCTGGGAATACCTGTCCGTCCCTTGGCGGAATCCCAACACGGAGGAATTCTTCCCCGTGAACCCATCAGCGTGGGACGCGTGATCCACAGACGGGACTGCGCGCCGCTGACGAGCCCGGCTTTGTAGCGGTAACCGGTTCTCGCACCGGCATTTTTTATTCTCTTTTTTACGCCACGTGCATTTCTTTTTCACTACTTGGCACCAAGGAGGGCCACCAGGATTCTTCTTATACATCCATACGCGAGGTTGATTACTGCATCTCGTTGGTTAGCGGTGCCTACGCGATAGTCCGCCGACAGTTTAACAACGTAGTTCACCTTCAGGAGGCTGCATAACGATCCGAGAATGTAACTAGATTTATTTAGCCTTTAAATCATAGATTATAATAATGTTAACCAGAATGGATCCATCTCTAGGTCGCTAGATTAAAGTATATTTTGTTAGCCACGTCACAAGGTGATGTTTAATTAATTGTGTCAAATGAAATAATTTCATCGCATCGGCGCAAGAGCCGGCCAGGTCAATAGATCTGATATAAGTTTATAGCAAGTAAGTAAAGTGTGTGTAGATATAAGTATTCTAACTGGAGTAATACTGGTACATCCTGCCATATATATATAGGCTAAGTAGTGCGTTTGATATACCACAAGGCCTGTGGTTTTTGTATTGTAGACCATTAAACGTGGTGATAATAATATACACTGGTTTTTCTTTCACGAACTCACTGCAACAGGGGTTTACTAGCCAGACAACACGGCCCTTAACCTAAAAGGTCCACTGTATCTCCGGCTGCTGTTATCCAGGTAATCTTCTTTTACAAATCAAACTATTGTAACACGGGACTTGGGAAGTCCACACCGACACCCTTGACGCCCGTTACGTTACATGGCGCCCGAACTTTATTTTATTGTGATTACCTATTAAAGTGCTGCATGTACAGCGCCTGAATTCAATTGAAATTAGTTGGTAACCATTGTTGCAATTGAGCTTCGGGGGGGAATTTCCTTTGTGTTTATCTTTTGAGGGATACAATTTTTATTGTTGTATCTAGGCTTGAAAGCAGTAGCTTTACTTTAAGAAAATTAATAGTTCATACTTCACCGTTCCCTCAGGAATATGTCAAAATTTTAAATATTGACATATTGATGGTTTATAGATATTGAATCTGGTCACTCACCCTATTAAGAATTCATATCCGTGAAGACCAGACCACAAAATGTGTAAATTTTGACTTTTTTATGCAAATTTAAGTTTTTTTTCTTTAACAAAAGTTTCATCCAGAACTAACAACATTTTTTAAATATTGACATCTGGATGGTTTAAGTGTTTAATATAATTGCTTACACTGCTTAGAGTTAATGACAGTAAGAAACCAAACCAAAATATGTGCAAATTTTGTTTTTGTGAACAAATTTGTGTTTTATGAGTTGTCGTTCTCATCCCGGCAAAAATCAACTTTTTAAGTATTAACAGATTGGTGATTTTTAAACTTCTATCTGATTCGGTGCACCATTCTGCATTGATAAACACTAGGACCAGATAAAGTCTTGTGTCAATTTTCGGTTTTGTGAGCAAATTTGAGTTTTTTTGTCTTATCGTTCTCCCGACAAAAATCAACTTTTTAAATATCAACATATTGGTTGTTTTTATAGTTTTATCTGATCTTGTACACCCTTTAGAGCTTAAATACACAAGGATCAGGACTAAATAGTTGCAGGTTTTGTTTTTATTAACAAAATTGAATTTTTTCATAGTAATTTTTACGAACATACTTTTGAAACATAACTTTGTTGTTATTGTGTCTGTGGCATTGCTACAGTGATTATACCATTACTACTACTACTACTAGAGCATTTTAGGCTAAATACAAACTAGATATTAAGAACTTATTTATAAAAAATGTCAAAAACTCCAGATACTGATGCAAGTGAATTTGCTTCACCGGTGCATAGTCGGAACGTTATGCAGGTAACTTCTAGCCCGTATACACGACCTTTAGAGGTACACATACCTATGGATACCGTAAATACACGTCCCCGAGTCAACGTGAACCGGACTTCATCTTTGGCTCCCGAAACGTTTACGACATCCATAGTCTCTAATACGACCACCCATTATGCTGCCTCTCACAGCAACACACAAGAGACATACGTGGCACAAGAACCGATAGCACACGCACATAAGACATTCCCCATTAAAACTAGCGAAATTTTTGACAACATGAACCAAGGTAATGGTATAACACAAGTAGTTGCACCGCCCCCCAGTGCGCATGTGTACTACAAATCATTGAATTTAGCTTCCCTTAAACTCAAGTATAACGGAGAGTCAGATATTGACGACTTCCTCCTTAGGGTTAATGAAACACGTATCGCACGACAGATTGACGATACAACATTAGTAAGAGGTTTTTCAGAACTGTTATCTGACACCGCACTCAAGTTTCATAGAACAATCCAACATAAAATTAACTCTTGGTTTGATATTTGCGTTGAATTTCGAAAATTCTTTCAATCAAAGGATTACAACTACAACATAGAGAGACAAATTCGTGAAAAAAAGCAGAAGCTAGGTCAGTCTGTATCATTCTTTATTTTAGATATCCAGGATTTAAACAATAGACTAACATATCCTATTGCAAGCGACAACCTACTTGAAATTATAAAACACAATTTGCTACCTACATACGCCCAACTATTAGCCATCAATGATATTACTACCTTTGACCAATTGGTCAACGTGTCCAAGAATTATGAGGCTTATTCTGGTGTTTTATGTCAATCTAAACCGGTTGGCAAGCGCGAACTCAATGCAGTCAGCGTCGGCAAATTACCTGACAGGCGCGGCTCACCTATTACTTGCCTTAAATGTAAAAAAGTCGGCCATAGTTATAAGGTGTGTAGGTCAATACCAGGCATAATATGTTTCAAGTGCGGTGCTAAGAGGGTGACGATTAGGAACTGCACCCAATGTAACACAGGCTTGCGCTCGCAGTCTACTACACAGACACTTAATAAAAAAAACTGATGGGGCCCCCGAGCAAGTCGTTACACACACAAACAGTCTCTTCGCCTGAAATATCGTCATTCGTAGGGGATAATCGGTTGTTTGTTAAATTCACAATAAAGGACCGTAATTTCGAAGCATTGCTCGATCCTGGGGCACATTTATCAGTTTTAGGTGCGAATAAGCATCGATATTTTCAAAGACTCGGATGGACATTACATGCTAGGGATGCTTCAGTCGTGCCAGCAGTATTTTTAGCGGATTTATCACAAATTAAAGTCATTGGCATAATGTCTTTGCCAATAACTTGTAATGGGATAACTGCCCACTTTAATTTTTTAGTTTGCCCTGACATACATCACGAAATCTTGTGCGGTATGGATTTCGCTGATGCATTTGGTCTAGTGGACATTTTTAAGTTTGGAGATGTCGTGAGGAGAGGCAACTCCACAAGTTATAGTGCTTGCAGTGCGTTGTGTGAGGTGAAAGCTTTAATACCCAGAGATGATCTAACATCTCAACAAGCCAAACATCTACAAAAAGTAATGAATGACTTTGAGTCAATTTCATCAGAAAAAAAAGGTTTAGGGAAAACGCATATCGTTACACATAAAATTATTACACAGGGAGAGCCTATTAAACAAAGATATTACCCTTTATCGCCTGCTAAGTTGACAGCATTGAATAGGGAGGTGGACGAGATGTTGAGGCTCGATGTCATCGAACCGTCGAGGTCACCATGGTCCAACCCGGTTGTCATGATCCCAAAGAAAGATGGATCATGGAGATTCTGCCTCGACGCGCGTAAGCTCAATGATGTCACGGTTAAAGACTCGTACCCACTTCCTTATATAAATTCGATTTTGGACAATCTGCGAGGAGCACATTATCTTAGTTCAATTGATTTATCATCGAGTTTTTGGCAGGTCAGTTTGTCAAGTCAGGATGGAATAGACGGCAAAGGTACTTCTTGTGAGAAAACAGCTTTCGTAGTCCCTAATAGAGGTCTTTTTCATTTTAAAAGAATGCCATTCGGATTATCCAATGCGGGAGCTGAAATGCAAAGGCTAGTTGATTCGCTATTTCTGCACAAATTTGACGGAAAAGTTTTTTGTTATCTGGACGATCTTCTGATTGCCACAGAGTCATTTTCTGAACATATGGAGATACTTGCTGCTGTAAAGAAGTCGCTTAGTGACGCTGGTCTCACTATCAACTTAAAAAAAGTGCGAATTTTGCAAAGGAGAGCTTAGATACTTGGGATACATCATCAATACACAAGGTTTGCGCACTGACCCAGAGAAGCTGAGCAGCATTCAGAATTTCCCACAGCCTAAAACTGCCAAGCAGCTACGAGGATTTATAGGTCTATGTTCATACTATCGTAGGTTTGTTAAGGATTTTTCCACCATCATAGCACCTATGACAGCGTTGGTAGGTAAGAAGAAAGGCAGTGACGGCATCCATTGGTCCGAAGCAGCTGAGGATTCTTTCAATACCCTTAAAAATGCTTTAATAACAGCTCCAGTTTTGGCGTCGCCAGAATTTTCGAAACCTTTCGTGCTTCATTGCGACGCATCATCCGTAGGCATTGGTAGTGTTTTGACGCAGGACATAGATGGAATCGAGCGTCCTGTGGCTTTCTTTTCACGTTTACTGGCAAAACCTGAGAGAAATTACAGTACAACAGAGCGTGAACTGCTCGCGGTAGTGGATTCCATAAATCATTTTCGTGCTTACATAGAAGGTACTAAGTTCACGGTCATCACTGACCATATGAGTTTAAAGTGGCTTAAGTCTTTAAATAACCCCTCAGGCAGGTTGGCCAGATGGGCAATGCAGTTATCCACTTTTAATTTTGACATTTGCCATAAGGCAGGTAAGCTTAATGTCGTACCAGATGCACTATCCCGAATTTCGGTCGATGCTATTACTTTCAATCAAGAACTTTCTTCAACTTCTGATGAGTGGTATAAGAAGATGTATAACGGCTGTAAAACTATGCCTACTCGTTTCAAAAATTTTCAGATCCTAGGCAACAATTTGTTTAGATTTTGCAAAGGTGGCTCTTGTACTTCAAAAAACAATTGGAGGTTAGTAATTCCTAAAGAGCTGGTCGATGAATGCATCAAGGAAAACCATGACTCCTTCTGTAGTGTACACCCAGGAGTTCAAAAAACGTATTTGAAAATTAGGGAACATTATTATTGGCCAAATATGTTTGAAAATGTTAAGGAATTTGTCACACGGTGTGACAAGTGTAAAGCATATAAACACTCAAATTCACCACCTCACGGACTCATGACAAATCAAAAGGAGGTGGACGTTCCGATGCACACGTTGTCAATAGATATTATAGGCCCATTACCTAAAGCATATTCGGGTCATATATACATTCTGTCAGTTGTAGACGTTTTCTCAAAATTTGTATGGCTTCACCCCCTCCGTACTGCAACCACTCAAACGGTCACTTCATTTTTGGAAAAGGAATTGATCTTGAAATGGGGAACCCCCGCGATTCTTATTTGTGACAACGCTACCATATTTAAAAGCAAATCGTTTAAATCATTTTGCGATGGATATTCTATCCCTCGAATTTTCTATACGGCGCATTATGCACCGCAAGCGAATACAGTCGAACGGTATAACAAAACCGCTGAAGTCTGTTTATCCATACTAGTTGAACAAGATCAACGTAATTGGTCCAAATACCTTCAGCAAATTCAGCTATCACTGAATAGCACGGTGAACCTAGCAACGGGATACACACCGTACTTCTTAGCCACCGGTCGTGAAATAGTCACTGACGGTCAATTCCATTCAATTCTTAGGGATTTACCAACATCAGCTGATGATCTGACCATAGGCGATAGAAGCGCAGCGGCATCATCGTTGTTGGAATTGGGAAAAATTTTTGACAAGGTAGTAGATGCATTAACTCAGGCGTACCAGAAAAATTCACAACATTATAACCTAAGACGACGACCCTTCACAGCGAAAATAGGCGATGTGGTCTGGCGAAGGAACTTCGTACAATCTAACGCAGCGAAGTATTTCTCCGCCAAGCTGGCGCCGAAATTTGTGAAGTGCACGGTTGAAAGGAGGTTGTCAGATGTAGTGTATGAGCTACGCGAGTTATCGTCAGGATCTGTTGGTAAATTTCATGTAAAGGACATCTTGCGTGTAGATTAAATTATTTACACACCCTGTCCGATATTGTTGCTTGTCTAGTGGTATTTACTCCGAACCCAAGATTTTTTTTTTTGATCGTAGGGCTAGGCAAGCATTTATCGAAACTAATGTATGCAATTAATAATTGCTTTGCCGTTTGTGTTTTTACATTGTGTTCTTATTCTTACAGTTAATGTTTATATGATATGATACTTAACAACGCATGAGCAAAAAAGTTGTTTTTCTTGACAGTCAAATGATTGACCGACAGTACGATTGGCCAAAGTATGAAAAACTCTTACAGAATATAAGACTGATGAATGACAGCATGTAAATAATTATGGAATGATAGGAGCAAATAAGAAAGGGAAGGATAAGTGCATGACTGAATGATAGGTGGAAAATAAGCTTTAAATATTATTATATGTATTATTATAATTATTATTAATATGGAAAGGATGACGAATGAATGTACATAGATAAATATGAAATACTGTGTGAGGTATGGAAGAGTGAAGTACGCGTTTTGAAAGGAATACCTATCCAGCTGTGATCATTCTAAAGGGCAGTCAGAAGAATAACTATTGCTAGCAGCGTTCTGAAGTTTTATTCTTTTTTTTCTCGGTATTTTTTTAATCCTTTTTGGAGTCGGTTAAGTAACCACTTTTTCCCGGTTACCCCGGCTGTTTCTTTCGGTAAACCTGTCGGTTTACCTCTTTTCCCGAGAAAGGGGGTATTGTAACACTCTGCAATACTCACCAACACATTATCCATACGTTCTAGTATAATACTCTCTTTTTGTCTCGTGATAACGAGGATTTCATACATTAAGCACATTAACACAAAGATATTAAACTCGATATCTTTCTGTCGTTTTATTCCGTGTTTACATCCAGTCACAATACTACACATACACATAGGTTAGACGTCGTGAATCTGACATTGTCATTTTGACAGTGACAATGACTGATCCTTGTCAACGAAATAGTTTAGGAATAAAAAAAAAGAACATAAAAAAAAAAATAGTTTTATTTAGTGTACAATAAATCTAGATTAGAGTAAATAATAGGTATATTAAATTAGTAAACAGATTTGGAACTAATGATAATTTATATATAGTTTACGAGCGGATCAATTTCGGAGTGGTCACACCAGAATTCACGTTCCGCGTAACGTAGAACATTATGTCAAATAGTGGATAAAATATTCGCTTAAGAGGATAGGATGGTTAATGTACAGGATAGTTTTAGCTTCAGTTAATGACATGGCGTTAATGCGATAAAGCCCTAATCGTGTATGGCGTATGAGAAGTGGAGGAATAAAAGTCACGAACGGAACGTGAGGGATGAGTGAAATGAAACGGACCGTAGATGTAACTGACCAAGCGGGTTTGGCTTGGTGGGAAGGGGAAGAGACGAAAAGCAAAGATGGAGGCAGTCGGCATTTTTTTCTCTCGAGCGAGAAGACCCGTAAGGTGTCTCTTCAAGAGCAATTCGTACCATCACAGGACCCGCAAAAAGGTATTTATAAGCTAGATAGACCTTGTAATAATCGCGGTCTGTGAAGTGCGTGCTGATTGCTAATGACGCGTAACTTTTGTTGTAGCGGGTCTTTGGAGTACCTACCTATTATTGCTGGGAATACCTGTCCGTCCCTTGGCGGAATCCCAACACGGAGGAATTCTTCCCCGTGAACCCATCAGCGTGGGACGCGTGATCCACAGACGGGACTGCGCGCCGCTGACGAGCCCGGCTTTGTAGCGGTAACCGGTTCTCGCACCGGCATTTTTTATTCTCTTTTTTACGCCACGTGCATTTCTTTTTCACTACTTGGCACCAAGGAGGGCCACCAGGATTCTTCTTATACATCCATACGCGAGGTTGATTACTGCATCTCGTTGGTTAGCGGTGCCTACGCGATAGTCCGCCGACAGTTTAACAACGTAGTTCACCTTCAGGAGGCTGCATAACGATCCGAGAATGTAACTAGATTTATTTAGCCTTTAAATCATAGATTATAATAATGTTAACCAGAATGGATCCATCTCTAGGTCGCTAGATTAAAGTATATTTTGTTAGCCACGTCACAAGGTGATGTTTAATTAATTGTGTCAAATGAAATAATTTCATCGCATCGGCGCAAGAGCCGGCCAGGTCAATAGATCTGATATAAGTTTATAGCAAGTAAGTAAAGTGTGTGTAGATATAAGTATTCTAACTGGAGTAATACTGGTACATCCTGCCATATATATATAGGCTAAGTAGTGCGTTTGATATACCACAAGGCCTGTGGTTTTTGTATTGTAGACCATTAAACGTGGTGATAATAATATACACTGGTTTTTCTTTCACGAACTCACTGCAACAGGGGTTTACTAGCCAGACAACACGGCCCTTAACCTAAAAGGTCCACTGTATCTCCGGCTGCTGTTATCCAGGTAATCTTCTTTTACAAATCAAACTATTGTAACACGGGACTTGGGAAGTCCACACCGACACCCTTGACGCCCGTTACGTTACAATATATTAATCTACACTAATATTATAACAAATACATGTGTGCACCATAAAAAAAGAAAAAAAAGAAACACATAAAAGAAAAAACACAATAAGAAAAAAGAAGTGGGTATGCCAAATAAGATAAAAAATCTTTCCAAAATCACAGCTAATTTTAAATTTTTAAATTTAGAATTTTGTGTCTTTTCCAGCCAAAGATGTAGGGAGCTGGAAGAAGACGAAAGGGAAGGTTTTGTGCTTAGCTGCTAGCACCACCAATTAACGTCCTGGAGCGTCTCGGACGATACACCAGGATGGTTTCGCCAGAGGTAACCACCTATGCACACACACTAGACTGAGGCTACCGCAGAGTAGACCCAGAGATTTGCCACTACGTTGGGAGCCAATTTATAACACAATGATGTTACTCACCAACTAGCGCGAGGTAGCTATGCAGAGAACTCTTTCCCAGGGCGCCTTGTTACAGAGTTTCTAGTGGGTGCGCAAGGGAGGCCAGGGCTCTGACGAAAACAGCCAATAGGGTGTACACACATATATTTATATAGTACACAGTACACTACAGAGACAATGAGATTACATAGATACAGAAAGCACAGACATACATAAGAATATTACAGGTTTAGGTATTATTAGTACAGCACTACACTAAATCAGCGTGAGGAAGTAACGTAGGCGGCTAGTTTACATGTAAAAGTATGCTGACTAGTACTGGCCTGCAGTGTGAGCGTAGAGTGGCAGTGGCTGGTGGTAATGCCAGGTGTAGACGGCGAGCTTCTCACACATGCACCCTGCTCGCGCAGTCCACGTATGATTGGGGTGTGGCTGTACAACTTTTCCCCGTACTGGAAAAACCCTGTTATGACAAGTAAACGACAAATGAAATAACTGACATCGCGACCGACGAAATTCGAACCGCTTAGCAAACAAGAAATGACACTTACCGGTATCCCGGGTGTAGGTTGACACAGAGTCCAACTCCTTCCGAGGAGAATAAGTAAACTCAGACTAATTCCTTAACAGGTCCTCAGGTTGCAACTTACAACCTCCAAAGAAAAATTGAGGCGTGCCACTCAGAGTAATATCAATTTCCCTCGTCCTTAGCCGATCGTAAAAAGAGACTTGGAACTTTGTATCAGGGCTTTATCCCCTCTCTCACGTGGAATCGTCTCGAATTTCATGCAAAACCTGCTTTCATTGAATGCAAAAACGATTCGTCACCGATCCTTATGACATCCTGTCATTCTGACAGCAGAAATGTCACCACTGACAACCGATTAAAAAAAGATAACTCGATTAGGCTGCTTTCACATACTGAATACTGCATCTATAGAAAATAAATGCTACATTTTTTATGAGTATATAATAAGTTTTCATATATGTACTGTGAATACACAGTAAGGATGTTGATATCCTTAAACTTTTCTCTTAATGACTCCCGAAACCCCATACCATAGATGGCCCGGACAGCCCTTTTCTGCAACACAAAGATACATTCGATGTCGGCAGCGTTACCCCATAATAGTATGCCATAGGTCATGACACTGTGGAAATAGCTAAAGTAGACAAGACGCGCTGTTCTAATGTCTGTCAGTTGTCGGATCTTTTTAACGGCATAGGCTGCAGAGCTCAGTCTGCCCGAGACTTTCTCGATATGAGGCCCCAACTGCAAGTTGGAGTCATACTTTATGCCCAGAAAGACAGTTTCATCGACCAATTCTACTTGATCATCCCTAATCTTAATACTGGTGTTAACGAGCCTAACATTTGGCAAGGTGAATCTAATACATTTTGTTTTAGTTTCATTTAACAATAAATTATTAGCGTTAAACCAGTGGACTACCCTAGAGAGGGCATTGTTTACTTCGTCAAGATTGCGTTGTCCACGTTCAACTTTAAATATTAAAGATGTGTCATCAGCAAACAAAACTACCTCGTGATCGTCTCTTATAAGGTGAGGGAGATCATTTATGTACACTAAAAATAGAAAAGGTCCCAGAATTGAACCCTGAGGCACCCCCATTGTTACAGCAGAACCATTTGACTGTTTACCATTTATAACTACTCTCTGTACTCTATCTCTAAGGTAAGAACTAATTAAATCCAAGGCCGTCCCCCGGATTCCATAATGATCCAGTTTTTCAATTAAAGTCTGATGCTGGACGCAATCGAAGGCCTTAGATAAGTCGCAGAATACACCATAAGCATCATACGACTCCTCCCAGGCCTCATATATACACTCTAACAATTTGGTTCCAGCATCCGTGGTAGACCGACCGCGCGTGAAACCGAATTGTTTAGTATGGAATAGTTTATTTGTATTAAAATGATTTTGCATTTGATTAAGCATTACCTTTTCAAAGATTTTACTAAACGTGGGTAGTACAGAAATAGGACGAAAATTGGACGGATCTGAGGTGCTACCCGATTTAAACAGAGGAGTTATTTTACTAAACTTCATTAAGTCAGGAAACACACCACTATCAACACAATTATTAAATATTATTGATAATTCAGGGGCAACCATTTCAATTAACGAATTAACTAAATGTACTGAAATTCCCCAGAGGTCAGCCGTTTTCTTAATATTTAAAGATTTAAAAGTTTTTATTATAGTGTGTATACTAATTTTACTGAATTTGAATATTTCATTACAGCAAGGAACATTTGCTTTTAACAAGGATTCTGCTATTGGGGTAGAAGAACCTAGGGTTCTGGTCAAATCTACTGTAATTCGAGAAAAAAATTGTTTAAATTCGTTAGCGACTTCGGCATCTGTTGTAATTATGTTACCATTTACTTTAAGTTTAAAATTATTATCATTCGATTTTGCTTGGCCTCTTTCTGCGTTAATTATTTTCCAAGTAGATTTAACTTTGTCTACACTATTGAGAATTTTATTACTTATATACGTCTTTTGGCTGCTAAGCAGTCTGCTTTAAACTTTTTTGAATAAGTTTTAACATAATTTAGAAATTCATCTGTTCTATTAAGCTGTCTTTCTGAGTATAGTTCATACAGTTTTTGTCTACTTTTATGTATATCCTCAGTGGCCCATTCACTGAAGGCTGGCCTATCACCGATTGTGACTTCCTTAGACTTGAATACGGAGTTGAACTCATTGTAAAAGGATTCAAAAAATAACTTAAACATTACATTTGGATCTAAGCCAGTGTCTAAAAATGGAAGTTTATTGCAAAGTCCAACTCGCATACGTTCCAAGCGGTCACTTGTTACTGGTCTACATAATATTTTACGTCTTTTAACTTTTTCTCTTGTGATCTTGAAAGATGCCATTTGCCCAGTATGATCTGATTTTATCTTATTTATAATACTCTTACTTTCTGGCAACATATCACTGTATATATTGTCCAGACAAGTAGCTGTTGTATCACAATATCTAGTAGGCTCTAAAAATAAGTTAGTGAGATTGTGTGATTTAAATAAATTTAAGATATCATTGGTCTGACGCGTATTTATAAGTATATTAACATTAAAATCACCGCACACTATTAGGTGTTTATTAGTTTTTCCAAGTTTAAATAGCACTTTATCCATTACTTCCTCAAACTCACAAAAGGGTGAGACTCCAGGTTTATATACGCATACTACTATGAATTGCTCCAATTCTACGCACGATATTTCAACTGTACACTCTACAGAGAGGGACACAACATCTTTCCGTTCCTTATATTTTAATTTCTTATTTAATAAAATCAACGAACCCCCCTGTGTTGTGTTGACCCTGCAGAACGCACTACCAACCCGGTGACTACTGAAACTGAACATGAGCTCATACTCCTTACGCATATGTTCTGTAAGACAAACAATTTCAATATTTTCTGAGCTCATGAACAGCTCCAATTCAAACTCTTTGACCTGCGTTAATGTTGCAATATTATAATGCACCAGGCTGATGTAATTTACATTTTTTAATTTAGTTTTGTTCGGAGGACAGTTTCCGATAAAATTATGGTTTGCAATTAAATTTAACTCTATTAATTTACAATTTTGGCTAGAGGGTAATTTTATTCCTCTGTTGTCCCAGCAGTTAATTTAAATTACTTGGAACAGATTCCAAAGTCCTAAATCTAATAAAATTTAAACGTAAATTCATCTTATATCTAAATGAATTTTCCGAATCTGGCACACCTTTTATAAATGGAAGACTAAGTGTGAACATTACAACTTGTATGACATTTAAGTTTAAGATGTAATTCATGTATAGGGAGAGAGATGGGCAGAAGGTTAAAACCCAATGGGTGGAAATGGGTTTAAACCGGGTCTTTTGGGAGGAAACGGATTTAAACCCAGGAAAAAACCCAAATATAGGGTTAAAATCAGCGATACTTTCATTTTGAATTGAATTATTTAGTGTTCAATTCTACATGAAAGTACCACTCGCCATTCGCCAGTTTCATTGTCTAAACAAGTTGAATACTTATTTTTTATTATACAGGATGGAATTTAGACGCTAGTTGGACGTAAAGTACCCTTAATATTGATAATAGCAAGTTTTGCTGAAAGGAAACAATACTTTATTTTCAAAAGTAAGTCAAACTGCATTTAAATATTTTTGAAAAATCACCTGCTTGAGCCGGAAATCGAACCTGGGAGATGTAAAAAAAAGCACATGTATTTTTTTATACCAACCGAAAGTGTCTGTATACCGGTCAGGTTTATAAATAAATATTGTGGAACAGTACAGTCAAGTACAATGAAATTTACTAGTCTAATCTTACAAAATGATGTATCCCTGCGAGTGTCATAATGAACTTACCAAAGATTGGGACACACAAATCGGTATCTAGTCCACCGAACATGACAATATCATGTATGCGTATAAAGATCAATAGTAACCCCAAATACACTTCTTTTTTTATAAAGAAAAGAAAGAAAGGAAAGCGGAAAGCCGGTGGTCCTGATGGCATTCCGGCGGTGGTGCTGGCGAAGTGTGCAGCCGATTGTCTCCAACGCTAACACGCCTGTATCGCCTTTCCTATTCGTCAGGAGAAGTGCCGGAGGCTTGGAAGGAGGCGAACGTCCAGCCGATTCCCAAGAAAGGGGATCGGTCGGATCCGGCCGACTATCGCCCCATAGCCGTAACCACCGTCATCTGCAAGGTGTTCGAACTGATTATTAACAAGCAGCTCTTGCGCTATCTGGAGGATCACTCGCTAATTAGCGATCGTCAATACAAACCGAAACGATCAACGGGTGACCTCCTAGCGTATATAACACACACCTGGGGTGAGGCTATGGAGAGGCACGGCGAATCTCTGGCTATTGGCCAAGACATCTCTAAAGCCTTTGATAGGGTATGGCATGCGTCACTTCTTTCCAAGCTGCCGGCATACGGTCTGTCGCCTCAGTTGTGCCGCTGGTTGGCCAGCTTCCTGCACGGGCGACGTATACGGGTTCTCTGTGATGGTCAGGCTTCCGGCTTCTTGCTGGTAAATGACGGAGTACCACAGGGATCGGTATTGTCCCCAACTCTCTTTCTTCTGCATATCAATGACATGCTGCCCCTTGGGTGCATTCATTGTTATGCGGATGATAGTACTCTGCATGGGAGCTATTCTGGCCGTCCAGTGGATGGGCGACACGACGTGGAAGAGAAGAGACAGCAATTCGTGGCGGATCTCGACTGGGAGCTAGTTCACATTGCCCAATGGGGTTCAGACAACCTGGTGAAGTTCAATGCCGGGAAAACACAGTCGTGTGCATTTACAGCTAAGAAATCCCCATTCCTACCCTAAAGGACAACCTGGAGATCCTCGGTATAGACGTCCGGTGTGAGCTCAATCACAAAAACTACATAGAGCGGTGTATTGGGCTGGCCTCGCGTAAACTAGGAGTCCTAAATAAGGTGAGATGGTACTTCACGCCACATCAGAGATGTTTACTGTACAAGACGCAGACCCCTGCGTCGAATACTGTTCACACCTTTGGGATGACTCCGCGAAGTACTTGCTAGACGCGCTTGATGCTATGCAAAGACGTGCTATCCGAATAATTGCTTGCCCTGAGGTGACGGAAGGCCTTGAACCGTTGGCGCAGCGAAGAACCATAGCGTCCTTGGCTGCCTTCTACCGAATGTATTACGGCGAATGTTCTGAAGAGCTCTTTAACCTGATCCCACCCTCTCCTTTCCGATCCCGAACAACGCGTGCCGGGCAGAGATGCCACTCATACACAGTGGAGAGAATCTTCGCCAGAACAGAGCGTTTCAAAAGATCGTTTCTCTGTCGAACTATAAAAACCTGGAACGACCTGCCCGCACACGTGTTACCCTCATATTACGATGCCGGGTTCTTCAAGAGAAGCGTGAAGTGGCACATCACAAGGCCGCCAACTTGAGGACCACTGTCAGAAGTGGCCCCCAATCGCTAGATGCGCCACGGCTGTGTACCCACATGGTGGCTAAGGCTCCCATGTGGGTGCCAGGTGGTGCAAAGTGTTGGTCCGGGGGGTACCACCGTGCAGCTGTGTAAGGCCCCCCCAAGTAACGCTTGGGTTGCGTTCGGGGTTCAGCAGCTGCACAGCCGGGCCCGGGGCGATGTTTGATGCAGCAGGGGAGGAACCAATAGGCGCTAAGCTGATTCTAGTGTGGCTGACGAGGTTCGACCCTCCGGCCAGGGAGACCCGAAGAAACGGTTTTGCCGATGGCCGCCCGCGGCATAGCCACCCTGGGAGGCTGCCCCACCAGGCCGCGCATAATCCCGATGTGGTTCGTCGTGCCGGATGTTGACCGGGGCCCTTCCGTGGGTCGGCTTCCGTCTCGCCACACAGTCATAGATGAAGCTAGCCCCTACACCTTGTCACTCACTGCTGCAGCAAATGTCGCTCCGTCTTCACGTCTCCCTTCTTTCCTAACAATCATGGCAGCGCAGAAAGGAAAAAAAGGTACCACAGCGGCCGCTACTACTCCCAGTAACGTACTGTTTGAGGTGGAGTTCGCTGGCATCCGCAGACTCCATGCCAACCTCAACGTCGTCCATAACCATCTAGAGACAGCACGGCCAGCTGTGTTGTTCCTAACGGAGACGCAAATACGCCGCCCTGCCGATCAGTCGTACTTTATGCTACCCTGGCTATATCATCGAGGAACATATATATTTCGAGATAAAGCCAGGGTGTGCGCGTTCGTTGGGGCGGATGTTTGCTGTCGCCGGCTGCGCTGCCTTGAGAACCCTTCCTTCCACGTCCTTTGGCTGCACGTGGATCACGGCTCCATGAGTCAGATCTACGTGTGTGTCTATCACCCCCACACAGGGACAGCTGAGATGACAAGGCTGTTTCAGAACCTCAGCGATGGGGCTGATGACGCGCAGGTGCGGTTCCCGAACGCTGAAGTGGTTTTTCTGGGGGACTTCAACGGCCACCGCACTGAGTGGCTGGGGTCCCGTAGAATCGATCCAGCGGGGCGGGCCGCCCACGCGTTCGCTCTCTCTCATGGTCTGACCCAAGTGGTGCGCGGGATTACACGCATGCCGGACAGGTCAGACCATGAACCCGCCCTGCTGGACTTACTGCTGACGAGTTATCCAGCACAGTAGAGTGTGTCGGTTAGCGCCCCACTGGGTCAATCCGACCACTGTGTTGTGCGTGCCCGCCTGCAGGTGTCATCTCCTGCAAGGGCAGTGAAGGTGACGCGGCGATTGTGGCACTACTCGTCAGCAGACTGGGACGGACTACGAGAATACTTTGCAGCCGTCCCGTGGAGTCAGCGCTGCTTTGCAAGGAGGACTTCATCGGAAAGCGCCTCTGCGGTTGCTGGTGAGATTACATTAGCTATGGGATACTATATTCCATACACTGATGTCGCCAGCATCCGCAAAGCCCACCCCTGGTTGGGGCGTGAATGCGCCGTAGCTGTTCAACAAAAACAGGCGGCTTACCGCGCCTGGATCAGGACTCGGGCTGTGCGCGACCCGAATGTGGCCCAACTCAAAGCAGCGTACAACAGAGCCACTAGGAGGCTACTTGGAGGCTCTGCAGTAAGAGAGCCTCCAAGAGAGCGGACACCCAGCGCGTCACGCGGCTTGGTCAGGAGCTCACGTCACATCCGACGGGCAGCCGTGGATACTGGCAAGTGGCCAAAGCCGTGCAGGCCTACTTCTGCAAGCCCTCGCTGCCGCCGCTGCGCTATCCTGACGGATCACTGGCTCACAAAGCCCAAGTGAAAGCAGAAATGCTGGCCAATCTCTTTGCCGCTAATTCCCAGGTCGATGACTGTAGCAGGCAACTTCCCACTATCGCTGACTGTGGAACCACGATGCCGGATATTGTAATCCGGCAGTGCGATGTGCGAGCGGTGCTAAGGTCACTCGACACGCGGAAAGCCAGTGGTCTTGATGGCATTCCAGCAGTGGTGGTAAAGAATTGTGCAGCTGAATTATCTCTAACGCTAAAAAGCCTGTATCGCCTTTCCTATTCGTCGGGAGAAGTGCCGGTGGCTTGGAAGGAGGCGAACGTCCAGCCGATCCCCAAGAAAGGGGATCAGTCGGATCCGCGCTAATCATCAACAAACAGCTCATGCGCTATCTGGAGGATCTCTCGTTAATTAGCGATCGTCAATATGGCTTTAGGCCGAAACGATCAACGGGTGACCTCCTAGCGTACATAACACACACCTGGGGTGAGGCTATAGAGAGGCGAATCTCTGGCTATTGGCCTAGACTTCTCTAAAGCCTTTTATTGGGTATAGCATTTGCGCTTCTTTCCAAGCCGCCGGCATATGGTTTATCGCCCCAGTTGTGCCGCTGGGTGGCCAGCTTCCTGCACGGGCGACGTATACGGGTTCTCTGTGATGGTCAGGCTTCCGGCTTCTTGCAAGTAAATGCCGGACCACAGGGATCGGTATTGTCCCCAACTCTCTTTTTTCTGCATATCAATGACAGGCTGTCCCTTGGGT
The DNA here is from genome assembly GCA_933228765.1 of Miltochrista miniata. Classification (NCBI taxonomy): domain Eukaryota; kingdom Metazoa; phylum Arthropoda; class Insecta; order Lepidoptera; family Erebidae; genus Miltochrista; species Miltochrista miniata. The sequence goes on from OW121778.1 coordinate 347,285, forward strand.
GCATCCATTGTTATGCGGATGATAGTACTCTGCATGGGAGCTATTCTGATCGTCCAGCGGAGGGGCGTGATGACGTGGAGGAAAAGAGACGGCAACTCGTGGCGGATCTCGACCGGGACCTGGTTCACATTGCCCAATGGGGCTCAGACAATCTGGTCGAGTTCAATGCCAGAAAAACACAGGCGTGTGAGTTTACAGCTTAGAAGTCCCCATTCCTACCCCTACCCACTCTTCAGAGCATTACGGTTCCACTTAAAGACAACCTGGAGATCCTAGGTATAGACGTTCGGCGTGAGCTCAACCATAAAAACTACATAGAGAGTTGTATTGGGCTGGCCTCGCGGAAACTTTGAGTCCTAAGTAAGGTGAGACAGTACTTCACGCCACATCAGAGATGTTTACTGTACAAGACGCAGATTCGTCCCTGCGTCGAGTACTGTTTTCACCTTTGGGATGACTCCATGAGGTCCTTACTAGACGCGCTTGACGCTATGCATTCATTCATGACGTGCTATTCGAATAATTAGTTGTCCCGAGGTGACGGGAGACCTCGAACCGTTGGCGCAGCGAAGAACCATAGCGTCCTTGGCTGTCTTCTACCGAATGTTCTGAAGAGCTCTTCAACCTGATCCCACCATCTCCTTTCCGATCCTGAACAACGCGTACTGGGCAGAGATGCCACTCATACTCAGTGGAGAGAATTTTCGCCAGAACCGAGCGTTTCAAAAGATCGTTCCTCTGTCGAACTATAAAAACTTGGAACGACCTGCCCGCACACGTATTTCCCTCATCTTACAATCCCGGGTTCTTCAAGAGGAGCGTGAAGAGGCACATCACAGGGCCACCAACTTGAGGACCACTGTCAGAAGTGGCCCCCAAACGCTAGATGCGCCACGGCTTTCCACCAGGCTGGTGGCGACGTCAATTTGGCGAGCTGAACATAAAAAAATGACGCAATTAATGGTCATGTTTTTTTGTTTTTGTTATAATTTGATGTTGTAGGTTGGTACTTTGCGAAAAGACGAAAACACCTAAATAAAATAACAAATAACCTTAAAGAACAAGAAAAAAGATGACATTAGTCACTGTGCAGTTTAAAATTTCCACTCTTTAAGAGAATGTTTTACAAAATTATAAACACCCAAATAAAATCCCTATCGGGAGGAATCTTCTGGGTTTAAACCGGGTTTAAACTCAATTTGGGTTTTAACTGGGAGGATTGCCCATCTCTAATAGGGACAAATCATCATTGCTAATTTTCCCCCTGTTTGCACAGAAAATTATTATTTTACTGTTAGCTTCAAATTTATATTCTAATATCTTTTGCATAATACCACTTAATGAAGCACCCGGATAGCAATTATTAATAACCGAGTAATTACACACCTTTGTTTAGTTGTCAGGTTGTCGTACTCCGCGAGGCCACCGTTAAGGGACACAGACTCTATAGGATTATTATCACTAAAACTATCAAGGCTAATATTTTGTAAAATTAATTTATCACTTAACTTAAATTATTGCCAGAAATCCACACCAAATATCATGGAGGTGGTTATTCCTGGGACACATAGAACTTGACAACTCGGATAACCGAATTGTACTCAATTGGCAAAGAGATACAACCCAGACATTGCAAGTGAGAGCTGTCTGCAGTTGTAATACGAAAAGTAGGATTGATACTCACAAGATCAAAACCCAGTTCCAAGAAGATGCGGTGCGCTCCCTTACCTAGTATAGAGCAGGAGGCACCGGAATCTAGAAGGCCTAAGACATTTAAATTTCAAACCTTAACAACTAAATACGGTTTAATGTCACCATCCCGTTTAGGAAACAGGACCTTATCAGAAATAGACTCAGATACAGAGTAATGCATAGAGTTCCTAACAAGGCCCTGGCCTACGCGTTTTTTGGCTTGCCAGTACATTGTGAGCAGTCTGGGGTCTTGACTCCTTTTAGACCACACCGGAAACACACCAGCTCCCTTGACTGTGTGCAGCTGTATGCAGCGTGTCCGCCCCCGCCACAACGAAAGCATTTGCGTTCGTGGGAGGTAGTCGGCGTCTCCACTGCAGACACCTGCTTGGTGGGCTTCTGTACACCGGTTTACCACTGTTGATCGAAATTCATTTGATCATTTGACGTGTGACCGAAAAATCAATATGCCATTCTACCACTGATCGAATGAACAATTGACCTAAAGAGTTTTTATCGAACAAACATTTGGTATTTTTACTACTGATCGATTGAACGTTTGGTCGAAAAACAGTTGACTAGAGAATATTTTAACAGAGGCTGAATCAAAATGTCTCGGTTAGGTTAGGTTAGAACTGCGACCACAACGCACGAGCCGAGCGAGCGAAGCGAGCGTGCCGCGGTAGAACGGCCTAATGTTTTTTCGGTCACACGTCAAATGATCAAATGAATTTCGGTCAACAGTGGTAAACTTTGTTCTTATGCTGGTGTAAGTCCGACGAAATCTCAAACTTGTCAAGAGCAGGCTCACGGAAAGCGTCCGCCTAGTACGCGCAAGCTCCAAGCGCTTACCCAAACGTCTCAAATCATCTATAGAGTTTACTTCATGCAAGGCCAGTTCTTTCATGTAGTCAGGTCGAATATTGTGCATGAGAATGTCCAACTGCTCTTCACTGGGCATCTTACATGACAACCTTGAGAACATGGCTTGCATTGTACATATATAGTTAACCAAGGACTCAGAGCGGGCTTGTGTACGCTGTCTTATCTCTTTCCTGAGGCGGTAATCATAATCAGAAATATCGAAGGTATCTCTAAGCTCACTAATAAGATCCTCATATTAGATGAAGTTAGCTTTGTTTGTACGGAACCAAGACAAAGCCGGACCATCCAACAGGTCGGAGAAAGCCATAAGGAGTCTAGGCTTAGTAACCTCCCGAGCACATCTAAGTTCCTCTAATCTCTCTAAAAACACACGTACACAAGTAGAACCATCATATTTTAGATTAAATGAACATAAGTTAAGGGGACGTTCTTTATACACTATGTTACATGTAGAACTATTCCTACTTGAACTAGCTCGCACCGAGCGGTCCTCTCTCACTACTGGTGAAGTATACTCCACCTGGTCACGACACGAAGGATCATCACCATCATCATCCGAACCCTCGGATTCAGAATTACTACCGGGTTCAGCCCTAGCAATGATCTTCACTAGCCTACCACGAATTTCCACCAGATCAGGGCAATCCAAACCACAACGCGCCAACCTAGTTAGCAGATAGTTTGCTCTGATAACTATTCTTAAACGAGAGTTATTATTGGCCAAGAACTCACCTGACTGAAGAGCCTCCTCCAACTCGGAGACCTTCGGAAGGCAGGTCGAGAGCTCAGCCGATGCATCAGCGGGTACCGGAGCACTCGCTTTGATGCTTCCCCGACGGACAAGTCGGTGTGCCGTTCTCAGCTCACCCCGAAGACCAGTCACCGTCGCATCCGGTTCCACTGAAGTTCCCATGTGGGACAGCTCGTTAGCAAGTTCATCCTTTCTTAAATAATTAAGATATTTTTGCATCTGTGCCATTATGTAAAAGTTTAATTACAAAAGTTATAATAATATAAGTGACACAGATCGATGGTCCCTACGTAAATTATCGAAATTACAAAAAGGCAATTTTTTTTATTACTGTTTTGGACAATTCATGTAATTCATTTTTTGACCCGTCAACAAAAAAATAAAAAAATACATAATTTTCCGTTTTTTAGAGACGTATTTTATTGAAACGTATCAGTCCATCCGTCCTATAACAACGAATTTTAACTTTCGCGGGTTTACGCTGCATGAGCGAGTGTGCGACAAGGGCGGAACTACCACTACCGCGAGTGTACGTCGTAAAACGCCAGAGCTTGCGTGTCGTGTCGTTGCGATTATAAATAAATAAATAATTTAATACATAAATAATTTTACTTAAACTAAAAATGTTTCCCACGTAATATATCGATTCGGGCAGGTTCGATTGTTTATGACGAGTTGTCATATTCCTGGTACAACGAAAGTGGCACTTCCCATTATGTTCGTGGTATTTTCTTATAGCATTTTCATCGAAACTGCCGAGTTCGATACTGTACGAGGTATGACGAATTAAAATATTTATTGAAAGTGCCACTTTCGATTATTTTGTATGAGGTTCACTTATTTTTTGTGACGATCCGATATTAATGTTTGTCTTAAAATTATAAAAAAAGCATTGTGAATAATTTAACTGAATATTAATTAGTTGTAAATGCAATTTTTGTCATGTACCTACCTATTTAATGTCAAAATCAAAATCCGATTGGAATAATTTTATTATTCCAATAACTCTTTTAAATTTAAAAGAGTTAGTAGATGATGAACATTTTTCGGACAGAAACTTGGCTCAAGAAGGTTGCCACAGTTTCGAAATTGCATCCGTTAGAACAGGAGTATCCAACCTTTTTCACACACCCTTATAAGTCTTGAAATTTTTCACGGCTTCCTATCATAGGTATCTTGTGCAATCACCCCGCCCCTCCCCCCTCGCCTAGCAATCGCCTTATTGACGCAGTTATTCAATTGTTTCCTCCGCAAAAGCCACTTCCCTGTGTCACGGAGTCTTGGCCATGTCATCATGCAGACCCAATAAGGGAAAACATACGGAGCTGGCGTTCCCTTGGGAAACTGTCTTCTTTTTTACGTGTGGAAATTCTTCATGGATGGTGATGGACAGAAACCACACGGTGCTCTACCACTACATTTGATCGGGAGCCCCGGGTAAACCCTAGACAAGATGTCCCAGGATTCCCGACAGACCTTGGCTTCCCTTGTGACCTCATCTACAATACTTCGTTTGGTTAGGGTACTTCCCCGCGTCTTTGAGGTTTTTCGGGTGTTACTCACGCTTCTTTGGACGTGTGTCGGGCGAAAAACTTTCACGTCACGCTGTCATCTTGGGCCTGCTTCTGTGAGGACGGTGAGCAGCCCCCACCCTATCCTTAGGCACCCAGTCATGGAGGCCGATAGTTTGGGCAAAGACAAGTGTATGGCACCCTAGCTGCAGAATGCAGAACTCGGGTTGGAGAGTTAACTCCCTACTCCCTCCCCGCTATCTCTTTCACGAGAATTACCTGCTGGCAGAAAAACGCGGCGGGGCGTCCCACTTACTTCCGTTGGAAATCATGGCTCGCACTGTAGTCTCCAGCGAGATAATGTCTACGTCAAAACCTGCCACTAGGACCTGTCGCCCACGCTGGCACATCGCCAATGTATAGAGCGCAGTGTTCTCGCTGCGTCTTTTGCAGTGCTGACACTGAGCCACCCGTCTCAGGGCGTATTTGCCACAGATACTTGCCACAGCATCCGTGCCCAGTAATTATGGGTAGCAAACGGTAGAAAAGATTGCCATGGCTTCTCTCCAGCCACTCGTTTATGATCGATTTGATCTGATCTGACCATGTTTCTCAACTAAGACACTTCAAAGCGGGGAGGACTCAGCTGATTTCCATGGGTGGAAGGAGCAAGACAACTTTCACCTCTTACCATCCACAGACACCACGTACCTAACTAGTTTTAAAAAATTAAAAAGAAAATGCCAACAGCAAAGTATAAATTTGAGTATTACTCCTAAATGTTTTATATAAATATAAAACATTTAGGAGCAATACGCAAAGAATATCATAGGTTTTACGAATGCTTAAAGTATTCTACAGTCGCAGAAAATTCTGATAATGGGAAAAAGTTCGATGAGTAATTTGTATAGGTACTAAGATTTTTTATTTTATGTTCGTGATTTTTATGTTTTATATTTGTGATTAATAAGTTAAGGTAATAAAAACCGTTGTTGGTGGTTAAAGATAACTAATAATGTGATATCCTCAAACTGAGCTTATATTGGTTTCAAATACTTGTTGCCAATATCTAGATTAACAATTTATAAATTTGTTTATTTTCTATACACGTTATTTATATTTATAAAGACGTTTTATGTAAAATTTTCTTGTTATTTAAATAAATATAATTGAAAGTACATGTAGTTTACGGAGTAAGTAATCGAATAAGACACTTTCAAGCAAATTATTCGTGACATGATCCGAAGTAGAGTATCGAAATGGGCAGATCCGATACATTTTTCTAAACACGGTTCAATGTAAATAATCAAAAGTGCCAGTTTCGATTTATAGAGCAAGTTCATTTACATGGTATACTATCGTAACTCAATTTTCTCGAAAATGGTTTATAATTATTGAATTTTGATACAATAGAATAGTTTGTGAACAAAACACAACTGTAAATCCAAATTTTTATGAAAAAATAATCATTAATGACAAAGTTATGCAAAAAATTAACTTCAAACAGCTCTCCTGTAAAGTACCAATTTTCAATTTCGATACTTTACCTAGGGACCATCGAGATGGGGTTCAATTACAAAGTAAAGAATATAAATTAAGTCTCACTAAGTGTATGATAACTAAGGTTTTAAATTAATATTTAGAATTTTAACAAAATTACAAGCTGACTGAAAGAGTTTAAAGTTTCAATGGTTTCTGAGAGCAAAGTTCAGGTTAATATTTAACTTGCAAGGTACCTACATACCTTCAAAAAAAAATTAAAATTACACAGAGTGAAATTCTCTAAGTTAACACAGAGAGATTTATTAAGTTTACCTTACTAGGTAAAGCTATAGAATAATATAATTATAATAAATACATGTGTGCACCACAAAAAAAGAAAAAAAAGAACATAAAAAAGAAAAGAAACACAATAAGAAAAGAAGTGGGTATGCCAAATAAAATCAAAAAGTTTTTCCAAATCACAGCTATTTATAAATTTTTAGAATTTAGAATTTTGTGTCTTTTCCAGCCAAAGATGTAGGTAGCTGGAAGAAGACGAAAGGGATAATTTTGTGCTTAGCTGTTAGCACCACCAATTAACGTCCTGGAGCGTCTCGGACGAGACACCAGGATGGTTTCACCAGAGGTAACCACCTATGCACACACACTAGACTGAGGCTACCGCAGAGTAGACCCAGAGATTTGCCACTACGTTGGGAGCCAATTTATAACACAAAGATGTTCAGTGTTACTCACCAACTTGCTCAGAGGGAGGTTGCAAAATTACTCTATCCCAGGGCGCCTTTCTTCAGAGATTCCAGTGTGCGTGCAAGGGTAGGCGAAAACAGCCAGGTAGGGTGTACACACATATATTTATATAGTACACAGTACACTACAGAGACAATGAGATTACATAGATACAGAAAGCACAGACATACATAAGAATATTACGGGTTTAGGTTCTAATAGTACAGCACTACACTAAATCAGCGTGAGGAAGTAACGTAGGCGGCTAGTCTACACGTAAGAGTATGCTGACAAGTACTGGCCTGCAGTGTGAGCGAGTGGCAGTGGCTGATGGTAATGCCAGGTGTGTGAAGACTGCAGGTTCCTCTTAAGTCACCTCGCTCGTGTAGTCCACGTGTTATTGGGTGTATTCAAATGTGGCTGTACAACTTTTCCCCGTACTAAAAAACCCTGTCATGAAAGAAACGACAAATTAAGATACTGACTGCGCGACAGACGAAAATCGACCCGCTTTGCAAATAGTTCATCAGGTTCCAACTTATAACCTCTAAAGAAAAATTGAGGTGTGCTACTCAGAGTTGTTTCAAAATTCCTTGCTGCTTCGAGGTTGGTAAAAAAGGCTTGGAACTTTATAGCAGGGCTTTATCCCCTCTCTAACGTGGAATCGTCTCGAATTCCATCTCAAAACCTGCTTTCATTGAATGCAAAAACGATTCGTCACTGATCTTATGACATCCTGTCATTCTGACAGCAGAAGTGTCACCACAGACAACCGATAAAAAAACGATAGATCGATTAGGGTGCTTTCACACGCTTAATGCTGGATCTACAGAAAATAAATGCTACAAAAAGGCAAAAGGTGTGAAATCTTGTGTAGTCAGAGAAATTAGTATGAATGAGTATAAAGATTTTTTTTTTTTTTTTTTTTTTTATTGTCTCAATATAAAGGTGTACATGATTGTGAGCCCTAGTCCCCACACTAGGATTCCCTGTGTTGTGGGGACCAGTCTCTCTTCATCCGCAGCATTATTAGACAATACAGGTAATTTTAATGTTAACATGCAGTTCCTTCATTTCTTTTTCTAAACAGCTATACAAGTAACGGGTGTTTTTTTTAGAGGTATAGAACTTTAAGTTGGCCTAGCTGTTTTAACCGGCGGTATTTTTGTCAGCTGTAAAGTGATTTATGTTTAGTATGGTTTGGCATTTTAACATAAATAGACTAAAGCCTGAACAATGCTTCCAAATTGTGCAAATTTATTCTGAAAATCATGGTTCTGTCCGAAATGCGTATCGTGATTTTCCTAAGCGAATTTTCTTTAGCGGTGCAGCTCACTTTTGGTTGAATGGATACATCAATAAACAAAACTGCCATATTTGGGGTGATGATGATCCTCAAGTGTATGTTGAGACACCGTTACATCCAGTAAAACTGACTGTGTGGTGTGCTTTATAGGCTGGTGGAATAATTGGTCCGTACTTCTTTAGAAAGGATGCTGACCAGAATGTTACAGTCAATCGTGACTGCTATAGAGCGAAGATTACTGACTTTTTCGTTCATCAATTGAACAACCATGATGTGCAGGAGTAGTGGTTTCAACAAGACGGCGCAACATGTTACATAGCTCGTGCCACAATTGATTTATTGAAGGAAACGTTTGGTTACCGCATAGTTTCACGTTTTGGACACGTGGATTGGCCTCCAGAGTCGTGCGATTTTACGCCACTTGACTATTTTCTGTGGAGATATGTGAAGTCGCTCGTCTACGCCGATAAGCCCGAAACGATTGACCACTTGGAGGATAACATTCGGCGCGATATTGTCGCTATACGGCCACAAATGTTGGGAAAGTCATCGAAAATTGGACCTCTAGATTAGACTACGTCCGAGCCAGCCATGGCGGTTATATGCCAGAAATCATATTTAAATTATAATGCCAGAAGATTTCCTTTCGAATAAAGTCATTTCCATATCAATAAAAACAATCACTTTCGTTTTATTCCATTTCAAAGTTCTATACCTCGAAAAAAAACACCCTTTATAAGAAAAATTATAAAATAAGAGAAAAAAAAAACAATATGAAAATATATTGGTCCATTATAATTAGGAATAACAAGAATGGGAATGTGTGTGTGTGTGTGTGTGTGTGTGTGTGTGTGTGTGTGTGTGTGTGTGTGTGTATGTGTGAGTGTGAGTGTGTGTGTGTGTGTGATTGCGTGTATGTCTGCGTAATTTATCTATACATACTTAAAGACGTGGGGGTTCGGAGAAAACTAATTGTAGGTCATTTAGTTTTCTCCGAACGAACGAATCAGATGTTTTATTTAAGGATATTGTTATTCGTAAAAAGAACATTATATTTAAATCGATTAAGCACGAAATTTTTACTCAAAGTGTTGACAAAATAGCCTTGTCCAATAATGACGACAAGCGTTCACTCTCCGTAGATAAAATATCTGGGGTCATTCGTGTACTTTTAAAAATAATAAATTTAAATAGTTTTAAAAATAATAAATAAAATAAATTTCTTATTACGAGTACCTACGTAGGTAAAATAAGGAATAACATATAAGTATGTGCTTTTTTCGTCTCTGCCTAGCCCGTTTTCAACATGATATTTAACAACAGACAATAGGACGGATGTATAGCGTATCAATTACGAGTACGTAGGTAAAATAAGGAATAACATAATTATAAGTATGTGCTTTTTTCGTCTCTACCTAGCCCATTGACAACGGATGTATTACGTAAGTAGGTGAAAATTGGGGTTTCCAGATCACAGAGATCTGGCAACCCCAATTTTCATTATTCATTCAATTCATATATCATGCACCGCATAATCTTATGTAGTTCAGACTGTTTAGAGTTATTACTCACTAATACCTAATCACTTTCTTCAATCAGATCGACCAGATCATTATCTATTCTAATTATTCGAGCCCATAATATAAGGCCTTTGAAACGGATTTTAGAGCATCTACCTTTGTTTCTATGACCAGGTATTAATATAGCATTATATTTTTCATAGTATAAAATCTTTACTAATATGAAGACCACTTAATCGTTTTTCTACTATCATAACCTGTACTCGATTTCCAATATTTAACGCCATTTTAACTACAATTGTAGGAATCAAATGACACCATAAAAATGACTGTCAGTAATTTATAGGTACTCTGGCTTTATTGCTTTTAGTAGCTTAACGGTAGACAATCAATCTATCCTAATATTAGGATAGTTTTTTAGAATAATTTTATATATTCTTTTACAAATAGATATCTTAATTCGTCAACACAATCTGTACATATAAAAGTAAAACACAAACTGTTTATAATAAAAGTTTATTATCAATACACCATTTACTTAAACATAATACATTTTTTAAAGCACAACTCCTGTTGTGATAAATACAACTAAACACATCTTTATAATCATCATACAAGCTTAAGAAACTAGGACATCCTACATCTTCTAAATTATTTATAGTAACATTATTGTCTTCTAACATATATGTTAAACATGATACCTTCTCCAAACCTTTAGTGTAGATATGTTTATCTTTTAATTATTTTTATATTAAATGCTGGTAATTTGAGTATGGTATAAATCCTTCACCCCAGTGTATTCCTTTATTACGCTCAATCCAAGAAACCTTGCCGTCTTTCTTGTTTCGTTAAATCATAAAATGGGAAAGGTGCTTTAATCAGAAATGCAACAACTTTCATTTTCTTATCAATCAATACATCTATCTATACATATAATAAAATGATAGAAAAGTCAAAACTGTACATTGGAAATATTTAAAAAAAAATACTCGCTGGGTGTTCAGCATAAGATACCGAAGCCGAAAATATAGTTAGAAAATTTTTTGTCTGTTTGTCTGTTTGTCTGTTTATCTGTTTGTCTGTTTGTCTGTTTGCTTTGCTTTGTCCGGAAGGATCTCGAAAAGTACTCAATAGATTTGTTTCAAATTTTGCACAAATATTACCTAGGGGTAGGGTCTTAAAATAGGCTATATATTATCACGCTACATATCCTAGGGGCTAAGCAGAGAGAAATCAAATTGGCATTGTAACAATTTTCACGCGTACGAAGTCGCGGGCAACAGCTAGTACATATAATAAAATGATAGAAAAGCCAAAACTGTACATTGGAAATATTAAGAAAAAAATACTTGCTAGGTGTTCTACGCAAGATACCGAACCCAAAAATATAGTCAGAAATTTTTTTGTCTGTTTGTCTGTTTATCTGTTTGTCTGTTTGCTTTGCTTTGTCCGGAAGGATCTCGAAAAGTTCTAAACAGATTTGGTTCAAATTTTGCACAAATATCTCTTAGGGGTGGGGTCTTAAAATAGGCTATATATTATCACGCTACATATCCTAGGGGCTAAGCAGAGAGCAATGAAATTTGTTAACCAGTGGATTGATTTAACTAAAACGTAGCAGGAATATTAGTAAGAGTTAGGTTTTACACTCAGACAATATATTATTACGCTAAATATTTTAGGAGCTCGGCAGAGAACAATGAAAATCTTTTTGTATATTTTTGCAAAATAGAGAAAGGACTGAATAATTTTAATTAATCTTTTACTTAAAGAGCAATCTAGAGGTAGGATCTTTAAATAGGCTATATATTATCACGCTAAATATCCTAGGAACTAGGCACAGGGTAGTGCCATATGTAAGTATGTGGATTGATTAAACTAAAACGTTGCAGGAATATTAGTAAGAGATCGGTTTTACACACCGGCTACATTATCACGCTAAATATTTTGGAGGCCCGATAGAGAAAAATTAAATCCTGTGTTTGCTACGATATCCAGACCACTGATATACATAATTATACCTATATTTCAAAAATATATCTACACATATAATAAAATGATAGAAAAGCCAAAACTGTACATTGGAAATATTAACAAAAAAATACTCGCTGGGTGTTCTACATAAGATACCGAAGCTGAAAATATAGTTAGAATTTTTTTTGTCTGTTTATCTGTTTGCTTTGCTTTGTCCGGAAGGATCTCGAAAAGTACTGAACAGATTGGGATCAAATTTTGCACAAATATTACTTAGGGGTGTGGTCTTAAAATAGATTATATATTATCACGCCACATATCCTAGGGGCTAAGCAAAGAGCAATGAAATATTTAAACCGTTGGATTGATTAAACTAAAACGTAGCATTAACGTAGAATATTAGTAGGAGATAGGTTTTACACTCAGACAACATATTTTTACGCTAAATTTCTTAGGAGCTCGGCAGAGAACAATGAAAATCTGTTTGTATATTTTTGCAAAATACAGAAATTACTGAATAATTTTAATTAATCTTTTATTTGAATAGCAATCTAGAGGTAGGATCTTTAAATAGGCTATATATTATCACGCTACATATCCTAGGGACTAGGCATAGGGTAATGAAATATGTAAGTATGTGGATTGATTAAACTAAAACGTTGCAGGAATATTAGTTAGAGATCGGTTTTACACACCCGTTACATATTATCACGCTAAATATCTTGGAGGCCCGATAGAGAAAAATTACATTCTGTGTTTGCTACGATATCCAGACGACTGATATACATACTTATATATTTCTAAATACATACATATTATACATAGAAAACACCCAAACTCCGAAACAAACATTTGTGGATCACACTACTAATTGGAACAACCCAGAAACCGAACTAAGCCCTCCGGCGCGACAGGCGGTATCACTACACTGACTACGCCACAGAGGCAGTCAATGAAATTATATTTCATATTCTTTCATATAATTATTCTAACGGCTTGACAGACACAAAATATATTTGTTTATGTATTTACGGGCAACAATCAAAAGTACCTAACTGTAAAGATTCGTAGTAGTAATTTATAGGCTTGATAAAGAACAATAATCAAATTCATTACAGTACGTGTTTGTTTTTAAATATGCATTTAGTATATAACATAATAAGTAAGTTTATCAGTTTTCTAGATCTCATAGCTCACACTAATATAAATCAAATTTCAGGCTACGCTATACTATTGTACAAGCCATGTAATATGTAGTATACTTTTTATTACGTGAAGGAAAATCCATCTTGGATGCTATGCCGGACTCCTACCAATTAAAAAAACCTCACGTAACGCCTAACAGCCTATGGTTGGGAGCCCCGGGTAAGCCCTCGGAAGGATGTCCCAAGACTCCCAGCAGACCCACGGCCGCCACTGCGTCCTCGCCTAGGAGGTGGTTCGGGTGCTATGCCACGTCTTTGGGGGTTTCGGGTGCGATCCCGCTTTTAAGGGGGGGGGGGGGGCGTGAGTGAACGCCTTCGGCGCGGACTGAATTATTTTACAATAGCCTTACTCATAAAGCTCTTTTATCATTAAGCCAACACGCCAGTTTAGATTTACCCTCACATTCAAAGGGATCCTTGAATTCTAGGATTTGCGAAAGTTGGGATGTCTCTAATTCCTGAACTAGAAAACCTTTAACATGGAAGCTTGTGTGAAACATTCCTTACAGTATTCCCTTTATAACACTAAAAGAAAAATTTTGGGATCCGAAAACGCATTGAGAAGTAACAACTAAAAAACCGTTTTGTCTTTCATCCCTTCTCCCAAAGGAACCGCGCAAAATATCGAGATCAAAAGTATCCTAGAACCTTCCTCGGATTAAAAGCTCTGATTGTACTAAGTTTCATTCAAATCCATTCAGTAACTTCGGCGTGATACTTATTCGGAATACAGACAGACAGACACACATGAAAAATGTAATTTCATTTTCGGCTGCAGTAGACTCTCGACCCTCAACAGTTTTACTATATGTATAGACTAGCTAACCCTCGCAACTTCATTTACGTCACATAAGATCTATGTATAAGGTTGGGTGTCGGGATACTAATCAAACGACTGTCTGCTGAATACTATCTCATTTATTACACTGAACATCTTTATATATTATTACTCAAAGAGGTTTTATAGATCTATAACTATACCTTCACACCTTCCCCGAAAAGAAATTAAATAATAATGATAACAATAATTATTATTTAATTGCTAAGTCACCAACATTTTAACATTGCGAATAAATCCTAAAACTAATACATTTTTCCAAAAATAAAAATTGTTTAAGTATATGTATTTACTTACAATACAAGCACATATAGTAAAGAATGTAAAAAAATAAAAGGTATATTTCGTAAAACAATATTTAAAAAAAAACTGAAATTACATAAAAATAAAACTAAGAACAATATAATTTTGTTCTATTCTTATGGACTAAGTCTAATTTACCATTTTTTAGTATCTCTACATTTGGTGATACATCTCTAATCACTAGATACGGGCCGTTATAAATACTTTGGAGTTTGTTTCCAGTCTCATTTTTCACAAGTACCAAGTCATTTTGTCTATATGCTATAGGGTTACAGTTACGGTCGTACTTTTGTTTTCTATGATATTTACTGTGTAATAAATTCTGATTAGCCTCTTTTTGAGATGTTTGTAGTCTATATTTTAATTCTAAGGGATAATCGTCATGATTATAAAGTGGATCTATTTTATTCTGACTTAAATTAGATGGGATGTTGCATATTTTACCGTATAATAATTCAAAGGGTGTATATTTAGTGGAATCATGCACAGATGTGTTGTAAGTAAAACACCAAAAGGGCAGCCATGTACTCCATGACCCCGGATGGTTATCGGTTTGAATCCTTAAAAAATTACCTAAATGTTTATGAGTACTTTCCAAGGACCCTATAGACTGATGATGGTAGGCAGTAGATTGTAAAGTAGATATTTCTAGAAGTTTACACGTTTCTTTAAAAACTGATGATAAAAACTCGGAACCCCTGTCAGTCGCGATTCTATCAGGAATTCCGTATCTTAGAATAAAGTTATCTAAAAAAGTTTTCGCTATTTCTACAGAACATTTAGTTTTCAAAGGAAATGCTTCAACATACTTACTAAGTTCACATTGTATAGTTAAAATATAAGAATAATTATAATCGTCTCTATCTAGGGGACCTACAACATCTAAAAAGACCTTTTCCATCGCCGATTTGGCTGTGGTTGTAATAACCAAAGGCTCTTTAATATAATGGGAATTATGTTTATGTCTTTGACATTTGTCACACTTTTTTATAAAATTTGTCACATCCTTTTCAAGACCAGGCCAAAAGTAATATTTTCTGATATTTTTATACATTCGTCTTATACCAGCGTGGCCACTAGATGGTAAAAGATGAAAATCATTCAATATTACCCTTTGGTCGTCTTTATCAGTTATTCTTCTAATATTATTTAAAATACATAAACGGGGTCCGGACCAATTTGTGTAGTTTTTATTTCTAACACTACCTTTTTTATAAAATCATCATATATTTTATTTCGTATAAAAATTAATTCGTACACGTTTATTTTACTACAAAAATATCTCAGCTCTCTCACAAAAGCGGTTGACGTCAGTTGTGATCGAGATACTGGATTTATATACAACGTCATTTTCGCTGACGAGTAACAGAACATAATATTCTCTAAGTCTATTTCGTTGGAACTACGTAGTTTATTCAACTTATTAAGATCGATAAATTGCAATTCTACAGAAATTTTCGGTTTACTATGAATTTCTACAACTTTCGGTTGCGCAGGCCGATCGTTGGTAGGAACCATAGCACTCGGAGAACTCTGAGAATCAAGCAACTTCATTCGTTGAGCTCGCGTCATAACCGTAATTAAACCTTCATGCATATTTTTCAATTCAGTTGATGTTATAGTAGGCAGTCGTGACATTGCATCGGCTGCTACATTGTCAGATCCCTTTATGTATTGAATTTCAAAATTATACTCCTCTAGTAAAAGTCTAAATTTCATAAGGCGGCTTGATGGATCTCTCATCCCAAACAAATAAATAAGTGGTTTATGATCAGTTTCAATTATAAAATTTCTGCCGTATAAATAAGGGCGGAAATGTTTTACAGCCCACACAATCGCCAATAACTCTTTTTCGATGGTGGGATAGTTAACCTCGGCTTTGTTTAGATTCCTGCTTGCGAAAGCTATAGGTTTGTTATTTGAATTACACAAAACTGCACCTAGTGAATATTTCGAAGCGTCAGTTTGCAGTACAAATTTATTGTTTTCGGAGAAGTCCGGATATTGTAAAATTGGAGGGGATGATATAATAGATTTCAATGTAGAAAATGCAGTTTGACACCTAGAATCCCAAATAAAGGGCGTATTTTTCTTCGTTAATTGAGTCAGGGGATGGGCTATGGCAGCGAAATTTTTTATGAACTTTCTATAATAATTCGAAAAGGCAACAAATCTTACTACTTCCTCTACGTTATTTGGAACCGGCCATTCGCTTAATGCACGAATTTTTTCAGGGTCGGGCAATACTCCTTCACCCGAAATTACGTGGCCTAAATACAAAATATCTTTTTTCAGAAAATTACATTTATGAGGGTTTAATTTTAAATTTACTTGTCGCAATCTATTAAAAACATCTATTAGGTTTTTGTTATGATGTTGTAATGAATTTCCAAAAACTACAAGATCATCTAAGTATACAAGACATTTTTCAAATGTCAAGCCTGACATTGCAACTGACATCATCCTTGAAAAAGAATTCGGGCTCGTCTTCAAGCCTACGGGCATCCTAGTCATCTGGTATTGTGACGAAGCGGAAGTAATGCAATTTTTATTTTCATTTTTACTATCCGAAATTTTAAACTGCCCCGAAGAAAATGCCGTATATTTGCGACTATCCTTATCAAGGTCACATTGATAATATCCACTAGAAAGGTCAAGGGTAGAAAAGTATACAGATCCTGAAAGCGAATCTAAAATCTCGGTTATATTTGGAAGAGGAAATTTATCATCCTGTATACAATTGTTTAGTTTTCTATAATCAATTACTAATCGCCACTTCTTATTGCCGGAATTATCTACTTTTTTAGGAACGATTAAAATTGGGCTAGACCACTCACTATGACATGGTTCTATTATACCCTGATGTAGCATATCATTTATTTGTTTATTTACCTCTGATTTCTGTGAGTACGGTATTCGGTAAGGTTTACTATAAACTGGTTGAATATTATTTTTTAAATTGATGTGGTGGCTATAAATTTTTGTGGTTGTCAATTTATCTCCTGGCAATAAAAATATATCTGAAAATTTTGCACAAATACTTTCAATTGTTAATTGCTCTTCATCATTCAAATGTTTCAAATTTAATGACCTTAATAACTGTTTCACTCGATCCGCATTTATATTTTCACATTTATTAAAACTACATATATCGTACTCGCTACTTCTCTCTAGTTTTGGTGTAAAATCTTGAAGCTTTACTGTAGTTTCGCTTGTATTTAAGATTAAAATAGGTATCATACCGTTTACTGGTTTTGCCTAAGAACTAGCTATGAAAATTCCTTCGCGTAATTCTGATGAACAGACTAGACATTCTTCAGTAAAGGTAGTTTGAATATAATGTAAAGACTCAGATCTTGGCGGTAGGGTCAAACAATTGTTATCGGTACTATTATTTTGCAATGGTAAAATAATATTATTATGCAGGTTTTTCTGTAAAGTCAATGTTAAACAATTAAGATTCAAAACAGCGTTATATTTTGCCAGAAAGTCATGTCCTAAAATAGCATGCGCCTTACATGGTAAGGAATTAAAAACATAAAACTTATGATCTAATGTTTCTCCAGCTAAGTTACAAGTGTTGCTAAGCGTTATATAAACATATCCGATTGCAGTTACTGTGCCTCCGATTCCGCTTATCTTAATGTTTTCTTTATGGATCGGTATGTTTAAGGCACTGATATGTTTATACTTAATAGCGCTTATTGAAGCTCCCGTGTCAACTAAGAATGAGTAATTATAGGTACCAACATATAATTGAATATTACAAGTATTGTCTGTTGAACAAATATAATTATTAGTTTTGTTGTTCACGAAAAAAATTTAAATCGTTATTCTCTCTGGGTTCCTCCTCCACAACACGGATGTTTGCATTATGGCGCGTATTTTGAAGACCTCTAAAATTATTAGACCTATTATTGAAATTAGGGTACTTACCTCGGTACCACGTCGATCTCCCACGATTGGGTGAATTCTGAGAGGCACCACCACTTCGGTGACCTGGACTGCCACGATTATTGTAGCTAAAGGTATTATTATTAAAAGGAACACCTCGATTTGGTCGGTTGAATGTCCCAGACCTAAAATTACCGCTATAAAAAGTACCTGAAAACTTATTTCGGTTATTTTTGACCATAGATAATAGATTATTCTCCGATTGCAATGGCGGAGCAACTTCTTCGTCCAACGCAGCTTGTATAGCATCCTTTAAACTTTCAAAATTACGGGCGGCTATTATAGTGCTAAGTCGCCTATTACGCAAACCATCAGCAAAACGCTTAATCGCCTGATTTTCATTTAAAGAGCGTAAAATATTGAGAGATTCGGACTTGCCTCCAGCTTGGGCAATAGTTAAATCCATAAACAGTTCCGTCAGCTCTTTGCCATAGTCATCAATAGACTTCTGCTCCTGTCGCAAAGTCTGCAATTTGTTTTGCAAAGCAACTGCGCTTTTCTTCGGTAAAAGAATCGCTCGCATATCTGTCAATAACGCGTCAATAGAGGTATAATTAGACGAAAGTTTCAACTTCGCTACTTGTGACAGTCTGCTCTTTAATATAAAATTAATTAAATTGAACTTACATGTATCGTTTTCTAACATGGAACTATAGTAATCAATGCCGTCTATTAGTCGTCTAGTAGTCGATTCTTTGTCGTCCATGACTGGTAACAAACTCAAGGCCGTCTTTAAGTTAAACTCCATTTTTGTAAATGATTTTGACTCTACTATTTTACTATTTGAGGCTTTTATGTGAGTCTTAGTACAAAATTGCTTAATCTATACTTATAATAAAACTGTAGAGGGTCGGGAGTCTGTACATGGAAGATATTTTGAAAATTTTAAGTGTCGGGCGTTCTCTAATCGATACTGAAGCCGAAAATGTAATTTATACTTATAATAAAACTGTAGAGGGTCGGGAGTCTGTACATGGAAGATATTTTGAAAATTTTAAGTGTCGGGCGTTCTCTAATCGATACTGAAGCCGAAAATGTAATTTAAAATTTTCATGTCTGTCTGTCTGTCTGTCTGTCTGTCTGTCTGTATCCCGACTAAGTATCACGCCGAAACTACTGAACCGATTTGAATGATACTTTGTACGATCTAAGCTTATAGTCCGAGGAAGGTTCTTAGATACTTTTGATCCCGATATTTTGCGCGGTTCCTTCAGGAGAGGGGATGAAAGGCAAAATAGGTTTTTTGCTATAATTTCTCACTGCGTGGTTCGATTTCAAATATTTGTTTGGTGTCTGAAAGGGAGTACTTTAAGCATTATTCCATACAATTTTCAATATTGAGGGTTATGTAGTTCAGAAATTAGGGGCATCTCAACTTTCGGTAAATCTAGAATTCAACGTTTCTTTTGAAAGTGAGTCTAAACGGGCGTGTTGGCTTAATCATAAAAGAGCTTAATGATTAAGGCTATTGTAAAATAATTCAGTCCGCGCCGAAGGCGTGGACTGAATTGTTTTAGAATCGACTTAATCTTTAAGCTCTTTTATGATTAAGCAAACAGGGCCGTTTCACACGCTGCTTGATGAGTCTTATGAAGAAGTAGCCCTCCATTCGTACACCTTATGTGACGTAAACGAAGTTGCGAGGGTCAGCTAGTATCTAAATATAATTCCTTAATTTTATCTCTATACTCTTGAATTATTAATAAATTACTGCTGCAAAATTTGTCATCAAAATTTAAAGAAACATACTGATTATAGACACTTTTTGATTTATTTAATCTTTCTTGTAACAACTCTGGTGTCCTACGATCATAATTCAATTTAATCAAGTTTTCTTTAATTAATTTCAATGTATCTAGTATATTCTTGAGCTCTTGGGCCATAATATTCCATTATAACTACAATACAATTCCTTTAAAGTAACGAAAACATAAAATAAAATTTTATATTAAAAGTTCATTAAAATACGAGTAAGTATGAAAATTAAAATTACCCAGTTACACCACATAATGACCTTGTCCGACACTTTCCGTTCTTCTTTGTTATTAGATAGGTACACACAATCACATAATTTTTTTAGTGTTTATCACAATTTGACGAATTAACTTTCTGTCCTCCTTCAGACGTAGAGTATCTTACATCATATACAGCTGAAGTATCTCTGCGTCGAGCAAATGACCTCCTCAGATTGTCACGAACTATTTGGTCATTGATCCATCCATGGTGACATTTTTTGTAGCATCGCAACACGAAGTAGGCGCCGACCAACAGGCACAGTCCAAGAAGAATCACCATAACAATACTTATAGTGGATAGGTGGAATTGTAGCTGATCCGTAGTAGCTCCATTTGTTGCACCAATACCATTTTGGTTAATGGTAAGATCTTGGGGTTTTGAATTTGAATTGCACATTTTTAATTTATGGAACTAAGTTCACTTTCGGTTCTATATACACGCGCGGCGGCACAAAATACTTTAACTTACACATTGTCTTAGTAGGCACTTCGACCGAATGCAATCCGAAACCTAAGACATGGCATGGCAGGGTCGCCATATAAGGTTGGGTGTCGGGATACTAATCAAACGACTGTCTGCTGAATACTATCTCATTTATTACACTGAACATCTTTATATATTATTACTCAAAGAGGTTTTATAGATCTATAACTATACCTTCACATATGAAAGGAGAGGTATTTCTTTATCAGACTCATCAAGCAGCGTGTGAAACAGCCCTGTTGGCTTAATCAAAAAAGAGCTTAAAGATTAAGTCTATTCTAAAGCAAATCAGTCCACGCCTTCGGCGCGGACTGAATTATTTTACAATAGCCTTAACCATTAAGCTCTTTTATGATTAAGCCAACACGCCACACAAACGTTGTTTATAATGAACATTCTTAAAACAACTTTACTGAAAAATGTTGAGCTTTGGCTACAGTGACATGGGTACATAAATTAAATCACCTTAAACATAATAAGTACATGCATACGGTCACGCCTTTATCCCCAAAGGGGTATCGAGGCATATTATATGTTTACCTTTTTTTAATTTGTCCGACGTAACGTAATAGGTGGTGAGCCGCATTGCCGTGTTGAAATGGACAGGCGTTAGTACTGCCTACTTTTGAAAATTATTAAATCTATAAGGTCTTCAACTTGGTTTAACGACTGCCATTTACTGGCTACCGTTAGCGTTGGTGTTATCGTCTCAACTCTTCCGATTATGCGTAAAGATTTCAGTCTGTGGCCCTAATCTAACAAACGTTTCGTATTCGCGCTTCACCATACTACTTACTCTTATAATTATTAAAGGGGCTAATTAATAAACACGTACGTCATACCGGCCTTGGACCCACTAAAACCATGAGGTCTCTTCCTATCCATCTAGCGCAGACCTAGGGTATCCTTTAGAGGGCTTACCCGGGGCTCCCAATCGTAGGCTGTTAGGTAGGATACTTGTGGTTTTTATTCAGTGGGAGTCATAGTACATTCATGTGGGATTTTCCTCACGTTAAAAAAATCCATCTAGCGCATAACTCCCCGGGTAAGTTGGAGGATGTCCTAAATTTGTTCCCACATTTTGGTTACGACTTATCCTAGAGGCTCAAATAGAATACGGTTCAAACTTTGCTTATAACATAATTTCCACGCGGACGAAGTCGCGGGTAACAGCTAGTATTATAATAAAATCGTAACAGGTCGCTGTCTGTACATGGAAGATAAATAAGAAAAAATATTATAGGGGGGCTTTATGAACGCAATAGAACCCAAAACAATGATTTTTAGAATTTTTGTCTGTTTGTCTGTATGTCTGTATATCTGTTTGTCTGTACGGTTGTGCACGCTAATCTCAGTAACCGCTCAACCGATTGCAATGCGGATTTTTAATTGTGTTGAGGTTTGCGCCAGTTAACATTTAGCGTTTGTTTTATGTAAATCGGTTTAGAAATAAAAGAGTTATAACACTTTTAAGAATCAGATATTTTGAAAATTTTAATTGTAGGGGTTTCTTTGAATGTGAGTGAACCTAAACTGGCGTGTTGGCTTTTTAAAAGTCTATTTTAAAACATAGAATTGTTTAAAAATAGTCTTAATCATTAAGCTCTTTTATGATTAAGCAAACAGGGCAGTTTCAGACGCTGCTTGATGACTCTGATGAAGAAATACCTTTCCTTTCATACACCTTATGTGACGTAAACGAAGTTGCGGGCTCAGCTAGTTACATAATATAGCTATTTCTTTGACAATAAATTCATTTGATTCTGTTTTAAAACCTTGAACATCTACAAAGATAGTCATGATAGTCTACGCACTATGTTACTCAAAGGTTTATATTCCACAAGACGGTCGTTAATAATCAAGCAGTATCCTGTAGTATTATCTGGTATTGGTGTTAAGCATTCAATCTCAAGACGCACATCTACAGGACCTGTCTTCAAACTATCGTTTTGCCTCGAGCAGTCAATAATGAATACAGGTGCCTTTTCTTTGAAATTTGTAAAATCAAGTAAGGGATCTGCAGGACAGTTGTAATACGACTGACGAAATCTGACATACATTTCGTATAATATACTATATTTATTTTCTGCAAAATTTAAACCAAGAGGCTCATATGGATAATACTGAGAATTTAAAAATAATGTAACGTTTGTAACGTCACAGTGATCAAACAATGAACTGTCTTTGCTTTTATTATTTCTCCTACTAGTTTGTAAACAAAATATTACATATCGGAGTTTTTCTAATTGTGACGCCGTCTTAATCGACCAAGAATGCTTTGTAGTTTTAGGAAGCAACGGATATTCGTATAGATCCCAATTTCTAAATGATATCTGAACAGGTTTATCTCGTTCTAAATGCTTAAGAAGTATCACTCGGTCACGATCTGATACTTTTATATGAGGGACACGCCATTGCACTTTTTGTACATCTATTTTAAAATGTGTAACATCATCAGTTACTATAATACTGTTTAGATTAGTGTTGCTTCTATTCAGTATAAGTTCATGTTTACAATTCATTATAATTTTATTATAATCCTCAGCAAACCCTAAAATTTTGGATAGAGGAAAAATAGCACTGAAATGTCCGTCACTTTTAAATCCACCTAAATGCCACCCCCATAGAGCTCCAATTTTATTGTCAGCATCATTCATTGAAACATATGACTTTACTGTTGATGTTATTCCAGAATTTTTAATTCGGTCTATTTCTATACCATTTATTTCATATCTGATATCATGAAACAGGAACATGACAGGATTATTGGTAAATGCAATCGGTTTCTTTATCGGATTTCCATCTTTTCCATAAAACGTTGCTTGACCTTCGATGTAAAGTGAACTAGCGGACGGTAACACGTATATATCTTGTTGGTGTATGGGGATTCTAATTTCATCATTTTCTCTAAAACTGTTGTTATAGGGGTTGTAAGAATGGACTTCATAACTCTCAATAGAATTATCAAAATGTGGCAATTCGGATATTTGTAACATATTCATAGCTTAAAACCTAAAGCTTTCAGGAAATCTTTATTCTCTTTGGTTAATTTCTTCAGTTTATTCTTACGTGTGCACACCTTAGAGGTTTTAGAGTAAATATGTCTCTTACTATTTGCAGCTGTTTTATAATGTAAAATCATTGTGTTTTTCTTAAATGAAGTCGTAGTTCAATATATTCTTGTCCTATATTAATGCAACACCCAAATTGATTGAAAAAAAATTTTTAGTATACAGACAAATAATCCAATTATTACAAAATATTATAAAAGTTATGAAAGAATATTGAAAAGATCAGTATATACCGCTAAGAAATTACAGTATAAAAATAGATTACAAAAATCACAGAATAAAATGAAAACAGTGTGGAATATAATAAACGAACGAACAAATAAGAAACAAATAAAATCATATACTAAAATGGAGCTACAAATAAATAATAAACTTGTGTCAGACCCATATCAGATAGTGAACACATTTAACACATTCTTTGCATCCATAGGAGCAGACCTCACACAAAGGCCTTTGAACAAACCACGAAGTTCACCTGTTGGGACCTCCATAGTAAACACTTTATTTGTGGAACCAGTAAGTTTTTCTGAAACCTATAATATTATAAAAAACCTAAAAAATAAATATAGCTATGGAATAGATGAACTTCCACCATTCCTAATTAAGCAGTGTGCAGAGGAACTTACAATACCCTTTAGTGTACTGGTAAACCAATCCTTTGAAGAAGGTAAATTCCCAGATCTCCTAAAAAAAGCCATAGTGAAACCAATACACAAAAAAGGCTTGAAAACAGACCCTAATAACTACCGTCCAATAGCACTACTACCAACAGCCTCAAAAATTTTTGAAAGGGCTATAGTAGGGGAGCCCACGATGCTAAATGGGGATTTACTCGAGCGTCGTAGAGACCTATTGGGATGCAAAGCTTAGATGATATGAAGAAAAAAATGTTATATTATATATACCTTTACATCGGTGGGGGAAGCGGCTATAGATTTTTAAATATGTAAAAAAAAACTGTTGCATGGACATCCTCGAGCGCGTCAGATATTGATAGCATCAATTCCCTACGTATTTTTAATAATGTACGTATGTTAATCTGATCGTTAGCATGATGCGGGTGGTTGTATTTAAGGGTTGAAAATGAAAAAAAAAAAAAAATATTCGAGCGCGTCAGATTTTCTAAGGGAGTGTTGAGTGCACCAAAAAAAAGCTCTCATTCACTAATCTGACGATTTCGATGGGACGCAAACTCGCGGCCATTTTCATAATGTGCAAAAAAAATTCGCCATTTTGAAATACTCAAGTGCGTCAGATTAAGATATATACGGTTCATCTTTATGTTCTAAACGTACTGTCTCATAATCTGACGATTATCTAGAGGGATTGGCCTGATCTGACAAAAAAAATAGAAAAACGGTTCACCTTAAAGGCCATCCCTGCAACTTCCCGCTAATTCCATTCCTGGGCTCTTAAAATTGTACTTACCCGCTCAATCCTGTCGGTGGCGTGGTCACGCCGGCGTATCCATAGGCGGTGCCCACGCCTTTGGCGGGAACGGCGGCTGCACGCCGAACGTCACACAATATATCCTTATTTCTTTTACAGGAGTCGTACTACATAAATACTTACTGTTTCATCATGCTGGATAACTGACGAAAATAACTACACTAAATCCGAGAACACCCCATGTGTAATGGATTTATGATATTTGGCCGAAAATTAGGATGGGGAAAATGAAGGAGTACTCTCAGATTTTACCATGTAATTCAAAGTAAAAAGCAGTTTTCTGACATAAATTATTTTATTTACAAAATATACACATCAACAATTCACTTTCACCAAAAAAATAATAATCTGTAGATATAAAATCTCCGAAAATAAAATAAAATATTACTGCCTATTTATTTTTTTGTTTATTTTGGGAATATCGAGGCTATGTAATCTTAAATTATTAAAAAAAACCCCCATTTTTATTATTGAATTTCACATAAATTATTCATATGTTAAATGTTAAATGGTATTTTGACAAAAGATTATAGTTTCTATTGAGAAAATCTCAACAAATATGACATTTTTGAGCTCAAAATAGAATTTATGTGATATTTTGAGCTGGCTGAGTTCAAAGAAATAATATTTCTATGCATTTGAGCTCTCTCAGCTCGAAAGTCTGATAGAAGTTTCATACAACACTATTTTTGGAATTTTCAAACCGCAATAACTTTTGAATGGATAACCGATTTTCACGCGGTTGGCGGCATTCGACGCAGTTTTATCATCCTCATAAGTAATTTTGCGATTTTAATTGATCGAACCAAAAATTTCGGAGTAATCCCGAAAAAGTGTTTTTTCGGGATTACTCCGAAATTTTTCCGGATTACTCCGAAACACTTTTTCGGGTTTCTTTCGTTCACGATATCTCTCGAACGAATCAACCGCTTTTGACCAGCTTGGTGGCGATCGACGCAGGTACAATCGCAAACAAAAGTACTAAGCCTAAAAATTCATTTTATCGATGCTGTTGTGTAATTTCCAGGACATAGATGTGAATAGGTCAATATTAATTCTATACTATTATTGAAAGTAAGTAGTAGTAGTAGTACGAACGAAGTTCGTAGACGCAAAGGTATTTGGCGCATAGTGTAACTTTATCGACGAATTTTTGTTATTTCGGCTTGCGGAAATCGTCAGATTATATATTTTTCATTATTCTTAAATTATTTCCTTCAAAATAAAAAAAAATTTAGCTACGCTCGAGAATGTCGAGATGACGTTTTTTTTTACAACTTTGTTGCCCTCCCCTTTTTTTACGTCACTCTCAAATTGTCAGATTAGTGGAATATACACTTTTTAGGATGTAATTAACTCACCCTACCTTAATCTGACGCGCTCGAGAATTTCTGATGATCAATTTTTTTTTACTAATCTGATCCTGTATCCTTCACGGGCGGCCTTATATATGGGCCTCATGTTTTGTGGAGGTACTTAACCGGGTACAAGGTATCCCCGTGTATATTAATCTGTCGCGCTTTAGTAAATCCCGAAATCCCTTCATGGGCTCCCCTACTACTATGTGTGATCGTGTTTACCGTTTTTGCGAAAAGTACAATATTTTTGACGAAAGTCAGAATGGTTTTCGCAAACGGCGATCAACTACTCTTGCTGTCTATAATACTATCTATAATACAAGAAGCAATCAACATTTTAAATAATAAAAAATATGTCGTTGGAATACTACTCGATATGACCAAGGCATACGATAGAGTGCAATTTAATATATTACTAGACAAATTGGACAAAATAGGAATACGCGGAAAAGCGCACAAATGGTTTACATCATACCTGGAAAACCGAGAGCAATACATGGAAATTGAAAACTGCGACCTAAATTGTAAAGAAATATTAAGTACTAGATCAGAGAAAATAATCTTAAATGCATCTATACCACAGGGTAGTGTCATTGGCTGTTTGCTTTTCTTGGTGTACATAAATGACCTACAAAAAATTATAAATGAACAGTGTGTGTTATTTGCGGATGA
Source organism: Miltochrista miniata (assembly GCA_933228765.1). NCBI lineage: Eukaryota > Metazoa > Arthropoda > Insecta > Lepidoptera > Erebidae > Miltochrista > Miltochrista miniata. The sequence goes on from OW121778.1 coordinate 374,502, forward strand.
CATATCTGTACTTACCTCGTGCCAAAATCATAACGGCCTGAATGAGCAACTGCACTATATCTTTGAGACAATTTCAAAATGGATGAATGAACATTACTTACAAATTAATTATGAAAAAACTAAATTAATAACTTTTTTCCCATATCAAAAAACACCCCTACAAATTAATTTTGTAATAAACGGTAATAAAATAGAAAATGTCAATGAATTCTCGCTACTAGGAATAACAATAGATAGTCACCTAAATTGGAAAGCTCACATCAAAAATATCCGAGCAAAGCTATCGAAATTTGTCTATGCTCTACGGGAAATTAAAAAATCCACTGACTTGCAGACCGCTTTAACCACTTACTATGCTTATGCCAATGCCTGACTGAGCTATGGCATCATTATGTGGGGAAACAGTATCGACGCAGCCCCACTCTTTATCATACAAAAAAAAACTAATCCGCATCCTCGCAAACATAGACCAGGACTACAGCTGCCAACCACACTTTAAGGAGCTTGAAATACTTACCTTGCCATGCATCTACATCCTTGAAATTTGTAAATTTGTGCGTAACAACAATGCCTTTTTTATAAGGCGAGGTGACCTGCATATGGATAGAACAGTTAGACACAGAAACCGGTTAATGTTACCGAGGTCCCACATGAACCTGCACTCCAGTAGTCCATATGTAATGTCTATAAAAATCTTTAACAAACTGCCTGAATCCATCAAATCGGTAAATAGTGATAGGAGCTTTGAAAATAAGGTAAAACAACTTCTTGTCAAAAAGGCATATTACGATACAACTGATTATATGAATGACACCAATCTGATTATAGATACTGCAAAAAGTAAAACTTTAATAAACAAATAAAAACGATGACATAAATAAAGGACTTAAAACGCTTTTACTTTTCTTTTTTTTTTTTTTTTTTGACAATATCACTGACATTTGCAAAATAATTGATATTTTAAATCTTTGTTGCCAGTGGTCCTATTATGCAGACTCCGGTGTGTCATAATGAGACTGATTCCAAGACGTAAAGTCGTAGGACTGGCCAAAAAGCCATTGCATGAAGAAATGGCGGTGGTTGGTTCCTCCTCTCTCCTATGTTGCCGTGCCCGACAGGGTCCATATTGTACTCTAACCAAATTTTGTGACATCTTTAATTTTGACATGTGGTGTGCAATAAATGAATATGAATATGAATATGAATATGATCAAGAACTTTAACAGATATAGATGAAATAATATCTTTTTTACTGGAAAATAGATAATGTTATGTGGTATTTCTATGAACTGATGATGTGTAGTATTGTTTGATAACGGAACTAAAAATTCATGAATAATAAGATTTGGTAATCCGTTAGAATATGACCCGTTTACTAAATCACATTCGATTCTGATAAGAGACAGATTGCTTGTATTAATCTGAGAGCCTAATATAGAAAAGTATAGTAAACCACACTCATATTGATCGATTAAAAATAATGGTGGATGAAAATATGAAATTAATTCTGATTTATTTCCTGAGATAGTTACTGTTTTAGACATGCTTACGTACTGAGCTGTTTTGTACGGTCATGCTTATTTTATTCCTTGCTTAAGCCAAAACTTTTTTAAGAATCTTAAACAAAGGTGGCCACAGTTAAATGGGTGATCGCGTTGTATATTATCGTAATTATAGCGTATTTTCGTACCTGCATATTTTATTAACTCTTTTGGTGGTTTAAGATTTCCATAACTGTCAAAGTATTCAATATAGTCCATGTGTTTTGCATAGGCTACCCAATGCGAGCCAGGATTTTGAGAACTATCTAAATTAATAACTCCACATTCTATATTGAAAGGGTATTTAGGGAGTTCATCTCTCATAAAAACTCCTCTGAAATTAGGAATACTCTTTCCGTACTTTAAAATGTCGAAGTTGGTTAATGCTCTGTTGGGTAGCCGATGTATTAGTTTTTTTCTTTCGATACGAAAATTCCAAGTCCATTTTTATGAGATTTAAGATGTAATCCTTTTCCAATGCAAAGCGCTTCCATTTTTTCATTGTGCCTCTTCGATTCATTATATAGTTGTTTAGCCATTTTAAATTCATTTATGGTTTTAGCAATACCTGCTGCACCACCAGCTAAAGCTCCCGCTGCTGATAGCCCCGCAAAAATAGGAATTAAAGGCAATACGCCACCAGTTTTTGGTATGGGAATAACACGAGGAAGTTTTATAGATGAATTATTAGCTAACTCTTTGACTGCAGCCATAGCTAATTCAATCGCTGCTTTTTTGCATTTTGGTTTTATATTTTTCAAGCGTCTTTTTGTCACATTAATGATATTTGTAAATTTATTTCTAAGTCCTTTTCCAGATGTTGGTTTATTAGAAGATATTTTGCTACGTGTTCTCAACCCCGAACCAGTTTTAATTTTTCCTAACATGACATTGCTTACTAGCCGGGCAGCCAATTTTTCTCCCGTACTCGCATCAGGTGCAACAGCACGTTTTGTTGCCATTTTTAACAAAATTATATCTGCCTTATGACGATCTTTTAAGTTTAATGACTTGTGATATGCAATATCGTGTTCTTTACAGTACTCGTCTAATTTATTAACACCTTTATCTCCTCGCGAAAGTCTCTTGATTAGCTTTGTTCCCGGACCGCAATAATTGTATCCTGGTAAGTGCAATTCAACTGGCAATTTATTTATGAGCCAATTTATAAGACTGCTCTCTCCAATACACATTATAAGACTAATCAATCTTGAATAAAAAGCTTAATAAATAGGTTTTTCTACAATATATTCGACTTATCAATCCAGCTGTTTTCAGCAGAAGGCATTCCTAACCATTTTACTAAAACATTATTTCCTTTTCTTTTAAGAACTTTTTCCACCAAATATACATCGGAATGCTGCGTTTTTTTGAAGCTCTTGTGTGTAAAAAGCCCCTAAAATAGGGGTACCTCTTGAATCTTCAAGTAAGTACGTGTAAGGTACAGTATTTTGTACTTTTCTTATCTTAAAAATTTCTGTGGACCAGTTGGGAGTATATCCTTTTGCAAATGTTCCCTTATGCTTACTGATACGCACGTAATCATTTAATTTGTACTTACTAGTTTTATTATTTATTTTACGCAAACTTATAAATCTATTCAGTAAGCGTTTTTTATTAATATTATCAATGTTTGCAGGTATATCATCAATTGTTCGATGGTATGAGTGATTGTATTTATAAATAACAGAGTTGAGAGTGCTATCCACTTAATTATAACTGCTGTTTAAACTAAATTCTTTGTACAGCATAGACTTTAATGTTCTTATCAATCGTTCAACTATAGAGGCCTTTTTTGTTGAAAAGGTTGAGTAATGATTAAAATTATAAGTTTCATGAGTTTTTGGAACTTATTATTGTAAAATTCCGTACCATTATCAGTTTGCAGATTTTTCGGGATACGGCCTTTACTTAATAATATTTTAAAAGCGTCATATACAATATCTTTGGTTTTACTTTTCAAAGGTAAAACCCATGCAAATCTTGAAAATGTATCAATAACTGCAAGAATAAATCTATGATTTTTGTTTTCTTTAGAAGTTGATTGCATATCAATTAAATCCGCTTGCCATAAATCATCTATATCTTTCATAATAACATTTCTTCTTGGAAAATTAACCCTAGCAGGTCTATGAATTTCATTTACTACATCAGCTTTACTCATTTTGGTACGGCTTTATTAATTTTATTTTTAATAACGTGCAGTGTTTAAATATTTAAATTGTTTCTATACTGTATGAATGATACTAAAGTACTGATATTAAATCCTTAGTGTATGTAGATTTATCCTTTTATTATCTTAGCTTCCTTTAATTCTTCAACAATTGATAATATTTCATTATCATGATTACTATTACCAGCATCTCGTGAAGCAACTAATAATTTCAATCTTTCAACCAGTTCATTGGGATCATCCCAATATATCAAGTCGGTGCTATTGTTATATATTTTAAGATTCGGTAGGCTAGTTCCAAGCTTTGTCCTGTGTTTTCCAAAAGTATCTTCAGAAAATAAAGGTTTAATTATTTCTCGGTATTTAATTCCTTTGTCACCTCTTAATTGACCTGTAGGACTAAAATCTCTTTTATGTGCGTTGGTTCGATGTAATATATCTTTATATATACAAGTTTATCTGCATTTGTAATAGATTTTAAATCAGGTTTCCTGCGTAATAAAAGCTCTTTTAAGCCGGGAGTTAAATTGTAAGACATGTCTTTAATTTTAACAAAAATTTCATCATTTTCATGTTTAGTGAATGATACCTGAGCATCACCCATCATTAAAGTTTTATCATTAGTTCTTATTCCGAAGGGCACATTAATGTTATCATAAATGCCATATACGTCTTTACCTTGTAATGACATTTCTAAATTATCTTTCAAACCCTGTTCGGTAGAATCTGTAGAAACTGCATCCACATCATAGAAATTATCAGACTTTGTAGAACTATTTTCATCTGATTCGATGGGTTCAATATTCATATATGATGCATTTTCCAAACATTCAATTTTATCTGAATAGTTTTTTGGCTTCACTAGGGTGTTAAGAGGATCCGAAACAGGCTTAAACATTTTATTGAGAGTCAAATTTAGATCATGTTCTTGATCTTTCATTTGTTTTAGTTTACTTTTGATTGTTTCAACTGACTTTATTAACTCAATTTTGAAATCTTTTTTCATGTTATGAAATATTTCTTAGAGTAGAGTAGGTTTCAGTAAGCATGCAGCAATACTAAATGAAATTAATGTGCATAGCTCATTTATAATGTGCATAGCTCATTTATAATGTGCATAGCTCATTTATAATGTAGTTTTAACTGAAGTGAAAAAAAGTATCTAGCTGTTTTCTGTACCTGCCTTTGTTTAAAGACGAATCCTTGTTAATGCAAACAAAATTGTACGACTCACTCCAAACTGTATTACACATGTTTTTGAACTGGTTCCATGACATATCAGAGCTAACGTGTTCTTCATAGATATGCTTCAAGTTTACATCATCTTGCTTAAATATTATAATAAAGTTGGCATTGTCCCGTAGCAAATGTTTTGGTATTTTCGAATAAGTTTGAGATAGATAAAAGCAATCAATCTGTTTGTGACGACCCATAGAAAAATAATTTCGTATGTTAGTTTGATTCTCACAAGCGACGTCATCAAAAATAAATACAGAGTTACTTAAAGCTTCGTTCGGTGTTATAACATCTTTATTGTCATTGAATTCATAAAAATTAATCTCAGGTATTCTTCTTATAACTTCTCGTAAGAAACGATATTTAGGTTGAAAATTTGTTTTAGAGTAAAGATAAAAGTTTTGAAATTTTAATCCATTTTCATCTATACATATAATAAAATGATAGAAAAGCCAAAACTGTACATTGGAAATATTAACAAAAAAATACTCGCTGGGTGTTCTACATTAGATACCGACGCTGAAAATATAGTTAGATTTTTTTTTGTCTGTTTGTCTGTTTGTCTGTTTGTCCGTTTGTCTGTTTGCTTTGCTTTGTCCGGAAGGATCTCGAAAAGTACTGAACAGATTTGGTTCAAATTTTGCACAAATATTACTTAGGGGTGTGGTCTTAAAATAGGCTATATATTATCACGCCAAATATCCTAGGGGCTAAGCAGAGAGCAATGAAATGTTTAAACCGTTGGATTGATTTAACTAAAACGTAGCAGAAATATTAGTAGGAGATAGGTTTTACACTAATACAACAATTATTATTACGCTAAATTTTTTAGGAGCTCGGCAGAGAACAATGGAAATCTTTTTGTATATTTTTGCAAAATAGAGAAACGACTGAATAATTTTAATTAATCTTTTACTTGAAGAGCAATCTAGAGGTAGCATCTTTAAATAGGCTATATATTATCACGCTACATATCCTAGGAACTAGGCAGAGGGTAGTGCCATATGTAAGTATGCGGATTGATTAAACTAAAACGTTACAGGAATATTAGTAAGAGATCGGTTTTACGCACCGGCTACATTATCACGCTAAATATCTTGGAGGCCCGATAGAGAAAAATTAAATCCTGTGTTTGCTATGATATCCAGACCACTGATATACATACTTATATATTTCAAAAATCTATCTATACATATAATAAAACATATAATAAAATGATAGAAAAGCCAAAACTGTACATTGGAAATATTAACAAAAAAATACTCGCTGGGTGTTCTACATTAGATACCGACGCTGAAAATATAGTTAGATTTTTTTTTGTCTGTTTGTCGGTTTGTCTGTTTGTCTGTTTGCTTTGCTTTGTCCGGAAGGATCTCGAAAAGTACTGAACAGATTTGGTTCAAATTTTGCACAAATATTACTTAGGGGTGTGGTCTTAAAATAGGCTATATATTATCACGCCAAATATCCTAGGGGCTAAGCAGAGAGCAATGAAATGTTTAAACCGTTGGATTGATTTAACTAAAACGTAGCAGGAATATTAGTAGGAGATAGGTTTTACACTAATACAACAATTATTATTACGCTAAATTTTTTAGGAGCTCGGCAGAGAACAATGGAAATCTATTTGTATATTTTTGCAAAATAGAGAAACGACTGAATAATTTTAATTAATCTTTTACTTGAAGAGCAATCTAGAGGTAGCATCTTTAAATAGGCTATATATTATCACGCTACATATCCTAGGAACTAGGCAGAGGGTAGTGCCATATGTAAGTATGTGGATTGATTAAACTAAAACGTTACAGGAATATTAGTAAGAGTTTTACGCACCGGCTACATTATCACACTAAATATCTTGGAGGCCCGATAGAGAAAAATTAAATCCTGTGTTTGCTATGATATCCAGACCACTGATATACATACTTATATATTTCAAAAATCTATACATATAATAAAATGATAGAAAAGCCAAAACTGTACATTGGAAATATTAACAAAAAATACTCGCTAGGTGTTCAACGTAGGATACCGAACCCAAAAATATAGTCAGATTTTTTTTGTCTGTTTGTCTGTTTATTTGTTTGTCTGTTTGCTTTGCTTTGTCCGGAAGGATCTCGAAAAGTACTGAACAGATTTGGCTCAAATTTTGCACAAATATTACGTAGGGGTGGGGTCTTCAAATAGGCTATATAATATCACGCTACATATCCTAGGGGATAAGCAGAGAGCAATCAAGTTGGCATTATAACATAATTTTCACGCGTGCGAAGTCGCGGCATGCGGATAGGTTTTTATAAGCTTCATAATTATTATTATCGCGCTACTAAGTCTAGGGGTTTGGCAAAGAACAATTGAATTCTGTATGTATGTGAGAGTAAAAACACAAAAGCGTCTAGATCTTATTTAGTAGCATCTATCTACCTATCTATCTATACATATAATAAAATGATAGAAAAGTCAAAACTGTACATTGGAAATATTTAAAAAAAAATACTCGCTGGGTGTTCAACATAAGATACCGAAGCCGAAAATATAGTTAGAATTTTTTTTGTCTGTTTATCTGTTTGTCTGTTTGTCTGTTTGCTTTGCTTTGTCCGGAAGGATCTCGAAAAGTACTCAATAGATTTGATTCAAATTTTGCACAAATATTACCTAGGGGTAGGGTGTTAAAATAGGCTATATATTATCACGCTTCATATCCTAGGGGCTAAGCAGAGATCAACCAAATTGGCATTGTAACAATTTTCACGCGTACGAAGTCGCGGGCAACAGCTAGTACATATAATAAAATGATAGAAAAGCCAAAACTGTACACTGGAAATATTAACAAAAAAATACTCGCTGGGTGTTCTACATAAGATACCGAAGCTGAAAATATAGTTAGATTTTTTTTTGTCTGTTTGTCTGTTTGTCTGTTTGCTTTGCTTTGTCCGGAAGGATCTCGAAAAGTACTGAACAGATTTGGTTCAAATTTTGCACAAATATTACTTAGGGGTGTTGTCCTAAAATAGGCTATATATTATCACGCCACATATCCTAGGGGCTAAGCACAGAGCAATGAAATGGTTAAACCGTTGGATTGATTTAACTAAAACGTAGCAGGAATATTAGTAGGAGATAGGTTTTACACTCAGACAACAATTATTATTACGCCAAATTTTTTAGGAGCTCGGCAGAGAACAATGAAAATCTGTTTGTATATTTTTGCAAAATACAGAAATTACTGAATAATTTTAATTAATCTTTTATTTGAATAGCAATCTAGAGGTAGGATCTTTACAATTTACAATAGCCTTAATCATTAAGCTCTTTTATCATCAAGCCAACACGCCAGTTTAGATTTACCCTCACATTCAAAGGGATCCTTGAATTCTAGGTTTTGCGAAAGTTGGGATGTCTCTAATTCCTGAACTAGAAAACCTTTAACATGGAAACTTGTGTGAAACATTCCTTACAGTATTCCCTTTATAACACTAAAAAAAAAAATTTTGGAATCCGAAAACGCATTGAGAAGTAACAACTAAAAAACCGTTTTGTCTTTCATCCCTTCTCCCAAAGGAACCGCGCAAAATATCGAGATCAAAAGTATCCTAGAACCTTCCTCGGATTATTAGCTTCGATTGCACTAAGTTTTATTCAAATCCATTCAGTAACTTCGGCGTGATACTTATTCGGAATACAGACAGACAGACACATATGAAAAATGGAATTTCATTTTCGGCTTCAGTAGACTCTCGACCCTCAACAGTTTTACTATATGTATAGACTAGCTAACCCTCGCAACTTCGTTTACGTCACATAAGATCTATGAAAGGAGAGGTATTTCTTCATCAGACTCATCAAGCAGCGTGTGAAACTGCCCTGTTTGCTTAATCAAAAAAGAGCTTAAAGATTAAGTCTATTCTAAAGCAATTCATTTAATTGAAATTGAATTATTTTACAATAGTCTTAACCATTAAGCAGCTCTTTTATGATTAAGCCAACACGCCACACAAACGTTGTTTATAATGAACATTCTTAAAACAACTTTACTGAAAAATGTTGAGCTTTGGCTACAGTGATATGGGTACATAAATTAAATCACCTTAAACATAATAAGTACATGCATACGGTCACGCCTTTATCCCCAAAGGGGTATCGAGGCATATTATATGTTTACCTTTTTTTAATTTGTACCACGTAACGTAATAGGTGGTGAGCCGCATTGCCGTGTTGAAATGGACAGGCGTTGGTACTGCCTACTTTTGAAAATTATTAAATCTATAAGGTCTTCAACTTGGTTTAACGACTGCCATTTACTGGCTACCGTTAGCGTTAGTGTTATCGTCTCAACTCTTCCGATTATGCGTAAAGTTTTCAGTCTGTGCCCTAATCTGACAAACGTTTCGTATTCGCGTTTCACCATACTACTTACTCTTATAATTATTAAAGGGGCTAATTAATAAACACGTACGTCATACCGGCCTTGGACGCACTAAAACCATGAGGTCTCTTCCTATCCATCTAGCGCAGTCCTAGGGTATCCTTTAGAGGGCTTACCCGGGGCTCCCAATCGTAGGCTGTTAGGTAGGATACGTGTGGTTTTTAAACAGTGGGAGTCATAGTACATTCATGTGGGATTTTCCTCACGTTAAAAAAATCCATCTAGCGCATAACTCCCCGGGTAAGTTGGAGGATGTCCTAAATTTGTCCCCACATTTTGGTTACGACTTATCCTAGCTAGAGGCTCAAATAGAATACGGTTCAAACTTTGCTTATAACATAATTTCCACGCGGACGAAGTCGCGGGTAACAGCTAGTGTAATAATAAACTGAGTAAGACATTAGTTTTCCCACAATTCGATGGCCCACATATTATACAACGGATTGCATTAGGCAATAAAACGCTATGTCTGATCTGATAAGACGAATCCTCTATATCAATATTGTTAATATTTAACGTTACGGGCTGTTTCACTAACTTCATCTTATTAGGTTATGTACTTCTATCATCTAAAAAAGCTCAATATTTTATAATGTAAACATTTTTCTTTTAATTATTCTTTTTATGTCTATTAACACAGCCTGTTTCATCACCAACAAATCGTTGTACTCGTGTATATATGATACGAGGATTTATGTACATAAATCATTGTTACATATGTATTTATAGGGGTTACTGGAATGAAACGTTAATAAACTGTAGTTTAAATTTAATTCAATATAATTATACATAGAAATCTTATTAATTACATACAATAATATAAACTTCTATAAAATACATTTACTTATATTTCCTTTTTCACATGGTTAAGCCATATTGAAACTTTAAAATATAGTTTCACAATGACCCCATGGTAATGTTACAGTTTGATTATGAAATATCTGCCTCTTGTCATCATTCTTATTAAATATAATTTTATTAACTTCTTGAGAATACAGTATATGCCTGCTTGATTTAATTAAATTCATTTTACATTTAAAACTTTCATTACTTCTTAAAGCTTTATGATAGTGAGATAAATTTAATCGACCGGTTACAGCTTTTGTTATACCCTTTGCTTTTGTAATTTGAGTGTTTGTACAATTTATACAATATAGTTTCGCTCTCAACCCAATAAATTCGTTTATAACAATACCTCCGAGTTCATCTTTAAACAGTCCTGGAGATGAAATATAAATGAAAAATAGGCGTATTTAATAAGATAAAGTTTTATTTTTAAGCACACAGTCGTTCGGTTACAAGAAAAATTGGCCATGACACTTATATTAGAAAAAGAGAGAGATAGCAAGCAACAAGATATTATCTATCCTACTCTATTACATTGCACTGTCTTTATTTTAACACCCCCCGTCAATGTAATAACATTAATTAACAAATTATGTGACAATTTTAATCATCCCTTTTAACATCAAAAAGGAAATAAGAAACCCATTGAACCAAGACTAATCTACATATTCATACCACATAGTTTCACAAACTTTAAAAGTGTATTACCATTGAGAGACTTCGTTAACATATCAGCAATTTGATCTCTTGTAGTCACATATTGTATACATATCTTTTTATTTTCAATCAGTTCCCTTATATAATGATATTTGATATCAATGTGCTTTAATCGTTTAACACTATTTGTGTTTGCAATCATTATGGCAGCTTGATTATCACAATGCATGATAGCAGGACATACATTACTCACATTGAAATCACATAACATATTAGTAAGCCAGCATGCCTCACTTCCAGCCATGCTCAATGCCACATATTCAGATTCTGCTGATGATAGACTCACAGTACTCTGCTTCTTAGAACACCAAGATATTAGGCAATTTGAATACATGAAGCAGTAACCAGTAGTGGACTTCCTGTCTCGAAGGTCCCCTCCCCAGTCAGCATCACAAAATCCTACTAGCTTGCTATCATCACATTTATAAACTAATTTATAATTCAATGTGTGTTTAATGTATCGCAGAACTCTTTTTAAGTTGGCCAATAACGTGTTACTAGCGCAATCTTGATATCTACTTAATATTGATATAGCAACACAAATATCAGGTCTTGTGCCTGATGCTGCATACATTAAACACCCAACGATCTGTCTACAGGTATTCTCAATATTACCTTTACATTTATCATTTTCAAGCTCTTTACAATTAAAATTCTGATCCATGGGAGTGGAAATAGGTTTACAATCATACATATGGAATCTTTTTAACACATTTTCTAGGTAAGTCTTTTGACATAATTCTGTAACATTTGTTTTTAAATTCTGCTTCACATTTATCCCCAAAAAATCTGAAATTAGACCTAGATCCTTCATTTCAAATTCTTTGTTTAGCATTGACTTTAAATTTGATATATGTTCTTCATTACTACCAAACATCAACATGTCATCAACATATAAGAGAACATATATTTGTTCTGAACCGTTACATTTAGAGTACAGACATGAGTCACATTTAGATCGTTTAAAACCTTCCCTGATCATAGTAGAGTTAAACTTTTCATTCCAATATTTTGGAGACTTCTTTAGCCCATATAAAGATTTGTTTAGCTTTACAATATTTTTATCATTGTCATAAGCACCATCTGGCAAACTTATGTATACATTTTCTTCAATCTCCCCATACAAAAATGCTCCGGTTACATCCATTTGGTAAACAGATAATTTTAATTTAGTTGCTATAGCCAAAAATAGTCTGAATGTACTTAACTTTGCAACAGGAGCATATACATCACTTAGATTTAATATATCATTTTGCTCAAACCCTCTGGCCACCAAACGTGCCTTGTATTGAATATTACTATTATTTTGTTTTATTTTAAATACCCATTTACTACTTATAACCTTTTTATTGTCTGGCATGTCACAAATAGTCCAAGTGTTATTATCTTTGAGGGTTTTTAGCTCCCTTTGAATAGCTTCCTGCCATTTACATGCATCCGGACCATTCATAGCTTCACAATAGGTTTTTGGCTCACAGTTATCTAATACTACATTATTACAGTTATAGAAAACAGTCTGCTTTCTAATACGTTTGTTACTAGGATCCACATCACGTCTCACAGCCTCACCACACTCATCACTATCACTGGGTTCATATAGGCTACCCTCCGAATCACTCTGCACGGTGCACTGAAAGTCATCACCATCCATGGTCTGTGATTGGGGACTAGACACACCTGCAGCACTGGTATCTTCTACTTGAGCACACACCTCAACTGTAGCTGGAACCTCAACACTATCCTCGATATAATCGGTTGTCTCACATTGTTGTATTGGCTTCACTGGACTGTTTTTCACAAAAACAATGTCTCGTTTGGTCTCAACTTCATTTTTATGTGGAAAATATACTCTATAGCCTTTTGTTGTTTCTCCATACCCAACCATAATGCCCTTTTCACCTTTGGCATCCCACTTATGTCTTTTTTCTTTGCGTATGTGGACATAAACAGCAGTACCAAATATTTTGAGGTTATTTATGTCATAACTTTTGCTTGACCACAATTCATATGGAGATTTTCCTTCTATTGAGCTTTTACCAGTTCTATTAATCACATAGGCAGCTGTATTAATGCTTTCAGCCCACAAACTGATAGGTAAGTCTTTGGCATATAACATCGTTCTAGCCGCTTCTACTAAAATCCTATTTTCCCGCTCAGCTGCTCCATTTTGTTCAGGAGTAAAGGTCACAGATGTTTGATGTATAATCCCTTTGTTCTGAAACACTTCTTTGAACTCTTTGTTTATAAATTCGGTTCCATTGTCACTTCGAAATATCTTTATTTTATTTCCTGTTTCATTTTCAGCCTGCGATATGAAATTCTTTATACATGATTTAATTTCGTCTTTTGTTTTCACAAAGAACACTCGCCTGTACTTTGAGTATTCATCTTTAAATACCACAAAATATCTGGAGCCTCCAATCGATAGCTTCTCCATAGGACCACAGGTATCGGCGTGAATAATTTCGCATACTCTCGACGTCGTATTCTTACTTACAGGATACGGCAAGCGGTGAATTTTCCCTTTTAGACAACTTTCACATGTTTGAATATTGGCATTTTTAACGTTAATATTATTTTTCTTCAGCACATCTTTCACATAAACCATGTTTTGGTGTGCCAACTTTTCATGCCACTCATGCAGATCACAACACACGTCAGCAAGGTTCGCTGTACATGCATTAAAATAGCGAAAATCCAAATAATACATGCTTCCGCGTCGCTCAGCAATAGCCATCACCTTGTTTTGTTTATAAAACTTGCATTTATTCTCTTCCGTAACAATAACATAGCCTCTGCTTGTCGCACAATTGACAGAGAACAAATTTGTTTTCAACTCAGGAACATGGAGTACATTGTGTATGGTAGTGTCAATCCATTCACTCCCATTCTGACCACAACCCTTGACATTAATTTTCGTTCCGTTTCCTACTATTACAGTGTGGCGTAAATCATAGATTTGCTGTAATTAGTTTATTAGGCGCTATTAAGCGTAGGTATAATGGTTATACTTAGGTCGGTATAAGGGGTGTGTCCTTAATAGTGTCATAGTAGGGATATTTGATGGAAGGAGATATGGTGGGATTTAAGCTATATATAAGCGTGCGCATTAGTAGAATAGAAAAAATCAGGAACTAACTAAATTTTTTTAATTTACTTCATACTGTCGAAGAAATTTTACATCAAAGTAAATTATTCTGTAAAATATATTCCACTGAAATAATCAGTGAGTGGCTTAATAGCCCAAGTATTTAACTAAATTTTTATATTTGTGAAAACGGAAGCTCTGGTAAGCATCAATCATCAATTTTATTAAGTAAATTAATTGTGGGTAATTTTTATGTAAAAAAGTATATTTTAAGTAAATTTATTTTATCAGGCAGGCGTTTGTGAAATTTAGAAAAGGGGGTAATGTTCTTTGTATATTAAATGTTTTAAAATGGGGTTAAAAATAATAGTAAGGGAAAGTTTAGGGAAATCTATGCTTGAAGAGGGTGTATATAAAATATATTGTTTGTTCTTTTCAGAATGAGCTTCCAAGTTTAAGGTTAAAAACCCCTGCTCATACCACTAAGCAGATATTCTATTGAAAATATAGGCATAGAGCCTTACTGTTAATATCCCGGAAGAAGGAATCTATCTAAATCCCAGAATCCGGATGAGTACCTAGTATAAATTAGATATAAGTTTTATTAGTAAATTGTAATAAAAATATTATTACTCTGAATTATTGCATTTATTAACTCCAGGACAAATTACCTTACCCAAACTACTGAACAGCCTGGGAACTCTTGGGATCACTCTGGACTTCCCAGAAGTGTGTCATGGCGCCCGAACTTAATTAATTGTCCTGGTAGTTGATAGCTTGTGTGCGGTATTACAGATTTGCTGGGTCTAGTGACTCCTAGGTAATTAATAATTTTTTGTTGTAAGGTGTTTCCCGCTAGCAGGAAGCCTCCCCCGAAATTTGTGCTACTTCAAGGAACAGACGCCCTTGGCCTATGCGAGTCTGGATGCCCGAAATTTGAACATTTTTTTGCATTTACATAAATTTTTGGCTAAACGGGTATTCCGAAATTTGAAAATTTGATAACATCATTTTTATTAACGTAGCTTGTCCCCAAATTTAATTACAGTTTTTTTATTTTTTATTTCAAACTGTAATAGTAGAATATCTTTTATTATAATTGTTGGCTTATAGTCATATTCATATTTTGTATTGTTCATCGTAAGGAAAAAATTCTACCCTCATTGTTTTTGACAATTCCTTGTAATAAATTTAACGCAAAAAATATACCCACATTAATAAAATTGTTACGAACCTTCTTGTAGAAGTAAAATTGTTGTTAATGTTTTAAAGATATCTAATGCAAACCAGTCACGGTAGGTTTTGTTTTATATAATTTGTGTATTGTTTCAGGAAAATCTGAATGATATTGTAGTTCTATGTGAATAGAGAAAGTGATTTGTGTATTAAAAATTGTGAGTGATTCGGTGCTTACCAGAGCCGTTTAATATGGATATCAATAAAATTAGGTATTTCTTGCTCAATAAAAATGAATTAACTTATGAAGTAGTTATTCGCGGTGGTGAGCCGGCTTCTACGGTTATTGGGTTAAGAAAACAGATAAATTCAGTAATATTGTCGGTACCAGCTTCAGATATTGAGTTTTCGGGGATTGATGCAGAAGAGGATTTAGGAGGGGTTCTGATATCGCTTAAGGAACTTAAATCTAGAGTAAATTTGATGGAAGACAAGTCAGATACTGTTACTTTTGATCGTTCGTGGGCATTATACAGTCATTTGTTTTTACGAGTTCAGCGTTTGGATAAGTCTAATTCAAAACTTAAAGATAAGATTGCTGCTGTATCTAGTAATTTAGCCGAGATTTTTGGCAAATTAAAGTGTATGTATAGTGGAAAGGAAGGTAGTAGTTCTGAGAATGAAAAGACGGATGTATGTGAGCGTAATGTTCCTGCACCGGTACATTGTGATAGATCCCATTTCAGTGACTTGCAACGCATTAAATATAATGGTAGAACTAATGTTCAAGCTTTTCTGCAAAGAATTGAGGAATTTAGGTCGGCTAGGAACATATCGCAGGCTAAGATTTTGCAATATGCCACCGAGATCTTTACGGACGAAGCACTTCATTGGTTTAGGAACATAAGGCAATCTGTGACTTCATGGGAGGAATTATCAGAGTTGTTAGTAGAGGATTTTACTCATTCTGATTATGATTATCGGTTATTGGCTGAAATTAGGGCTAGATTACAGGGGGATAACGAAAGCATTACAATATTTTTTGCAAAGATGTCAGGAATGTTCGCTAGATTGACGGAGAAGGTCTCAGAACAAGAACAGCTTAAAATATTGCTTCGTAATATGAAACCATGTTATGCTAGTACCTTAGCCGCGAACAAAGATGCTTTGAAGTCTATAATAGCATTAAAAGATGCCTGTAAAAGTTATGAAAGGATTCACTCGTTTACAGCCCATTCACGGGATCCTTCAAAGTTGTCGTCTGACTTGTTAGCACCGGATTTAGCTTACAATAATTGTGAAAATGTTAATAGTAAAACTTCAAAATTCAATAATAAAAATCAATTTAATGGATCTACTTTTTCAAAAAATTCAAATATTAATTTTCATAAATTCCACTCCAATGTTCCAAATAATTTTAACAAGAATAGGTCTGAGTCTTACGTTACGGCAGTAGGTTCACCAATGCAAAGAGATAATTCAAAATTTTGTCCGCGATGTAAATCCTCGAGTCACTCGCTTAAGAGCTCTCCTGACCCTAACCAAATCGCATGATTCACTGCCGCTACCCCCGCGCCCCTTTGCTACAGATCGCGCGCCACATTCACGCGGCGCCGTCAGCCGGTGACAGATTACGATAGCAACGCAAGTAGGGGCGGATCACAACGCACTTGCGAACACTGAATAGAATGGAGTAGATATTTGTGTGAATAGTTTTACTCGGTTTTTGGTTTTATTTTTTGAAAATTGACCGTATTATACTACTTATAAAAATAGGAGAAGAATTTTTATAGAACTTTAAAATGAACAATTTCGCAATTCACAATTTTTATGTAACTTTAATTATATTTACTTAGCGCACGCAACGTATACTCACAAAAGGAATAAATTTTCCCGTTTTCGAAACTTTATTCATAGTTGCTCCTATTCGTTGAAGTGTAATGTTATAAACCTTCCTCAACAAACGGACTATCGAGTACCCAAACTCCGAAACATCATTTTGTGGATCACACGAATATTCGGCCCGACCCTAGAATAAAATCAGGGCCTCAGCACGGCCATCGGTTATACTACCGAATGCACCACCGCATCAAGGCGAATTATGAAGAACGAATAATCCTTTTTTACTGTAAAAGAACAATGATGAAAAAGATACTATCTATCAATCTACCTTCACGCTAAATCCCTTGCGGGGTAGGCAGAAAGAACCGAGCGCCACACGGCACGGTCCATACACACCTCACTTGCTTCTTCAACTTTCATTTTTTCTTTTCATGCATGCACGTCGGTTCCATCGGCTCTTGACACCACCTTCAACTAACACACGATTAATTTGGTCGTGGTAGGTGTGTCGTTGCTTTCCCCGACTCCTACGTCCATCCACTTTCGCGTTGTATATCTGTTTTGTCATTCTTTCATCTCCCATTCGCTCCACATGCCTGAACCATCGTAGCATGTCCTTCCTTACTTTAACACCGACACTCTCTTCCAGACCTACTCTCTTTCTTACATCTTCATTCCGAACGCGATCTGCGAGCGTTACTCCGCAGATTTTGCGTAGCGCACGCATCTTGACCGCGTTTATTCTACTTTCATGCGTTTCCTGCCATACCTAACTCTCGCTTCCATAAATTAGCGTAGGTATCAGCACCGCACTGTGTACTGCGAGCTGGTTCTTTGACTTAGGGTTTTGGTACCCAAAAGTTTGCCTAACGCTCCATTCACTCTATTTCCCGCAGTTACCCTCCTTTCTACATCAGTGGTGTACCGTCCATCCCGGCTTAATGCACATTCAAGATATACAAACTTATCCACCTGTTCCAGCACTACATCATTTACAGTTATCCTGGCATTCGTTCTGCCCTCTTCTCTTTCGAATACCATCACTTTCGTTTTAGTCGCGTTCAAATGTAAGCCTCTCATTAGACTATCATCTTTCATCGCTGTGACTAGAGACTGTACTTCTGATGGCGATTCGGCTATGAGCACGGCATCATCTGCATACAGCAAACAGTTCACATTCACAAGTAAGTCACCCATTCGCAATCCAACATTCATCGATCTTACTCTCTTAAGACAATCGTCCAGGTACAGGACAAACAGCAGGACTGACAGCACGCAACCCTCTCTGACGCCAATGTTAAAGTCAGACCAGGGAGACAGACTGCCGCCCACCCGCACACATGCCGTACATCCCACATATGTAGACTACACAGCACGAAGCAGCGCACCATCAATCCCAAATCCTGGCAAGATGATGAGATGAGACGTAATCCAAACACGCTTTCTTCTTTCTTGCTACGCAGGATTGAACGTCTGCATCCCACCAGGCATCACCTTTCGAATGTTCATGTCTCTTTGCACTCCCACATGCTTCTTTTGCACTATCCACTATACTTTCTTTCATAATATTCCAGCATTCATCCACATCTAAGTCGGAAAGGCTCGAGTTTGCAAGCCTTTCACTGACTAAGCCTACATACATACTCCTTACGCTTTCATCTTCCAGTTTTTCACTCTTTATCCTTTCAAAGTCTCTGAGAGGGACACGCCCTCGCCAGTGCCTCCACTTCTTGAAAAGACTGAATGCAGAAAAAGATACTAATAATACTATTTTTTTTAACGTGAGATAAAATCCATCATGAGTGCTATGCCGGACTCCTACCGACTAAAACACCTCACGTAACGCCCAGCAGCCTATGGTTGGGAGCCTCGGGTAAGCCCCCGGAAGGATGTTCCAGGACTTCTAACAGACCTACGGCCACAATTGCGGCCTCGCCCAGGGGGCGGTTCGGGTGCTATTATACCGCGTCTTTCGGGTGTGATCCCGCTTCTAAGGGCGTGCGTGAACTTTTCACGTCACGCAGCCGTCATGGGCCTGCTTCTGTAAGGACAGTGAGTAGCCCTCTCGCCGTCCTCAGGCCCACGGTCATGGAGGCCGATAGTCTTCGGCGAAGACATATCGCCGATGCCTAGGCACCAACTGCGGAACTCGGGTGGGAAAGTTTTCTCCCGTACCCGCCCCACCGCCTCTTTCAAGAGCATAACCTGCTCGCAGAGAGAGGCGGCACAGTCCCACTTACTCCCGCTGGAGAGCATGGCTCGCACCACGGTCTGGAGCGAGAGAGTGTCCACGTCCAGACCCACCACGAGGACCTGGCGCTGTTGCGCCCAACAGCATCATCATTCAGTAAAAACTCATTTTTCTTTCATTAGTACCTTCAATAAAATGATTATTCTTTTATGTGAATCAACAAGTTTTTTTAAACAATAAATTTGTTTTGAAAATATCACCGGCAATTTTCTACTATTAAATCGAAAGCCTAAAGACAGTGTTATATTTTAAAGATTTTTTAAAATACTGTCTTTAAATTTGTACTTGAATTAGCCGACTCCATTGTTTTATGTTCCGTGCAATTACTTCCGGCACCGACTCGCTCGCACTAGTAGTGGCGGTTTCTGGGTTTTGTATGACATTTTTAGGGTTCCGTAGCCAAATGGCAAAAACGGAACCCTTATAGATTCGTCATGTCTGTCTGTCCGTCCGTGTGTCACAGCCACTTTTCTCCGAAACTATAAGGCCTATGCTGTTGAAACTTGGTAAGTAGATGTATTCTGTGAACCGCATCAAGAGTTTTGTATAAAACGAGAAAAAAGCAGTTAATTTTGGGGTCTCCATACTCAGAACTGAAACTCAAATTTTTTTTTTCAACAAACCCATACGTGATGGGTATCTATCAATAGATAGGTCCCCAAAAATGCTATTGAGGTTTATAACATTTTTTTTTCTAAAGTGAATAGTTTGCACAAGAGACACTTCCAAAGTGGAAAAATGTGTGTCCCCCCCCCCCTCCTCGAACTTCTGAACTAAGAGAATGATAAATCTAAAAAATATATATAATGTACATTGTCATAAAATCTACCAAAGAAAATTGGTTTGAACGAAATCAAGATGGTAGTTCTTTTTTTTTAAACGTCATATACCGCAATTTTCGCCGAGAAAAATCACTACCACTGCGAACATCAATGAAAGTTACAACGAACCACACGAACTTTTATATTATGTTACTTGCTGCTACGGAACCCTTCATGGGCGAGTTCAACTCTCACTTGGCCGGTTTATTATTATTGTTCCTAGAAAGCGTCCAGTTCAATTAGGCAACCTATCGGACTTGGGGAGGTAAGACAGCAGTCGCTCTCAACTTTGCCAATGGGGATGAAAATTCAATTCATAGCTGCTGCTCCTGGCAGCCAATAAAAGCTGCGTCGGGTTTGAAATATGGTTGGGCTTGAAGGCAGCTGGGCAGATGCTAATATGCAGAAAAGGTCTGGGCCCCATGAAGATCTTCTAGGCCCAAGCCGACGTCACTTGAAGCAGTGCAGGTGCTGACCAAAGAACGAGGTCCTGGTACAGGCATTCCGTAACGCCATTGAGAACTCGGATGATTCTCGGTGGCAACAATATCGAGGAGATAATATGCCAAATCATACCGACCTAGGTTCAAAAGTAACACCCCAGTTTCTACAAGCCATCGTGAAGAAACTAAGTAAGATGAAGAAAATTTATATCGGAAAGTAAACAATCAATACGGTTCTTAGCTTTTTATTTCTTTCATTCTACGAGCGAAAAACGTTTTTATGTTCCTTTTTAGTCATTTTTTGGTCTTTATATGTATAACTTTTATAATTAGTGACATTTATTATTAACACAAATTAAGATTTTATGCACCTACAGCCCCCCCCCCCCCCCCCAACTTCAGGAATTCAAAAGCTTTTTAATCGATCTATCGATGTCGTAATTGAGCATTGTGTGACGCAATCGGGCATAGGTCCGCTTCCTACAAGGCGCGCAGCCAGACTAAACGTAATCGGTAAAGGATAGCGCATACAGATTTCGCGAGGAAAGAAAGAGAGAGAAGGTTTGGAGCGCGTTTAGCGAAATGATGTGAAAGCTAAAAATCAGATAATTACAGATAAAAAGAAAACTATTATAAATATTAAAAAAACCGACTAGTGTAAATGAAGTTTTTAGTATTGTCTTTCTTATACATTAAAAATAATATCTAAATAATAGATAATTATAGAGATCCAGCCTAAAGTTTAACTAAAACGAGGTGTTTTCAAAAATTAAAAGTATCGAGGTTTTTTTTAGTAATCGTGTTTTCAGGCTAGTAGATCTTTAGTTCATGAACTGAAGTTGCTTGTGTTGTAATGTTAGTTCATTAGACCTCAGGAGTCCTGAGATCTAGATCAAGATAATAGTCTATTTGGCGTCATACGTCCTCTTAAGGAATGTAGGCGTTCAGATGTACTATGTTTTAGATGTGGTAGAAAAGGAGTTAAGTTTCCACAGTGTTCTAATTGTCAATCACAGATTATGTCAGGTTCAAAAAACTAACTACAAAGGATTGCTGTGTAGTAGAAAAGTCGAAGGAAAATATTAGTCATTGTAAATTTGATAGGCTGGATTGGGAGGATTGGCTTTCCACAATTCGTACTTTTTTCTCAAGTTATCATATCACAGCAATCCATGATAAAATACCGTCTAATGATGTGCGACCTTATGCTAAGGTGAAGATTAGCGATATGTTTTATTGCGGGTTATTGGACTCTGGTAGTACGGCTACTATTTTAGGAAATAACTCGCATATTAAGTTATTAGAATCAGGTCAAATAATGTACACCGATGATTTGATAAATTTTTCTGCAGCTGGGGGTCAGTTGTTGAAAGCCATTGGTTATTTTAATTTGAGTATACATTTTGAAAATCAATGTCACATTCTAAAAGCATTCATTGTACCTTCTATTACTGACACATTAATTCTAGGTATAGATTTTTGGAAAAAATTCAATTTATTTCCAAAATTTTGTAAGTCCATTACTTGGTCGAGCTGTCAACAACAAGATAATAAGTTATGTACAGTCGCGACCGAAAGTGGCAATTTATTATCGTATAGTAATTTAACATCGGATCAGCGCGTGGCGGCCGATAACATAATACAGCAATTTCGATTGATTTCTACAGAGGTCCGTGGTTTGGGCTGTACCTCGTTAATAGAACACCGAATTGATACGGGCGACGCGTTACCAATAAGACAAAGATATTATCGTATGTCGCCAGAAAAACAACGTATTTTATCCGAACAGTTAGACGAAATGTTAGAATTAGGAGTGGTTGAAAAATGTGACAGTCCTTGGTCATCTCCGGTTCTACTGATTCCGAAAAAGGATGGATCCCTTAGGTTTTGTTTAGATAGCCGTAAATTAAATTCTGTAACTAAAAAGGATGCGTACAAGCTTCCCTATATGTCAGAAATACTTGATAATTTAAAAAATGCTAGATATTTAAGTAGTATTGATTTGTCGAAGGCATTTTGGCAGATAAAAATTGCTGAATGTGACAAGAATAAAACAGCCTTTTATATCCCTCAACGAGGAACCTATTGCTTCAAAAAACTTCCTTTTGGACTCACTTCCGGTTCTGCGTCATGTCAAAGGCTGGTAGACAGCTTATTTTATAGTCCTGAGTTTGAAAATTCAGTTTTTGCATATATAGATGACATAGTCATTTGTTCTGAGTCATTTGAAGGCCATATTTCATTATTGTTAAAAGTGCTTAGTAAATTGAAAATCGCAAATTTATCTATTAATTTTGAGAAGTCTGTGTTTTTTAGGGATCAACTTAAATACTTAGGTTATATAGTTAATAAAAAGGGGTTACATGTCGACCCAGATAAGGTTCAAACAATAGTTAAATACCCCACCCCAACAAATAAAAAAGAGCTAAAGCGTTTCTTGGGTGTAGTTTCTTGGTATCGCAAATTTGTGCCTAGGTTTAGTTCAATAGCAGGTCCACTTAACCGACTCACATCAACAAAGAAATCACATAATAAAAGATTTATTTGGTCAAGTGAGGCGGATACAGCTTTCCATATTTTAAAAAATTGTTTGGTTACGGCTCCTATTTTAAGGTGTCCTGATTTTGATTTACCTTTTGAAATTCATGCAGATGCTAGTAACTATGGCGTAGGCGGAGTACTGACACAGACTATAAATGGTGTAGAACACCCAATTGCATATTACAGTCGTTCTCTGTCAGGGGCGGAGAAGAATTTCAGTACCACCGAAAGGGAAACCTTGGCAGTATTATCGGCAGTGGAACATTGGCGTTGTTACATAGATAACGGGAAAAGATTCACGGTTTACACCGATCATTCGGCGCTGAAATGGTTCCTTAACCTGAATAATCCAACGGGTAGGTTAGCACGGTGGAGTATTCGATTGTCGTCATTTAATTTTGATATTAAACATAGAAGGGGGGTAGATAATGTGATACCTGATGCATTGTCTCGTCAAGGTAACATAACCGCTATTAACAAAAATTATATAAATTCTTTAAACACTCAGGATGAGTGGTACTTAAATATATTTAACGATTGTCAAAGTACACCTCTATCTTACCCAAATTATATCGTTAAACAAGGATTGTTATATCGTTATATGAAGTCTTCACTTACACTGTATAAAGAGTTTGAATGGAAGCAGGTAATACCTTCAGAGCAACGTGAAAAAATTATTTCGGAAAATCATGCGGAACCAACAGCCGGTCATTTTGGTATTTTTAAAACTTACAAAAGGTTAACATTACGGTACTATTGGCCGGGCATGCATTCAGACGTGGTTAGGTTTATTTCTTTATGCGAGGTTTGCTTGGCTCAGAAAGCACAAAATCACTCTACTTTGGGTGAAATGGGAAGACCAAAGAAGTGTACCAGACCATTTCAAGTCCTCAGCATAGACTTAGTCGGTCCGTTAACGACTACACGTCTCCAAAACGCCTATATCTTGGTGGTATCGTGTTGTTTTAGTAAATACTGTTTATTGTTCCCAATTAAACGAGCGTCGGCCGAAATAATTACTAGATTATTAGAGGAAAAGGTTTTTCTAGTTCATGGCATTCCATCTACAATTATAATGGACAATGGGAAGCAGTTCGTTAGTGTCACGCTTAAACGTATGCTAGAAAAATATAAAATTCCTAAATTGCATTACACACCCTATTATTCGCCACAGGTTAATATGGTGGAACGGTACAACAAGACAATAGTTACCGCCATTTCTTCCTTTATTAATGACGATCAGAGAGGTTGGGATTTAATTTTGCCAAAGATACAATTTGCGATAAACAGCGCAGTAAACGAAGTTACAGGATTCACTGCAAATTTTTTGACCTTCGGCAGAGAATTAGTTAGCTGTGGTTCTCATTATATTGATTGTGAAGGCAAGGACAGTATAGTTTTTCAACCCCGAGACGAATATGCGGAGAACCGTGGTGCATTGTCTTTAATTTTTGACAAAGTTCAATCACGTTTGATACAGGCACATAGTAGAAACAGTGAGCATTATAATTTACGCAAAAGACAGGCAGAATTTAACGTAGGTGATATAATATGGAAACGAACATTTTATTTAAGCGATAAAGATAAACATTTTTCGAAGAAATTAGCTCCTAAATATTTAAAGTGTAAAATTATAGGAAAACGATCTCCTTTAGTTTATGAGCTTGCTAATGAATTTGGCAAAAACATTGGAACGTGGCATATAAAAGATTTTAAACTTAATAATTACAGAGAATAGATAATTATCATCTTCAAAAAATAATTCCAAAAATTAACCTCATAACTAAAAATATTTTCTAAGTAAATCGTAGTATCATTTTATTTTTCTCATAAGTATGGGTAGTTGTGAATATCATGTGAATATCGTTAGGCTGTTTACAGACTGCATTTCATCATGCTATCATAATTCCATAAGCGTAAGGACAGGATACGGTTTTGATGAATAATGTTGAGATTTAGTGTAAAATAAAGCTAAATTCTCTTGTATATAAGAATTGCGTCATCATGTGATTGTATTGATGACACAAGTGTGCATGGGTATTTTATGAGCGTGAAATGTATGAGGATGTATGAATGTATGAAAGGTATGAATATGAGAGTATGAAAGGCACATTATTCAAAGGAATGGGTGAGTCTGGTGAATTATGAAAGTTTGAAATAATCAGTAGGTACTTTGCTTACACATAAATGCATCGCTAAAAAAAAAAAAAAAAAAAAAAAAAATGTTTTTTTCCCTATTCTTGAAAGCAAAATTAACGTCATTTTGTTTTTTAAGTTTTATCAAGTTAAATTAAAGTAAGTAAGACAAGAATAACAATGTTAGGTCAGTTATTTAAGAATGAACGTTGATTTACTTTAGGATGTTGTCGCGGACAGTCAAACATACACGAGAAATTTAAGTCAGTGTGTAAGAGACCTTATGAATAATTGTGAAAATTTATGAGGGTACCTCGAAATATTGTTAAGCTTGAGGTCACATTGTGAATTCATTGTCATGATAGTGAAAGTTGTGTACGTGCCGTGAGTTTATAAAAGTACAAAGTATTAAGAATTACGAAGTTATGAAAGTTTTATGCACATGCATTATATTAATAGTGATGCATACGTTTTGAAAACGTTATTACATATTGGATTTGGATTTCAGTGAAATGTTAAGGTTGGTAAATGTGATTTTTTTTCTGGGTTGTTTGTATATTTGTGGTTAGAATTCTGGTAGGATGATTCTGTAGGTGTATTCAGTGCTATATTTCTGTTTCTTGGTTTTTTTGTAGTAAATACTGCCACTCGGAAGCAGTAAGCTTGCCCTCGCAGATTTACGTAGTACTATAGGAAGCTCTTAAAGGCTTGCTTATCATATGCAAATATATTGCATTCAGTTATATAGACATATACAATGTTATTACATCGTTGTATATGTTGTTATATAAATTTTCTTCTCTGAGACGGTTATAGAAATCTCAGTCTTCAATTTAAGCCATATTCTATATTACATTCAGGCGGTTCGTATTACCTGGATTTCTTAATATTAAGCCTTAAATACGTCTTTTCTTCTATCTATCTTGTGAACACCATCAGAGTTACTCTATTGGAATATTTAAATTATTTATTTTTGGGAGACATTATCTAAGTAATACGGTTGTTATAGATTGATTGTTATATACTAATTCAAATTTTTTAAATTGAATTAGTATTCTTAAATTTTGTCTATAGGGACAAAATTTTCTCTTGGGGAGGGGATATTGTGGCGTAAATCATAGATTTGCTGTAATTAGTTTATTAGGCGCTATTAAGCGTAGGTATAATGGTTATACTTAGGTCGGTATAAGGGGTGTGTCCTTAATAGTGTCATAGTAGGGATATTTGATGGAAGGAGATATGGTGGGATTTAAGCTATATATAAGCGTGCGCATTAGTAGAATAGAAAAAATCAGGAACTAACTAAATTTTTTTAATTTACTTCATACTGTCGAAGAAATTTTACATCAAAGTAAATTATTCTGTAAAATATATTCCACTGAAATAATCAGTGAGTGGCTTAATAGCCCAAGTATTTAACTAAATTTTTATATTTGTGAAAACGGAAGCTCTGGTAAGCATCAATCATCAATTTTATTAAGTAAATTAATTGTGGGTAATTTTTATGTAAAAAAGTATATTTTAAGTAAATTTATTTTATCAGGCAGGCGTTTGTGAAATTTAGAAAAGGGGGTAATGTTCTTTGTATATTAAATGTTTTAAAATGGGGTTAAAAATAATAGTAAGGGAAAGTTTAGGGAAATCTATGCTTGAAGAGGGTGTATATAAAATATATTGTTTGTTCTTTTCAGAATGAGCTTCCAAGTTTAAGGTTAAAAACCCCTGCTCATACCACTAAGCAGATATTCTATTGAAAATATAGGCATAGAGCCTTACTGTTAATATCCCGGAAGAAGGAATCTATCTAAATCCCAGAATCCGGATGAGTACCTAGTATAAATTAGATATAAGTTTTATTAGTAAATTGTAATAAAAATATTATTACTCTGAATTATTGCATTTATTAACTCCAGGACAAATTACCTTACCTAAACTACTGAACCGCCTGGGAACTCCTGTGAACACAACGGACTTCCCAGAAGCGTGTCAACAGATTTATCTTTTACAGTCGAATATGAATTGAATAGTTCGTAATCACAACACATATGCTCGCTTGCACCCGAATCGACTAGCCACTGAGATTTTTGTAACTGTTCATCGAAAACACTGTTGACTATAAAAGCATTGCTTTCTTTTTCTTTATCTTTTTTAAAACGGCACTGGCTCTTTATATGTCCCGGTTTATTACAAAAATAACACTTGACATCTGGACGACTGTCTTTAGAGTTACGAAAATTATTGTTCACATTATTATTATATCGGCACTCGCTTTGATAATGTCCAAGTCGGTGACACTTATAACACTTAACACTTTTTTATCTACTTTCTTTGCCACAAACGCCGTAGACGGCGGTGGCCCGCCTTTTTCTTTAATTCTTTCTTCCTCTATCAATAATCTGGCTACCAGATTCTCATAGGTCTGCTTGTCATCAGGAGCAGACTCCCATGCCGAGATGAAATGCTTGTAATCTTCTGGTAAGGACATAAGAACCTTGGTGATAACAAATTTATCTGACACATGTTCTCCCAGCTGTTTTAACTGATTCTGCATCTCATGTACTTTTGATAAAAACACAGACATCTTTGTTCCTTCTTCAAACTTAAATTGAAAGAAGCGTTGTTGCACAATGTGAATGCTTGTTTCAGATTTTTGTTCATACACGCTTAACAACTTCCTCCACATAGCCGCCGCAGTATCGCACGAGATGATATGCAACATGGCTTCTTCCGACATTCTCGTAACTATCAGCGTTTGAGCTCGCGCATCCTGGGTTTCCCAAGTACTACGCTGAGTATCATCTTCAGGTTTTACTGTTGTCCCGTCCACGATTTTGTAAAGACCTTGACCTCGCAGCAATACGGACATTTGGAACTTCCAAATATTCCAATTCCTGGAACCCTCCAGCTTCATGACGTTCTGTTGTCCACATCCACTCTGTGTCGAATCCATTTCAAAAACTTCCTGTAGGCTCTCCTGCCTTGCCCAACGAAAACGATAGTAGGACAAGTAATTTTCCTTCCCGGTATTACAACCTCAAAATGGCGTCAACCCACGCCGCCGGTATTTTTCACTATTAATATTTTCACTACAGTACTTGCGATCCTTAAGCCTACATTTATTATTCCATGCTAGTTAGTGACCTGGGCCCATAACCAGATGAAATATAAATGAAAAATAGGCGTATTTAATAAGATAAAGTTTTATTTTTAAGCACACAGTCGTTCGGTTACAAGAAAAATTCGCCATGACACTTATATTAGAGAGAGATAGCAAGCAACAAGATATTATCTATCCTACTCTATTACATTGCACTGTCTTTATTTTAACACCTGGAATTTTATTATTTACTCTAGGCATATTATAGCAGTTGTTACTCTCAAAATTACTTGTGTCATATTTTGTGATGTCGTTTTTGATGTCTTCATATATATCTTCAGTATTTATGAAATAGAGAAGACTGTCTGTATCTGTGTAGCACAGTCTTGCTCGAATTTATATTTATTTTTGATACAGTTATAGTGAAATTTGTATTAGTGTTGTTTAGCATATTCTAAAACTGTAAATCCGATATAAATAGGTCGGTCTAAAATTATTTTTTCAGGATTAAATTGCAAAGCAACAAAGTTTTCAGAAAAAACTGCAATACTTTTTAGATTAGGTTTCGCGATTAACTTTTCAGAACAAAGCTGTTTATTAGTTTTATTATTATTATCATTCCATATGGTCACTAATTTTACATTAACCTGCTTGCGTCTATTCTCTATAGTTTTTCCAAATATTGCATTATTAAGGAGTTTAAAAAAATCTTTTTCAAAAGCGTTTATTGATATTTGACGTAGTCTAGTATTCAAGTCAATATATTTTTGTAAATAATTCTCTTGTCTAAAACATAAAACACGGTGATTTTTTCTCAAAGTAAGTCCATTTAATAAGCATTCCTTTAAATGAACATAGTGAATTATATAATTGTATTTATCATATAAATTTGCAATTAGTTTTGGTGCTTTACCTCCAGGAGGTATAAAAATTTTTCAGGAGCAAACGGTAAGTCACTATGCATGTTATGTAAGTTTTCGGGATAAGACAAATCTACTTCTAAAATGTATACATAGTCAGAATCATCCGGTACAGATAACACATTCATCGTTTCAATTTCATCGATCGACAAAAGGCGAAATTCCGAAATGGGCATTTTCTTAGTCATGGCATAACCATATAAATTATTGCAGTCGAGGTAAAGTAAATGATTTTTTCGTAGGATCATAGTTTGGCATATATTTATTACTAGCTGTTACCCGCGACTTCGTCCGCGTGGAAATTATGTTATAAGCAAAGTTTGAACCGTATTCTATTTGAGCCTCTAGGATAAGTCGTAACCAAAATGTGGGAACAAATTTAGGACATCCTCCAACTTACCCGGGGAGTTATGCGCTAGATGGATTTTTTTAACGTGAGGAAAATCCCACATGAATGTACTATGACTCCCACTGAATAAAAACCACAAGTATCCTACCTAACAGCCTACGATTGGGAGCCCCGGGTAAGCCCTCTAAAGGATACCCTAGGTCTGCGCTAGATGGATAGGAAGAGACCTCATGGTTTTAGTGGGTCCAAGGCCGGTATGACGTACGTGTTTATTAATTAGCCCCTTTAATAATTATAAGAGTAAGTAGTATGGTGAAGCGCGAATACGAAACGTTTGTTAGATTAGGGCCACAGACTGAAATCTTTACGCATAATCGGAAGAGTTGAGACGATAACACCAACGCTAACGGTAGCCAGTAAATGGCAGTCGTTAAACCAAGTTGAAGACCTTATAGATTTAATAATTTTCAAAAGTAGGCAGTACTAACGCCTGTCCATTTCAACACGGCAATGCGGCTCACCACCTATTACGTTACGTCGGACAAATTAAAAAAAGGTAAACATATAATATGCCTCGATACCCCTTTGGGGATAAAGGCGTGACCGTATGCATGTACTTATTATGTTTAAGGTGATTTAATTTATGTACCCATGTCACTGTAGCCAAAGCTCAACATTTTTCAGTAAAGTTGTTTTAAGAATGTTCATTATAAACAACGTTTGTGTGGCGTGTTGGCTTAATCATAAAAGAGCTTAATGGTTAAGGCTATTGTAAAATAATTCAGTCCGCGCCGAAGGCGTGGACTGATTTGCTTTAGAATAGACTTAATCTTTAAGCTCTTTTTTGATTAAGCCAACAGGTCTGTTTCACACGCTGCTTGATGAGTCTGATAAAGAAATACCTCTCCTTTCATAGATCTTATGTGACGTAAATGAAGTTGCGAGGGTTAGCTAGTCTATACATATAGTAAAACTGTTGAGGGTCGAGAGTCTACTGCAGCCGAAAATGAAATTACATTTTTCATGTGTGTCTGTCTGTCTGTATTCCGAATAAGTATCACGCCGAAGTTACTGAATGGATTTGAATGAAACTTAGTACAATCAGAGCTTTTAATCCGAGGAAGGTTCTAGGATACTTTTGATCTCGATATTTTGCGCGGTTCCTTTGGGAGAAGGGATGAAAGACAAAACGGTTTTTTAGTTGTTACTTCTCAATGCGTTTTCGGATCCCAAAATTTTTCTTTTAGTGTTATAAAGGGAATACTGTAAGGAATGTTTCACACAAGCTTCCATGTTAAAGGTTTTCTAGTTCAGGAATTAGAGACATCCCAACTTTCGCAAATCCTAGAATTCAAGGATCCCTTTGAATGTGAGGGTAAATCTAAACTGGCGTGTTGGCTTAATGATAAAAGAGCTTTATGAGTAAGGCTATTGTAAAATAATTCAGTCCGCGCCGAAGGCGTTCACTCACGCCCCCCCCCCCCCCTTAAAAGCGGGATCGCACCCGAAACCCCCAAAGACGTGGCATAGCACCCGAACCACCTCCTAGGCGAGGACGCAGTGGCGGCCGTGGGTCTGCTGGGAGTCTTGGGACATCCTTCCGAGGGCTTACCCGGGGCTCCCAACCATAGGCTGTTAGGCGTTACGTGAGGTTTTTTTAATTGGTAGGAGTCCGGCATAGCATCCAAGATGGATTTTCCTTCACGTAATAAAAAGTATACTACATATTACATGGCTTGTACAATAGTATAGCGTAGCCTGAAATTTGATTTATATTAGTGTAAGCTATGAGATCTAGAAAACTGATAAACTTACTTATTATGTTATATACTAAATGCATATTTAAAAACAAACACGTACTGTAATGAATTTGATTATTGTTCTTTATCAAGCCTATAAATTACTACTACGAATCTTTACAGTTAGGTACTTTTGATTGTTGCCCGTAAATACATAAACAAATATATTTTGTGTCTGTCAAGCCGTTAGAATAATTATATGAAAGAATATGAAATATAATTTCATTGACTGCCTCTGTGGCGTAGTCAGTGTAGTGATACCGCCTGTCGCGCCGGAGGGCTTAGTTCGGTTTCTGGGTTGTTCCAATTAGTAGTGTGATCCACAAATGTTTGTTTCGGAGTTTGGGTGTTTTCTATGTATAATATGTATGTATTTAGAAATATATAAGTATGTATATCAGTCGTCTGGATATCGTAGCAAACACAGAATGTAATTTTTCTCTATCGGGCCTCCAAGATATTTAGCGTGATAATATGTAACGGGTGTGTAAAACCGATCTCTAACTAATATTCCTGCAACGTTTTAGTTTAATCAATCCACATACTTACATATTTCATTACCCTATGCCTAGTCCCTAGGATATGTAGCGTGATAATATATAGCCTATTTAAAGATCCTACCTCTAGATTGCTATTCAAATAAAAGATTAATTAAAATTATTCAGTAATTTCTGTATTTTGCAAAAATATACAAACAGATTTTCATTGTTCTCTGCCGAGCTCCTAAGAAATTTAGCGTAAAAATATGTTGTCTGAGTGTAAAACCTATCTCCTACTAATATTCTACGTTAATGCTACGTTTTAGTTTAATCAATCCAACGGTTTAAATATTTCATTGCTCTTTGCTTAGCCCCTAGGATATGTGGCGTGATAATATATAATCTATTTTAAGACCACACCCCTAAGTAATATTTGTGCAAAATTTGATCCCAATCTGTTCAGTACTTTTCGAGATCCTTCCGGACAAAGCAAAGCAAACAGATAAACAGACAAAAAAAATTCTAACTATATTTTCAGCTTCGGTATCTTATGTAGAACACCCAGCGAGTATTTTTTTGTTAATATTTCCAATGTACAGTTTTGGCTTTTCTATCATTTTATTATATGTGTAGATATATTTTTGAAATATAGGTATAATTATGTATATCAGTGGTCTGGATATCGTAGCAAACACAGGATTTAATTTTTCTCCATCGGGCCTTTAAAATATTTAGCGTGATAATGTAGCCGGTGTGTAAAACCGATCTCTTACTAATATTCCTGCAACGTTTTAGTTTAATCAATCCACATACTTACATATGGCACTACCCTGTGCCTAGTTCCTAGGATATTTAGCGTGATAATATATAACCTATTTAAAGATCCTACCTCTAGATTGCTCTTTAAGTAAAAGATTAATTAAAATTATTCAGTCCTTTCTCTATTTTGCAAAAATATACAAAAAGATTTTCATTGTTCTCTGCCGAGCTCCTAAAATATTTAGCGTAATAATATATTGTCTGAGTGTAAAACCTAACTCTTACTAATATTCCTGCTACGTTTTAGTTAAATCAATCCACTGGTTAACAAATTTCATTGCTCTCTGCTTAGCCCCTAGGATATGTAGCGTGATAATATATAGCCTATTTTAAGACCCCACCCCTAAGAGATATTTGTGCAAAATTTGAACCAAATCTGTTTAGAACTTTTCGAGATCCTTCCGGACAAAGCAAAGCAAACAGACAAACAGATAAACAGACAAACAGACAAAAAAATTTCTGACTATATTTTTGGGTTCGGTATCTTGCGTAAAACACCTAGCAAGTATTTTTTTCTTAATATTTCCAATGTACAGTTTTGGCTTTTCTATCATTTTATTATATGTATAGATTAGCTTTAGCATGTCGAAGAGAACACTGTGCTAAGCCTCCACGTATTCCTTTTTCCAATAATTCATATATTTCCACATCACTAATTAATTCTAGTTTAACGTTTGTGTATAGTAACATCGCATCCCAGCTCAAACTTGGAGCAGTAATGTAATACCCTCTATCGGCCCACACATAATTTAAGAACTTCTCGATTACGGCCCAAGTCCTTTATAAGGGACTAAAAATATTTATCAATTAACGCCCAGAAATAATTTGTTAATTAATGGAGGCTAAGGCACTCTTAATAGTCTAATATTGTCACCAGGGGCTAGAAAAGTTTTATAAAATGATCCTAAACTAGTTAAATTGCCAAATTACATTAGTGTATTTAAAGGGACTTTGGGCCGAAATGCAGTCCTAAATCATCAAGTTTTGTAGGAGAGATATGCGTAGATAAGGAGATCAACATACACTCAGTTTACAAAAATAGTATATTATCAACTTTCAAAGAGTATAGACTTCAAAACGTGTCTAATAAAACCAAAATGTATGTATTTGATTTTTTTTTATATTATTTTCTTATGAACCATAACTATTCTTAGATGATGTTAATTACTAGAGGCCCTGCTGCGATAGTCGATGAAGAGGAGGTCGATGGATATTGGAGACGTTTCCGCGACGACTTCCTCAGCCTTAGCTCCTATCTCTACCACTACCTCCTGTAACCCGCATTATTGATGAGTCTGGGGGTATC
The DNA here is from genome assembly GCA_933228765.1 of Miltochrista miniata. Taxonomy (NCBI): domain Eukaryota; kingdom Metazoa; phylum Arthropoda; class Insecta; order Lepidoptera; family Erebidae; genus Miltochrista; species Miltochrista miniata. The sequence continues at coordinate 408,508 of OW121778.1, forward strand.
ATGGGGAAGTTTGGAATTCTTAGTGAGTGGAGACGCGCCCATAATTGATGAAGGTTTGAACTCCAGGTCTTTATCATCACCGGCCTTCTGAATCATGCTGCAACTTATCTACATCTATATATTAAGTGCTGAAAGCTAAACAAATAAAAATTAATAAACTCTGTTAAAGCCCGAGGTCCCTTACAAGGCACTAAAAATATAACACTTCATGCAAACTACGGCCTGAAGGGAATTCAGAGGGACTATTCCTTTTCTACCAATAAATTATCATAAATACTATTAATTCCACAAAAATAATTAATTCCTTCGTTAATGTATTTCAATATCTTTAAAATCATGTATATTTTATTATTTGAAATGTAATATAACTATAATGAAATAGGATTGAATTGTTGCTTACCTTTACGATGTATTGACGCCTTAATGAAAATTAGCTTATCATACTTTTGTCTTTATTTTTAAGGTCGGGAACTTAGTTGATTAAGTTCATTATAGATTGACAAGTATGATAAATCACTCAGAAAATTGCTAGGGTGCTACTTTATAAAAAAAATCAAATAAATGTTTTTAGTCCCTTAAAAAGGACCTAGGCGGTAAATAAGAATTTCATAATATTTGTTTGGGCTGTAATGACATTAGTTAATAAGGGTATTAGAAGGGACCTTGGGCCGCTAGAGGATACGCAGGATCAAGTTGATAATGATTCAAACAAGTTTGTCTAAATTTTTCAAATACATCTGATAAAAGTAGCACATCAGTCTTTAAATATAAATCTGTGTATTCTCCAAGAGTTTTAATATTATATGCTTCCCAAATAGATTTTGCATTTTTATATTCATTATCGGTTATGTGCTCACATTTTAAGCTGTTATAAAAACAGTCTTTCGGTGGAAGTTGAGTTTCATTATATTTCGAGAATGCATTCATATAATCATAAGGATATACTCCTTTATGTCTTAATAATTATTCAAGTTAAATTCATAGATTCTTTCCAATTTCTAAATTCCAGTTTAAGTAAATTGGTTAGCAATTTATGTGAAAATGATTTTGTTCATTTGTCGAAAGAATTTCTAAATATAAATTATGAACAACTAAAATTATAATTTTAGTTGTTCATAATTTATATTTAGAAATTCTTTCGACAAATGAACAAAATCATTTTCACATAAATTGCTAACCAATTTACTTAAACTGGAATTTAGAAATTGGAAAGAATCTATGAATTTAACTTGAATAGATTTTGAATCACCTTTTGTTCGGAACACTTTTGTGATTGAAATATACTTCTCTGTAGTTTTTGGTATTATTTTAAAATCTCCTTTATAATTTGCTAATTCTTTAATAAATAGGTGGGAGTCATAGCCAGCTAAGTTGTGAAAAATAACAGGCACAAATGGACACACTCTAAACATTAAATTACAATGAGAGTGCGCCGGGCCTCTATACTGTGATGTCACGTGATCATGATCCTGTACTTTGTCATCCAGAAGTAGATTATTACAAATATGACATTTAGTTGCATTGTTGTAATCATTTTTTTGGTCTATAGTTAATGGTTCCATTGGCATTTTATGGGACAAAATACTGAATATGTAATCCAAATCATTTAGTAAATATTTTATAAACACTTTCACACAGTCAGGCCCTCTATATGTCACATATTTATTCAGGTCTGAATTATGTGTACAACAAATATAGTAGCCAAAACATGAAGGTTCATGAACCTTATATGTTCGAGTGTTTTCAGTTTTCATTATGTTAAAGTTTAGCAAAAGACTCTCAAAATCCGCATAAATGACAAAATTATTTTTTTGTTTTCTCTCAAAGTTTTTAAACTGGAGTATAGTTTTTCTTTCAGGTAATATCGTCTGTATATTAGGACACATAGTATGCGCATTATACTTTGTTTCATTCGTAAATACTTGTAAGCATGTCTCACACAGATACATTTTACCTTTATGTTTTGTTATTTGACGTCTGACTAATCTAAATAAATTTTTGATCAAACAATAATGTCCTTTATTTCAAAATATAATAAATGCACATGATATTGTTTCCGTAAATTTGTGACATATAAAGGACCAGTGACAATATTTTTATCATCTAATCCGTAAATGTTGATACTTATAGTAGGATTTTTTAATTCAAATGTTTTAATACTCTTATTTGTAGGAGGAAACAATACACCATGGATATTTAATACTTTAGAATAATGTGGATATGAAGTTGTTCTGCAAACATTAGTTTTAGCTGGGTATAATGCTGCAACAACACTCCACAAAAAGCAATAGATATCATTATTCTGTATGTTTAAACAGCTTCTCGTTTTTTTATAGCAATCGGCAAATCAATGTATGATCCACCTTTCAAAGGAGCATATTTATTTATATTAATTTCAAGATGGCTTATAGAGTAATAGGACCACCCAGATTCACGGTGTTGGAATTCTGAGAGTTTTTTGTCAAATGTGTTCATTGTTTTCAAATATAATTCATGCATATCTGTATTATGGTATATAACTTCATATTTTGTGTTAAATGACTTCAGTTGTTGCTCACCAGATTTTGGCAAAATAAAGTAAGCAAAAAGCTCAAAGTTCAACTTAACACAGTTATTTTTAATGAGGCTATCATTAATTATATTCATGACTTGATTCTGATTATCCATTAAGAATTCCTCGGGTGTGAGGTACTCCATTAATGGATTAAGTCTATATCTGATAATTCTCTTTTTGAAAGCCGTAGCAATAATATCAATATTTGGAAATTCAGTTTTCATTATGCAATTCGATTTGTGCAAATTCGTTCTCATATGATATCGGTATTCATTTTTAGATATTTCAATATGACATTTTTCACAAATTATTGAATCATTGCAGCTTGTTCCATTCGCTGGCGTAATCGGGTGAATCGATGAAACTGTAAGTGTCCAGTTCGCATGTTACAAATAGTTAGTCGTCAATAAAGTATTGTCAAAGCAACACCTATGTCTGTTCAATCACACCGTATTCCTAATCTACTAAGCAAAGTGAACCTTATCTCAGTAAACATTTGGTCGAAATCGCGCCGGATTTTGCAATGAAAGGAACGGTCGACGGCTCAGCTCACGAACAAAAGACATTCCTTAGATAACGATTCAACGTGTTTACGAGATTTGTAAAAGTTTTAATGCAATAATTTGAAGAAGTGGACAGTGTTTTATCGTATTTGTGCATCAAATTGAACTATTTAAGTGCTAAAAATGACGTCACCAACTCCGGAACAAACTAAATACTTGACTTTATTAGAAGATGTGGCTAGTACGATACAAAAAACACAAGTTAATTTGAAAAAATGTCCGAAACAACGCCTTACGGAAGGTTATGTTAAGGCGAGATTAAAGTGCGTCGAGGAATATTGGGATAGTTTCAAACAAGCTCACAACAATCTTACAAAGTTAACACCAAGAGAACAGCGGGGCATTTTGCCATATTTTCTTAATGAGGAATACTACACGTATGAAGAGATGTATCTGTGTTTACGAGCTGATTTATCCGATCTCCTGTCCAACATTGAAACAAAACAAAGGTTGGTAGAAACATCCAATATATCGGGTTCATCTCAAAGGGAACCATCATCATACGCGAAGCTTCCACGCATTCAGTTACCGACTTTTTCGGGGAAATATGAGGACTGGCCCACGTATCAAGATTTGTTTAGTGCTCTTGTACACAACACCAATATAAGCGATGTACAAAAATTACACTATTTAAAGACCAGTGTTTCCGGAGATGCAGAGATAGTATTACGTCACGTACCAATAACCGAATCAAATTATACACAAGCGTGGCAACTGCTGGAAAGTCGTTTTGGCATGATGGCAATGGTAGTATCCTCAACATTAAAAAAATTATTCAATCAAAAAAAAAAATGTTCATCAATCAGCTAATCAATTAAAGACTTTGCTTGATACTACAGTCGAATGCATCAATAATTTGAACATTATCAAAGTATGCACCGCCTCTTGGGATCCTTTAATAGTGTTTCTGGTAGGGCAGAAATTGGACCCAGAGACTTTAAAAGATTGGGAGGAGCAATCTTACAAAGAGAATAGCAATGAGTTGTCGTCGTGGGCTCAATTGAAATGCTTTCTAGAGGCAAAATTTCGTACGCTCGAACTCATTGCTCCCATCCCGTCTACTTCAAGAGAGAAGGCGCAAGGTCATAAAATTTTTCATGTTGTGGAAAAGGATACTGAAAATTATATACACCAGTATGGGCACACCAACATCAACTCATCGTCTAGCTGTGCGTATTGTAAGGGTGAACATTACATCTTTAATTGTAAAGATTTTGGAAAGCAGTCAGTGCCGCAGCGACGTGAGTTTGTAAAGGCACAAAATCTATGCTACAACTGTTTAATACCAAATCACACTGTCTATAAATGCAAACTAAGGAGAAAATGTCGAGTCTGTGGCAAAAAGCATCACTCACTTTTGCATCAAGTTAAAGAAATTACACAAGAGAGTGACAAACAACAGGCAGAACAAGAACAGAAGATCACAACCGCACACTTCTCTAAGAATCAACCTGGTCTTCAAGTGTTATTGGCTACGGCGAAGGTAAATGTAAAATCATGTGACGGTCAAACACATTTACTTCGTGCATTGATTGACCAAGGCTCAGAGGCTTCATTCGTATCCTCAAGAGTAGTGGAACTCTTGGGTTTAAGACGAAGAAATATCAACGGTGTAGTCTCAGGAATAGGAGAAGGCAACTTGGTACCTATTAAGCATATCGTTGACCTTTCAGTTACATCGAGATATAATACAAAGGACTGTATTCAGGTGAAGGCTTATGTTCTGAAATCAGTGACTGCAAGGTTGCCTTCAAAACAGATCTCGATGAACTGGCCAGGACTCCAAACTTTATTATTAATATTGGCTGACCCTACATACAACACGCCGGGAAGGATAGATGTTCTACTCGGTGCAGACATCTTCTGTAAGATTATAGAAGAAGGTTTATTAAGAGGGCCAGACGGTATAGTGGCACAAAAAACACGGTTGGGTTGGATACTCTCAGGTCAGAGGGAAAACAAACCAAGTTACGACGAACACAAAATTACAACACTACATGCCACTAGTATGGTATCAGAAGATAATGATATGTTGAGAAAATTCTGGGAAATTGAAACAGAGTTATACAAAAAGAGAAAGGTACTTACAAAGGAAGAAGAATGCTGTGAACAAATTTACAAAAACACAACGAAACGAATTAATGGAAGATACATAGTACACTTACCTTTAAAACAAAGAATCCAAGAGACAGTAAATTTAAGTGGAGATACAAAACAACAAGCAATCTATAGATTTAAACAACTAGAGAAGAAATTTCAAAATTCACCAAAATTCAAATCTGAACACTGTAAGGTAATACACGAGTACATAGAAATGAAACATTGAAAAAATCAGACCCAACGGAAAGCAATCAGGCAATTTATCTTCCTCATCATGCCATCATACGCGAAGACAAAGATACTACAAAACTAAGGGTAGTGTTCGACGCATCTGCGAAGGGTACAAACGGTCACTCATTAAACGATACCATGATGGTGGGACCTGTCTTACAACCCGATTTGCGTAGCCTGATTATAACTTGGCGAACACATAAAATATGCGTAATCGGAGATATTGTGAAGACGTACAGAATGATAGACATGACACCGGAGCACACGAACCTACAACGCATTATTTGGCGAGACAATCCCGATGATAAATTAGAAAGTTACAATCTGACAACCTTAACCTTTGGGACAGCGGCAGCACCTTACTTAGCTGTAAGAACATTAAATCAACTCGCCGATGATGAAGCTCTTGAATATCCCGAAGCAGCACCTGTAATAAAAAAATCCTTTTACGTCGATGATCTGATGGTAGGCAGCGAAAATATAGAAAAGGCTAAGAAATTATGTGAGGAAATAAAGAAAATACTGAGTAAGGGAGGTTTCAAAATGCAAAAGTGGTCTAGTAATTCTGAGGACATATTAAGGTATTTGGAAGAAAGCGATGGTAAAAAGATGACAAAGGATGGGATGGAAATTAAACTAGACAAGATTATAAAAATATTGGGATTGACATGGGACAGGAAGGAAGATGTATTTAAATTTACAGTAAACTTACCTGATGTTCAATATCCTATAACGAAGAGATCCATCCTGTCTGACGTGGCAAGATTGTTTGACCCCTTTGGGTGGCTTTCACCGGTGATTATTAACGCTAAAGTCTTCATCCAGAAGCTGTGGCTATGTAACAGAGGATGGGATGAGGAGCTACCGACAGAGTTGATAGACGAGTGGGTCAAATATAGAGAAGAGTTGATACATTTGCAAAGCATTAGAGTACCACGATGGTTGAAAATTACAGCAACAAATAATAAAAATATTGAATTGCACGGTTTTGCAGATGCATCAACTCAAGCATATGCTGCAGTGACTTACCTGAGAATTGTTGAGAACGGCACGGTTCACGTCACGATGATCGCATCTCGAACGAAAGTTGCACCTTTGAAGCAAATTTCAGTGCCCAAATTGGAGCTATGCGCCGCAGCACTTTTGGTGGATTTGATTGACGATCTGGTAGACTTGTTTAATGTACCAAAAAACAACATCTTTGCATATACGGATTCAATGGTTGTGCTATCATGGCTGCAATCTCAGCCAAATCGTTGGCGTACATTTGTGGCAAACCGAGTGGCAGATATCCTTCGAATACTTGACAATGATCACTGGAGACATGTCCAGTCCGCTGATAACCCAGCCGATATCGCAACAAGAGGCGTAAGAGCAAGCGAACTGGCTTCTTTGGATCTATGGTGGACTGGACCTATATGTTTGAGAAATGAAACCCTTGAACACAATGATTATGAAGTTCCACAAACTGACTTAGAATTAAAGAACGTTGTTTATCATACAAATGTACAAGATACACCTATTTGGGAAAGGTTCTCGTCATTATCCAGAATGAAAAGAGTTTTAGCATTTTGTAGAAGATTATTAAAGAGAAGAGACACAGAACTTAAGGAACAATATTTAACAGTCAAAGAATTAGAACACATCTTAGAATCATGCATAAAATATTACCAAGATTTAGTATACTCAAGAGAAATTGAAGACCTGCGAAAGGATGGCAGTGTAAAGAAAAGAAGTTCGCTTATCTCTCTCTCCCCCTTTTTAGATAAAAATGGGTTGATAAGAGTAGGAGGCAGGCTAGAAAATTCTTCTATAGCTGAAAACACGAAGCATCCAATCATCATACCTTGTAACCAACACATCACTACATTGATTGTTCAAGAAGCCCATGTTAAAACATTACACGGTGGAATTCAAGCAATGATGGCTTTTGTAAGGACAAGGTATTGGGTCTTAAATCTCAAGGTCTTAAATCAGCTGTTAGAAAAAATATACACAATTGTAAGACCTGTATTTTGGACAAGGGAAAAGCAAAAGCCCAGTTTATGGGCCAGTTGCCTGCTGTTCGGGTCAATCAACATAGAGCCTTCATAAATAGCGGTGTAGACTACGCAGGGCCAGTATATATTAGGACTTTGAAGGGCCGTGGCTATCACGCAACAAAGGGCTATATTTGTCTCTTCATATGCATGGCAACTCGCGCTATCCATCTAGAAGCAGTTACTGACTTGACTTCACAAGCCTTTATGGCTGCGTTTAGAAGATTTGTGGCTCGCCGAGGACACTGTTCTAACTTATGGAGCGATAATGGCACAAATTTTGTTGGCGCTTCCAAGGACCTGAAAGAAATGTTTCAAAAGGGAAAGAATAACATCACGAGTGAATTGGCAGAACTCTTGGCCAACGATGGTACGTCATGGCACTTTATACCACCAAAAATGCCAACGTGCGGAGGATTATGGGAGGCCGGAATTCGGTCCGCTAAGAGACACCTCCAGAGAGTCAGTAAGGACACAAAATTGACGTACGAGGAAATGGCAACACTCCTGGCGCAAATCGAAGCTTGCCTGAATTCTCGTCCCCTTTATCAATTGGACAACACAACAATGCCGTTAACACCAGGGCATTTTTTAGTTGGCGAGCCCTTGATTGCAGTTCCTGACACATGCTATGAGCAACAATCTGTCAATCTTTTAACGAGGTGGCAAATGATACAAAAAATGACCCAAGATTTTTGGCAACGATGGCATACAGAATACCTGAACACTCTCCAACAGAGATACAAGTGGCAAGTAAAGGTATCCGAGCCTGTCATTGGAGACGTGGTGATAATCAAAGAAGACAATCTGCCGCCTACTAAATGGTTGATGGGACGTTTTAAATGTCTGCATCCAGGAAAGGATGGACTGGCTAGAGTGGCGACAGTACAGACTATGGGCAACGCTGAATTAAAGAGACCGCTATACAAATTGATACTGCTTTTTTTTTTTTTTTTTAACGTGAGGGAAAATCCTCGTAGGATGCTATGCCGGACTCTTACCGACTAAAAAACCTCACGTAACGCCCAACAGCCTATGGTTGAGAGCCCCGGGTAAGCCCTCAGGAAGGATGTCCCGTGACTCCCAACAGATTTATACTGCTGCCCAAAGAACCTGAAACTAAGTTTACTACGGTGGGCGGAGTAGCGGAGTGAATGTAAGAAGATAATGTGTCAGGGTGGACAACCTAATGCAATTGTTTTAAGTACCTACATTATGTAATTAATTAATTTTGAGATTTACAGTCCATTGTTTGATTACCTAAATTTAAGTAGAAAACTAATGTTTTGGTGGGCGGTATGTCCAGTTCGCATGTTACAAATAGTTAGTCGTCAATAAAGTATTGTCAAAGCAACACCTATGTCTGTTCAATCACACCGTATTCCTAATCTACTAAGCAAAGTGAACAGTAAGTAATAAAAAACAACGAACATTATATGATTACATTCCTTTAATATACTAAATAATTATTCTATTAAGAGATTTATAATTATATTTTTATAAGGAGTGTACATTTAGGTGCACATCTACTAAGTTGGAGTACATAAAAACTTATACTAATAAAAGTGTAATAATTAATCATTATATTATTATTATCACTACCAATATAATATATAGGTATATTGTATAGAGATACTCAATAATAATTACTAATAAATGTCGGTGGACATTTCACGTATTCTTTCCTGGTTGCCATAATAAAATTAGCCAGCTGCTGCCAGGCATCCGTATTGTCGAATGTTTTATTCTTTACAGTAACAATGGCTTGACGCCATCTGTTAATTGGCTGAATTCTTTCAATTTCGTCACACCGATAAATCCTTAGATCTATATAGTGTGTGCCGGGCTTATTTTCATAGCTCTGACGTGAGTGCCCGTTTGCAAGGCGCCGCGTTATATAAGAGCTTAGCGGTACAGGAATTGGTTGTTTACCGGCTACGACGGAGTCTTCTTTATCCTCGTCTTCACTGTCAGTCCCAAAGAGGTCGTACGCTGTGCATCTCTTTGGCGGTATCGGTTTGAAGTATGGCTTCTTTCGAGCCGACGACGGCGACGGTGCTGGTACTGACGACGGTGTCATGGATGTCGAAGGCTCTGGCACCGGGGCTGCGATTTTATCACACGTAGGACGTGGCGATGGCTTCCTGTTTCTGCATTTTTTGATGCTTTGAGGTGCAATTTCCTCATCAGATGGAAAAAGGGTCTCAGCGTTTTCTCGCGACCTGTAATAAAGAAAACCAAAGTTAATAAATAATTTGACCATATTACTTATTCAGAACACAGTTAAATAGAACCAAATACACTATTATTTATTTTATAAGTAGGTACGAATGCTAAACGAATATAAATTCGTCGTTGGATTATTATCACACCTATATCACCGAGGGAGTAGGCAGAGGTGCATTACACACAATCATCTTGCCACTCATTTGTTAGTCCGACTCACGTAATAGGGGGGCAAGCCTAATGCTATCACCGGGCACTATTTAAAACTAATAACCACTTCAAATCAAAATTCCGACAGCCAGGACAGTCGTTACATACCTAATAACCTCTGCTGTCCAAGAGGATTAATTAAAGAAATTAGAAATAAAAATTAGTTACTTACATTTTTTTCTGCTTGTCTCTGGAGTTACTTTTTGTTGATGCTGAGCCTGTGCTTCAAGAGGCTGAAGTGATGTTTCTCACTGACAACCCGGAGAATAAATAGGGGATAGCTACGTCACTATTTTCCATATAAGTGTATGCACGTGGACCAAAAAGCCTGAGTCAGGAATTTTTTAAGGAAAAATAATAAACAATGTTTAGTTGTTGTACAGAAACTACAAGCACAACCTTAAATAATTGTTATTAAAACATAGAATACATTTTATTACTAGAGAGAATGACAAGATATCTGTGCACTAGCTGTTGCCCGCGACTTCGTTTTGCCTTCGAATAATGTTATAGCAAATTTTAATACAAAAATTCAATGTAAGTACAGATTTGATTTCGTTATGGTTTTATATGTTAGTTAGTTAAGATACTAGTTAAGTCTTGCGACCCCATACGTGTCGATGTTTTCAATTACTCCATCCGTTGTTACTTCACTTCTTACAAACAATTAGCGTCTCCAACAAACTTGTAGTGGGGTGTAGTGGGGCCCTACCAACACCTTCAGGCGTGAGTATATGTATGTATGTATGTAACAAACTTGAATACCAACTGGAAACGAATATTAAGTACTTACTTTTACAGGTGAAGCCGTGAACATACACTACCATATAACAATTTAAAATGTGTTTAATTTAACTTCAACAAATAAATTATGTTATTAGTAGACAAGTGTAAATGAACACATAAAAGTTTCATGGAAAGTATGTTTGTTCGTTTATTGCATTATCATACATAACATACCACTTGTGATAGACGCAAAATATAAGGTGAAGGTAAATGTTATATTACCAATTTCTGCATCTATAGACCCATAAACAATTACCTGGTATTATTTACCTACAAATATATCCATATAATTTTAAGAATGTCAAGAAAATCCGTAGAAGTAACATTGTACTATTATTTGCTCGTCCCGATTGTTTTCGTAGGAAATATTACACCGCCCGCTCGTGGCTCGCGCTACCTGCCGCAGACAATAACATCATGGCGTCATCATCATTATCAGTTGCGCTCCTTGTTATCCCCCAAATTTAACATTAATTTTGAACTCTATTGATGAATATTATACTGTATAAAAGGGAGGGCCTTTCATGAAATAAATATTAGTTTCTCGTCTTGCAGCTACGGTAATAAGTCATCATAAATGTCAGTGAGTATAATTTTTTTATTACTTATAAAGTCTCATTTTCATTTTATTAATTTAATATAGATTCTGTAAAAATAAGGGGATAACGCCCTCGTAGTACCTATACATTTACTATTTATTAAATCAGTGAACAAAGGTATATTTTTTTTTCTTGCAGGACTCTGAGAACGAACTATTCAATTTCATTCCAATGAATAATACTGTGCTGGAAACCCGAAGTGAAAAGCGGCTAAACCTCGAGCCTCCTACTAAAAAGTTGAAAAAAAATCCTCCAGTGTTCTCTTACACGAAGAAACTAGTGCGGGGTGGAAAAGTAATCAAAATAGAAGTGTTTGATGTAGACCATTTTGCTAACAGTATGGATTCGCTGTGCAAGTGTGAAGCTGAAATTTGCGTGCAACATGTTGTGAAAAATATTTTTATGGATGAAATTTACAGAACTATTAGGGATGTCATTGTAAAAGTTACAGATACTGTAAATATTTCACAATGAAATTATTTTTATAAACATTATAATATTATCTCTTTTATTGGAGAACACCTGAATCATCATCAAAATTATGATACACGCAAATCAACTCTATCAGGTCTCGAACTCAGAGTGATGTCGTGCACCTTAGTAATTAGATAATAAAACCATTTCCGATATACTGAAAATAACTAACCTTCCTAGTACTATTACTGCGGCGTAATTATCATTATATTTACTATCATTAATCGTGGTCAAATACGAACTCGTGTTGGTTTGCGCCTATTTTTAGTGTGAAATGCATTTAAAATCTGTCAGTCAGTTATAGTCACGGAGTGTCCCAGTCATAGTTAAGTAAAATAAATAAGTACCCAGCTTAAAAGCCATATCGCTAACTGCAATTATTAAACTGATATAATAGACTCAATTGAATACATCAGTCAATCATTTGCAATATGAGTTAGATGAAAGGTAATGATATTATTAATACCTAACGAATGACGTAATTAGTTACACATCATTCGGCTATCTATATCCTATCGCGTCGAATGGACAATGTGTAGGTTATGTATGAAGCATTCGAACAGATTGTTTACGTTTGATAAAATCTAGAATGATGAATGAATGAATAGTGAAAATTGGGGTTGCCAGATCTCTGTGATCTGGAAACCCCAATTTTCACCTACTTACGTAACAAATGTTTTGCGATTCGCGTTCATTACACCTAGGTATTATTTTACAACATTGTCTCTTATTAAAAGTTACAAAAATTATCCGCTGAGTTATGTATGTGGTTGATTATAAATTATATTGAACCGACCTCAAAAAAGGAGCTATCATCTACACATCTAAGTAAGTTTTAGCATTAGTAAATCGAATATTGTAAATTTTATAAATAAAATGTTTTTTTATAAAATTCGATCTACTTGTTTTACTTATTTGACAAATATTTTTCATTCCTTTAATTGAAGTTGATAAATAGGTGTTCATGACTTGGTGTGCTCATCGATCGGTAAACGATTAGTAGATTAAGGTAGCAGGTAACAAACTACTTCATGTTGTATCACGTATTTATTATGCATAGCAATAGTTTATTGTCCTGATATATGAAAGCTTACACTTTCGGTTTAGATATACCTATCAGAGTCTTGTATAATAATAATAAGCTGTAAAAATGTTAACAGCAAAACAGTCACAACCTGCTCCTAACCATTAATACATAGCAATATACTCACCCACACTAAGTGAAACAAATTTTGATAAGGTGAAATGTGGACATAAATGGATATGTGCACCATATCATACCATACGTATATGTGTATACATACCTAACTCAAGTCTCCAACTCCTTTCTACATAGATTGTTAAACGTAATCTAGGATTTGAACCCATGCCAGGTTGAATGTTTTTCTGAGCGGCTTGAAAAAACAACCGCAAATAAACACGATCTGCGCCTATCCAATAAAGCATAGCAATAATAATAAAGTTTGACAAGGTCCGCTGCGTTATAGACGTAGGTAGTCAAAATGTGTGTATTCAGGATTTGAACCCAGGACTTATCAATACTCAAGCCATACTAACCATTCAACTACTTGTCTTAGGCTACGAAATTTTAGTTCCAACCCTTTGTTGATTAATTATTATAAATAATGTATTTTATTTTGCAAACTTGTCTAAATTTCATGTTGAAACATGATCATATACGTATGCGTATCACATCATTGCCCCTTCCAATATATATTGAAAGGACAGTGACCTGCTTTATATGTTGCTTTTCTAATTAATTAGAATTTCGATTTATTAGTCACAGTAAGACGTCTAAATAAACTACAGTCATGTCATCGGTAAGTAATTTATATCGCTCTATTACTGATTTATGTACCTGTTACATATACGAATTGAAGAAGTTAATATATTATGATAGGTATGATAGGTAATATATTATGTGGTTCGCAACCCGTCACGTCTCGTCTCCCATCGGGGCGAAAAGTGGGCTAATGATAGCCGCTTTGCTACGTTGAATGTAAGAGGAGGTATGGATGATAAAATTGAGGAGGTATGCAAGATAATGCGAGAGAGGCGACTGGATATTTTGTGTGTGAATGAGACAATGCGGAAAGGATGCGACACCACGACGCATGGAACCTATACGGCATACTGGTCAGGCGTAGCCACAACCCGTGCCGCTTGTCAGGGTGTCGGTGTAATACTTTCCGCGAGAATGAATGAATGTGTGACAGATTATGAATGTGTGAGCCCAAGACTCGTTTGGTTGAGGTTAAAGGTTGGACTCACGCGCATCTTTGTGGTAGGAGTGTATGCTCCACAGGATGCGTGGTGGCGTCGGTCCTCAAAAAACCAAAGTGAGAGGCAGGCATTCTGGGAGAGTGTGAATGATATTCTGGGTAAATGCAAACGAAACGAAAGGATTGTAATGTTAGGTGATTTTAATGGATGGGTTGGAGTGAAACGTGATGGATATGAAAGTGTATTGGGTAAGTTTGGGGATGAGCGAGTGAACGAAAATGGCGAAAGTTTGCTAGAAGTATGTTTGGAGAGGAATCTTGTGGTAACCAACACCATATTTAACCACAAAGATATCCACTTGTATACAAGGAAACAAGAAAGCCAGAGAAGCATGATTGATTTTGTGATAGTAGACGCAAGAATGAGAAAGAATGTTCTGGACACTCGGGCATACCGCGGTGCCGGAGTTGACACAGATCACTTCTTGGTAATTAGCCGAGTAAGAGGTCTGTTTCAGCTGTGGCGGCATCGTGTGCATAAACACATTGGTGTATTGGAGCGCATTAAAGTCGAAAATTTGAAAGATATGCGCGTGAAAGAGGAATTTGTAAGTAAATTGAGCGAGAAATTTGTAAATTTAGAGGAAATATGTGAGATTGAAGAATTATGGAAGCCGATTAAGGAAGGTCTCGTAAAAGTTGCAGTGGATGTATGTGGGATAAGCAAAAGGAGACAAGGATGTCAGGTAAAGAGTATGGGTGATGAAGTTTTAAAAGTTTTGTCTGATAAGAAGCAAGCATGGTTGAACTGGTTGGCTACAATGGCCAACCAAAGAATGCAGAAGGCAACGGATGAAGATGTAAAAATGGCAAAGGATGAGTATAAAAGGTATAAGCGTGTTGTGAAAGAAGTCATAAAAAGTAAGAAAGAGAATGATGAGGATGACTTTCATAACAGGTTATCTGATGACTTCCAACAAAACATAAAATTCTTTTGGAAGTCTATAAGAACAATGAGGACTGAAAAGACAACCTCACAATTTAAGCAAATCAGAAACCGTAATGGCAGTCTTGTGATAGGAGAGGAATGTGTGTTAAAAACGTGGAAGGAATATTTTGAAAGTTTATTTGAAAAAGAGGATATGCAAAGGGAGACTCGTGTTTCGGAAATGAATAAACTTGAGAATGAAAGCCACTTAAGTATGGAAGAAATTGAGGAAGCGTTGAATAGTATGAAATTAGGAAAGGCTGCTGGGATTTATAGAATTTCTGTCGAGATGCTGAAAGCGGGCCGTGGCGTGGTAGCTTGCCAGCTGTACCACCTTTTTAATCTTTGCTGGCGAAATGGCAGAGTACCAGAGGAATGGTGCAAATCTGTCATAGTGCCGCTGTACAAAGGTAAAGGGTCACAGCAAGAGTGCAAAAACTACCGCGGCATAAGCTTGCTCAGTGTCGTAGGCAAATTGTATGCGAAAGTTTTGATTAAAAGAGTGATGAATGAAACTGAAGGAAAAATGTGGGATGTACAAGCAGGATTTATGAAAGGAAGAGGATGCACGGATCAGGTCTTTTCATTAAGATGCCTAGCTGAAAAGTTTTTGGCAAAACGTCAAAAAGTCTATTGCATCTTCGTGGACTTGGAAAAGGCCTATGACAGAGTGGTGAGGAATGAACTGTGGTCAACACTGTCCATGTATGGAGTGAACTTGATACGAGCCTTGAAATCTCTATACGAGGGCTCCAGTGCTTGTGTCAGGATCAATGGAGCTTGCACAGACTTTTTCCCTATCGAAAAAGGTGTGAGACAAGGCTGTGTAGCGTCACCATGGCTGTTCAACCTATACATGGACAGTTGCTTGAAAGAACTACAAGAGAGCGCGTATGGATTAAAAATGAATGAGCTAACCGTCAAATGCCTCCTTTATGCTGATGATCAGGTAATACTGGCATCATCGGCGGAGGAGTTGCAGTTGATGGTTAATATAATGAACGATGCGCTTAAAAGTAGAGGAATGAATGTTAATGTAAGCAAGACAAAAGTAATGGTTTTTGAAAGAGAGAAATGTATGACTGATTGCTCGATATCGATCGAAGGAAAGAGCGTGGAACAGGTGAAAGAGTGTGTATATTTGGGTTCAAAATTTGCAAGAGATGGAAAGTGTGACAATGATATTGAAAGAAGAGTTTTGGCAGGAAACCAAGTGAATGGAGCCATTCACACCTTTATGAGCAGTCAGAACGTGTCTAAAAAGGCAAGGATAGCTGTACATAGAGGAGTGCTTGTCCTTACACTTATGCATGGTAGTGAAAGTTGGGTGTGGCAGGAGAAGTATGAAAGTAAAATTAATGCAGTGGAAATGAGAAGTTTGCGAAGTATAGCTGGAGTGACATTGAGGGATAAAGTAAAGAATAGTGTGATAAGGGAACATTGCGGTATGACAGAAGATGTAGTGACTAAGATAGAGAAAGGGATGCTCAGATGGTTTGGACATGTGGAGAGAATGGATGGAAATAGGCTGACAAAACAGATTTATGAAGCGAGAGTGAATGAGCAAACTGGTAGGGGTCGACCTCGACATACTCATGTCGATCAAATCAATAATCTTCTGAGAAAAGGCCAGGTCAAGAGTACCCTTAACCGAAGAGCATGTATGAAGACACTTATGAAAGTTGAAGAAGCAAAAGTTGTTTGCCAGAATCGTAGCAAGTGGAAAGTCATAGTCTCTGCCTACCCCGTTGGGAGACAGGCGTGATGTTATGTATGTATGTATGATAGGTAATATATATTTAATATAAATATTCTAAAACAAAAATAATTCTTATGTATGTTTTTTATTTGTTATAGATAACGGATTCAGAGATTATCCTAAGCCAATATGCTCAAGACCCTTGGACCCCCAGAGATTTCTATGAGCTGATTGAAAACAGGCCTACCGATCTATCTAAGGAACCAGAAGTGAGGCCAAAAGAGAAGAAATACAAGAAACGTAGCAGAGAAACTATAAAAAAATGTAACGTTAAGAAATCTTTTGTTATCAGCGAATCACCAAGAAGAGGAATTAAATTAATAAAAATTTCAGTAATTGATTTAAGTAATAACAATTCACAAGCAAGTTATAGTGAAAGTGAGAACATTTTGTTGAACGCACAATATATTGTTAAGGATTGTGTCGACAGTGTTATGGACGATACTGAGGCCTTAGTTAAGAAAATATCAAAATCTTTAGTTGATTGTGATTTTTAGTAGGTAAATAAAAAGTGTTTGTTGATATTTTAAATTAGATTTATTAAGATGTTAAAGTAGGTAATTGAATGAAAATAAAAACATGATTTACATGAAAAAGTTATTTTATTAATACATAATGCCTACACATTACTCAATATAATGTTTCTAAATAGTTTTTTGTACATCATTCCTAAGCGCACAATGCTTCGAATAGTGTAGGTTATCTTAATATTATAAAGAGGAAAGGTTTGATTGTTTGTTTTGTCTCTAATATGCTCCAAAACTACTGCACCGATTTCAAAAATTCTTTCACAGTTGGAAAGCTACACTGTCCCTGAATGACATAGGCTATATTTTATTCCCGTTTTCCTACGGGTGCGAAAACCGAGGGAAATCGTCTAGTACATTATATAACGGATATTCTTATCATAATGTTTTTATATCAAAATAAAATAAATTGATTATGATAATGTCTCTGTCTACCCTTACTAGGAAAGAAGCGTGAGTCTATGTATGTAGATAGCTAATATCTTGGATTGAGACGTAAGTATATTTTAATCATGGTATAAGTATTTGTAATATAATACGACGTGTTATTGATGTTTGCCATTACTTTTTACATTACAATACGTAAGTAAATTTCAGCATCATCGACAAGCTTACAAATAGCTTGGTTAAATATCAGGCGGACTCGAAATCAGATGACCATGGTTCGAATCCAATTGAGTTTATTTTTCTCTTTTTGGATATTTTTTTCGTACCTTCTTTTTTTATGAAATAATATAATTTTCAATATACGATTTAAAAAAAAAAACTATATTACATATACCTACCATTCGAAATACCTGTAATCAAGGTACTTCATTATGAAGTCTGCTATTTAAAATCATCCAGGCGTCGCATTTGTTTGAATCATATTAATGAATTCATATTATGAAGAGTGCTATTTAAATCATTCAGGCGTTAAAGTTACATAGTCTAGCTGATACTTAAATCATCTCAGTTTTTTCAAACCAACATCAAAAAGGTTTAAGATCAATGTAAATTATATTAGACATTTAATAAATGGAGTAATATTGGGAACGATGACGACGAATAAGTATATTATTGGGAACGATGTGGGGTAGAGTTCGAGAAACCTTGGGTAGGAAATAGTATGAAAAACAAACAGTATATTAGTAAAACATTTATTAAGTTTATTCAAATTATAAAATACAAAAGTTATTTTTTAAACACCATTGCTTAATACACAATACATTCCTTAAAGCACAATAGTTCTTATGAGCAAAACAATTATACAAAAATAGATCTTTACAGTAAAGATCACTAAGAGTCTTTAAATTAGGAACACTTTTATTTTCACATATGTCAGAAACATTATTATGACCACATAGCTCTTGAACCCACTTTATTTTCTCACTACCTTTAACAAGAACCTTTTTTTCCTTCAAATAGGGTTTGATTATTCTAGAAAATTCTCTGTAGTCTGTATATCCTTCGCTCCAGCGGTAACCTCTATTCCTTTCAATCCACCTAATACGTCATTTTTCTTCATCACTCAGCGAGGAGAACGGATAAGGAGGTTTTATTAAGAATATATGAGTATGTTCCAAAGTAGCTATAGCTAATTCCTTGACTATAAAGTTATTATAAAGATCTTTAAAACCTTGAACATCTACTATCATAGTATTTTTGTTCATGATATCTTTCTCACGGTGCTACTTAACGGTTTATACTCGATTATACAGTCGTTCAAAATAAGACAATATGCTGAAGTTTGATCTGGTATATCAATATCACTTTCAATTTCTACTCTAACATCGACAACAGGACCTGACTTAAGATTTTCTGGTTGTCTCGAACAATCTACGACAAATAACGGAGCAATATTTTTAAATTGTTTCTCACTTAATAACGGTTCACCGCGACGACCTCCGTAATAGGAGTGTTGGAATCTGGTGTATTGTTCATATATTAAAGCAATTCTGCTATTCGAGAAACTTGAATTTAAATTTTCGTAAGGGAAGTAGGTTGAATTTAGGTGTACTCTAACATCACGAACGTCACAGTGATCAAACCGAGACATATCCAATTTTGAATTATTTTTTTCTATTTGTTTGCAGACCAATAATAACAAATCTTGGTTTCTGTATTTGCGATGATGTTTTTATGGACCAAGTATGTTTAGTAGTTTTTGGTAGAGCCGGATATTCATATAAATCCCAATTTCTGAATATCATCTGGATTGGTCGATCTTTTTCTAACAGTTTTAACATATTTATTTTTTCTCTATCGGATACTTTGACATGTGGTACGCGCCATATTATTTTATTTATAATAATATCTTCTACCGTTTCACCTTCGTTAAGTTTTAAGGCGTTCAGATTAGTATTACTTCTCAACAATATTAATTCATGTTTGCTGTTTATCACTACTTTCTTGAAATCTTCTGCAAAACCAAGAATGTTACAGAGGGGTATAGAAGCAGAAAAGCTACCCCCATTTGTACTATTTATGCCATCGATATTCCAACCCCAAGCATTAGATACTTCAGCCTCGTTTTCGTTCATTGATATTAATGATTTCATTGTGGTAGTTATACCAGCGTTTTTTATTTTATCTATTTTCACTCCATTTATCTCATACCTTATATCTTGAAACAAGTAAAGTAAACTATTGTTTGTGAAATGAACGCTACTGACTCTCTCTTTCGAATTTCCACCCTTGTTTACAACAACAGTTCCTTCCAAAAACAAAGTGCTTGCTGAGGGTAATATATACAAGTCTTGTTGATTAATAGGTATCCTGATTTCATCGCTTCTATTGAAACTTGTTACGTAAGGCTTGTAAGAGTGAAATTCAATTCCTTCCACAGAGTTGTTGTATGCAGGAGCGGATAAAACATCTAGTATATTCATTTTAATAAACCAATCGCTTTAATAATAATAATAATAAATTTCCCTCCTCTTGCACCCGCACAGGGACGGGTGTCTATTGTTTCAGTGCAGCATGAAGATGCTGATGCTGTGACGGACGGCACTACTCGACCTGTGGCTCGTGATGAGGAAGGGGAGGGAACAGTCTCCCAGGATATGGAGCAAATCAGGAGGATCCTTGAGGAGGCGATTTTGGAAGTGCGTGAGATGCCTCTCGAAAGGAGGCCCCGGATTCCCAGAATTGCTCAAAGCCACCAAAATCGGGATGTCGTTGAGGCCGTTAACATGTCACTGCTTCCGTATCTGGAGAACAGCAGCGGCCTCACCGAGACGCATTCAATTCTGTTTGGCGCCGCGATGGCAGTTTGCCGATACATCGGAGCTAAGATCCAGCCAAATCGTCAGGTGACAGCTGCCGGTGCTCGGCGAGTGAGAGACGCTGAGCCTGCTTGGAAGCGCAGAATTGAACATCGTATCGCTGAGGCCAGGGTCCTCATCGGCAAACTGATTAGTTTCAGGGAAGGCAACAGGAGACCGAAAGTTTTGCGGTTCGTCAGAGCAGCATTTGCAGGTTGTGACTTAGGCCCTGCAAATCCCAATGCTCAGCAACTGATGGACCGCATAGATACCCTGAAACAGAAGGTCTCAGCTTGGAGCAAACGAATCCGGCGATACTCGGAGAGAGTAAAGAGGTATCACCAGAATCGCCTCTTCGTGAGTGACCAGAGGAAGTTCTACAGGTCAATCGAGAAGCCCAGGGCCAGTAATTCAACTGAGCGTCCTGATGGACAGGAGCTGGTTGCATTTTGTCGCAACCTGTGGTCACGACCTGTGGAGCATGTGGAGGGGCCCTGGATGCAGGTCATTGAGGAGTCGTGTGTGGACTTACCACAGATGGATCCGGTAACTCTCAGTCAGTATGATGTTCGCGCAGCGATTACCAAAGCTCCAAACTGGAAAGGCCCAGGGAGCGATAGGCTGCAGAACTACTGGCTGAAGGGTTTCCGGACCTCCCACGAAACTCTTGCACGACAGTTCCAAGAGGCCCTGGACAAAAATATGCTCCCAAACTTCCTCACTACTGGGGTCACTCACTTGATTCCAAAATCCGAAAGTAACACGAATCCATCACAATATCGTCCCATTACGTGCCTCCCTACACTCTACAAGGCACTTACATCTGTTCTGGAGGCCAAAGTAGCGAGTCACATTGACAACTGTCAGATCCTCGCTGCTACACAAAACGGATGTAGGCGAGGGAGTCGTGGTACTAAGGAGCTCCTCCTGATAGACGCGGTTGTTGGTCAACAGGCCAAACGCAACCGACGTAATTTATCTGCAGCCTGGATAGACTACAAAAAGGCGTTTGACTCGGTCCCTCACACATGGCTGAAAAGGGTCCTCGAGCTGTATAAGATAGACGTTACAGTTCAAGACTTCCTTGGAACCTGTATGGGGCAGTGGAGCACAATGCTTAGTCTGTCCGGGGTGCGACTGTCGGCTGCTGAAGACCTTATAAAGGTGAAACGGGGTATCTTCCAGGGCGATGGTTTGAGTCCACTATGGTTTTGTCTCTCCCTGAATCCTCTAAGCACTCTGCTGGAGAAGTCAGGGACGGGCTTTCGGCTTCGGAGAGGAGGCCCAAAGGTATCTCACCTTTTCTACATGGACGACCTCAAGTTGTTTGCTCCACATGCTGCAGGCCTGGTGCAATTGTTGAATATCACATGTGATTTCAGCAGTGGCATCGGCATGGGGCTTGGAGTAGATAAATGTGCGGTTCTTCATGTGGAGGGGGGGAGAGTCGTTTCATCGGATAGTATACCTGTATCCGATGAAGTGAGCCTTCGTTCACTCTCCGAGGGGGAAACATACCGGTACCTGGGCATGTCGCAGAATTTGGGTGTCGACATGGGGGGCGTCAAACAGGCTGTTTGCGACGTGTTTTGGGAGCGCTTGGCAAGGGTGTGTACTAGCCTATTGTCGGGCGTGAACAAAACGCGGGCGTATAATAGCTGGGTGATGCCCGTCTTGTTGTATACCTTCGGCGTGGTCAGGTGGACTCAGACCGAATTGGACGCCCTGGACAGGAAAGTCCGCGCTACCATGACCCTCCATAGAATGCTCCATCCGAAATCTTCGGTTATGAGGTTGTACATCCCGCGAAAGTGCGGTGGCCGAGGCCTTCTTAGTGCCAAGGTCATGCATAATCGACAGGTGTGCAATCTCAGGAATTATTTCCTGTCGAAGACGAACGGTGTGCTTCATGGAGAGGTCAAGGAATGCGATAAAGGACTTACTCCGTTATCCTTGGCCAAAATCGAGTGGCGTGCTCCTACGGTACTTGGTATCTCTGAGCGCGAGGCCGTGTGGAAGGGTAAAGAGCTGCACGGACGCTTCTACCAAGCTCTACATGAGCCACATGTAAATCGGGAAGCGTCTGTGCACTGGCTGCGTTACGGTGACCTCTTTGGGGAAACCGAGGGTTTTGTCTGTGCGATACAGGATCAGGTTGTCAAGACGAACAATTATAGGAGGTACATCTTGAGGGATGGGACAGCGGACATCTGCCGCATGTGTCGTCAACCCGGTGAATCCCTCAGACACGTGACCTCCGGGTTGTTCTATGCTGGCCAACACTGAGAATCTGCACAGGCATAACCAAGCAGCCAAAATACTTTATCAGGAGCTCGCCCTTGAATATGGCCTCATCGATCAGAGGATAGATAGATAGATCGATCATTTTTTATTGTACACCATTACATACATAAAATATTCTTAATTAAAGCATGCTACAACTATTAATGAGAGTACAAAGGGCGGTCTTATCGCTAATAGCGATCTCTTCCAGACAACCTCGGTATGGAAAAGAAGATTAAGATAGAAAAGATAGTTGAATGGCGCACATTACTTAATAAATAACAATATATAAAAATAATAACACAATTAATGGCTATGTTGTACACAATAAATAAACAGTAACCAAAATAAGGGAGATACAGATATAAATTACTCTAATAGCGACAAATAGTGGTTTTTAACCCTGTCTTTGAAGATGGCCAGCGACTTTGCACGTCTAATATCCAATGGCAACACATTCCACAATCGTATTGCCAGTACAGTAAAAGAATTATCTAAAAATTTTGTGGAATGTGATGGCATTTTTAGTATCAAATTCTCCGATGATCTCAGGCACTTCGAGTGGGTATCATGAAGGAATTGAAATCTTCCTTTGAGATAGGTAGGCATGGAAGGGTTGAACAGTATACTGTATAACAAGAAAAGAATATGAGCATTCCGGCGAAGACGAATAGGTAGCCACTCGAGTCTTTTCCGAAAAACGGAGATGTGATCATATTTGCGTAGTCCAAATATAAATCTGATGCATAAATTCTGAAGTCGCTCGAGTTTATCTAACTGGCTCTCGGTGAGATCTGGATAGCTGACATCTGCATAGTCGAGGATTGGAAGTAGGAGAGATTTTGCAAGCGCAATCTTGGTGGCAGTTGGCAGGAAAGCTCGTAAATGTTTCAAAGATCCTGTCGCTGCGTACATTCTACGGCTGGTTTCTTGAATTTGAGGATCCCATGTCAATTTTGAGTCAATATATATTCCTAGATCTTTGACCCGATCCCTATATAGAATATTGGTACCGTTGAAGGTTATCGGTGGAAGTTGTGACCAATCAATCCTTGAGATCATCCAAGAACTACCAACAATTGAGACTTGTGTCTTAAGGGGGTTCACTGCAAGACCGTATGATACACTCCAAGCACTTATACTAGCCAGATCATTCTTAATGGCGTCTACAGCGTCCGTAATGGATGACAAGGGAGCTTGACAGTATATCTGTAAATCATCTGCATAAAGGTGATAGGAAGAACGAATTTGGTCTGAGATGGAATTAATGAATAATGCGAAGAGTAAAGGAGACAGAACGCCACCCTGGGGTACTCCAACAGATGTATTGCACCATGAAGAGAGAGTGTTCTCAATACGTACACACTGTCGGCGTCCACACAGGTAACTGCGAAACCAATCAATCACCACTGGAGATATGCCAAGCGACCGCATTATGTCAATTAATATGTCGAAATCTACTGTGTTAAAAGCGTTGGAAAAATCTAGCAGAGCCAGGACAGTAACATTTCCACACTCCATGCCATGTCGGATGTCGTCCGTAATGTTAATCAAGGCAGAGACGGTGCTGTCATAGTAGAATTATATATAGTAGGGTATCTCCGACCCCGACCGCACGATACTTACCTATAGTATCAGGGCTGTCACTTTTAGTTTATTCAATCGTCGTAAATGACAGGTTAGGTTAAACAATTGGACATTCTCATACAACATCATCTAGTCCAAATTAGGCCAGTTTAAGCTTGTGCTATGGGATCTAGACAACTGATAGACATATATGTACTTATATATTTCTAAATAAATACATAGTAGGTATACAAAAACATCAAAACTCTGATACAAAACTTTGAGGAACACACAATTTATTCGATTCCACCCGCATCCAACCTGGGACCTCAGCACAACATTCCCATATTAATGATGGCAACATTTTATGGATCACAGAATTAATTTCAGCTTTCTAACTATCACGGTTCCTGAGATACAGTCTCATGACGGAAGGACAGACAAAGTTCAAAGACAGCAAACGGACAACGTAGTCTCATAAATAGACTCCCGTTTTTATCCTTTGGGTAGGGAACCTTAAAAACGACCGAAATTCTAGAATATTTTAGCTTTTCCTTAATTCATGCACTAAACACTATAAATTTGCATTCTTTTGAAGGTTCTATATTCGTTTGAAGTGCCACCAAAGTAAAGTTTCGATTATCAGTCAGTCAGTGTTCACTCACTGCATACATACATATAGTCACGCCTTTATCCCAAAAGGGGTAGTCAGAGGCGTAGTATACGCCCACGTCTCACCTTTTAGTTTCATGTCCCGCGAAATAGGTGGTGAGCCTATTGCCGTGTTGAAATGGACGGGTAGTGTTCTGTTACCTGTTGTTAAGATACTAAATTTACTTCAAACTTCTAGTTTTATCCACAAAGAAATTATAAGGGGTCGAAAACGAACTGAGTGGGTTCGAAGCAGTGGGAGTAGAACTCGCGCAGCGAGGGTTCCGTACCAAAAAACGGCAAAATTCATGTTTGTTGTATTCCATGCAACAAACGTTCCCCTAATACAATATAATTTTTCTGATTTTAGTATTTGTTGTTATAGCGGCAACAGAAATACATCATCTGTAAAAATTCAGTTCTCTAGCTATCACGGTTTCTGCGATACACACATTTTGTGGGACAGACAGACAGACGTACAGCGAAGGGTCATGTATTGGGTCCTGTTTTTCACTCTTTGGGTACGGAACCCTAATAAATACGAAGTCTAATAGGTATTGAACGAATTCGTACGTAAGCATTGAACTTATATTACTACGTCCATAATAATCTCAAGGTGCCTACCTTGAAAGTATTATGGACGTAGCAGGTACGTAAGTGAACTATTCAAACTCACCTTTCTTCTTCTTTTGTTACCTATCGTGAATTCGTGAATAACGATAGATAATGAGGGAGTTTAAAAATTACTGTTGAGGCATCCAAAAACAGAGCAATATACAGGTTGAATTTTTGAAAAGGGCTTGGATGGCCAAATCCGAAACTATAAGGAATAGCTAAAAATGCTCAAAGGAGTCACGAGCCCGATTTTGATAAAACTTAAAACCTCATCATTAGATTTTTGAAAAACCAATAATCCTAGCTGGGAATCGAACCCATTGATTTTGAAAAAAAAAAACACATCCTTTATTATTTCACCATACGATAGTGTCGCTGACCAGGATCAAATTCTGCGAAGTAATGATATATGGCAAATTTAAGGAAAGTTAAGAATTGTAATAGAATTCATATTTCATGTACCTAAATTTTGTATCGTAATTTGTTTCGTTCAAATTCCCAGAATAGATCGTAAATATTATGTGTTTTAAATCATGCTCAGAATGATTCTTTGGAGAGTATTCTAAACGGAATTAATAATATTGATTACAGTATGATCCTTGAGGTCTCGAATTCAGCTATGTATTCAAAACAATGGTCTTCATTTTGAACAATTAATCAGTTGACGTAAGAAAAATAAATTGTATTTTGTTAAAGATGAGCACTTTCCTTTAGTTTGCCGTATGACATTACTTCCCAGAATAAGATCCTTAATAGCAACACTAACGTATGGTGTAATAATATAGGGTGTGTTATTTTTTCAAAATCAATGGGTTCGATTCCTAGCTAGGATTATTGGTTTTTCAAAAATCTAATGATGAGGTTTTAAGTTTCATCAAAATCGGGCTCGTGACTCCTTTGAGCATTTTTCGCTATTCCTTATAGTTTCGGATTTGGCCATCCAATCCCTTTTGAAAAATTCACCCTGTATATCGTGCTTACTTCTTTATAGGCATTGTCATATTTATCTAATGGCGACAGGTTGTGGCGACGAGGTCCCGTGTTGCGACAGGTAAGAGTACAAAATGTCGCCACCCCAATACATCCCAAGGGTGTCGTAAGAGGCGACTAAGGGAACACCTTCGCAAAAAGATCCATTACGTAGAGAAGGAAATCTCAAAATGTAACCCGGTTGTCAGTAAAATGACAATCGTTAAGCCAAGTTGAAGGATTTATGCTTGGCTTGAAAATTTTCAACTGCGGGTCGTGGCGACCTGCGCCTGTCCATCTACTCATCTCAGGCTCATCACCTATTACGTGAGGCATAAAACTAAAATGAGAAATGGGGGCGTATACTATGCCTCTGTCTACTCCAACGGGGATAAAGGCGTGATTATATGTGTGTACTAGCTGTTACCCGCGACTTCGTCCGCGTGGAAATTATGTTATAAGCAAAGTTTGAACAGTATTCTATTTGAGCCTCTAGGATAAGTCGTAACCAAAATGTGGGAACAAATTTAGGACATCCTCCAACTTACCCGGGGAGTTATGCGCTAGATGGATTTTTTTAACGTGAGGAAAATCCCACATGAATGTACTATGACTCCCACTGAATAAAAACCACAAGTATCCTACCTAACAGCCTACGATTGGGAGCCCCGGGTAAGCCCTCTAAAGGATACCCTAGGACTGCGCTAGATGGATAGGAAGAGACCTCATGGTTTTAGTGGGTCCAAGGCCGGTATGACGTACGTGTTTATTAATTAGCCCCTTTAATAATTATAAGAGTAAGTAATATGGTGAAGCGCGAATACGAAACGTTTGTTAGATTAGGGCCACAGACTGAAATCTTTACGCATAATCGGAAGAGTTGAGACGATAACACCAACGCTAACGGTAGCCAGTAAATGGCAGTCGTTAAACCAAGTTGAAGACCTTATAGATTTAATAATTTTCAAAAGTAGGCAGTACTAACGCCTGTCCATTTCAACACGGCAATGCGGCTCACCACCTATTACGTTACGTCGGACAAATTAAAAAAAGGTAAACATATAATATGCCTCGATACCCCTTTGGGGATAAAGGCGTGACCGTATGCATGTACTTATTATGTTTAAGGTGATTTAATTTATGTACCCATGTCACTGTAGCCAAAGCTCAACATTTTTCAGTAAAGTTGTTTTAAGAATGTTCATTATAAACAACGTTTGTGTGGCGTGTTGGCTTAATCATAAAAGAGCTTAATGGTTAAGGCTATTGTAAAATAATTCAGTCCGCGCCGAAGGCGTGGACTGATTTGCTTTAGAATAGACTTAATCTTTAAGCTCTTTTTTGATTAAGCCAACAGGGCTGTTTCACACGCTGCTTGATGAGTCTGATAAAGAAATACCTCTCCTTTCATAGATCTTATGTGACGTAAATGAAGTTGCGAGGGTTAGCTAGTCAATACATATAGTAAAACTGTTGATGGTCGAGAGTCTACTGCAGCCGAAAATGAAATTACATTTTTCATGTGTGTCTGTCTGTCTGTATTCCGAATAAGTATCACGCCGAAGTTACTGAATGGATTTGAATGAAACTTAGTACAATCAGAGCTTATAATCCGAGGAAGGTCCTAGGATACTTTTGATCTCGATATTTTGCGCGGTTCCTTTGGGAGAAGGGATGAAAGACAAAACGGTTTTTTAGTTGTTACTTCTCAATGCGTTTTCGGATCCCAAAATTTTTCTTTTAGTGTTATAAAGGGAATACTGTAAGGAATGTTTCACACAAGCTTCTATGTTAAAGGTTTTCTAGTTCAGGAATTAGAGACATCCCAACTTTCGCAAATCCTAGAATTCAAGGATCCCTTTGAATGTGAGGGTAAATCTAAACTGGCGTGTTGGCTTAATGATAAAAGAGCTTTATGAGTAAGGCTATTGTAAAATAATTCAGTCCGCGCCGAAGGCGTTCACTCACGCCCCTCCCCCCCCTTAAAAGCGGGATCGCACCCGAAACCCCCAAAGACGTGGCATAGCACCCGAACCACCTCCTAGGCGAGGACGCAGTGGCGGCCGTGGGTCTGCTGGGAGTCTTGGGACATCCTTCCGAGGGCTTACCCGGGGCTCCCAACCATAGGCTGTTAGGCGTTACGTGAGGTTTTTTTAATTGGAAGGAGTCCGGCATAGCATCCAAGATGGATTTTCCTTCACGTAATAAAAAGTATACTACATATTACATGGCTTGTACAATAGTATAGCGTAGCCTGAAATTTGATTTATATTAGTGTGAGCTATGAGATCTAGAAAACTGATAAACTTACTTATTATGTTATATACTAAATGCATATTTAAAAACAAACACGTACTGTAATGAATTTGATTATTGTTCTTTATCAAGCCTATAAATTACTACTACGAATCTTTACAGTTAGGTACTTTTGATTGTTGCCCGTAAATACATAAACAAATATATTTTGTGTCTGTCAAGCCGTTAGAATAATTATATGAAAGAATATGAAATATAATTTCATTGACTGCCTCTGTGGCGTAGTCAGTGTAGTGATACCGCCTGTCGCGCCGGAGGGCTTAGTTCGGTTTCTGGGTTGTTCCAATTAGTAGTGTGATCCACAAATGTTTGTTTCGGAGTTTGGGTGTTTTCTATGTATAATATGTATGTATTTAGAAATATATAAGTATGTATATCAGTCGTCTGGATATCGTAGCAAACACAGAATGTAATTTTTCTCTATCGGGCCTCCAAGATATTTAGCGTGATAATATGTAACGGGTGTGTAAAACCGATCTCTAACTAATATTCCTGCAACGTTTTAGTTTAATCAATCCACATACTTACATATTTCATTACCCTATGCCTAGTCCCTAGGATATGTAGCGTGATAATATATAGCCTATTTAAAGATCCTACCTCTAGATTGCTATTCAAATAAAAGATTAATTAAAATTATTCAGTAATTTCTGTATTTTGCAAAAATATACAAACAGATTTTCATTGTTCTCTGCCGAGCTCCTAAGAAATTTAGCGTAAAAATATGTTGTCTGAGTGTAAAACCTATCTCCTACTAATATTCTACGTTAATGCTACGTTTTAGTTTAATCAATCCAACGGTTTAAATATTTCATTGCTCTTTGCTTAGCCCCTTGGATATGTGGCGTGATAATATATAATCTATTTTAAGACCACACCCCTAAGTAATATTTGTGCAAAATTTGATCCCAATCTGTTCAGTACTTTTCGAGATCCTTCCGGACAAAGCAAAGCAAACAGATAAACAGACAAAAAAAATTCTAACTATATTTTCAGCTTCGGTATCTTATGTAGAACACCCAGCGAGTATTTTTTTGTTAATATTTCCAATGTACAGTTTTGGCTTTTCTATCATTTTATTATATGTGTAGATATATTTTTGA
This sequence comes from Miltochrista miniata, assembly GCA_933228765.1. Taxonomy (NCBI): domain Eukaryota; kingdom Metazoa; phylum Arthropoda; class Insecta; order Lepidoptera; family Erebidae; genus Miltochrista; species Miltochrista miniata. The sequence continues at coordinate 438,534 of OW121778.1, forward strand.
AATATAGGTATAATTATGTATATCAGTGGTCTGGATATCGTAGCAAACACAGGATTTAATTTTTCTCTATCGGGCCTCCAAAATATTTAGCGTGATAATGTAGCCGGTGTGTAAAACCGATCTCTTACTAATATTCCTGCAACGTTTTAGTTTAATCAATCCACATACTTACATATGGCACTACCCTGTGCCTAGTTCCTAGGATATTTAGCGTGATAATATATAGCCTATTTAAAGATCCTACCTCTAGATTGCTCTTTAAGTAAAAGATTAATTAAAATTATTCAGTCCTTTCTCTATTTTGCAAAAATATACAGAAAGATTTTCATTGTTCTCTGCCGAGCTCCTAAAATATTTAGCGTAATAATATATTGTCTGAGTGTAAAACCTAACTCTTACTAATATTCCTGCTACGTTTTAGTTAAATCAATCCACTGGTTAACAAATTTCATTGCTCTCTGCTTAGCCCCTAGGATATGTAGCGTGATAATATATAGCCTATTTTAAGACCCCACCCCTAAGAGATATTTGTGCAAAATTTGAACCAAATCTGTTTAGAACTTTTCGAGATCCTTCCGGACAAAGCAAAGCAAACAGACAAACAGATAAACAGACAAACAGACAAAAAAATTTCTGACTATATTTTTGGGTTCGGTATCTTGCGTAGAACACCTAGCAAGTATTTTTTTCTTAATATTTCCAATGTACAGTTTTGGCTTTTCTATCATTTTATTATATGTATAGATGTAAATAAAGATAGCAGGCATATGACACATACATTTTACGTAATCACGCGCACGCGGTTCGCGGCAACACTGATTGAACGCTTGGTTTACCTGCTGGGAGCGTTCCGACTAGTACTGATTTTTAAATGTGTGCGTGACGCGCGGCTCGTTCTGACGCGACGCGTCCGTAGGCACTGCGCACGCACACAAGTATACCGCTCTCGGTACCTTTGATATAATTTTGTTTGAAGATGCCTAACTCTATTAAACTCTGGTGCTGTGGCCAGGTCGGAAACCGGATTGGAGAGGATTCATTAAATTGTTTCTGATCAGAAATGCACCAAGTAGATCATGTACAAGGCGTTTAATTACTTTGGAGAGGAATGGTAGTATTGAAATGGGCCGATAATCGGAAAAACAGGAAGGGTTTTTATTTTTGGGTAGAGGAATTATTTCAGCTGCTTTCCAGAGTGAAGGGAAGACACCAGAGGATAGTGAGGAATTCAGGATATAACAAATGACCTCATCAAGGATGGGTAGGATCATATTACGGCTCACACCATCATTTCCAACGGCATTAGATGAGATTGACATAATACTCCTCCTAACACCACAGGCAGTGATCTGATTAAAGACAAATGGTGAGTATTGGGGGGTTGACAGGGACGAGAGATGATTAATAGTTTGAGTCTTAGTTGTCTTACTGATATTAGACGAGGCGGTAAAATGTTGATTTAATAGATCAATATTTAAGTTCTTAGGCTGTGCATCGAAACGCGATTTTCCCACTCCCATTGTTTTAAGAAATTTCCAGACTTTGGATGGATCGCTATTTTGAACAGATTTGTGAATGTGCTGGCGTTGTGCATCCCTACACACCTTATTGCAGTGATTACGTATACGAATATAATTCTCTCGGTTTGCGTCGGTTGGCTTAATCTTGTATTTAAATTTGGCCGCCGCTTTCTTAGACATAAGCCTGCGGATATCATCTGTCAGCCAAGGAGATGGAGCATGTTTGATTTTGACAGGTCGCATAGGAGCATGTTTATTATACAGCTTTATTAGGCTATCGGTGAAGTACCCTACCTGTTCATTGATCGTACCACACGCATAGAGTGGAGACCAATCAATGTTTGCGGCATCTTCGCATAAAGAGGCCTCGTCAATACCACCAAAATTACGCTGCATTAAAATCTTGGGCTTGTCTTTTGGAGGCTACCATACTACAGGTACCTGCCGGAAGCCGTACTTGAAAACGACCGCGCAAAGCTCTACTGAAACCGGTCCGTCATTACGGACAGGACTATTCTAGCGAATAAGCCTGATATCGTGCTAATGGACCGGTCAGAGTCCCAGGTGTTTCTTGTGGATATCACCATCCCCTATGCCGAGAACCTCATACGAGCCGAAGCAGATAAGAAAAGAAAGTATCTGGACCTGGCGCATGAGGTTACCGATATGTGGAGGGTGATGTCCACAGAAATAATCCCGGTTGTTATATCGGTCAATGGTCTGATCCCAAAGAGCCTCCCAGACCATCTTAGGATGCTCGGGATTAGTGGGAACGCGGTGGTAGCTGGGATGCAGAGGGCTGCCTTGCTTGACAATGCCCGAATAGTTCGTCGGTTTCTTTCCCAAGCGCCCTGATGCCTCGGTCGACTGTTGCTGACCTTGCCGAGGTAGTTTTGCCGTTTGCCTCAAATCTAGAGGTAAACGTGATGTAGCCCCATCTACATAATAATAATAATAATAAATTTTATTTCGGAAAAAAATTATCCATTTGAGTTAGTATACAAAACTTACAAACTATGTTAGTAAGTAGTATTTATACAAATCTATACTAATATTATAAAGAAGTAAAGTTTGTGTGTTTGTTAAATTTAAGAAATGCTTTATTATTGTTATTCAATTTTATGACCTTTTTGGAGCAAGCTCTTATGGGTTTGATAGTTTTAGTAGGACTGTTGGTTTTAGTTGGACGAACCACATATTTATTATAATCTATCATTGTTTTCTTCTGATATGTAGATACAACTGCACTTCTTCACCTCGCAAATTTATTAAGTTATTATTTATATCTAACAGCCTTATCTGTATGCAGCTTATATTGGTTTGATTTATCGGAAAGTAGATTGCGTTTTTCGGAATTTCTATAATCCTGTATCCAGGTGGAACATTAAGTGCAAATTCGTGTAAGATGTGTGTTCTTCAAAGGGGGTCTTAGAAGGTTTTTACAGGGTCGGCAGCGCGAGTGTGGCACCTCTGGTGTTGCAAACGTTCATAGGCTGCGGTGACCACCGGTCCTTCTGGTGGGCCGTATGCTTGTCTGCCACCTTAGTGGTATAAAAAAAAAAAAAAAAAAAAATGTGACTGGATTGACCGTTTATATAGGAACCGCTAACTATGTCACATTCAATCCTTATGACAGTCGTAGGCAAAATGTTAACTGGAAACTCTGATACATGGTATTTATTTGCCTCAAAGATCTGCTTTTTAAATCCCAATAAACTTCCAAATGTATCTTCTTTAGTAAAATCTATAGTTGATGTACAAAATAACACCGTTTTTAAGGTGTTGTTATTACATTGGAGTTTTATGGATGCATCTTTTATATCAGTTTTTAAATAGTCACTAATATCTTGTAATTCATAAGTTCCTTTAGGTATCTCAATAACATTTTTAGAACCATAGTATAATTTATTGTTTGTATTATCGAAATTTGGAATAGAATTATATGTAAAATGTAATAATGCACATTCATACTCCTCAGCTAATGGCAACGTGTCTGAATAATAGGTAGATAATATCGATGAGTTTCCAGTTATCGATAAGGTGAGTGACATCTTGCAAATGATGGAAATGAAAGAGTGATATAAGATTTATAGTATTTTTATTTAAAGTATTATAATTATAATAAAGATTTATAGTATTTAATCCAAAAAGTATGCAAATTACTTAAACACATATGTCCACAAACTATCGTGTTAAATTGTTGATATCTATCATAGTTATAATGAACATCACAGTTCTTAAAATATAATATTAATTCTCTTGGCGGTTTTAAATCACCATAGCTATCAAAATATTCACAATAATTATTTATTTTAACATAAGCTACCCAATGCGTTCCATCATTTCTCGAATTATCTAGGTAAACTATAGCACATTCAATTCGTTTTGGGGTTTTTGGTAACTGATCCCTCATATAAACTCCTCGAAAGTGGGGAATACAATAGTCATACTTCTGAATATCGATATTAGTTAAAGCGCGATTAGGTAGCTGATCAATTAGTTTTTTGAAGGATTTATAAACAATACCTGACCTTGCTTATGTGGTTTAAAAAAAATTTTGCCTATTGCTATAGCCTCCATAGTTTTATTATGACGTTTAGTTTCTTGTAATTTTTTCTGACCATGTTTATAGTCATTCACAGTTTTTGCAATACCAGCTGCACCACCAGCTAATGCTCCTAAAGCAGATAAACCAGCAAAAATTGGGATTAAAGGTAGAATGCCTCCAGTTTTTGGTATGGGTATCATTCGAGGTACTCGAACTTTTGGAATGCATGGAACTAATTTTCTGGCAGCCATATAAGCTACATTTATTAATGACTTATTATCTTTAGGTGAGAGTTTCTTGATTTTTCTTTTTATTTTTCTAACAAAGTTATTAAAGGTCTTAACACCAGCACCAGACTTCAATTTAGCTTTCATAACTTTGTTTACTATCCACGAACTAATCTTTTCCCCTGTTCGAGCATCTTTTGCTTTAAGTCTTTGTTTAGCCATATCTATAAGACGTAAGTCGGCTTTTTGACGGTTAGGCAAGTCTGTGTAGTTTGCGTATGCGATATCGTGATGCATACAAGCTTCGTCTAACTTATTTACACCTTTACACCACGTAGTAATCGTTTCGAAAGCTTTGTTCCTGGTCCACAATAGTTATAACCGGGTATGTGTAGTTCGAACGGTAAATGATTAATGATATTGTTTATTAGTCCACCACCTTGCATTATCCAAAGGATAATGAATATACTTTAAAATTACATATCACTTATTCCACTATTGCAGTCTTATCAATCCAACTGTTCTCTTTGTTATTTAAACCCAACCATTTTACAAACAGTTTGTTTCCTTTCTTTTTTAATACCTTTTCTATCAAATAGACACCAGGGCAGGACGACTTTTGAAGCTCTTGTTCGTAAAAAGTTCCTAATATGACTTGTTTTTGATTATCTTCGATGCGATATGTTATTGGTACAGTGTTATTTATCTTTTTTATAGTAAATAATTCTGTTGACCAGTTAGGAGTGTATCCTTTCTCAAATATATGTTTGTACTTACTAATTCGAACTTTGTCACCAATTATAAACTTTGAACGACATTTTTGGGCTACCTTTATCATGGAATTCGTAATATTATTTTTAATGTCCGTTTCATTAAACTTATTAACATTAACAGGTGCAAATTTAATAGTACGATGTTTTGTGTTGTTATATGTCTTCACAATACCGTTCAAGCCACCATCTATCCACTTATAGTGTCCGTTCAAGCTAAAGTATTTGTCCAATTTATTTTTAATTGTTTTAATAACTCGTTCTACAATTGAAGCCTTTTTGGTTGAAAATGTAGAGTAGTGATTAATATTATAGTTCTGTAAAAGCTTTTGAAATGTAGAATTATAGAACTCGGTACCCATATCAGTTTGCAGATGAGTTGGTATCCTGTGATTAGTAGAAAGTAATTTTTCAAATGCAAGAGAGACCTCATGTTTGGATTTAGTTTTTAATGGTTCCACCCAAACGTACTTTGAGAAGCAGTCAATAACTATTAAAATATAGTTATATCCTTTATTAAAGGTTTTTAGGTTTTGCATATCAGCTAAATCTGCTTGCCACAAATCATCAATACCTTTTAAAATTACAGATCGTCGAGGAAAATTTTTTCGTGCTGTTTTATGTATTTCATTGACGACTTGTTGTTTTGTCATTTTAACAAACTTTAAGGTCTATGTTTTTCGATCTTTTAATATAGATTGAATTGCGTCTTGAACTAGTTTATCAACTGCTTTTCTTGTGTAAAATTTGCTTTCCAAATGAGTGTCTATCTCAGACATTATTGTTTTTAAAGCTTTCTCTATGTGGTTTTGAACACTATTTGGAATAGAACTTTGCAATTTTCGTAAGTCATTGATTAGCACACCTTTAAATTCATCTACATATGCTTTATTTAGTGCATCATCTGCGTCTTGAGGAGGATTGACACCTTTTAGCCTCGATGTCTTCAAGTCATAATCTCCATAATCAGATTTTATTAATGCGTTACCATTAAAATTAAGTATTTCCGATATACACATTCGCTTATGAATATAATGTCCAAATTTGTCTACATTCATATTAAAGGTGTATTATGTTGAACGGTATATAGTAAAATGACACACATACAATATTAGAAGATTTATTTATTTAATAATTTTGCGTTCACGTAGTTCTTCAATAATAGATATTATTTCATTGTCTAGTCCTGTGTTACCAGCATCTCGAGAAGCAATTAATAACTTTAATCTATCAACCAATTCATTGGGATCATCCCAATATACAAAATCTGTGTTTTTTCCACATTTTTGTTAAAGGTAATCCTTTTCCTACTTTCTGTCTACAACTTGGACTTCTACTTTCTTGATCGAAAAGTGGTTTAATAACTTGCAAATATTTTTGTCCTTTATTACTTTTAATTGGTTTTTTTTGAATTGAAATCACGACGATGTGCATTCGTTACAAGTAACATTGCCTTATAATTTTTTTTGTCATAGTCATTAACCAAGCTCAGATCAATGTCCTTTTTTAACAGTAACTCTCGCAACCCAGGTGTACTTTCATACTTGTGTCCGGCTACAGTAATAACTTTAGCCCCCATAGTTATGTTAGAGGAACCCATCATCAACTTTCCACGTTCATTTCTTATACCAAACGGTACATCTGATAGTACTTGTGAAGATAACGACCAAGATGATGCATTTGGATTAGTACCGACTAATGACTGAAATGAAGAGTCCGATGAGGGTTCCGATTCGTTACTAGCAATACTGATATCATCTGTTTCTTTCATATCTTGGTCTTGTGGTTCTTGCGGTTCTACTTTTTCCTCCTTTTTTGTTAGAGCTAAGTGGTTATTAGTGTTGGTTGGACTTAAAAAGCACAATTAAGTTAGCATTATCTCTAACAAGTTGTTTAGGTATTTTGGTATAAGTTTGATTTAAATAAAAAACAGTCAATCAATTTATGTCTTCCCATGGCAAAATAATCACGCATATTACTTTGATTTTCACATGCTTCATCGTCAAAAATAATCACAGAATTAGGTTTTGCATCTGAAATCTTCAAAACGTCATCATTTGCTTGATATTTCTGGAGAGTGATACCAGGTACCCTTCGTAAAACCTTTTCTAAAAAGATGTACTTCGGTTGATGTAGAGTTTTAGAATACACATAAACATTCAGAAATGTCAATCCATTTTCGTGCAATAGAAGACCAATCAATAAGTTAGTTTTTCCACAATTTGATGGTCCGCAAATGATGCATCGTACAGTGTTCGGTAATAATTCTCCATGACGTAACTTGTTTTTTGTCAAATCGTCGCAGATTGTATTGACTTGCAACGATTGTGTTTGTTTAACGAATTTCATGTTTGCTATGCAATACTGATGGATTCGTAGTGAAAAGATGAATTTATAACATAAATATTTATAACTACAAGTAGTCGAGCCAAACTGGTTACAGAAAACGTCGTAGGTTATAAATGGTAAATTCTGTCTCATCTGGAGCGAGGTGTGTCGCAGAGCGACAGGAGGGACAGAATGCCTAAGTCTACATCTGACGACTGTGCTATTAGTGTGGAAGCGCAAATGCACACTGCTGATTTCGATGACAAAAATATTATTGGGCTATTCTACTCCACTGGGAGTGACAGAGGCGAACGAAAGTGAGTCGATGGAGCGGAAAGCGGAGTAGAATGCCCAATAATATACTACTAGCATACAGTCGAGTCCTATGGAAAGAGAACATTTGTGTGTATGAGCAAATATGATACACAAAAACTACATGGCTAATTGACGGTAGTCTTCTAGTTGGCGGCCTTATGATGTGCCTCATCTCGCTCCGCTTGTAGAACTCGGGGCTACTTTAACTCTAAATTTTGTTAATTTTCATGTAACTTCTTCGTGAACGGTTGCGCTGTGGCCGCTGTGGGTGCTCCATCGCCAGCGCAGCGGAGAAGCAGAGCGCGGGTCGACAGCGGCTTGCGCGAGCACTGGTGTGAAAACTAACAGCGTGCGGCACGGGCGGCGCGGTCACTAGCAGATTATGTTGTGCCGGAGCTACGGGAGGCGTATCCTCATCGAGCTGCTGGGTAGTTATGAAGATCGACGTGCTACGAGGATGGACCTTGCAAATTACAGGTCACGTAGTCCTTTTCTTTTTCCATTAAGTAGGTCGTTGAGATGACGATGGGGTTAGACCCTCATGTGAGTAGATTCTTTAAAGACTTACCTGACAAATGATGATGAAGGAGTAAGACCTTCACGCGAGTGAGTGAGTGTAGTATGCGAATTACTCTGGCCGCGCGCAGATTCATGCTAGCCATGGGTCTTTATAGTGACCTACGTCGTCAAGCCGTAAGGAAAAGCCTACAGCATAGGGTTCTTTGAAAGGGGTCTTTGAAGGTTTTTACAGGGTCGGCAGCACGGGAGTGGTGGCGCCTCTGGTGTTGCAAGCGTTCATATGCTACGGTGACCACCAGTCCTTGTCTGCCACCTTAGTGGTATAAAAAAAAAGTGCCGAAGGTAGGCATTTTCTGGTTCAATTCATACCATTATCTGAAGTGGGTACAGGATGGAAGTCCCACTACCTGGCCGGATGGAGGCTTTAGGTTGAGTTAAGAGTATTGCATACTGAACTCGCCGATTTCGATTTAATTGAGTACCTATTGTGATCAGCAATACTCAAGAGATCAAAATAATCAAGAGTAAAAAAATAGCAGAGACACAGCAATAGGCTCACCACCTATTGCGTGGGACATAAAACCATAAGGTGAAATGTGGGCGTATACTGTGCCTCTGCCTATGGGAGCGTGACTGTGTGTATGTGTTTGTATGTATGTATTGTGATCAGATTTAATAAGCGTTGCGAACTGTTTAGAATAAAATAATGCAGACTTAATATGTCGAGTTTATTTAGCTGATGCCCGACTCTTCGGTCAGGAAGGTCGAGCAAAAGATTCTGTACTTTGGATAAACTGTTGTTTCAGATGCTGTAAATGTTTGCGATGCTTCACACGAGGACGTGTGAGTCGTCGTGATGGCCGTGTCGCAGAACTAACATCACAGCTGGAGGTGCACTGCTGACGTCATCCGGTGAGACTGTTCCTTTTCTTTCTGAAGCGAATCGCCAGGATTCGCGACCTTTGTGTGCCTCTTTCACGTTCTACAGATTCGTGAGTCGATTTATGTATGAACCTCTGCCGCTATACAAAGTCACGCTTTTGTTATGGGGAAGACTGGTTGAAGAGGTCACGTATGCCTGAGCCACGTCTGTTTAGGCTGGTTCAAAAGGGTACGTGCGCCTGGGCCACGTCTTTGTTGGTCAGACTGGTTGGAGAGGCCGCGTAAGCCTAGACCACGTCTGGTTTCCAGCGGGAGTAAGTGGGACTGCGCCGCCTCTTTCTGCGAGCAGGTCATGCTCGCGAAGGAGGCGGCGGGCCGGGTGCGGGAGAGAACTCTTCCACCCGAGTTCCGCAGTCGGCGCCCTGGGCGCCGCCGACGTGTCTTCGCCGAGGACTATCGGCCTCCATGACCGGGGGTCTGAGGACGGTGAGAGGGCCGCTCACCGTCCTTACAGAAGCAGGCCCATGACGGCAGCGTGACGTGAGCACTCACGCACGCCCCCCCTTAGAAGCGGGGTCACACCCGAAATCCCCCATAGACGCGGGATTGCACCCGAACCACCCCCTGGGCGAGGCCGCATTGGCGGCCGTAGGTCTGTTGGGAGTCACGGGACATCCTTCCTGAGGGCTTACCCGGGGCTCTCAACCATAGGCTGTTGGGCGGTACGTGAGGTTTTTTAGTCGGTAAGAGTCCGGCATAGCATCCTACGAGGATTTTCCCTCACGTTAAAAAAAAAAAAAAAAAAAAGACCACGTCTGGTTGGACTGGTTGAAAAGGTTACGTGCGCCTGGGCCACGTCTGTGTTGGTTGGACTGGTTGAAGGGGCCGCGTACGCTTGAAATGTGTACGTGCGCCCGGGCCACGTCTGTGTTGGTCGGACTGGTTGAAGGGGCCACGTACGCTTGAAATGTGTACGTGCGCCCGGGCCACGTCTGTGTTGGTCGGACTGGTTGAAGGGGCCGCGTACGCTTGAAATGTGTACGTGCGCCCGGGCCACGTCTGTGTTGGTCGGACTGGTTGAAGGGGCCGCGTACGCTTGAAATGTGTACGTGCGCCCGGGCCACGTCTGTGTTGGTCGGACTGGTTGAAGGGGCCACGTACGCTTTAAATGTGTACGTGCGCCCGGGCCACGTCTGTGTTGGTCGGACTGGTTGAAGGGGCCGCGTACGCTTGAAATGTGTACGTGCGCCCGGGCCACGTCTATGTTGGTCGGACTGGTTGAAGGGGCCGCGTACGCTTGAAATGTGTACGTGCGCCCGGGCCACGTCTGTGTTGGTCGGACTGGTTGAAGGGGCCGCGTACGCTTGAAATGTGTACGTGCGCCCGGGCCACGTCTGTGTTGGTCGGACTGGATGAAGGGGCCGCGTACGCTTGAAATGTGTACGTGCGCCCGAGCCACGTCTATGTTGGTAGGGCTGGTTGAAGAGGCTGCGTATACCCAGGCCACGTCTACTTAGACTGGTTAAAAGAGGTACGTACGCCTGGGCCACGTCTTTGTTGAAGGTTGGACTGGTTGGGAAGGCCTCGTAAGCCTGAGCCATGTCTGTGTGTTGCGCTAGCTAGTTTAAGAGGCCTCGGATGCCTCAACCCGTTTCAAGTACTATTTGGTTTAAAGGGCTTAGTACGCCCGGCTTATTGGGAAAGGAAGTTAAGTTCACAATTTCTGTCAGGAATGGACGAGCGATCATTAACGCATTCTTAAATTTCTACAGGTGTTTCGCCCGAGGACGTGCGATAGTCAGGGTTGGCCGTGACGGCACACTTCAAATGTGATCCTAATGACAAGTGACATTGACAGGTGACATAACACCGAGCGCTGGAGGGGCGGCCACGCACGACATATCAGGACGTCGTCAGTCGAGTCTCGGTCATTAATGGTGCAACGATCGACCGGTGCGCACGCGCCCACGTGCTCTGGTGGAATGTTATAACAGTGTAGATTTAGTTAGTCCTAGGAGGTTCTTTGTGTTTAGTGTTAGTTATACGATTGACTAAATGAGTGTTAACTAAACCACGCATTATTTCTTTATACCACGATTCCTGGTTTCCTCGCCGAACTACCTACAAAGTGATGGTTACATCGGAATGTAGCAACGTGCCACCTGACACCACTCAATCCTACATATACATATATATATATATATAATGATACATATTTATAACATATATACATACATAACTAAATAGCATTATACAAGTCATTGAATACATAATGTTTTTCTAATCTTTGTAAAGCTCGCGTACTTTTTGTTGAAATGTAAACCGATTGGTGCATGTCCTGACCTCCGAAGGAAGTGCATTCCAGAGAAGAGTTGATTGCACTACGAAGGAAGAATGATTCATGGTTGAAGTATGAGAAGGGCAGAGAAGAAGACGATTGTTCGAAGAACGCAAATTTTTATCGTGATTAGAACAGAGTAATTTGAAATGAGATGTCAAGTAAGAAGGAGCATTAGGGTAGTTCAGTAATGAAAATAACATACTGACCGCACGCAAATTGCGACGCTTTCGTATAGGCAAGCAACCTAACTCGGAACGATAAGCCGATACATGATCGTACTTTCTAAGATTGTAAACGAATCGAATGCAATTGTTGAGAAGCCGATCGAGTTTATTGAGCAGATTTGCATTCAGGTCGAGATAGCACACATCACCATAGTCTATGATGGGAAATAAAAGAGTCTGTACAAGCATTGCCTTGGATTTCGGTGGTAAAAAGTTCTTAAGCCGATAAAAGGCACGCAGCGTACCGGTAATCTTCTGGCAAACGCTAGTAAGCTGAGGTCTGCAATTGAATGTATCGTCGAGTTGTAGGCCTAAATTTTTCACATTAAGAGTAACTGGAATAGTTTTAGTGTTGTAAGTTATTGACGGCAAATTCACATCTTTCAGTCTACTCATCATTGGACTACTTCCAATTATGATGCCTCGACACTTGTCAGGATTAACAGTTAGTCCAAAACGGTCGCACCAGTGTCCCATGGCATTTAAATCATTGTTTATTTTCGTCACGGCTTCTAGAATATTATCCACCCTTGCCTGGCTATACAACTGTAGGTCGTCTGCATACAGGTGATGCGCACACTGAAGCTCTTTAGTCAGGAGATTAATGAACATGTAAAATAGAAGAGGAGATAAAATACCGCCTTGGGGAACACACACCAGCATCTAGTGTGCACCAACTTGATGATTTCTCATCAATGCGAACCGACTGCTGACGACCCCGAAGATAAGATGAGAACCAATCCAGTTCGTCAGGTGAAATTTTCAGATGGGCAAGGATAGACAAAGGATATCGTGATTAACACAATTAAAAGCGTTAGAAAAATCTACTAGGATCAGTACAGTCACTTCACCCCTCTCCATTCCCGCCCTAATATCACCCGTTACTTTTAAAAGAGCTGTTGTTGTACTGTGACCCAACCTGAAACCTGACTGTAGTGGGCTCAAAATGTTATTGAGCCTCACATATCTGCTCAGCTGACTATGCACACAGGATTCTAGGACCTTCGACAGAAAAGGGAGGATGGAGATTGGGCGAAAGTGACTAGGCAAAGAAGGTCGGGAAATTTTTGGGAGGGGACAAACGTAGGCCTTACGCCATGCGCTAGGAAATTGACGTGAATCAAGAGAAAAGTTAACGATATAGGAAATAGCAGGAAGGAGTTGATCAAGAATAGTTGTGATCATCCGGCGACTAATATTGTCGCAACCAACTGCTTTTGATGTTATGGACATCACAACTTTTTGGATTTCACCTGGCGTGACTGGAGAAAATAGAAAATGATCATAATCGGGTTTGGCAAGCCTGGCCACAAAGTCAACGGTTAGACTCTTGGTTAGGTCATCAATTTTATTAGAAGTGGAGAAATGGTGATTAATGACATCCAACTCAAGTGTACCCGGTAACTCCATCTGCCTTGACCTACCAATTCCCAACGACCGGAGAAATTTCCATACATCAGCGGGTGATGAGGAAGATATGTTAGTAAAAATATTTTATTATTATCCTATGCACAGGGGATAATGTTTCAAAGGGGAAAAAAGGGGGAAAATAAAGGGACAAATTTCATTTTACTATGTTTCTGCGTCTTGTGAGAGGGTGTAGGTGTGAGTGGATATGTGTGTGTATATTTGTTAGTGAGTATAATAATATGTGTATGGTGAGTGTGTGTGTGTTGGGTTTATGTGTGGTGCGTGAGTAAGGTTTCGGTTTGCTGGTAGTCTAATTGTTGGAGCCATGCGGTGAGTTTGTGTTTTGTTTCTTGCTTACTAAGTCTTGTTTTTTTTTTTGTTTAACGTGAGGGAAAATCCTCATAGGATGTCATGCCGGACTCTTACCGACTAAAAAACCTCACGCCACGCCTAACAGCCTATGGTTGAGAGCCCCGGGTAAGCCCTCAGGAAGGATGTCCCGTGACTCCCAACAGACCTACGGCCGCCAATGCGGCCTCGCCCAGGGGGTGGTTCGGGTGCAATCCCGCTTCAATGGGGGGTTTCGGGTGTGACCCCGCTTCTAATGGGGGGGCGTGCGTGAGTTGCTCACGTCACGCTGCCGTCATGGTGCTTACTAAGTCTTGATATGCTCTGTGATTAGTTTACTATGTTATAAAGTTTAGAGCTCAAACAATTAAATTGTCTCCTTGCAAAGGAGGTGTTACAGGGTACGCTAGGGTACACTGGCTTTATTTTGCTAAGCTTCAGGTCAGGTTGGGGTACTGTTCGGTGTTTTCTTATTACAGCTTTAAGTATGAAGAGCTGACGCACTGTGAGGACTTCAACGTCTGCGTACAATTGGGTTGTAGGGTATAGGTACGGTTTCTTTGTCATTACTTTTAATATGGCTCTTTGTGCCCTTTCTAGACCGATGATATGGGTTTTTGCTGCTCCACCCCATACCGTGATGCAGTATTGGATGATAGATTGGCTTAGTGCCATGTATACTTTTTTTAGCTTTTCTGGAGGTAAGCTGTGTCTTAGGGTTTTAAAAATGTGTATTAAGCGCCTTGTCCTGTTTATCATGAGTTTTATATGTGTATCCCACTTCAGTGCACTATCTATCTCAACGCCCAAGTATTTTACGGATTGGCTTTGTGCAAGTTCACTGCAGGTACAATTGTTACGTGTCTGTCCGATACTTGTCTGTCCATTTGACTGGCAGTTGCGAAAGGTGCATGTGTGAACTTTAATACAAAAGTCTTGTGGTGGGTTAGATGTTGTTGTTAGAGCAAAGGGTATGTACGTGGATTTTGTTAGGTTTAATGTAAGTAGGTTTGTGTTTAGCCAATTCACAATTTTGGAAAGGGAGTTTTCGGCCCGCTCCCTTACCAAGTGCCAGTTTGGACCTGATATAAGGATCGCTGTGTCGTCAGCGTAGGTGTAGATTTTGGTGTGCGGTAGTGAAATCGTGCATAGATCGTTTATGTAAACTTGGAATAGAGTAGAACTTAATATACTCCCTTGCGGAACGCCGTACGACGGTGTTCGTTCATGGCTCATATAGTTACCTAACTTCACAGTTTGTTTTCTGGAGTGCAGATAGTCTTTGAAGATGTTGAAGGGTGTCCCTCTCACTCCTATTTTTTCGGGTTTTGCGAGAAGCTTTGGGACAGAGACTGTGTCGAACGCTTTAGAGAGGTCAAGGAATATGCAGAGGCATTTTACTCTGTAGTCAAGGTTTTTTACAATTGCATCCGTTAGGTCATGGACGGCGTCTTCTGTTGAAATACCTCTGCGGAAGCCGTATGGGTTTTCCGCCAATATATTTTCTTTGTTGAGGAAGGCTATTACAGCGTTATTAAGGCTCGTCCGAGCGCACGAGGCAGCGGCACTTTCGGTGTTTTGAATCGGCGGTTCAGCTGTGTACGTGCGGCACTCACACGTAGACAATTCTCTCAGCGACAGTCGCTCTGTTTGGTCGCAACGCAACATTAGGCAACTTAAAAATTTCAAAAAATATTAGTATTTTTATTGAGACGAATGGCTCGAAAAGATCATGACTACTTTTTATATTATGAAGTACGTTTAGATGAGTTTAAATACAATGGACCGTATTAATATGACACGGACATTTGTTATTCTTTTACAAAGCGCCATCTGATCCCAAAGTGCAGTACTAGTGCTAGGCAGCAGATATTAATAGGTACTTTTATAGGTACATACATACATATGTATGTACCATACATATATATAGACACGCCTTAACGCTGAAAGGATCGGCAGAGGCACATACACATTTCACCTAGTCTTTAGGGTTCCGTACTCAAAGGGTAAAAAACAGGACCCCATTGCTGAGACACGGCTGTCCGTCAACAGGAGTTGAAATTTCACAGATTATGTATTTCTGTTTTAACAACAAATTCAAATTACAGAAAAATAATAAATTTTAAGGCAGGCTCTCATTCAACAAACGTATTTTTTGTTTGGGGTGCTGGGTAGGACAACCTCCACGTGGTGCATCCTGGTAACGTGGACGACGATGTGGGCTTCATGCGAGGCGCACGTCGTCGCCCACGGCCAATAGTCCACCAAGGAGGGGGGGCCGTTATGGCCGGTTTGGAGTTCTCCGCATGCGCTCCGTTATGCAGAGCGTACTTAGCGGAGAAGAATCTGGCCATGGCTTCAGGGCTTTTGAGCCTATTGAGACCTCTAATAATGTTAGTGTAAGAAATAATTTCGAGTTTAACAACAATATAATAACTAGTAGTCTAAACTTAGTACACCAAAATATTGAAGGCATATCCAACAAACTACTGCAAATAGACCTTTATATCAAGGAACACAATATTCATGTCTTTTGTATTACAGAGCATTGGTTGGAAAGTCATGAATTAATGTTTAACAGTGAATTTTACTCACTGAACAGTGCGTTCACAAGAAAATATGCTATTCGGGGTGGCTCGCTAATATTTGTTTCTAATAATATAAACTGTAAAGAACGTAAAGATATTGTGGCCCTTTCTATTGAGCGCACTGCGGAATTATCATGTGTTGAGTTTGAGCAACTCATTGTCCTTTGTGTCTATAGCCCGCCAGATAGCGATTATAATTTGTTTGAAGAAGTAATGGAAAATGTATTGAAGCACTTGTGCACTAGTAAGAAACGTATTGTGGTGTGTGGTGATTTTAATGTTGACATACTTGTAAATTCGACGAAACGTACTAGTTTTATTAATTTATTTAGTTCCTTTGGCTTACAAAACTTATTTTGTGAGCCAACTAGAATCACCTCACATTCTGCGAAATGTATCGATAATATGTTTAGCAACTGTGAACCACTGGCAAAAGAAATAATAAGTAACTTTCCATCAGATCACCTTGGGCAGAAAGCTTCGTTTCCCATTGATATAACGGCTAAATTAAACAAAATTTCTTGCAGGCCAATGAGTACATGTCGCCTAGCACAATTTAGTGAAAAAGTTTCTGCAAAGGTTGCCAATCTTAACGTTAATGAGGAAGATCCAAACGGCCTATACAACTCCTTATTTAATACCATTCAGTTTGCGTACTATAACATTTTCAAATCAAAAACCTTTTATAAAAATAAAGGCATGCAATTGTGTGATTGGGCAACTACTGGTATATACAAGAGTAGGGCGAAGTTATATGAGTTATATGGTATGAAGCAATTTAATTTTGATCCTGCTTTTATTCAGTATGTTAAACTTTATTCAAAAACCTTTAAAAAGGCATGTGCTGCTGCCAAGTCATTACATTTAAGTCGGAAGATTAAACAGTCGAACAATAAGGTAAAAATGACATGGAATATAATTAATTCTGAAACCGGACGCCACAAAACTCGTGACCATGACATTGAATTGATTGTTAATAATAGAGTGATTAATAATAGTTTAGATGTAGCACAAACCTTTAATAATTTTTTTATAGACATACCCGTGACTACAACGAGCTCCTTAAATTCTTGCCCAGTTAAAGCTCAACGAATGCTTAGGGGCAGCGTGGACCACTGTAGAGTCTCATTTAGATTTAAATATGTGAATCCCAACGATATCGTTAAAGTATTTAAGTCGCTTAACTCAAAAAATACAGCAGACTTGTGGGGTTTTTCTGTGAAATTAATGCAGTCAATTATTTTAATTATATCTCCTCATCTAGCTGCAATATTTAATATATGTGTTGATAAAGGCGTGTTTCCAGATTTAATGAAACACAGTAAAGTGATACCTCTTTTTAAAGCCGGATCCAAAACAGACCCTGGTAACTTTAGACCTATTTCAATACTGCCTGCCATTAGCAAAATTTTTGAGAAAATTATACTGCAGCAATTACAATCACATTTTAGTTCAAATATGTTACTACACAACGAGCAGTATGGGTTTACAAGAGGTCGTTCTACTACTGACGCAGGAGTGACACTTATAAAACATATATTCAGCGCTTGGGAAAATCGACAGGATGCTATCGGGATATTCTGCGATCTGTCCAAGGCTTTCGACTGCGTTGATCATAACACTTTATTACGAAAAATAGATCATTATGGTATAAGGGACTCTGCAATGGATCTTGTTGCCTCCTATCTTAAAGATCGAATGCAATATGTTGACATTAATGGAAGTCGGTCCTCTGGAGCTTCTGTAGCTATGGGTGTGCCGCAAGGATCAATTCTAGGACCTTTTTTATTTTTAATTTACATCAACGATTTACCTTTCTATGTACAGAACTTGTGCGATGTTGTTCTATTTGCTGATGATACATCACTTATTTTTAAAGTTGATCGAAATCCAAGTACTTTTGACAACGTAAATAGTGCACTAGCCCAAGTTGTAGATTGGTTCACAACCAATAATTTGCTATTGAACGCTAAAAAGACAAAATGTATTAGATTTACCATGCCCAATGTCAAAAATTATGAAACAAATATAACATTGAACAGTAACACCCTTCATCTTGTAGAATCAACCGTATTCTTGGGGATCACTTTAGATAGTAAATTACAGTGGACTGCCCAAATATCGTGTCTAGCAGCAAAACTCAGTTCGGCGGCTTTTGCCGTTACCAAGATCAGACAGCTCACTGATGTCCAAACAGCCAGGCTGGTTTATTTTAGTTATTTTCATAGCGTCATGTCTTACGGCATTTTGCTGTGGGGCAAGGCAGCAGATATACAAATAATTTTTGTACTTCAGAAAAGAGCTATACGTGCAATTTATAAATTAAATGCTCGAGAATCGCTTAAAGAGAAGTTTAAAGAAATAGGAATTTTAACGGTTGCATCGCAATACATATTTGAGAACATCATGTCTGTTAAAAAGAACATACATCTATATCTTAAGAACAGTGACGTACATTCAATAAATACTAGAAATAAGCATGAATTGATTGGAAAGGTTTTTCGATTACATAAGGTACACGACTCATTCGAAGGACTTGGTGTACGCCTATTCAATAAAATTCCTTTAAATATTATGAACCTTCCTTTATATAGATTCAAAAGGGAAATCAAGACACATCTTTTAAAAAGGGCATACTATACTATTGATGACTATTTTAATGATACAGAGACATGGACATGAGTTGCTTGCTCCTCACTTAATTAGGCGCGATTGTAAATGTCGCTTGTGTAGACAAAATTGTTGATCTTTATTGCATGACAAACGAATGTACTAAGACTATTTGAAAAGAGTGGCCGTGAGTTTTCTTGCCAGGTTCTTCCTCACAGGCTCTACCTATTGCTTTGCGAATCTGGCAGTAAATGTAAATGTAGAAGCAAAAATTTTGACGTTCATAAGTGTTACTTTGTAACCTAAATGAATAAAGATATTTTCATTTTCATTTCATTTCATTTCATTTCATTTCAGAACTCCCAGGGCGACGAGTACTTCGCCACTGAGCGATCAGAGACGAAGTACACGGTCCCATGGGGACCATCGTTCGGCCGAGCCGTAACCCCGTCTGGTAACAGACGGGCACGGTGGCTCTTTGGAGTTGCGAGGAAGAAAACCTCTATAAAAAATTACCCCAAATCTCACGCTCTAACGCCCGGCAATTTGATGTATCGCTGGGGGGAACTCAGTGCCTAGGGCGTCACTCCCACCTTCCCACCCTTCCCATCCTCACATCCTCTCCCAACCTCCCCACTCCCACCCTTACGTCGGCGGACGCAAAACGCAACAAAATAATCACTATGGAGCAAATTACGACGAAAGTTACTACCCAGGAGCGCACCCGGACAGTGTCCGGGGAATCGCTTGCCATGTCTCGGCATGGCGACCCCCGCCAGGGTTCATCCCTGGTGGTATATGGGAGGGGTCACCATAGTTTAGGCCCAGGGGTGTGCCTTAAAACCACCCCCAGTGACGCGGAGGTCGCGTCAACCCGTGCTGGCTCGGAGATGGAGTCGGCGGTCGACATGGGTACCGAAACCGAGGGTGCCATCGAGGGTAAAAAAGGAAGAGACCCAGGTCGAGCGGCGAAGGCCTGTTCCGTAGGCCTGGGTCGGAAACATCCACAAGTGAGGAGGATCTCCCTCGGAAGGTTGTGGCTACCACCGCGGGTAGAAGTCGGAAGACCGACCTCAACAGAGCGAAAGGGGGTAGAGTAGCAGCAGAGCCGCCGGCGATTGTGCCCCCGCTGCCAAGCGGGAAGGTCACGGAGGTGCCGGCGGCTAAAGAAATCATGGCGGCTCTTGCCCGCATTTCTGGCGCCGTAAAGGGTGCCAAAAATGTGGCCGGTAAGAAGAAGGTTGTGGCGGACGCGGTCACAGGCACCGCCAAAGCGTTGGAGGAGCTCCTCGAGAGGAGTGTCTCCAAGGAGGAGGGGAAGCTCCGGGCTCGGGTTGCGGGCCTGGAGGCGGAGCTTGCCGACTCCCGTAAGCAGCAGCAGCTGATGCGGGAGGAGGTTGACAAGCTGACGCAGCTGGTCCAGGGGGCCGGGGAAGCTCGGGGTGTAAAAACCCCCGCTCCCCGTGCACCACCCAAGACGACACCTTCGATGGTCCAGCTGCTGGAGGCCACCGAGCGACGCCTCGGCGTCCAGGAGGACCGGGCATACCGCCCACCGCTGGCGGCTCCCGTCGGCGCGTCATACGCGACGACGGCTGCACCCAACGGGACTGGTCCCAAGCCGAGGGCCTCCGCCCCCTCCGCCCCCAAGAAGACGGCACCTGGGGGAAGTGGCAACCCCGCTTCCCAAACAGCCAGCGCTCCTGCTGCACCCCAGACTACCTCGAACGAGGGGGTCTGGGAGGTGGTAGGAGCCAAGAAGAAGGCCAATAAGGCCGCCAAAAAGGCGGCGAAGGCCGCCAAGAAGGCGGCAAAAGTCGCCGCTAAAGCGGCAAAGGCGGCAAAGGCCGCCGCGACGAAGGCGCCGAAGAGGCTCCGCGCTCCCCGCTCCACTGCCGTCGTCATTACGGTGACGACAGAGGGCAAGGCGAAGGGCGTGGGGTACGCCGAGGTACTGAGGCAGGCGAAAGCCTCAGTTGACCTCAAGGCCCTCGAGATTGAGGGAGGGCTCCGGTGCAAGGTGACGCGCACCGGAGCGCGCCTCCTCGAGGTCTCCGGCGCCACCAGCGGCCCCAAAGCGGATGCCTTAGCGGCGAAGCTGCGGGAGTCGCTGAATACAGGCGACGTCCGCGTGTCCAGACCCAACAAATGCGCCGCGCTGCGCATTTCGGGTCTGGATGCCGCGGCCACGACGGACGAGCTCATCTCCGCCGTCGTGGAGGCGAGCGGCTGTCCCCGTGATCAGGTGAGGTCAGGCGAAATCCGCTTTGGCCCCACCGGTCACGGGTCGGCAGTCGTGAGCTGCCCCGTCGCGGCGGCCCAGAAAGTGGCGGACGGACGAAGCCTCCTTATCCGTTGAATGCCGCATGAAACCCGAGTTGCCAATCTCCCGAACAGTCGATTGCTTTGGCAACCATGGCGGCCAACTTTTTTCGTTTGGTTCTCCTCGCACATTTTTCGATATCTATGGCTGTATGGTCGCGGGTCTAAGTCTTTCTGTATGAATTAATGTGTAGAATTGGTTATGGTACTGAATGAGATAGCTTGCCGAGTGAATGTAATGAAAAAAAAAGTCGAAATCACGATTTGATCGCTGTCATTATTTATTGTTTGTTTGGCGCCGTTCATAGAAAGTATTAATACGATTAATTTTTGAATATTTTCGTTTATTCTGTTTCAAATATTGTTGTTTTGCATTTAAAAGTATCCTGTCATGTTGTTTAACAGCTGTGATAAATATTTTCAGTGTAATTCGAAGTTATATTTGTAAAATTTGATAAAATAACACGCGAAGGTCACCATTATTTTTTGTTGTTGTTTTTGTTGTGCAGTGCTCGTATTTAACCGATATTTGTTGAGATTTTCTCAATAGAAACTATAATCTTTTGTCAAAATACCATTTAACATTTAACATATGAATAATTTATGTGAAAATCTATAATAAAAATGGGGGGGGGGGGGGGTTTAATAATTTAAGATTACATAGCCTCGATATCCCCAAAATAAACAAATAAATAGGCAGAAACATTTTATTTTATTTTCGGAGATTTTATATCTACAGATTATTATTTTTTTGGTGAAAGTGAATTGTTGATGTGTATATTTTGTAAATAAAATAATTTATGTCAGAAAACTGCTTTTTATTTTGAATTACAGGGTAAAATCTGAGAGTATTCCTTCATTTTCCCCATCCTAATTTTCGGCCAAATATCATAAATCCATTACACATGGGGTGTTCTCGGATTTAGTGTAGTTATTTTCGTCAGTTATCCAGCATTATGAAACAGTAAGTATTTATGTAGTACGACTCCTGTAAAAGAAATAAGGATATATTGTGTGACGTCCGGCGTGCAGCCGCCGTTCCCGCCGGTGGCGTGGGCACCGCCTATGGATACGCCGGCGTGACCACGCCACCGGCGGGATTGAGCGGTTATTGGGGGCTTCTTGAGGGCGCAGGTGCATCTCCTGCAGCCCCGCGAAGCCAGGTGCTATAGGTGCCTGGTCGTGGGGCATGTGGGGGTGCAGTGTGCGGCGGAAGTCACCGTAGGCGACCGGTGCTTCCGCTGTAGTCAGCCCGGTCACAAGGCCCTTGCCTGTGACGCCCCGCCGCGGTGTTATAAATGCGTGGCGGAGGGCAAGGAGGCCGACCACCGGGCGGGCAGCAAGTCCTGCGCTGCCTCAAGGCCGAGGCCCCGTCCGTCCGCACGGGGGGCTGAGAGTGAGGTGGCACGCCCGCGGCAGGGTGCGGAAATGGACGTCCATTAATGGACACCCATATCCGCATCCTGCAGGTGAATCTGAACCACTGCACTGGTGCTCAGGACCTTCTGTACCAGAGCATCAGGCAGTGGTCCATTAACATCGCAGTCGTCGCCAAGCCGTATTGGGTTCACCCGGGAAGCCCGGTGGATCTGGACGGCATGGCGACTATTTTTGGGGGGACCGGCGCGGACGACTCGCGCCTGGCGGTCATCGCTAGGGGTCCGGGTTGTGTCGCGGCGGAATACGAGGGTGTGGCTGTCGTGGCGGTTTACATTTCGCCGAGCCTCGACCAGCATCAGTTCGAGCTATGGCTCCCTGAGCTGGACGTCGTCCTCGCTGCATGCCGGCCTCGCCCTGTCCTGGTCCTGGGAGACTTCAATGCCTGGTCGCAGGCTTGGGGCTCCCGGGAAACCAGAGACAGGGGGAGGAAACTGGAGGACTGGGTCACAACACGTGGCCTAGTCATCCTGAACCGGGGGAATGTCGCAACCTGGACGCGGCGGGGGCTCAGCTCGGTCATAGACGTCTCGTTTGCGACCCCTGAGCTCGCCCGCCGTGTCCAGGGATGGCGCGTGGTGGAGGAGGAGGAGACGTTGTCAGATCACCGATATATTCGGTTCGACGTCTCCCCTCCACCAAACCTGCCGCCAGCAATTGCGAATCCCCCGGAACCGCGTTGGGCACTTCATCGCCTTGATCGGGAGGCTCTCCTGGAGGCGGCCATCGTGCAGGCCTGGATTCCGTCAGCGGACAGGCCTGCCGATGTTGATACCGAGGTGGAGTGGTTCGGGAGAGCCATGTCGCACATCTGCGATGCGGCGATGCCCAGGGCTAGGCCCAGGCCGGCGAAGAAACAGGTGTACTGGTGGACGCCGGAAATCGCGCAGTTGCGCGCGGAGTGCGTTTCCGCGCGCCGCCGGTACACCAGGTTCCGCCGGAGGCGTCGCCGCCCAGACGATGCGGCAGCCCGAGAGACGGAGCTCTACGATGGGTACAAGGAGGCCAAGAGGGCCCTCCAGACGGCCATCAAGCGGTCCAAAAAGCTGGGCCGCGATGAGCTGATGGAGACTCTGGAGCGGAACCCGTGGGGGCGCCCGTACCTTATGGTAAGGGGCAAATTACGCCCTAAGGCGCCCCCACTGACTCAGAGTCTCCAGCCGGAGCGGTTGGAGGAGGTCCTGGACTCCTTGTTCCCGTCGAGAGCGGAGGAACATATTTCTCCGCGCATGGCTCCGTCTCAGGCGCCCAACGCGGAAGGCAGCGAGAACGACGTGCCCGTAGTCACCGAGGGTGAGTTAGGGGCGGCTGTACTGCGGCTTAAATCCCGCAGAAACACCGCCCCTGGACCCGACGGCATTCCAGGCCGAGCGTGGGTCCTGGCTCTCGAAGAGCTTGGGCCTCGACTAATTGGGCTCTTTAGCGCATGCCTCGAGAAAGGCCAGTTTCCCAAGGTCTGGAAGACAGGGAAACTGGTCTTGATTCGAAAGGCGGGGCGGCCGGCAAATTCCCCATCAGGGTACCGGCCGATCGTGTTGCTCGACGAGGTGTGCAAGCTCTTTGAGCGCATTATTGCACAACGCCTCGTCGGGCACCTCACACGCGTGGGGCCTGATCTGGCGGATAGCCAGTTTGGCTTCCGTCAGGGACGCTCCACCGTGGACGCGATCATGCGCATTAGAGGCCTGACGGAGGAAGTAGTCTCACAGGGTGAGGTGGTGGTGGCGGTGTCTCTCGACATCGCCAACGCATTCAACACCTTGCCCTGGAGCTGCGTCAGGGAGGCGCTCATCTATCATGGAGTGCCTCCCTACCTCCGTCGAATTGTCGGGGCTTATCTCTCCGAGAGAGCCATAACTTACCCGAGCTGGCTAGGGCCGGGTCGGCGAGATGTGTCGTGCGGTGTTCCACAGAGATCGGTTTTAGGGCCGCTCCTGTGGAACATCGGTTACGACTGGGTGCTGCGTGGTCCGTTGCTCAGAGGGGTCGGCGTAACGTGTTACGCCGACGACACCCTCGTTACGGCGCGGGGAGCAACGCACCGTGCCGCAGCACTTAAGGCCACGGCAGGGGTTGCTCAGGTCGTGGGTCGGATTCGGCGGCTGGGTCTCGAGGTCGCCCTTCACAAATCCGAGGCTCTGTGCTTCCACGGACCTCGGATGGGGCCACCTGCGGGATCCAGCCTACAGGTAGGGGGCGTCAGCATCGGCATCGAGCCCTCGATGAAGTATCTGGGGCTCGTACTCGATGGCCGGTGGAACTTCGGACACCACTTCCGAAGTTTGGTCCCAAAACTGAGGGGAGCATCGGCCGCACTCGCGCGGCTGATGCCCAACATCAGGGGACCCAACGCTCCCTACAGGAGGCTGTACCTGGGGATCGTGCGAAGCATGGCCCTGTACGGGGCTCCCGTATGGGCGGAGACCCTGACGGCCAGCAATGAGGCTAGACTGCTGAGCCCGCAGAGAATGATGGCCGTCAGGGTGATAAGAGGATACCGCACGATCTCCGGTGAGGCGGCATGTCTCCTAGCCGGGACCCCTCCATGGGACCTGGAAGCGAGAGCCCTTGCGTCACTGTTCAGATGGCGCAAGGAGGCGCTGGAGCGGGGCCAAAGGCCTGCGTCTCGAGAAATCGAGGCCCAGCGGACCCTGCTCCACCAGGAAACCGTGGAGACATGGAAGGTGCGACTTGAGCAACCAAAGGGGGGATTCGCCACAATCGCGGCCGTCAGACCGGTCATGGACGAGTGGCTGGAGAGAAGACACGGTGCTCTCTCCTACCGGTTGACACAGATGCTTGCCGGGCACGGTAGCTTCGGTAGGTATCTGTGGCGAAAACACCGGGAAACCACGGCCGAGTGTCAGCACTGCGAGGACCGCAGCGATGACACAGCGCTCCACACGCTGGTGAAGTGCACGGCGTGGGCACAACAGCGACAGGTCCTCGTAGTGGGTCTGGGCGTGGACACTCTCTCGCTCGAGGCCATGGTGCGAGCCATGCTCTCCAGCGGGAGTAAGTGGGACTGCGCCGCCTCTTTCTGCGAGCAGGTTATGCTCGCGAAGGAAGCGGCGGGCCGGGTACGGGAGAGAACTCTCCCACCCGAGTTCCGCAGTCGGCGCCCTGGGCGCCGCCGACGTGTCTTCGCTGAAGACTATCGGCCTCCATGACCGGGGGTCTGAGGACGGTGAGAGGGCCGCTCACCGTCCTTACAGAAGCAGGCCCATGACGGCAGCGTGACGTGAGCAACTCACGCACGCCCCCCCTTAGAAGCGGGGTCACACCCGAAACCCCCCATAGACGCGGGATTGCACCCGAACCACCCCCTGGGCGAGGCCGCAGCGGCGGCCGTAGGTCTGTTGGGAGTCACGGGACATCCTTCCTGAGGGCTTACCCGGGGCTCTCAACCATAGGCTGTTAGGCGTGGCGTGAGGTTTTTTTAGTCGGTAAGAGTCCGGCATAACATCCTAAGAGGATTTTCCCTCACGTTAAACAAAAAAAAAAAAAAAAACGTATTTTTTGTTTGTGAACAAATATTTATAGACCACAGATATTTTTTCCCGTGGGCAAACTCAAACTAAAAAAACAATAATATAGCTATTCAGAAATTATTGCTTAGTTTCATTTTACTAAAAAAAAAACTTAGGTATTTGGCACACGTGTGACGTGTGTGACTTGTACAGTCAGCTTCAGAGAAAAGGATACACATTCTTTTTTCAATTCAAAGTGTTTAAGTTTTTCGATTCTGCCTCTAATTGATGTGGTGGTCTAATGGTTAAAACAGTTGCGTAACCAACTCAGTAGACCCGAGTTCGAATCTTCGTGGGAGCAATTCTTTTTGCTTTTATTTTTTAAATTTCATCGATCACCTCTCGCCAAGCAAAGTGTTTAAGTTTTTCGAACCTGCGTCTAATTGATGTGGTGGTCTAATGGTTAAAACAATTGCCTAATCAAATCAGTAGGCCCGAGTTCGAATCTTCGTGGGAGCAATTCTTTTTGCTTTTATTTTTTAAATTTCATCGATCACCTCTCGCCAAGTTTTATTTATGACATTAAATGTTTAAGTGAATTACGGGCTATTAAAATAATTAGTTTGCATGCAAATAATGTTTTATTTCATAGCATTAATGGAAAATATAGATTGAGTATACAGTATTGCATCAGTCTATATTAAATTACATTTACAAAATTTACCTATAAACTAAGATTATTATATATATTATAACAAAACACAAAATAGATACCCTGAGGGGTTGGGCTTAGAATATATAATATTTGATAAAATTCTATATTCCTTTAAACATACAATATTCTTCCGTTTAAAGTTGTGAATAAAAGTATTAATATTATCATTTTGTAATAAAAGTATCAATATTATCATTTTGTGCTTGTCAATCAGAGAGGAAGAACCAACATGCCAAACTGTTACCGTATGGCAATATATATCTTTCTCTCTTATCACACAAATGATAACCCATTTAACACAACATTTAAAAAAATTTGAGGTCTGATGGTGTATCGTTAACATACTAAAATACTTTTAAAACAAGTGTAACTGGAATGATAATAATAAAGATTCATTATTACTGATCACTGGTGACCTAGTTAAAAGCCATCGGACCCCACCAGTTTTCTATATGATTTTCGTCTCAACTTTAAGCCGGCCGGTCAAACACTGTTATGTTTTCTTGAACCTCCAGCCAGTTATACACGAATCGAGACAAATGCTACGAAGAATTATCCTAAATCACGTAAATTTAACCTTCTGGATTTGCTGCTGATGCGGTCAACTATTTCCATTAGCTCACCTGGGCCCATTGAAGACATTCATCCCCAGAAACCTAAAACATTCAAACTTTTAAAATTTGATGCAATATTATAAACAGTAAATGTCAAAAATAATAATCGGAACACAATTTTAGTGAGAGTTTTATTTACCTAGTGTTAATCTCTTGCATAATTTCAAATCAATCCGTTTTTAGCGTTAAACGTCTGCTCAATTTATCTTTATATAATTTAGTGCCTTTATGATCACATCTTACACCACCGCTTGCTTGATATCTTTGTGCACATTATTATTCAACTATGAACAGTTTTTCTCTGTAAAAAAAATAATAATATTTGAAATACACAAAAATAAAACAAAAGTTAATGTATCGTGTATAACTATAACGTAAATCTTACCGGTTATACCCATATATCGCACCATTTTCGTTATTCTTGTTTCATATTCAGATATCAATAGTTAAGTCTTTAAAAAGTTGTTGATATAATCATACTATCAGTAAATAATAAACCACAGGTTCAAAATTTAGCAAATTGAATAATATTACAATGAGTTAGTATATCACACATGGACGTAACGATGACGATTTACAATGTAATAATGAAGTTACCCTCAATTACAGTATAGGTAACAAATTGAAGTATTCTAGTGAAATTTTAAACAAAACTATTATCATACGTATTTGTAATAGATTTTAAACCTTAAAATCTATGCCATACGGTCGTTATTAACTCCGTTACATGAAATGAATAAAGCTATCAGAAATTTCACCATTGTTGTTAACTGTTTCAATAGCCTAGTCGTATAAGGCGCTGTCTATTAGATGGCCGGTGCCTGAGTATGCGGGTTCGTATATTCACCGGCTCAATAAATTCTTTTTGTAAGTTATTGTTGGCATATGGTTCGACCTGATGCCGGAAACATACCATAATTTAAAACATGTAAAGTGCATAATATTTGAAATAATAGACACATGGGTAGGTGGAGACAGCGGGGAAGGGAGCTGCGCGGGGCAATGACCACGTGACGCACTCGTCACGTTGGCCATAATCTTTACGTATTTATCTGTATACTTTACTCTGCAGCTGACTGTACTTGCGAAACGTTATCCCCAAGTCTCTTTCTTCTGCATATCAATGACATGCTGTCCTTTGGGTGCATTCATTGTTATTCGGATGATAGTACTCTGCATGGGAGCTATTCTGGCCGTCCAGCGGAGGGGCTTGGCGACGTAGAGGAGAAGAGATGCCAACTCGTGGCGGATCTCGACCGGGACCTGGATCGTATTGCGAAATGGGATTCAGACAACGTGGTCGAGTTCAATGCCAGAAAAACACAGGCGTGTGCGTTTACAGCTCAGAAGTCCCCATTCCTTTCCCTACCCTCTCTTCAGAGCATTACGGTTCCACTAAAGGACAACCTGGAGATCCTCGGTATAGCTAAAAAAATAAAAAAAATAAAAAAATAAAAAATAAATAGACGTCCGACGTGAGCTCAATCACAAAAACTACATAGCAACTCTCTATGGGCTTGCCTCGCGGAAACTCGAAGTCCTAAATAAGGTAAAACGGTACCTGCGTCGAGTACTGTTCTCACCTTTGGGATGACTCCACGAGGTACTTACTAGACGCGCTTGACGCTATGCAGAGACGTGCTATCCTAATAATTGGTTGACCTGAGGTGACGGGAGGTCTCGAACCGTTAGCGCAGCGAAGAACCATAGCGTCCTTGGCTGGGAGAGATGCCACTCATACACAGTGAAGAAAACCTGCCCGCACACGTGTTTCCCTCATCTACAACCCGGGTTCTTTAAAAGGAGCGTGAAGAGGCACATCACAGGGCCGTCAACTTGAGGACCACTCTCAAAAGTGGCCCCCAATCGCTAGATGCGCTACGGCTTACCATCAGGCTGGTGGCGACGTCAATTTGGCGAGCCGAATATAAAAAAAAATCACAAAATGTTGTTTGAGAATGCAGTAGAGCGAGCAGATCATTTCCAGGCTTCCTTGTCAAGCAAATAATCGTCAATTGTATAGTAACCCTTGCAGTGTAATTTTGGTACTTTTTATACACTTTTGAACTTAATTAAGTGCATACTTTTTATGTCATGTGGAAGCCTATTGTAAAAACGTATACAGTTACCCAGGAAATAATTGCTGACTTTGTTTAGTCTACATTTAGTTTTGTTACCATTCAGGCTAAGAATATTAGTGTTACACAATGTACTGCTTTCAGGATTGTATTGTTGACATCATTATAGACGACCTTATTACTTATATACTATGGATCAGCGAGGCAATTATTTTTATTTATTTATTTATTTATTTATTTATTATTTTATACAAATACTTTTTGTTACAGTAAAATTATCCTGTAAACCCAGATAGGGTTTGTGTAGGATAACAAATTAAAATATACATAACACATCATGCTTACTTACATACCCGCTCAATCCCGCCGGTGCGGTGGCGTGGTCACGCCGTCGTATCCATAGGCGGTGCCCACGCCCTTGGCGGGAACGGCGGCTGCACGCCGGACGTCACACAATATATCCTTATTTCTTTTACAGGAGTCGTACTACATAAATACTTACTGTTTCATCATGCTGGATAACTGACGAAAATAACTACACTAAATCCGAGAACACCCCATGTGTAATGGATTAATGATATTTGGCCGAAAATTAGGATGGGGAAAATGAAGGAGTACTCTCAGATTTTACCATGTAATTCAAAATAAAAAGCAGTTTTCTAACATAAATTATTTTATTTACAAAATATACACATCAACAATTCACTTTCACCAAAAAAATAATATTCTGTAGATATAAAATCTCCGAAAATAAAATAAAATATTACTGCCCATTTATTTGTTTATTTTTTTGTTTATTTTGGGGATATCGAGGCTATGTAATCTTAAATTATTAAAAAAAAAACCCCTCCATTTTTATTATTGATTTTCACATAAATTATTCATATGTTAAATGTTAAATGGTATTTTGACAAATGATTATAGTTTCTATTGAGAAAATCTCAACAAATATCGGTTAAATACGAGCACTGCACAACAAAAACAACAACAAAAAATAATGGTGACCTTCGCGTGTTATTTTATCAAATTTTACAAATTTAACTTCGAATTACACTGAAAATATTTATCACAGCTGTTAAACAACATGACAGGATACTTTTAAATGCAAAACAACAATATTTGAAACAGAATAAACGAAAATATTCAAAATTAATCGTATTAATACTTTCTAGGAACGGCGCCAAACAAACAATAAATAATGACAGCGATCAAATCGTGATTTCGACTTTTTTTTTCATTACATTCACTCGGCAAGCTATCTCATTCAGTACCATAACCAATTCTACATATTAATTTATACAGAAAGACTTAGACCCGCGACCATACAGCCATAGATATCGAAAAATGTGCGAGGAGAACCAAACGAAAAAAGTTGGCCGCTTTGGTTGCCAAAGCAATCGACTGTGCGGGAGATTGGCAACTCGGGTTTCATGCGGCATTACGTTGAATGCAACGTAAACTACATCCAATTTTGTTAAATCCCTTAAACAGTAGCATAAGATTTTTTAGATATTGGTGATTTTTAAACGTATTTTTCTAAATACCTATTTATTATATCCTGATTGTGAGTATCAGTAATGATGCATTGGTTCTTGCTGACATACATATTAATTTTTTATGCAAATTGTGCTAATAGAATTGTTTGAATTAACGAAATGGTAACTATTGTTTTGCCATTTTTCGCTCGATGCCGGCTTAAGGTCATAGCACACTATAACCACCCCGCTCCAACACCGCTCCCACCCAACACAGCCCTAAAAGAAGGCTACTGCTCGCAGTCTACGCGGCGACAGCTAGCACGCACCGAGCAGTCCACGCGGCGACAGCTAGCGGACGGCCGGCTGTCCACCCGCCGACCGCTCTCGCTTTTCGCAATAGACACAGTTCGCGATCGGTTTCCATTAAAGCAACTCGTAGTAGCGACCCGCGAGGCGACTGCTAGCTGTGAGCGCGCGGGCACCGCGCCGACCGCTCGTCTACAACGCACGGCCAGCGAGGCGTCCACTCCCGAGGAGTCTGACGGCGGTAAGCTCGCTGACAGCGAGCTGTCTGCTAATTGATGATGGCAATGTAAAATATATCTAAAGAGCAATATTTAAAGCCTATATTTGAATTATATTGTTTTTGCCGGGTGGGAGTGGAGTCGTTATAGTGGGCTTTGACCTTTAACCCTCTATCACTCAAGAAATGGGATTTAATTGATTTTTGGAACGAAGTTCCTTATCGCGCGTTGTGAAAGGGGGCTAGATGGAAAAAATTCTTACGAAAAGTTGTCACGACACTTTTTTAACCGACTTCAAAAAAGGAGGAGGTTACTCAATTCGGCCGTTTATATGTTTTTGCTATCGTATGGAGGGTAGAGGTATCTCTACCCTCCTTTAATATGGGGGTAATATGGGGGGGATTTAATATGGGGGAGGGGGGAAGAGGGGGGGGGTGAGGGGGGAAGGGGGAGGGGGGGGAAGAGGGGGGTTAGGCGGGGGAAAGGGGGGGTAAGGGGGGAGGGGGTTAATAAAATGGGGGTTAATAATAAAAAAAAATTATTATTAATTAAAAAAAAAAAAAATTATTACAATTCCTTTACTAATTAATCGAAAGGAACTTCGTTCCATCCGGGTGTCCCTTGACACCTCTCAAATTTTTTTGTATTCAAATTGACATCAAAAAAATAAAATACACGTATTTCTGGATTTTTTAATTTTTTTAATATTTTGGGAAAAAACTTCAAAAATAGAGAGTGTTGCCTGTAGGCAACACTGCTGCAAGTGGCCATAATTATGAGCGTACTGTGTATTAGGAAAGATGAAAATATCTTAGGCATTTTCTGGTTTTGGTGTAATATAACGCCACCCCGGATGTCTCATGTCATACATTGTGTAAAAACTGCGGTCAGTGACTAATTCGTCTCTTCTCGTCGCTTTCGGTAGTACATGCCGAGCAGGTCATTTTTGCTTTTTAGCTTGATACTCGTTTTTCAGCGTCCTCCGTCTAGACAAACTAAGTTTTTTAGGAAATTCATAAAGGGCCCTGAATGGACCTACTGGCGCATCCCTCTTACAGCCCCGAGTTCTACAAGCGGAGCGAGAAGAGGCACATCATAGGGCCGCCAACTTGAGGACTACCTTCAATTAGCCATGTCGCTTTTGTGGATCATATTTGTTCATACACACAAATGTCCACTTCCCATACGACTGGACTGTATGCAATATTCAAGAAGTCCGCTACTGGACATATCATGGTCTGGATTTTCTCTTGGAAGATTATTATTATTGTTGGTGAAGCGCAAAATTTGATGGATTTTTCCAAATTTGGTCGACGTCATTGTTTCGTTTGGAAGAAGGTTTCCAAGTATGGGGCTCTAGTGGTAACTCTAGTGAATGTTGACCATATTTTAGGTATACCGCAGCAATGAAATTATTGCCCTACGACAGACTTATGTAATCAGAAAGTCCTGTAGGATCTTTAGAACTGGATAAAACTTTAGCTACTCAATCATTTACGTGATAAGTTCTTGTGAGAAAAAACAGAAAAAACTTGTATGGGTGTGTCTAACTCAAGTAGATCTCTCGATCAGGCTCTTATTTTTCGTAACTATGAGCATGCATAAGCTGTTCTGGCAGTCAATTCTAATTGTTTTTGCTTTCCAGCCTAAATTCAGCTAAGCAGGCTTTCCTGCAGCATCTTGTCAAGTTCTGTTTGCTTGGGAGGGTTCTGCAGTACTGTCGTGTAGCAATGCAGCTTTCAGCCTTACAGCCTTTCTTTCAAGAACCTTCATCATTACATTGTATGGTTTTATTATCGATTCTACATCTATTTCTATCTCTGGATCCTCATCTTCGAAATTTTCAAAGTCAGGACCAAAAACAAGTTTGGCAAGGCTATCACCATTAAAATATAGACCTCCTTCACTATCAGAAGCATTATGCAGCACAAGATTTATGTCATTGTTGCCAAGAAACTTCTACGAGACATTCTGAAACACAGTAAAAATACGATGAACACCAACCAAAATATGACACTTTTGCCTAATGTAGCCTACGGGCTACAAACAAGATTTCCCCAAAAAATCAAATTTCAACATAAAAAATCGTCAAAAACAATATTGTACAGTATAATTACGACACTTGCCTGTCTAAGTTTTCAATAAAAATCTTAAAACACAAGCAGCATATTATATTTATCACACTTTTAAATCAGAGTCGACTGCTACTTTTCAAATATCTCGACCGCCGAATAATAAATATCAATTTGCGAAAAGTTATGCCACCTAGGTATTTTATTCAGTACCAACTCGTTAGCTGAGAGTGTAAACCAACAGCTACAGTGCGTAATTATATTAAAATGTCAAAAATATGAATTTTGTAGACAACCAAACGGTATGTAGCCTACCGTCTACACTATGATACAGAGGGTTAAGGATTTTTTCAAGTATTTTCGATAAGACTGGTAATACCGCGATAGGGCGATAGTTACTTGCACAGGCCTTGTCACCACTCTTGTATATGGGATGAACTACTGCTTTTTTAAAGGCGGTGGGGAATACTCCGCTATTAATAGCTCTGTTGCATATATGGGTGATTGGCGGGGTTAATATCTGTCGGGATTGCTAAATTGTTTGAGTGGAAATGCTGTCCCAACCCACTGCACAGTCTTGGCTGCTTGGTTATGCCTGTGCAGATACTCAGTGTTGGCAAGCATAGAACAACCGGAGGTCACGTGTCTGAGGGATTCACCGGGTTGACGACACATGCGGCAGATGTCCGCTGTCCCATCCCTCATGATGTACCTCCTATAATTGTTCGTCTTGACAACCTGATCCTGTATCGCACAGACAAAACCCTCGGTTTCCCCAAAGAGGTCACCGTAACGTAGCCAGTGCACAGACGCTTCCCGATTTACGTGTGGCTCATGTAGAGCTTGGTAGAAGCGTCCGTGCAGCTCTTTACCCTTCCACGCGGCCTCGCGCTCAGAGGTACCAAGTACCGTCGGAGCACGCCACTCGATTTTGGCCAAGGATAACGGAGTAAGTCCTTTATCGCATTCCTTGACCTCTCCATGAAGCACATCGTTCGTCTTCGACAGATTGCACACCTCTCGATTATGCATGACCTTGGCACTAAGAAGGCCTCGGCCACCGCACTTTCGCGGGATGTACAACCTCATAACCGAAGATTTCGGAAGGAGCATTCTATGGAGGGTCATGGTAGCGCGGACTTTCCTGTCCAGGGCGTCCAATTCGGTCTGAGTCCACCTGACCACGCCGAAGGTATACAACAAGACGGGCATCACCCAGCCATTATACGCCCGCGTTTTGTTCACGCCCGACAATAGGCTAGTACACACCCTTGCCAAGCGCTCCCAAAACACGTCGCAAACAGCCTGTTTGACGCCCCCCATGTCGACACCCAAATTCTGCGACATGCCCAGGTACCGGTATGTTTCCCCCTCGGAGAGTGAACGAAGGCTCACTCCATCGGATACAGGTATACTATCCAATGAAACGACTCTCCCCCCCTCCACATGAAGAACCGCACATTTATCTACTCCAAGCCCCATGCCGATGCCACTGCTGAAATCACATGTGATATTCAACAATTGCACCAGGCCTGCAGCATGTGGAGCAAACAACTTGAGGTCGTCCATGTAGAAAAGGTGAGATACCTTTGGGCCTCCTCTCCGAAGCCGAAAGCTCGTCCCTGACTCCTCCAGCAGAGTGCTTAGAGGATTCAGGGAGAGGCAAAACCATAGTGGACTCAAACTATCACCCTGGAAGATACCCCGTTTCACCTTTATAAGGTCTTCAGCAGCCGACAGTCGCACCCCGGACAGACTAAGCATTGTGCTCCACTGCCGCATACAGGTTCCAAGGAAGTCTCGAACTGTAACGTCTATCTTATACAGCTCGAGGACCCTTTTCAGCCATGTATGAGGGACCGAGTCAAACGCCTTTTTGTAGTCTATCCAGGCTGCAGATAAATTACGTCGGTTGCGTTTGGCCTGTTGACCAAAACCGCGTCTATCAGGAGGAGCTCCTTAGTACCACGACTCCCTCGCCTACATCCGTTTTGTGCAGCAGCGAGGATCTGACAGTTGTCAATGTGACTCGCTACTTTGGCCTCCAGTACAGATGTAAGTGCCTTGTAGAGTGTAGGGAGGCACGTAATGGGACGATATTGTGACGGATTCGTGGTACTTTCGGATTTTGGAATTAAATGAGTGACCCCAGTAGTGAGGAAGTTTGGGAGCATTTTTTTGTCCAGGGCCTCTTGGAACTGTCGTGCAAGAGTTTCGTGGGAGGTCCGGAAACCCTTCAGCCAGTAGGTCTGCAGCCCATCGCTCCCTGGGGCTTTCCAGTGTAACCTTAGGGGTTAGGAGATAGAGAGGAAGAAAACAATTAAATAGTAAGTATACAAAATTTATTAAGAAAATAGGGGTATGTAGGTGAAGGTTCTCTTAGGGGGGGTTCGGTATGCTCGTAACCGTAGGTTGCAATTACAAGAAATAAGAATGCCACTGTCCTGCGTTAGTCCCCGGGTAGGATCGGAGCAGCGGCCGTG
Source organism: Miltochrista miniata (assembly GCA_933228765.1). Classification (NCBI taxonomy): domain Eukaryota; kingdom Metazoa; phylum Arthropoda; class Insecta; order Lepidoptera; family Erebidae; genus Miltochrista; species Miltochrista miniata. The sequence goes on from OW121778.1 coordinate 474,357, forward strand.
CAGCAGCAGTAGGCAGGTCTCTGGCCGTGCAGGTAGATGCAGCGGCAGTGTGACCGACGTCACGTAGATGATGTGAAGGAGTAGATGAAGGCGAAGAGTGAAAGGTGGACGTGAAAGTGAACGTGAACCCTGGAATCGAAATTTAGTCGATTCACAGTTTGTCCTAGTTTTCCTACTGACTGCAACATCACGAACACCACAACGACCACTCCCGGAGAGGGCTAAGCAGGAAGCAAGTGGCATCATAGGCTACCATGGTGTTCGATGATGAGGCAGTCATACAAAGCAGAGTTATAGAATAGTAAGAAGACTTTACACAATGGGAATGCGGAAATGCGTGATAGACTAGTTTGGCTGTAGGTAGTTGCCATTAAAATTTAGCAGTGCAATCCCCACATAAAATGTTATTAAGCCTTACATATATTCCATAAGCACTAGCAAGGCTACTTAAACAAAACTAGAAAGAATCTAGCAATTATGAAATGATGTATTTAGATGTATTTCTAAGTTCTAGATTCGAGTTACCTACATAGTAATAAATATAGATTATGCAACACTCACCCAATAAACTCGGGGTTCACACACTAAATTTAATTTTACTAAACAATTCTTTAACCAAACTATTATAAAGGAAATTATTTATGCAGATTTTTCTACGCGCAATCAATTTAACGGAGCTAATGAGCTTCTCGGCGTGATACGTGTATGCGTAAAGCCTCCTCTACACGTCAGCGGATGCATCCGCAGACGTCATCTGCGGATGCGTCCGAACGACGTGTAGAGGGGTGATTTGTGCGTCTGTGATAGGTATTTAACGTCTGCAGACGCGTCCGCCTCGAATCCGTTTGTTGTCGGTTTTTGTGGCACGTATCAAAGGGTTTCGGCGCGTACGTCCGGCGTCTGTCCACACGTCTGCCGATGCATCAGTTTGATCGGAGTTGGGATTGTGAATGCACGCACTCAAAATGAAGAACAATATGAGCACCCAGGAAACTTTTAGGTTTACTGAGCTATATCAAGCTAAAAACTGTAAATAAATCCTAAAAATAAATATCACATAAATAAATATGTTGTTCTATTGAGGCTACTGGATACCTATGTCATGTAGGTAGGTTAGATATCCATTATGATGATGATTATATTTATCATTTCGAACAAAAATTATATATGAAAAATCATTGTTACCAACTAAAAAAAATATCATTTCAGATTTTGAATCATAGAATCATATAGCTGACACGATGGGTGTGCCATTACACGAACTAAAAAAGAAAAAATAATCTAGCTACATTCGGGCTAAATCTAAAAAAAAAATTGTTAATATGCGAGTGCGTGTCAGAGTGCGAGGACAGACGCCGTCCAGGGTGAACATAGACTGATCTATCTACAGACGTGTGGACAGCTCATGGAAATTCATCTGCGGACGCACCTGCCACAGTCCGCGGACGCATCCGTCTACGTGTAGTGGAGGCTTTAGAACGATCTCAAGTGCTGTGGCCCGGCTGAGTCTGGAATAATCTCCGCGCGCGCGCCCGCTGTAGTAACTGGTTAGGTATATGTAGATATAGGTATCTAAGCTAATGAACAATAGCAATGCTATACTACTCGTTTGCGCGAGGTTTGCCTCCGAATTAATTTATTTAGTTTAAATTTAGATAGATTATTATTATTATTTATTATTTTAGCATAGTATTGGTGTAGCCAAACTATGATATATTAGGAAGTGTACACCAGTTTGGAGCTTTGGTAATCGCTGCGCGAACATCATCCTGACTGAGAGTCACCGGATCCATCTAGGGTAAGTCCACACACGACTCCTCAATGACCTGCATCCAGGGCCCCACATGCTCCACAGGTCGTGACCACAGGTTGCGCCAAAATGCAACCAGCTCCTGTCCATCAGGACGCTCAGTTGAATTACTGGCCCTGGGCTTCTCGATTGACCTGTAGAACTTCCTCTGGTCACTCACGAAGAGGCGATTCTGGTGATACCACTTTACTCTCTCCGAGTATCGCCGGATTCGTTTGCCCAAGCTGAGACCTTCTGTTTCAGGGTATCTATGCGGTCCACCAGTTGCTGAGCATTGGGATTTGCAGGGCCTAAGTCACAACCTGCAAATGCTGCTCTGACGAACCGCAAAACTCTCGGTCTCCTGTTGCCTTCCCTGAAACTAATCAGTTTGCCGATGAGGACCCTGGCCTAAGCGATACGATGTTCAATTCTGCGCTTCCAAGCAGGCTCAGCGTCTCTCACTCGCCGAGCACCGGCAGCTGTCACCTGACGATTTGGCTGGATCTTGGCTCCGATGTATCGGCAAACTGCCATCGCGGTGCCAAACAGAATTGAATGCGTCTCGGTGAGGCCGCTGCTGTTCTCCAGATACGGAAGCAGTGACATGTTAACGGCCTCAACGACATCCCGATTTTGGTGGCTTTGAGCAATTCTGGGAATCCGGGGCCTCCTTTCGAGAGGCATCTCACGCACTTCCAAAATCGCCTCCTCAAGGATCCTCCTGATTTGCTCCATATCCTGGGAGACTGTTCCCTCCCCTTCCTCATCACGAGCCACAGGTCGAGTAGTGCCGTCCGTCACAGCATCAGCATCTTCATGCTGCACTGAAACAATAGACACCCGTCCCTGTGCAGGTGCAAGAGGAGGGGTAGGAACAGCCTCGAGTCGTAGTTGTTCGAGTTCGTCTGCACTAAATGCGTTAGAACGCAGTAGGAAACGAACCCGATCAGCCAGATTTTGGTCAGTGATGTGGGATAGTGACGGCTCAAGAGCCTGAAAGCCGCGAAGCATTCTTGCTCGACGCCCCGTTACACCGGTTTCTCCCCCAGTCGCCCCAAAGTGGGCGCGCATGATGTTGGCATTTTGTTCTCTGGTCCATCTCATGCGTCGCCCTCCACCGGGTGCGGAAGCCTGTTGCTGAGTCCTCGCGGGCTCTGCAGACGTCAAGCCTCCCGGTGGCGATGATGGTGGGGTGTTGGCCCGACGAGTTCTTCGTGCCGAGCCAGGTCTTCGTCTTATTTATTTATTTTATTTAAAAACTTTATGCACATAAAAAGTACAAAGGTGGACTTAATGCCGTAGGCATTTTCTTCCAGTCAACCTTAGGGTGATGCAGAGATAGGTTATTTCAGGTAGGTGCTTAAGGATGTTATGAAAAGAAGATAAAAAAATATTTAAGTAAAAATGTATGATCACGTGCCCTCCCAGTCCAGACCCCACAACACTCACTCCAGTAACAACTTGAAGAAATGCAGCCTGATCCAAACCAAACGAACACCCAATCACGATACTGTCATACATATATGCGTATACATACATACATATATTAATATATATTTACAGATATATACATACATAAACATACATATAAGTACATACACACATTACTATATATACACAATTAATATACATACAAGTACAAATACCATACATTAGAAATTTACATCATATAATAGAAAAAGTCTTTCCTAAACATTGTAAAGCTCGTATACTTTATTTTTGAAAGTGATACGGTTGGTGCATGTCCTGACTTCCGGCGGAAGTGCGTTCCAGAGACGGGTTGCCTGCACGTAGAATGACGAATCACTCTTGGTTGAAGTGTGAGCGGGGCAGCAAAGAAGGCGATTGTTCGTAGAACACAAATTTTTATTGTGATTAGAGCAAAGTAATTGAAAATGAGATGTTAAGTAAGAAGGAGCATTAGGATAGTTCATGAGTGAAAAGAGCATCGTTACAGCACGCAATTTGCGACGCTGCCGTATAGGCAACCAACCCAACTCGGAACGATAAACGGAGACATGATCATATTTACGAAGTTTATAAACGAATCAAATGCAATTGTTGAGAAGCCGATCGAGTTTATTGAGTAGATCTGCATTCAGGTCGAGGTAGCACACATCACCATAGTCTATGACAGGAAATAAAAGAGTCTGAACCAGCATTGCCTTGGTTTTCGATGGGAGAAAGTTCCTGAGTCGATAAAAGGCACGAAGTGTTCCAGTAACTTTCTGACAAACGTTGGTGACTTGAGCTCTCCAATCGAAGGTTTTATCGAGATACGGGCCTAAGTTTTTTACGCTGAGAGTAACTGGGATGGTTCTTGTGTTAAAGGTTATTGGTGGCAAATTTACACCATCCAGTCGGCTTAGCATTTGACTACTCCCAATTATAATACCTTGACATTTATCAGGGTTTACGGTTAGCCCAAAGCGGTCACACCAGTGGCCCATTGCGTTTAGGTCAGTGTTTATTTTTGTAATGGCTTCCCGAAGATTTTCCACTCTTGCTTGGCTATACAACTGTAGATCATCTGCATACAGATGATACGCACACTGAAGATCTTTGGTTAAGAGGTTAATGAATATTGAAAAAAGAAGAGGAGAGAGTATACTGCCTTGAGGAACACCAGCGTCTAGATTGCGCCAAGTCGATGACTTCTCGTCAACGCGAACCGACTGCTGACGACCCCGAAGATACGATGAGAACCATTCCAATTCGCCAGATGAAATCTTTAGGTGAGCAAGGATAGACAAAAGGATATCATGATTGACACAATTAAATGCGTTAGAAAAATCTACTAATACCAGCACTGTAACTTCACCCTTCTCCATTCCCGCCTTGACATCACCCGTTACCTTCAAGAGAGTTGTCGTGGTACTGTGGCCTATCCTGAAACCCGATTGAAGTGGACTCAGAATGTTACTTAGACGGATGAACTTGATCAACTGGCTGTGCACACAAGATTCCAGCACCTTCGACAGAAACGGGAGGATGGAGATTGGGCGATAGTGACTAGGCAAAGAGGAAGAGGAAATTTTTGGGAGTGGAAGAACATAGGCTTTACGCCATATGGTAGGAAATTGACGAGATTCAAGAGAAAATTTTATGATATAGGAAATAGCAGGAAGGAGTTGGTTTATAATGGTTGTAATCATGCGACGACTAATATTATCGCAACCTACAGCTTTGGATGTTATCGAACTAATTACCTTCTTGACCTCATCTGACGTAACTAGAGAAAATTTAAAAAAATCATAATTGAGACAGGCAAGGCCGGCCACAAAGCTTACCGTTTGACGCCTTGTTAGGTCATCAATTTGATTAGAGGTGGAGAAATGGCTATTACTGACGTCCAACTCAAACGTTTTGGGCAGCTCCGTGTGCCTAATCCTACCAATACCCAACGACCTGAGAAAATTCCATACATCAGCAGGTGATGCGGAAGAAATGTGTGGCGTAAATCATAGATTTGCTGTAATTAGTTTATTAGGCGCTATTAAGCGTAGGTATAATGGTTATACTTAGGTCGGTATAAGGGGTGTGTCCTTAATAGTGTCATAGTAGGGATATTTGAGGGAAGGAGATATGGTGGGATGTAAGCTATATATAAGCGTGCGCATTAGTAGAATAGAAAAAATCAGGAACTAACTAAATTTTTTAATTTACTTCATACTGTCGAAGAAATTTTACATCAAAGTAAATTATTCTATAAAATATATTTCCACTGAAATAATCAGTGAGTGGCTTAATAGCCCAAGTATTTAACTAAATTTTTATATTTGTGAAAACGGAAGCTCTGGTAAGCATCAATCATCAATTTTATTAAGTAAATTAATTGTGGGTAATTTTTATGTAAAAAAGTATATTTTAAGTAAATTTATTTTATCAGGCAGGCGTTTGTGAAATTTAGAAAAGGGGGTAATGTTCTTTGTATATTAAATGTTTTAAAATGGGGTTAAAAATAATGTAAGGTAAAGAATTAGGGAAATCTATGGTTGAAGAGGGTGTATATAAAATATATTGTTTGTTCTTTTCAGAATGAGCTTCCAAGTCTTTGTTTAAAAACCCTGCCTATACCCGTAAGGCAGCTATTTATGAATAATATATGCGTAGAGCCATATTCTTATATTGTACATATTCCTGAAGGAAGGAAGTCCCATCCCTGAAGGATTCGGATGAGTACCTAGTTTTTAAGTTAGATATAAGTTTTAATATTGTGGAATTGAAATAAAAATAATAATACTCTGTAGTATTTGCATTATTGACTCCAGGACAAATTATATACCCTCACCTAAACTACTGAACCGCCTGGGAACTCCTGGGATCACTCTCGACTTCCCACAAGCGTGTCATGGCGCCCGAACTTAATTAATTGTCCTGGAGTTGATAGCTTATTTGGGTATTACAGATTTGCTGGGTCTAGTGACTCCTATATAATTAATAATTTTTATTGTAAGGTGTTTCCCGCTAGCAGGTAGCCTCCCCCGAAATTAGTGCTACCTCAAGGATTAGACGCCCTTGGCCTATGCTAGTCTGGATGCCCGAATTTTGAACTTTTTGTTTGCATTTAACATTTTTTGGCTAAACGGGTATTCCGAAATTTGAAAATTTGCTAACATCATTTTTATTAACGTAGCTTGTCCCCAAATTTAATTACAGTTTTTTTATTTTATTTCAAACTGTAATAGTAGAATATCTTTTATTATATAATTGTTGGCTTATAGTCATATTCATATTTTGTATTGTTCATCGTAAGGAAAAAATTCTACCCTCATTGTTTTTGACAATTCCTTGTAATAAATTTAACGCAAAAAATATACCCACATTAATAAAATTGTTACGAACCTTCTTGTAGAAGTAAAATTGTTGTTAATGTTTTAAAGATATCTAATGCAAACCAGTCACGGTAGGTTTTGTTTTGTATAATTTGTGTATTGTTTCAGGAAAATCTGAATGATATTGTAGTTCTATGTGAATAGAGAAAGTGATTTGTGTATTAAAAATTGTGAGTGATTCGGTGCTTACCAGAGCCGTTTAATATGGATATCAATAAAATTAGATATTTCTTGCTCAGTAAAAATCAATTAACTGGTGAAGTAGTTATTCGCGGTTATGAGCCGGTTTTTACGGCAAAAATAGTATGGGGTTCTTTAAAAAGGGTCGTAAAAGGGTTTTACAGGGTCAGCAGCATGAGTTTGTCGCCTATGGTGAGGCAAATGTTCAGAGGCTGCGGTGGCCGCCGGTCCTTCTGGTGGGCCGTATGTTTGTCTGCCACCTTCATAAAGTCATATTTTATCTATATCGATAGCCACCTTAGTAATATAAAAAATCTTTGGGGTAGGTTACAAAGTTCATCATTACATCATTTCAAAAATGCTGCATAGTAGTTAGTAATACGAATATTCAAACATAATAATTACAAAGAATAATTAATTTATATCTTCATTAAATAAATCAATAATTTAACCTTGTAGCTAAAAATAGATTCAATATAAATTGTAGTATCATTTTATTTTTCTCATAAGTATGGGTAGTTGTGAATATCATGTGAATATCGTTAGGCTGCTTACAGACTGCATTTCATCATGCTATCACAATTCCATAAGCGTAAGGACAGGATACAGTTTTGATGGATAATGTTGAGATTTAGTGTAAAATAAAGCTAAATTCTCTTGTATATAAGAATTGCGTCATCATGTGATTGTATTGATGACACAAGTGTGCATGGGTATTTTATGAGCGTGAAATGTATGAGGATGTATGAATGTATGAAAGGTATGAATATGAGAGTATGAAAGGCACATTATTCAAAGGAATGGGTGAGTCCGGTGAGTTATGAAAGTTTGAAATAGTCAGTAGGTAACTTTGCATACAAATAAACGGCATCGCTAAAAAAAAAAAAAAAAAATTTTTTCCCCTATTCTGAAACAAAATTAACGTCATTTTATTTTTAGATTTTTATCAAGTTAAATTAAAGTAAGTAAGACAAGAATAACAATGTCAGGTCAGTTATTTAAAATCGAACGTTAATTTACTTTAGGATGTTGTCGCGGACAGTCAAACATACACGAGAAATTTAAGTCAGTGTGTAAGAGACCTTATGAATAATTGTGAAAATTTATGAGGGTACCTCGAAATATTGTTAAGCTTGAGGTCACATTGTGATTTCATTGTCATGTTATGTGAAAGTTGTGTACGTGCCGTGAGTTTATAAAATTACAAAGTATTAAGAATTACCTACAAAGTTATGAAAGTTTTATGCACATGCAATATGGTGATGCATACGTTTTGAAAACGTTATTACATATTGGATTTGGATTTCAGTGAAATGTTAAGGTTGGTAAATGTGATTTTTTTTTCTGGGTTGTTTGTATATTTTTGGTTAGAATTCTGGTAGGATGATTCTGTAGGTGTATTCAGTGCTATATTTCTGTTTCTTGGTTTTTTTGTAGTAAATACTGCCACTCGGAAGCGGTAAGCTTGCCCTCGCAGATTTACGTGGTACTATAGGAAGCTCTTAAAGGCTTGCTTATCATATGCAAATATATTGCATTCAGTTATATAGACATATACAATGTTATTACATCGTTGTATATGTTGTTATATAAATTTTCTTCTCTGAGACGGTTATAGAAATCTCAGTCTTCAATTTAAGCCATATTCTATATTACATTCAGGCGGTTCATATTACCTGGATTTCTTAATATTAAGCCTTAAATACGTCTTTTCTTCTATCTATCTTGTGAACACCATCAGAGTTACATCTATTGGAATATTTAAATTATTTATTTTTGGGAGACATTATCTAAGTAATACAGTTGTTATAGATTGATTGTTATATACTAATTCAAATTTTTTAAATTGAATTAGTATTCTTAAATTTTGTCTATAGGGACAAAATTTTCTCTTGGGGAGGGGATATTGTGGCGTAAATCATAGATTTGCTGTAATTAGTTTATTAGGCGCTATTAAGCGTAGGTATAATGGTTATACTTAGGTCGGTATAAGGGGTGTGTCCTTAATAGTGTCATAGTAGGGATATTTGAGGGAAGGAGATATGGTGGGATGTAAGCTATATATAAGCGTGCGCATTAGTAGAATAGAAAAAATCAGGAACTAACTAAATTTCTTAATTTACTTCATACTGTCGAAGAAATTTTACATCAAAGTAAATTATTCTATAAAATATATTTCCACTGAAATAATCAGTGAGTGGCTTAATAGCCCAAGTATTTAACTAAATTTTTATATTTGTGAAAACGGAAGCTCTGGTAAGCATCAATCATCAATTTTATTAAGTAAATTAATTGTGGGTAATTTTTATGTAAAAAAGTATATTTTAAGTAAATTTATTTTATCAGGCAGGCGTTTGTGAAATTTAGAAAAGGGGGTAATGTTCTTTGTATATTAAATGTTTTAAAATGGGGTTAAAAATAATGTAAGGGAAAGAATTAGGGAAATCTATGGTTGAAGAGGGTGTATATAAAATATATTGTTTGTTCTTTTCAGAATGAGCTTCCAAGTCTTTGTTTAAAAACCCTGCCTATACCCGTAAGGCAGCTATTTATGAATAATATATGCGTAGAGCCATATTCTTATATTGTACATATTCCTGAAGGAAGGAAGTCCCATCCCTGAAGGATTCGGATGAGTACCTAGTTTTTAAGTTAGATATAAGTTTTAATATTGTGGAATTGAAATAAAAATAATAATACTCTGTAGTATTTGCATTATTGACTCCAGGACAAATTATATACCCTCACCTAAACTACTGAACCGCCTGGGAACTCCTGGGATCACTCTCGACTTCCCACAAGCGTGTCATGTTTTTTTTTTTTTTACAGAGTATTATTATTTTTATTTCAATTCCACAATATTAAAACTTATATCTAACTTAAAAACTAGGTACTCATCCGAATCCTTCAGGGATGGGACTTCCTTCCTTCAGGAATATGTACAATATAAGAATATGGCTCTACGCATATATTATTCATAAATAGCTGCCTTACGGGTATAGGCAGGGTTTTTAAACAAAGACTTGGAAGCTCATTCTGAAAAGAACAAACAATATATTTTATATACACCCTCTTCAACCATAGATTTCCCTAATTCTTTCCCTTACATTATTTTTAACCCCATTTTAAAACATTTAATATACAAAGAACATTACCCCCTTTTCTAAATTTCACAAACGCCTGCCTGATAAAATAAATTTACTTAAAATATACTTTTTTACATAAAAATTACCCACAATTAATTTACTTAATAAAATTGATGATTGATGCTTACCAGAGCTTCCGTTTTCACAAATATAAAAATTTAGTTAAATACTTGGGCTATTAAGCCACTCACTGATTATTTCAGTGGAAATATATTTTATAGAATAATTTACTTTGATGTAAAATTTCTTCGACAGTATGAAGTAAATTAAAAAATTTAGTTAGTTCCTGATTTTTTCTATTCTACTAATGCGCACGCTTATATATAGCTTACATCCCACCATATCTCCTTCCCTCAAATATCCCTACTATGACACTATTAAGGACACACCCCTTATACCGACCTAAGTATAACCATTATACCTACGCTTAATAGCGCCTAATAAACTAATTACAGCAAATCTATGATTTACGCCACAATATCCCCTACAACAACAACAACTGAACAAACAATATATTTTATATACACCCTCTTCAACCATAGATTTCCCTAATTCTTTCCCTTACATTATTTTTAACCCCATTTTAAAACATTTAATATACAAAGAACATTACCCCCTTTTCTAAATTTCACAAACGCCTGCCTGATAAAATAAATTTACTTAAAATATACTTTTTTACATAAAAATTACCCACAATTAATTTACTTAATAAAATTGATGATTGATGCTTACCAGAGCTTCCGTTTTCACAAATATAAAAATTTAGTTAAATACTTGGGCTATTAAGCCACTCACTGATTATTTCAGTGGAAATATATTTTATAGAATAATTTACTTTGATGTAAAATTTCTTCGACAGTATGAAGTAAATTAAAAAATTTAGTTAGTTCCTGATTTTTTCTATTCTACTAATGCGCACGCTTATATATAGCTTACATCCCACCATATCTCCTTCCCTCAAATATCCCTACTATGACACTATTAAGGACACACCCCTTATACCGACCTAAGTATAACCATTATACCTACGCTTAATAGCGCCTAATAAACTAATTACAGCAAATCTATGATTTACGCCACAAATGTTAGCATAGATATGTCGGCGTTTGGCGTTGCGTATCATCTGGTTACAGCGATTCCTAGCTGTTTTGTAAGCGCTCCAGTCCAATTCCCTCCGGTGCTTCTTAAAAATTTGATAAGCCTTGTCTCTGCGTTTCATTGCCGTGCGAACCTCAGCTGTTATCCATGTAGCTGGAGGACGTTTTATTTTCACTTTTCTAACTAGAGCATGAGTATCGTACAGGCTATGCACTATTGTATTAAACACTAAAATCTTCTCATCGACAGTATTTGCCTCAAGTAGTGGGTCCCAGTCAACTGCAGATGCATCTTCACTCAATTCAGTAACATTCATCCGACCAAAGCAACGCTTATACAATATTTTGGGTTTCAGTTTGGGAGGTTTGAGTATATATGAAACAAAAATTGAGTCGTGGTGGGAAAAAGCTGGAGCAACATACTGACCATGCGAAGAAACAAGTGAAGGCAAAGAAGTTATAATTACAGTTTGTCTATAAAGTCGTGAAATTAAATGAGGGCGCTGCTGAATGCATGTAGCAACCCTATATAGTACGACCAAAATGATTTTGATACGAGGAGTTCGTTCCGAGTAAAATCTTACTAATATTATAAATGCGACAGTTTGTGAGTGAAATTTGGTAACTGAAATTTGGTACAGGGATACATTATAATCTGAAATAACCATGGCTACTTTTTATTCCGGGAATAAGTTCTTACGGGAAGCGGGAACGGGAACAATACAAATATTATAAATGCGAAAACTTATGAGTGTGGATGTGAGACTCTTCACGCTCGAACAGTTGAACAGGGGGCCTACCATAAACTTTTCCTAAAACTGCCAAGCGCAGAGCAGCTGAACTCGACACGTAACCTGGCAGGTTTTACATTCGTACCATGACGTCTTTTCGGTTGAGCTGTAAAGTATCGAATTCTAACACGCGTAATTAGACTCCAGCAGGCGAGCCGCGGCACTCGGATTATTATAAACTGTACTACCCGCGCGTGATACGTTGATTCACACTAGGTAAGAAACTCTTCCCAAGCGTGTCTCAACTTATCGCGCACGCATATTGCAATGTGTTTGTTTAACTAGAAAAGTACTTACCTAATCAAGTGTTATCAACTATTCTTGAACGACATTTTGACTTATAATGACGATTGGAATGTACGACGGAGTTTGTTTAAAACCGTGGATTATTTTTGTGAAGTTTTTGTGTACCTAGTTATTTAAATTCTCTAGTAGCCCCTAAAGCTTTATTGTTTGTGTACAATCATCATAGTTAGTGCCGGTCGCATCCGTACGTAATTCATTGTGACATTGTGTGTACTTACATTACGGAATAAAATGTTTTTCTTTTTGCACAACTCAAGTAAGTCCACAGTTTTTCGACAACCTTTGATTTATTCCTCGTTTTCTTTCTCGAGTTTTTAAAATCATCCTCTGAAAATCTAATACGTACCTATTTCATCTTCATCACACATGTAAAATAGTGGCAAATACAGTGAAATTTAGTGTTTAGATTAATCTTTAATGATATCAGTATACTATTGTAAACACAAATTAATCAAAACATTAGTTTTTCAAGTAAAATTAAAGAAAACAGTTCAATTAAAGTTACTTTTGTTCGCCTGCTAAATACGACAGCGCGACAGCTCAGTTGTCGGTAGTAAACTGGTCAAGAATCACTTCATGGTAACGCCAAGCCGCTGAAATGCTCAATCACGTGACGTCTGACCGGCAATCGCTAACTCGCCTGCTGTTCATCGCGTTTATGGTACGAAATAAGACGTCCGTTCAATTATCGGCTAATATTGGCCTGTTTTAAGAGCTTATGGTAGGCCACCTGATCTGGCTGAAATTTGGTACAGGGATACATTATAGTCTGGAATAACACAGGCTACTTTTCATTCCGGGAATAAGTTCCTACGGAGGCGGGAACGAGAACAAATTCGACACGGGCGAAGCTGCGGGCATTAGCTAGTGAGTTAATAAATAAAACACATTATACATTTTTAATTTTGTTTCTGTTTTATTGAATCAGATCCAGAATAAAGTAATTGAACCAGATCCAGAAGCCCCGGTCTAATAGCGTCTTACAACCCACCAGCAGGTGCCTAGCAGTCCCAATTGCTTCGCCACAATCATGTAATTACATGTTTTATCTGTAACTTTCCCCCATCTGACAAGGATTTTCTGGCGCAGTGCACAAATATTAAAATCGTCTATTTCTTTCTTTGCCGACCTTTTCTGTGTTTCCCAGGAGTTTCAAACTTTCCTTCATTATTAAAACCTTCATTATAGTAGGGGAGCCCACGATGCTAAATGGGGATTTACTCGAGCGTCGTAGAGACCTATTGGGATGCAAAGCTTAGATGATATGAAGGAAAAAATGTTATATGATATATACCTTTACATCGGTGGGGGAAGCGGCTATAGATTTTTAAATATGTTAAAAAAAAACTGTTGCATGGACATCCTCGAGCGCGTCAGATATTGACAGCATCAATGCCCTACGTATTTTTAATAATGTACGTATGTTAATCTGATCGTTAGCATGATGCGGGTGGTTGTATTTAAGGGTTGAAAATGAAAAAAAAAAAATTAATCGAGCGCGTCAGATTTTCTAAGGGAGTGTTAAGTGCACCAAAAAAAAGCTCTCATTTACTAATCTGACGATTTCGATGGGACGCAAACTCGCGGCCATTTTCATAATGTGCAAAAAAAATTCGCCATTTTGAAATACTCAAGCGCGTCAGATTAAGACATATATGGTTCATCTTTATGTTCTAAACGTACTGTCTCATAATCTGACGATTATCTAGAGGGATTGGCCTGATCTGACAAAAAAAAATTAGAAAAACGGTTCACCTTAAAGACCATCCCTGCAACTTCCCGCTAATTCCATTCCTGGGCTCTTAAAATTGTACTTATGACATTTATGAGCTCAAAATAGAATTTATGTGATATTTTGAGCTCGCTGAGTTCAAAGAAATAATATTTCTATGCATTTTAGCTCTCTCAGCTCGAAAGTCTGATAGAAGTTTCATAGAACACTATTTTTGGAATTTTCAAACCGCAATAACTTTTGAATGGATCAACCGATTTTCACGCGGTTGGCGGCATTCGACGCAGTTTTATCATCTTCATAAGTAATTTTGCAATTTTAATTGATCGAAGCACAAATTTCGGAGTAATCCTAATTAATAATTAATTAATATTAATAATATTAATATAAATATAAAATAAATATATATATAATAAATAAATAAATAAATATAAATATAAATAAATGAATAAATATAAATATAAATAAATGTAAATATAAATATTATATTAATTAATATTAATTAATCCTAAGTAATCCTAATTCTATACTATTATTAAAAGTAAGTAGTAGTAGTAGTACGAACGAAATTCGTAGACGCAAAGATATTTGGCGCATAGTGTAACTTTATCGACGAATTTTTGTTATTTCGGCTTGCGGAAATCGTCAGATTATATATTTTTCTTTATTCTTGAATTATTTCCTTCAAAATAAAAAAAATTTAGCTACGCTCGAGAATGTCGAGATGACGTTTTTTTTACAACTTTGTTGCCCTCCCCTTTTTTTACGTCACTCTCAAATTGTCAGATTAGTGGAATATGCACTTTTTAGGATGTAATTAACTCACCCTACCTTAATCTGACGCGCTCGAGAATGGTCAATTTTTTTTTACTAATCTGAATCTGTATCCTTCACGGGCGGCCTTATATATGGGCCTCATGTTTTGTGGAGGTACTTAACCGGGTACAAGGTATCCCCGTGTATATTAATCTGTCGCGCTTTAGTTTTTTTTTTTTTTTTTTTTTTTATATAAATCAAATTACAAGTTTAATTCAACTCGCCAAACGGCTTTAGCAGTTTGTAGGCGATTCGCTCTTATTACTTATAAAGCAACTTAAATTTAAGTACTTAATACCTAATATATTTCTAATCTACTTAAATATTATATAACTAAGTGGTAAGTGGTTATGTTACATTACCCTGCTATAATTCTTAATACTATAATTTTATATGATTCTTTTTCTATATCCAAACAATTCCTTAACTTTTGACTTCAGCCTCATTTTACACTTTATTTTATTATCATCCCTCAATAAATCATATTTATTATATAACCTGGGTACAATATATTTCCTAGTTCTTTCTCCGTAATAATTATTAGCCCTTATTTTTTTGAATTTACCTATTTTTTTATTTCGTACACTATATTTATATTCTTTTTTCATTTTAAACTCCGTTTTATAATAAGTCTCTAAAGCTATAAAATATTGTACTTTTTCATGAACAGGTATTATGCTACATGCTCTAAACAGCTGATCATAGTCTTCTCTATACATATTTTTTATTTTTTTATCCACTAACATTTTTAATATCCTGACTTGTACCTTTTTTATTTCATCTATATATGTTTTAAAACTTAACCCATAACAACTTAATCCATAATTTATTATTGAATCCGCCAAAGCATAGTAAACTACAAATAATATATCTCTACTTACAACCTTTTTTAACTGATAAAATTTACTGAGGACAGCTCTCAAACGGTCACACACAGTGGTAATCTGCGGTTTCCAATTAAATCTGTTGTCTATTTCCAAACCCAAATATCTAAATTTATTAACAAACTCTAAATTACTACACGTACATACTTGACCATGTAAACAATCATATGTGTGTCCCTTTATTATTAAATTATTTAAACATGTTTTTTTCGCTATTAAATTATTAGGTGAATATATATGAATACATTTTGTTTTACTTATGTTTAAAAGAATACCATTATCGTGTGCCCATTGCGTTATGCTGTCGAAATCTTCCTGGACTTTCACTACTAATTGCTCTATATGAGAGCCAGCTACAAGAATACATGTATCGTCAGCATAACAGAACACCTTACAATGTCTTACAACGTTTACCATCGAGTTAACATGCATGATATACCCTACCGGCCCATAAACTGAACCGGTAGGTACTCCTAATGTAACCGCGGCTACCTCCCCTTGCACTCCGTCTACTGTAGTACATAATGTTCTATTAAACAGATAATTACTGAAGAATTTATTCATAGGGCCACCAATACCGCACTCATCCATTGCTTGTAATCCCTTCTTGGGCTCCCCTACTATTAACTATTCGCCTAACTATACTCTCTGATTTTCCTGAAAAGAGTAAAAAAAGAAAATTAACTACCTAATGGAAACAAACTATTGACATGAAGCAATTAATTCAAAATAAAAAATTGGTAGAAAACCAGATTGAACTGAGTATCAAAAATGTAGGTCGTACTATAAAATAACCTACTAACAATGTTATTCTAACCACTGACTTACATAATAGGTAGATTGTAAGTCTATGATTCTAACCTAAAAATATGCAACGTAAACAATGCCTTTTTTTGTCTCCAAATCGTAAATTCAGTAAATTTGTAACTTCAGACAGATTCAAAACAAACAATAACACGATTACATACCCACCAAAGATGCTGTTCGCTCATAAACATCCTCAAAATCCCACAACAATTGTCCAGCTTGGTACTCCGCGAAACATCACTGGAAAACTTTAAAAATCACTTCCTGCCTTAGACCATATAACACGGGACTAGCCTTTGCGAACCACCGCATACAAAAATATTCTGCCAGTTTTCATACAAGTGAAGGGGGAAACACAAAGACATATAAAATTTCATTGCATTTAAAAATGTATTAATCGACAAACGCGTAATGGCTGTTGTGTGTTAATTGTTATTGTACAGTCAACTACAATGTAATGTACTAGTTTAATCATATAAAATGATGTACTGATGTACAGGCTTTTCATAAAGCCAAAAGACCAAATGGTCATGTGCAATGGCAGAAAACAATGCTTAAGTAAGGCGCATCCTGTGGTTAGATGATCTAAGCTTCCTGCGCATCACTCCGATTTTCTTTACTCATTTCTCAAACCTTTATGCGTAGTTTGGTTTCAATTTGTTGCAGTTTAATCCAAACAATAAAGTTACGTGAGAAAGTAAACGAAATTCGACGATAGCATTGACAACTGACGTACTTATGTTTCGTGTTGCCAGTGTTGCCACACACAACTATTTTTAGTTCCTCAAACATTCATTTCATGACTTTATAGACAAACTGTAAATCTAGCCAAGTATCAGGCACGTCTTTATTATGATGTGTGGCCTGTAGTGGCAACACATAAAGATTGGCAGATTCAATTATGTGATGTAGTTTGATAACTCGCGAAGAGCTACTTGCGAGAAGGTTGGTATTAAGATCACCCATGATGATGTGATGCTCATAATCAGACCCCAAGGATTCTAAGACCGATTCCATATCAGTGAAATAGTTGACAGTGGGGGGACAATAAACAACACCAAGCAAAATTTTGATATTTTTAATCCATACCTCAAGAAAAAGATACTCTGCGGTAGCAGAATACTGAGAGGGAGATGAAGCGATTATTTTATAGGGAAAATCGCTGCGAAGATATATTGCCACCCCACCCCTTTCTTTACCTGTTCTATCATTCCGAATCAGAATGAAGCCAGGAAGTGGATATGTAGTTGAGAGATGTTCAGGCTTTAAAAACGTTTCAGAGATCAGAACAGCATGAATATTCGAATTCGCAAATGTTTCAACCAGGTCACTATAATGATAAGGCACACTTTCAGCATTAATATGGCACACGTTGAGTGTTTTACCCTGTTCAAGTTCAAATTTATTTCGAAGTACTTCGCCAAGTGTATGTTGTGTTACTGAGGAAAAACTAACATTCTCAGATAATGTTTCCGGGTCGCTGACAGAAAAATATAAGGAGTCATCATCTGACAAGTCACTCTCCATTAAAGTAATAAACTAATTTATAATAATATAAAATAATAAATACCTAGGTTTATAAATACTAATATAAACGTACTAATATAAATACTTATTTAATATTTAAATGAATAGTATACAACACAAAACTGATGCAACTGTTAATCTCTGCACCACCCGCCAGCAAACTCTCACAAAATAAACCTAAAATAAATCACAACGGATGTATGGAATGCGTATTTGATTAAAAAACAAAATGTCATGAATAGTCACAGATAATCAGAGACTAGGCTGCATGGCCGAGTTCCATTGCCTCTTCAGTTTAGAAAAGTGTAAATGTGACAAGATGACAGATCACTGTCAATACTATAGATAATAAACAAAAAACTTTTGTCTACCATGCGAAAACTTTGCAATATGAAAGCAACCATATCAATATCAATGTTAAGTTTGAACAAACAAAATATCAAGTTACAAAAACACACTGTATCATGAATAGAAGAAATAGAACATTAGAATCAACAGTAAACAGATACAGATTCTTTGACTACATACAGCATATTATAACCAAAAGCATTGCATTAGCAGTGGCATTACTTATCACTAACATTTACTGAAGATGGAGACTTAGGATACTTCTCCATGACAACGTTGAGCTGCTCTAAAGTGGTGACTCTGTGCCGCTTCCCATCACGCGTTTTTAACACTATATTGCCATCCTGAGTCCAGTAGCAACGCAGCCCAAAGTGAAGTCGTGCCTTAGTGAAAACTGACTGTCGTGTTTTGGTCAAGAATTCTTTAATGGAAATTGAAGATCCCTTAAGCTTCGTCTTAGAATGCCACACCGACGACCTCACGCTCATAGTGCCAAATCTGTCCGTCTTCTATCTGATGAAAATGAACTCATCTTGGGCGGTTAATAGTGGGGTGAAACAGTCACCACAGGCAGAGCCCCTTACCTGTAGAAGGCTATATACAGCGGAGTTCGCCTGGTACTCCGAGGGGACCGCTTGAGACCCAGTCTTTTAAGCACCCTGGGCCATGCAGCCACTTAGGCACGGTGCCTCACACCTTGGGCTAGTGCTGGTTACTTGCGCGGATGGAACAACTCAATAGTTGTTCCACCCGTGGGCGATGGGCTCACCACATTCCAACGCCTTATTCTTATTATTATTATTACACCAAAATCAGAAAATGTCTAAGATATTTTCATTTTTCCTAATACACAGTACACTCATACCTACCAATTTGGGCAATGGTATGTGGCTGATAGCTGAGATGGCTTCCTTTTCGGGTGCATGCAAGGAAATTAATGAGAGGTATGGAGATGTTTCTACTTGTATTTATTATTTTTGTGCCTGAATAAAATTTCTTTCTTTCTTTCTTTCTTTCTTTCATAAATTATGGCCACTTGCCGCAGTGTTGCCTACAGATAACACTCCCTATTATTGTAATTTTTTCTCAAAATATTTAAAAAATTGAAAAATTCAGAAATACGTGTTTTATTTTTTTGATGTCAATTTGAATACAAAAAATCAAATGAATCCCATTTCTTGAGTGATATAGGGTTAAACGCTTTGAAAATTAGATTATTGACTTGTCAATAACTGTAACAGAAACTAGGTTAATAAACCTCTTGTTAATTCAATCCTGGTTTATTTTGCTCAAGATCCTTGACACCCGGACCAACCCCCAAAGACGCAGAATAGTACTCGAACCCCTAGGTAAGGCTGCGGTAGTAGCACAGGGCGGAAACTTGATACAAATGATTTGTTTTCAATTCTGTAAAGCAAACGTTCCCTCAAAACACCACCCAACTATAATGACAGCTGTTGCGGGGGTGGAGAAGCTTGCTCAGTGGGGGGGGGGGGGGGGCAGGGAGTTGCCTAGCTGATTGTTCTTGATGCGAGGGTCGCCGCCGGCTGACAGGATTTGACTGTGAAACCACATATAAATAAATAATAGACATTTCTGCATAGCATCCTCTAGCCCAATTTAAGCCAATACTATCTAGTATTGCGGATCTATATAACTTATAAACGTAAACTCATGACACAATAAGATTTGTGCGAAGAGACCTCCACATCTGTAAAATATGATCCCTCCGTCCAGAGCTATCATACTAATATCATAAATGTGAGAGTTTGTGTGACAAACATATCTTCATAAACTCTCACATTTTTTTGTTTGTCACTAAATCACGCTCTAAAAGCCCAACGGAAATGGCTGAAATTTGGCACAGGGATAGCCAAACAACAAATTTAAGGCGGTCGATAATAAAATACCTTTGTTCATAAATTACGTCAATATGGAAACGAGTGAAAATGATATTTTGGAATACATACAGCAAAAGACCAATACGACTGTTTCATTAAAGAAAATAAAAATGAAAGCGGAAAAATCATATGATGCATATAAAATTTTTGTACCATACACCAAATTGGATTTATTTTTAGACGACGGTCTATGGCCGGAAGGAATTCATTTTCGACGTTTTGTATATTTTACTAGAAAGAAGCAAGTTTCGAGGATGGATTTGAATGAATTGAATGAAAAGGACATAAACAAAGCGAATGACGAATGACACTACAGTTGACTTTGTTTCTTTTAATTGTAAAGGAGTCGTAAGATCTGTGGACTGTGTGAGGAAACTGTGCCGCACAGCTGATTTGATAGCACTCCAAGAAACATGGCTTATGCCGGATGATTTGGATTATCTTGGAAGTATTAATAGTAGCTTCGCCTACACAGGTACCTCAGCAATGGACACATCCAAAGGTTTACTTCGTGGTCGCCCATATGGCGGTGTGGCTTTGTTGTGGAGGAAGGCGACATTTCCAGTGGTGTCGGTTGTGGAGTGCAATAATTTGCGATTGACAGCTATAAAGGTTGTATTGCGTGCTTATTCCTGTCTTATTTTCAGCGTGTACATGCCCACGGATTCCAGAAACAATCTGTTAGAATTTACAGAGTGTCTGGGAGAGATAAATGCCATTATTGAGAGTAATAATATTGAATCTGTTTACTTACTCGGTGACTTTAACGCCCACCCTGGTGAGTTATTTTGTAATGAATTATTGTGTTTTTGTGCGGATCAGTCGTGGTCATGCATTGATATGGAATTGTTACCTCTTGATACCCATACGTTTGTAAGCGAGGTGCACGGGTGTCGACGATGGTTAGACCATTGTGTAGTGACAGAAGCTGCCCGTCGCTCGGTAGTTAGTAGCTCAGTGAAACATGATACATTTTGGTCAGACCATTTTCCATTGTTATTAAAATGTAATTTATGCCTTTTACCTACAGTGTCTTTATGTAATGTTATGTATGAAAACAAAATTCAATGGGGGGAGAGAGATTCCAATCAAATTGGTATTTATCTTGAGAAATGTAATTCTAAACTGAGGAACATTGACTGTCCAGCTGAATTTGTAACTTGTACAGACAAAATGTGTGATAGTGTAGTACATAGGGAGTTATTGGAACAAATGTATGACAACATTGTTTTAGTTCTCAGTGATGCAGCTGAATGTAGTTATAATGCAAAATTGAGGCGTAGGGGTCGTAAGTGTCCCTGGGTGGAATAGATATGTACGGGAGGCCCACGGGAGGGCCAGGCTTTGTTACCAGATATGGTTATGGCATAATAAGCCGATTTCAGGTTTGATTTATAATGATATGATTGAATCTAGGAAGGTTTTCAAATCAAAATTGAAGTGGTGCCAATCAAATGAACAGCAAATTAGGATGAATATCATTGCAACTCATTATGATAATAAAATTTTTCAAAATTTTGGCAAGCTACTAATAAGTTAAAGAACGGGCCTGGCCTACCCGTCAGCGTGGATGGAGTTCATGGCCCACTTGAAATAGCAAATGCATTTCATAAGCATTTCAAAGTGGAGTCACAGCTTGCAGAGGGGTCTGTGTTGGGAGCTGGTATGAATGTCACGGGTAAGAGTATTAGATTTACCGCTGAGGAGGTGTCATCTGTGATAAGTAAAATGGTAAGAGGAAAGTCACCCGGCCATGACAGCCTCAGCATTGAGCATCTGCGGTATGCTGGGGTGCATATGCCGAGAGTACTTTGTATGTTTTTGAATCTGTGTGTCAGTCATTCCTTCCTGCCTGACAAATTGATGCGTACTATTGTTGTGCCCATAATAAAAAACAGGACTGGCGACCCATCGGATATTAAAAATTACAGACCGATTTCTCTTGCTACAATAATAGCAAAAGTACTGGACAGTCTGATTGATCAACAACTAGCCAAACATTTGGTGTTAAGTGACGCACAGTTTGGGTTTAGACCAAACTTATCAACGGAAAGCGCTATTCTAGCACTCAAACAGACTGTCCATTACTATACAGCTAGGAAAACACCGGTGTATGCCTGTTACCTGGATTTGTCAAGGGCATTTGACCTAGTGTCATATGGTAGGTTATGGGATAAGCTATATAACACCTCTGTCCCAAAAGAAGTTCTAGGAGTACTAAGGCATTGGTATGACAATCAGAAAAACCAGGTTCGATGGGCGGGGAAGTTATCTGACGAGTATACGCTGCAGTGTGGGGTTAGGCAGGGGGGTTTATCATCTCCGCGCCTCTTTAATCTATATATCAATGGGCTGATTGAGAGGCTTGGTAACACCAACATTGGTTGTCATGTGGATGGTGTATGCATCAATAGTGTTTCATATGCAGACGACATGGCTCTCCTGAGCCCCTCAATCAGTGCATTGAGAACCCTGGTTGGTATTTGTGAATCATATGCGGGGGCTCATGGGCTCCTGTATAACACGGGGAAAAGTAAGATGATGATCTTTAAGTCAGGGGGCCGTCATGACTTAAATGTACCTCAGGTCATGCTGGGTGGATCACCTTTACAGGTGGTAAAGGAGTTTAAGTACTTGGGACACTGGATTACTGAGGATTTAAAGGATAATGTAGACATTGAACGGGAGCGGAGGTCACTGGCAGTCCGAGCCAATATGTTAATTCGTAGATTTTCACGATGCACAGAAGATGTAAAGATAACTTTGTTTAAGGCGTTTTGTCAGTCTCTGTATACATGTAGCTTGTGGGTTGCCTTCAGGAGCAGGACATATAGTGATCTGAGAGTTCAGTACAATAATGCATTCAGGATGCTGATGGGATTGCCAAGGTACTGCAGTGCGTCAGGCATGTTTGCTGAGGCAAATGTAGACAGCTTTGCCTCTTTGATCAGAAAACGGAGCGCCTCAATAATGACACGCCTGCGTACCAGCACCAACAGCATCCTGCATGTTTTTTCTGATCGCTGGGACTCTCCGTTACATAAGAGATGGGTTGAACTTCATGTGAACAGGTGATAGGAACATTGTTGTGGGACATTCTCAATCTCACAAGGTGTTATTTGGCCCAGGCCGTGCTGATGTGGGTTTGTACTGTTGGAGGTGGACAGGAATAAGTACCTAATAATTAGTAGTTAAGTATGTGATTGTGTATAGGATAAGTACTAACATAGGACATAAGTTGCTGTAATACTAACAGAGATGGATCAAGTCCGAAATAAAATTTTTATCATTATTATATTATTATTATTATTAATTATAGTCTGGAATAACACATAGGCTACTTTTCTCTTCTTTTATGTCAAGAATATATCGCCGTATGATATCGGGCCAATTGTAGGAATGAAAGGCACTAAGACTGATACAATACTGAGCGTTTATTATGAATAACATACAATATATAGGTACAAGTTACACCACTACATCTCCCTCGGTAGGGAAAAATAAAATAAAATTAGTATTTTGTTTTATTTTTCTTACCAAATTTTTATACTAAACATGATTAGATGATTACAATATAATGAGATTAAGATTAATAAACACTTGTAATAATATTTTAATAAACATTTTTCATACAACAAAAAAAATATAGTAACCGTTTCATTCACATTTTATTAACCATTTTGAATATACAATTTGGTACGGTTCTTATGCACTAATTCAAGTTTTCCATCCTTTAATATTTGTACATTAGGCGACAAATCTTTAATTACAATATACGGCCCTAAGTAAATATTAGCCAGCTTGTTACCAGTTTCATTTTTTAGTAAAATTAAATCGTCTTTTTTATATTTTATTGGATTGATGGTTTTATCATAACGTGTCTTCCTCAGTAATTTTGATTTTATCAAATTATCACGAGCGTCCTTACTAGATATTTGGAGACGATATTTTAACTGTAAGGGATAGTCATCACTATTATACAATGGTGTCACTGTTTTACTTATATTACTAGGCAAATTACATTTTCTACCATAAACTAACTCAAAAGGAGTGTACTTTGTTTCTGTGTGTACAGAAGTATTATAGCTAAAACACCAATAAGGTAACCAAGTACTCCATGTTTCCGGATGTTTGTCAGTCTGTATGCGTAAAAATGCTCCTAAATTTTTGTGCGTATTTTCAAGCGAGCCTATACTCTGGTGATGGTAAGCAGTAGAGTTCATTTTGTTAATGTGAAGTAACTTACAAATCTCCTGCATTGTGACGGACATAAATTCGCCTCCTCTATCAGTTGCAATATCTTTAGGTATACCGTGTCTTAAAATAAAGTTATTAACTAAATTCCTAGCTACTTCCTCACTGCTTTTTGTTACTAACGGGTATGCTTCAACATATTTTGATAATTCACATTGGAGGGTTAATATATAAGAATAACCTTGAAAATCCTTATCTAATGGACCTACGACATCTAAAAATATTTTTTCAAATGCGGTGTGTGCAGTTGAAGTTATGGTCATGGGTTCCTTAATATGCACCGAATGTTTTTGTTTTTGACATTGGTCACATCTTTTTATAAAATCGATGACATCGCGTTCAATTCCTGCCCAATAATAATATTTTCTAATATTATTTACCATTCGTCTGATACCCGCGTGGCCACTTGTGGGTAACAGATGAAAGTCGTTTAGGATTACTCTTTTTTCGTCTTTATCTTGAATTCTCATAACGTCACTTCACCAAATCATTCGTGTGTTTCTCTATCATTCTCTTGTGGCATCTCCGGTACACACGATACAGTTCAAACAGTCCAGCCAGACCCAAAAATAGGACAATCGAAAGCAGAATAATATTGGTTGTGGTAGCTTGGTGCAGGAGCGGATCAGCAGAATTTCGACCTCCAGCCGAATTTTGAACAATCACTTGCTCATCCCGATTATTTTGCGAGTTGCACATTTTGTGGTATAATAACTGACGTTATAACACAACGAAAATATTCGACAATTTGCGCCATCATGTTGGATATTAAGTCACAGAGATTTGTTTGAAGATAGAAGCCTTATAAGGATATCGCGTCGCGGCGCGCGCATTCCTAAATCCGAGATGGCAGGGTCGCCATATGATATCGGGCCAGTTGTAGGAATGAAAGGCACTAAGACTGATACAATACTGAGCGTTTATTATGAATAACATACAATATATAGGTACAAGTTACACCACTACAGCCGTCCCCGGGGAATAAAATGATAACTGCCAGTATCTTGATTTTAATGTTATGTCCTTTTTGAGATCTTTGAGTGTTAATACATCTACTTAATTTTTTTTGTATTTTTTTTACAGTTATTTACAGAGTTACAAAAAATTACAATAGTATTCGAAGGTTTAAGACAGGCCTAAAAGAACGGGAATAAATGGATAATATAATATTATCAAAACGTATCCTCACTTGTTATTATGACAAATGGTAATATAATTATATTCTCGTAAAAAAAACCATTCAACTTAATATGATAAATGCATGTTATCATTTTATTCTCGTTCAAAACCGTCCACTCGCTTCGTATAAAGGCATTAAGTCAAACGACTTATGAAGTTCAGATCGATAACACATAGTTAAAACATACGAGTGGTGTACACTCTTGATCAGATGTACACAATCATTATGAACGCGAAGGTGCATGGAAATAAATATGACCTTAAACAGATGATGCAAACAGAGTTTTATAATATGAAGGCATTAATACACAATAAGAACTGGATAAAAGATGAGGGGCAAAAGATATTATGGACTCAAATCATGGAAGTGAATGTCTCACAGTCAAATACTAAAATTTTGAGATACAAATACAACTTTTTTTTTTACCACTAGAGTGACAGACAAGCATAAGGCCTCACCAGATGTACCGGTGGTCACCGCAGCATATGGTGACCGCACCAGGGGTGCCACAATCGCGCTGTGGACCCTGTAAAAACCTTCTAAGTCCCCTTTAGAAGAACCCCATACTATAGGCGTTTGAGAAAACCGAGGCAGGGAGATCATTCCACAACCTAAGCGTACGCGGAAGAAAGCCTCTATCGGATCTAACCGTGCTCGAGCGCTCAGGACGTAACGTGTGAGGATGAACACCCTGTCTGTAGCGAGCGGTGCGATGATGGAATGTAGCCGTAGGCATCATATCAAACAATTCTTTAGAGCACAAACCATTGTACAGGCGGTAGAACACACACAAAGAGGCAAAGTCTCTCCTGTCACTAAGAGGTTCCACACCACCTGCAAGTATGGGATCGTTCACAACTCTCATAGCTCGCCTTTGCACCGCGTCAAATGGACGAAGCTGGTATTCAGGTGCCCCCGCCCAAAGGTTACAGCAGTACTCCATATGCGGACGCACTTGCGACTTATAGAGAAGCAGTGCTTGCGCCGCAATTAAGTACCGCTGCGAACTGCTGAGCACTCCGAGTTTCTTGTACGCCAGCTTGGCCTTGCCCTCCAAGTGACTGCAAAACTGTACGTCACTGGAGATGGCAACTGCAAGGATCCCTATACTTTCAAAGATGGTGTGAGATGTGCCCTGAAATTGCGGCGCCACAGTGAATGGGGTTTTTTTGCGGTGAATACACAAACTTGTGTCTTAGTAGGGTTGAATGGAACAAGATTTTGTCCACCTCAATCAAACACTCTGAGAACAGCCTCGACTTCAGACACAAGTTGTTCACGACTTTCTTCCACTGCAACCTGAGAGATACCGGGACGGCCCGTGTAATAAGTGTCACCCGTACTGTCGTCCGCATAACTATGAATGCCGTCAATAGGCAACATGTCATTGATATGCAGCAGAAACAAAGTAGGGGACAACAATGAGCCTTGTGGTACGCCAGCGTTTATGGCCATACAGTCAGAACAGCTGCCGTCAACGACGGCCCTGATGCTTCTACTGGCTAAAGAGCTGGTCACCCATCCGCATAAACTCTCAGGCCGTCCATAGGAGGGCAATTTCGTAAGAAGACCACGGTGCCAGACCCGGTCAAAGGCTTTCAAGATGTCGAGGCTCACTGCTAGAGCCTCGCCCTTACTCTCGATAGCCGCCGCCCAGCGGTGTGTGAGGTGCACGAGAAGATCGCCCGTCGAGCAACCGTGACGGAAACCGTACTCAAGGTACCTCAGGGCCTGTGTATTAATTACACGCTCCATCTTAGATAATAGGGAGGTGACGGCTATAGGCCTATAATTGGCCGGGTCGGTCCTGTCACCCTTCTTGGGCACAGGATGCACGTGCGGGAGCTTCCACGGTGCCGAGGCTTGCTTCATAGAGTATGAAAGCGTGAAAAGGCGTGTAAGTACCGGACACAACTCCGGAACACACCGCTTAAGTACCACTGCGAGAATGCCGTCTGGCCCACTCACTCGACTTATGAATATCTAGAGATTGAAGCTCCCGCCTGACGTCCCGTTGCTCGAATTTAATTTCAGGCTAATAGATAGTAGATAAATTTATGAAAATATCGTTGCTTCTCTTTGTTATTTTGATTGTTTTGAAAGATACTGCTATGAATAAGAGTTTTTATTAGTTTATCGACAAATGAAAAGGACCTAGTCGGTTAATTTTAGAATAACTTACATTAAGAGGGTTAACGCACAAATACATGATTTCACGCGTTTGAAACGTTTGTTTCTAAAGAAACTACCAATGTTTAGTAAGTATGATTAATGTGTTAGAGTAATATATTTCCTTGTCTAAAAATAGCTCTAATCAAAATAAACGTGGCATAACTAGGTTTTTATTAAAAACAGTGTTTACACACCTTGTTTGAAGAAATTCTACGAAACAAGGCCTCTTTGCCAATCGGGTGGTATAAAATTAATTGATGTACACAGAAATTAAAGCTGCTATAAGTATCTTCATATTGTCTTCTTTAAAGCCGCCTAAGAAAATTACACCTAAACATATTTCTTATCACCAAAACATGACAAATAAAGTTTCCAAAAAACGTCGTACTTTGATGAACTTCATCACGATTTTTGGTACACTTCTAGTTTACAAAATGGTGATCTTTTTACATTTACATACTGATCATGATATCACCAATTAAATACATCAGTAACATTCTAGAAACCTCTTTAAACATATTAATAATAACGTAATAAAAAGAGTCCTGAAATTATCTTATAAGTCGATGCACGGGCCGCGAGAAATTAGTACCGGCTGAGGCCTTCCAGAGGGAGGATGTATCGCTTTATTTCCCGCGCTCCCAGTCCGGTATTATCGTAATATTCGAATACTTTGAGTGTGCTCAACGCCACTTGATACTTTTTCAATTTTGTTCGCGCTGGGTGATAAACCCTCTTAATAGCAAATTGATATGAAGGCTTTTATTGTTTTTATTAATATTGATAAGGAGAAGAGTTTTTAGTAATTTATCGATCGATAATGAAGACCTAGTCTGTTAATTTTAGAATTATTGCTAGGATGTTGTGTTTTTAAACTTTATTTTGAAACTTTTGAATAAAGCTAATATTGACGATTATTGTAATGAGTTTTATTGGAAAACTAAATTTATATCCTTTATAGAAAAAAAGTTTTGCAGCATTTATGAGAATAAAATGATATTAAAGTATTATCATCATCACTCCCATCTCAAAAACTCGTAGAAGAAAATGATAAGAAACGAGTATCATATTTCTTTCTGATCACGCTGAACGGAGAATAAAATGATAATTGACATTATACAACTTTGAGGATGATTAATTTACACTAACTTTTTATTCTTTAACCCTTAGCCACCTACCATAACTTTTTGTCACGCAACCACCTATCATACGTCTATGAGACTCCTGAGTAAAATGGTTCTTTAAAGTAATATCTTGTTTATTGAGGTATATTTTTTTAGTAATAATCAACTTAGGAAAGTATTAAACTCTTTAGTAAAGGTACAAGAGAATCATTTTTATAGGCATTTTGTCTTAATTACTATTAATCAACAATATCTCCTATTTTTAGCTTACAAACTAAGTCATTTGGTAAATGAGCTCTATAAAAAATAATCACATGGATAGTAACTTCTTTTATAATTTTTTACTTATTCAATAATCAACCATAGCAAAAAAAAACAAAAAAATGAAAATTAAATTAAATTAAAACAAAATTGCAAGCCCTAAACTTATAGTTTTTCACGACAATTATTGCAATCATTGCAATTACCGCACAATTAACGCACGTACAACCTTGATGAGCAGTTACACGGCACTGAAGGGGGGCGGGGAAAAGGTACAGGAACGGACGAGTTCGTAAACGACTCTGTCTCAAATATATTTACGTTTTAAATATCTGCTGGATCTGTGAGACGTATGGTAGGTGGTTAAGGGTTAAATATCTTAATTTTGACAAATGTTACACAAATTTGACTAAAACGGTTCAAATGAAGGAAAAATTACGTTTTTAAAAACCCAACAATCACGCATCTATGTCCAGTATTTCCGGAGTAATCGTTGAAAACATGTTTTTTATTTTTCCTGAAAAGTTGTGTTTTTGCAGTTATCATTTTATTCTCCGGGGACGGCGATATTTCCATGGGAAATGGGAACAGGAACAAACATCATCATTAATCAAGGGTAAACTCACGTGCCCGTGACGGCAGCGTGACGTGAGCAACCCACGCACGCCCCCCCTTATGCTATGGCTACATATGGAATGAAGATTCGTCGTCCCTTTGTCGCGATAAGAATTCGTGTTCGATCCATGACGAACGTGCTTGGCCACATCACGAAAAACTTCACTACGTTGCGATAATCTAGAACTTGTCGCGATAATTCATTTCCTGGAAAACATGGAAGAGGCGGTTGCGCTGTTTCACATGGCTGCTAATAATTATTTACTGCATCTTTATTACTTGAAAAAAAATAAAAAGGGACAAAAAGAGGAATAAATTAGCTTTAATTCTCACCCATGCGTCGTAATTTAAATGTTTTTTCTTGTGGTTTGACTCTTGCGGGTCCCATAAAATTGGTTCAGATTCATAATTTTGTATTAATTCTAATACCCTGTCATTACTCCAATCCATGATTTACAGTTTAAAGAAACACGTTCAAACCACTCGACGTCTCGTAGTCAAGTTCAACTAAAGCGCGCGAAGTGTAGCCAACCGCACGAACTGTGTCGCGACAAAACCCTTTGATGTGCGGCAATTTATCGGCAGCGGCGCGAAGTCACCGTGTATTCGCGATAGGACGAATTCTTTGGCCAGACGTGTCGCGACAACGTAAATCTTCGCGTTATCGCGATAATGTGGCCGCAGCATTAGAAGCGGGATCACACCCGAACCCCCCCAAAGACGCGGGATAGCACCCGAACCACCCCCTGGGCGAGGCCGCAGTGGCGGCCGTGGGTCTGTTGGGAGTCCTGGGACATCCTTCCGAGGGCTTACCCGGGGCTCCCAACCACAGGCTGTAGGGCGTTGCGTGAGGTTTTTTAGTTGGTAAGAGTCCGGCATAACATCCTCTGAGGATTTTCCCTCACGTTAAAAAAAAAAGGGGGGTTAACTCACGTGACCATATCTGGCTTCTCAGCTATGGCGGCTTTATGTAGCGCCGTGTTACCGTCAGTAGGGTCTGCAGTGTTGCACGCAACCTTCACATCACACTCCATAGATTCCAAAATGGTTTCCAGGGTTGTGTTTTTCTTGTCTGCTATGGCTTTCCACATCTGTTGAAAGATTATATTATCACTAGCTGTTCCCCGCGGCTTCGACCGCGTAGAAGTCGTTATCGCGTGAAATCATAACCACTCCTTATACGCAGTCGGTTTAAAAGTTGCCTATGTCCTTCCCAGGGCCTTGAACTATCCCAATACCAAATTTCATCTCAATCGCTCCAGCTGCTTAGGCGTGAAAGCGTTACAGACAGACAAACAGACAGACAGAGTTACTATCACATCCCTATCCCTACTAATATTATAAATGCGGCGGGGAACAGCTAGTTTA
This sequence comes from Miltochrista miniata, assembly GCA_933228765.1. NCBI lineage: Eukaryota > Metazoa > Arthropoda > Insecta > Lepidoptera > Erebidae > Miltochrista > Miltochrista miniata. Next base: position 505,493 of record OW121778.1, read on the forward strand.
TAATATTAGTAGGGATTTCTTTTTAAATTGAAGATCGCTACTACCATTTGATTGCAAGTGTTTCGCAACTAATTGTGATAGAAAACTTTTTCTTACATGACTTATGTAAGAACAAGTCTTTATCCCCGAAGGATAGTCAAAGCATAGTATACATCCACATTAATATGACTATAATAGACTATTGCTGTATTAATATGACCTGACGCAGCTCGCGGCATTACAGTGTAAAAAATTTTGAAGATAAGCCCTTAAGGCCTTCAACTTGGCTTAACAACTGTCCTGTTGCTGACAACCGGGAGCCATGGCTTTATAAACATTCGCCAATAAATGCCACAAGTGATCACGCGGTGGTCACCCATCCAAGCGCCGACCAGAGCAAAAGCTGCTTACTACAGTGATTGTTTCTACCTTTTCTTCCACCTTTGAAACCATTTATGTCTTAAAAAGTCAAATGATTTTTATTATAATGAACTAGCTGACCCGCGCAACTTTGTTTGCGTCACATGAGATTGAGAAAGAGAGTGGTATAGTATTAATATTTTAAGTAATATAGTCCTGTCGCATTTACTCCCGCCGCGTGTCTTATATTTATTATTTAGAGAGGTGTAGTAGGTATCCATACTTCCATATATATTATACGACACCAGAAGTATCAATTAACGTAAGGGACATTTTGGCGAAAATGAGTTATATATATCATTGGATTCAGAATTTCGAGCTCTATCGATTGGTATACTCAAAATATCTCTATCGTTAAAAAAATGTCCCTTACAGTACAAATTTTAGGACTGTCTAAAACGATTTATAACGAAAAAATTGATTTAAGGGCCATTAAGATTTTATTCTTCTCAGACAAATAAAGTAACTCATCATACAAAATAATTTTGACCCTTACCTTAGACCTCAAATCGGTAATTTTATACAACATGTCCCTTACCTTAACTCATTTTTCGAGCCTTTAGGGGTAATTTATATTTATTACCTTTTACTTATCTCACATAATTTCTGCAATTTTGTATTTTTCCTGTGAAAATCTAAATGTTTTCTTGATTCCACCTATTGATGTATGGGCGGCGGCCCCGGGTAACTCCTCGGAAGGAAGTTTCAGGGTCGCGTGTAGACGAGCTAATCACCGCGGCTCAGCACTCAGCTAGAATGGTGCTAATCCGCGTTTTTGGAGGTTCTGTTTGGGCCTACTTATGTATGGACATCGTGCATCCTCCTCCCCCCCCCCCCCCGAGTCTGGTTGCCCCGATTGCAGCAGTTCCCACCTTGGTGGCTCAGTCTGCACCTTCCATGTCTTCATGAGTTCCTGACAGTGTGCAGGACGCATTGTGTTCCCTAATGTTAGTCAACCACCGCGAGAGTGCAGTCGTTGCCCCTCCTCAGTTTTGAATCATGTCTCGGAAATGGTATTCGAAGTTCAACCCGCTATCGAGTACGACTCCAAGATACTTTATAGAGGGCTAGATATCGACGCTAATTCCCCCTACTTGTATTCTGGATTCCGTGGGTGACTCCTCCCGAGGTCCGTGAAAGCACAGTGCCTGAATTTTGTAAGAGACTACCTTCAGACCCAGTCGCCATCTTCGACCCAGAACTCGAGCAACTCTCTTTAGGGCCACGTCTCGGTGAGTAAATTTTCACGTCGTAACGTGGGTGTCATCAGCGTAGTACGTTACGTCGAACCCTTCGAGCAAATGACCGAGTAGCACCGTCACCGTGGTTCTACAGAAGTGGACCGATTCCTCCAAAATTACGCACGATACCCCTTACCTTAGCCAGTAGCTTATTCATGTCCCGAAGAGATGAGCCTCGAAACGCCGACGTAAGTAGAAAAGCACTCAATAATGATAAATGAATGCCTCTCTAACGCAGCTTCAGGGAAAGGGGTTGAAAGCTATGGCGATGTCAGCAGACACCGCCATCACCACCTTTCCCGCAATATCGCTTCTTCTGTCAGACCCCAGACACGAATGATCGTGTCCACGATGGAGCGCCCCCAAAGGAAACTAAACTGGCTATCCGTTAAATCTGGCACCACTCGTGCGAAGTGCCCAACAAGACGCTCTGCAATAATATGCTACACCCTGACCTTCTTCGAGCTATGCTCAGCGCATCAGCATCAGAGCCCTATCAGTCAAGACCCAAATTCTTCGAGAGCCATCAGAATCCATGCATGACTTGGAATGCCGTCGGGTTTGGGGTTGGTGCTTTTTTAAGTCGCAGCACAGGTGCCCCTAACACGCTTTTGGTGACTTCAGGCACATCGTTCTAACAGTAATCCCCGTCCAGTGCCTGAGACGAAGCCATACGGAGCAATATGTCCCTTAACTCCTGATGGAAACAAGGAGACCAAGAATCTCTCGAGCTGGGTTAGTCGTGGCACCTTAGTGCGAAATCTTTTGTTTTTATCTTTTAATGTTGATTCATACAAATATTAATCATGCAAAAAATATTTCCCTGTAGTAAAAATACCACAAAGTAATTTTTCAGGTCTACAACAAATATTAAAATCAGAAAAATAATAATATCTAAGGGGGCACCCTTACAACAAACGTGATATTTTACTGTTGTTTGGTACTAAGCCCTCCGTGCATGAGGCAAACTCGCACTTGGCCGGTTTTTTTTAATTCTTTTCGATAACCTTTTCAGTACCAAGTTACATCAAATATCATCAAAAGTCTTAAAGTGAAGTCCTTTACAATACATTTGCATGTGATTTTCTATAGTCTCTTGCTACTTACACTTTAGTCATTTGTTTATACATAAAATATCAGTAACGTAAGGTACAACTAAACATATTTTTTTAATGTAACGGACACTCTATTTTGGAAACCAGTAGACATTCCTAAATCTTGAGTTTATAGCATGAAAGAAGAAGAAATTCTAAGAAACTTCACCCTTGACACAATTAAAATTGAACCAGACAGATTTATAAAAATAAAATCGTTTTATGGCTCTCCTGAAAAACCGTGTTTTGTCCCTTACATTAATTGATACTTCTGGTGTCGAATATATAATATTATAAAGCTGAAGAGTTTGTTTGTTTGTTTGTTTGCTTGTATGGTTGAACGCTTGGATCTCAGGAACTACTGGTTCGATTTCAAAACTTCTGTTACAGTTTGATAGTCCATTTATCGAGGATGGCTGTAGGCTATATAATATCACGCTAAGCTGAATAGGAGCGGAGCAGCAATGAAGAATGTTTAGAAAACGGGGAATTATTTTTACCGTTTGAGAGCTTCCGAGGCGTACGCTGCCTAAATGGTTAAAGTTATGTAAAAATTGTGTATTACAAAATTGTTTCTCTTAAAAAGTTCCATAAAAAAGTCTGCGACAGCATATTTCTATCTTTTAAGGTTCGCTCACAATAACCTAATTTGTCTTTCTTTTAAGGTTAGCTTACAATATTATCAAACTGAAGAGTTTGTTTGTGCTAGGATCTCAAAAACTACTGGTTGCATTTCAAAAATAATTTCACAGTTCTGCCGTGATTAAGATAAGAGCCGTAAGTGCATGACAGCTAGTTTCGAGAAAATGGCACCTAAAGTTTTAAAACTTATTTTTCTCATTACACACATATAAATAAAGCTTTTTAAAAATTTATGAATTGGTATAATGGTTAAATGGTTGTGTTTTGTATTAATAGTTATAAAAGAACTTCAAGTAATATTTTTTAATAAAAAAATATGAAAATAATTGATATGGTAAGGAAATGCGACGAATCAATTAAAACCAACACTGAACATGAGCGCCGTGAGTAACACGAATAGAGCGCTAATTCTATGGTGCTCCTTTTAGTGCGCTTTTGACAGCGAATAAAAGATAAGTATAGTTTAAGTAATATAAGCATAACCGTCGTAACTTTGTCACTTAGGGCTCTAATGGTAAGAAGCTTATAGTAAAAAATATATGTGCTGTTAATATTTACAAACTAATTGTATATTATAATAATTATTATTTGTCAATTATACACACAAATAAAACAGTAATTATTGTGCATGTATTAATATAAGAATTTATCAAACTTTAACTAAATTAGTTCGTACATTTTACAATTAATCAGAAATTGTTTATAATGCTATGTCGTATGCGATAATTTCAATGTGTCAAGCTCGTTAATGCGAATTGTGAATCCTAAAGTTCTTTTATAGTGTGTTAGTATTATTTGTCATAAAGCAAGTATTATTTAGAAGTTCTGACGTGTTTCAAAATAAAAGTGTATTTGCTTTGCGACATGGCTTCAAAAAGGTAACTTTTAAAGTACATGAATTATGTATTAAATAATAAAGCAAAGAACATAGTAAAGTATTGATAATGTAATATAAATTTGAGAAAAAATAAGTTCGGATTTTACAGTTTTTCATGAAAATTATCGTTTGTGAAAACTGGTGGCGTTATAACGCCCAGGAGTAAAATGTACGTCTATTTACTACTATTATTCAATTTTAGACCACCGATGACTCTAAATGCAATAATTGACGAATAACAACAAGTAGATTTAGATGACGACCTGCCCAGTGAGATTACCCTTTTTCACCGAAAGATCCAAACAATGAAGTAACAGACAAAGTTACAGGCGATTAAAAATTTGTATCATTACATAATCTTCCAGGTTTGATAATTGCTTTTGATCATATTACGTATTTCATTTCAATTACTGTAATAACTACAATCTATTGCAGTGTCCTTATTACTTTTCAGTTTCCCAGCCACAGATATCTGTGATATCCGTGTTCCCAGCTAAGGGCTCCGCAGAAGCTGTATTTGATCATACATTTTCAGATAGTGATGAGTTCTACAGTGATTTATCTTTGTCTGTATTAGCCAAAAGAATACGTACTGCCTATGAACGCTTGTCAGACGATAAGATTATTCTTTATCTGCATGAAATATGGTACAACATGATGGTCAAATTATTTCGAGGCAGATACATATTTCACCTTACTACAAAGGCATGCAAAAATTAATTACAATTTTATTTGTATTACTTTGATTATATTGATGAAAAAATGAGATTATACAATTTGTTAGTACATTTTACAAATATGTATGAAAGCCAAAAGAATGTCATCGGTATTTATAAATACCGAAAAGAATACTTTTTTTGGGAGAAACGTTGATATTGCATATAATGCCATGTCGAGAGATCGTTTTACCATGATACTGAAACTCTTAAATTTCTGTGAAAACAATGTCATACGTACTGATACTGAAAAATTGGTGAAATTTTAGGCCTTTGTTCGATTTGCTGAATTCAGTTTTGAACAAAATGTCGTAAATGTCAGCTATATTTACACCCAAAAATATGTTTTGTATCCTATAATACCAATGTTTAGTTTTTAAATTAAACAACCATTGAAAGCGTTCATTCAACAAGCATTTATTGCTTCATTTCATTCCAAAGATGTCTGTAATCAAAACTTTGGTTTTAGTAGCCGATCTAACTACCGAGCGTAATAACGCATCTAGTTTTCCGACTTTTATAGACCACGAATTTTTATAAAAATATAATATATCTTAATACTTTATTTTTATAGAACAACACATTCAATTTCATAATATCTGAATTAACATGGCAGTCTTATTATACATTTCTTCTTTACTATTCAGTCAAATTCCTCCTAGTAATTTATTATTAGAAGAAGAATTTGACCCTAATAAATACTGCGCTATAACACAAACGGTGTAGTAATTTACTTTCGAGTACCTTGCCATAAGAGCCGTACGTGACTGATGCGATTTATTTACAAACCAAGCTTCCTTATTATTAACGTAGTAAGACGCAGTTATCACTCTTGCTAAATAAAACAGCCTGTCTATTTAATATCAATATCTTGTAATAAGCGCCGTATATGCACATACGGCTGTTACCATTGTTACTGAGTGGAAACAAATTATAAAAGTTTCCTTATTTAATCGCCGTAAGTGGTGATTAAATCACTTATGTTAAGGAAAAAGTTTCCTCCATAATAGAGAATTATTTAGTATCAGAGCAGCGTTAACAGATACCGCGGTTATGTTAAGCACTACATGACTAAAAATTTTGGGCTATAGCAGTATCCAGCATTTGCGGCTAAGATATTAAGGAAAATATTTCTTTTTTTGAAGTAACTGCACTTATAAAAATCTAAAATGTATGATGCGAGCATTTTATGTATAAACTGTCTAAGACAAAGTGATAGATCTCGATACGGCGATTCCGAATATGTTACTAACTCAATATCGTGAAAAATGTTCGATACGGCGGTTATAATAAGCGCGGCAGAGTTATAAAGTCTCTTTATTGAGGATGGCTAATGGCTATATAACATCACGCTAAGACAAATAGGAGCGAAGCAGCCATGAATAATGTTTTGAGAACGGGGAAAATTTATTTCTTTTGAGAGCTTCCATTGAGTTCACTGCGTAAATGGTTAAAGTTACGTAAAAATTGTGTACTCTAATATTTTTCTTTTAAAAATTCAAAAAATGACCTGCACAGCATATGTCTTATCTTTGAAGGTTCACTTACAATAACCCTCTAAATAATTTTGAAAATATGAACAACGCAACTCGACGCGACGGCAGTAAACGTTTTCTGCAGTAGTAGCCAGTCAACTGATGAAAGATAATTCTGGCCAAGTGCGAGTCGGACTCGCACACGATGAGTTCCGTATCAAAAATCGGACAAAAATAAATGCGACGGGAAACATTATATCACTTCAACAAAGTAGAATACCTACCACACCTCTCTAAATAATAAATATAAGACACGCGACGGGAGTAAATGCGACGGGACTATATTACTTAAAATATTAATACTATACCACTCTCTTTCTCACTCTCATGTGACGCAAACAAAGTTGTGGGGGTCAACTCTAAGGGTAATGAATATAAGCGACGTGACGCGACGGGAAAAATTATATCACTTTAAATATTAGGTAGTTACCTAATATTTGCTGACCCGCGCAACTTTGTTTGCGTCACATGATGGCTGCTCCGCTCCTATTTGTCTTAGCGTGATGTTATATAGCCATTAGCCATCCTCAATAAATGGACTTTATAACTGTAAAATTATTTTTGAAATGCAACCAGTAGTTTCTGAGATCCTAGCACAAACAAACTCTTCAGTTTGATAATATTGTGAGCTAACCTTAAAAGAAAGACAAATTAGGTTATTGTGAGCGAACCTTAAAAGATAGAAATATGCTATCGCGGACTTTTTTATGGAACTTTTAAAGAGAAACAATTTTGTAATATCCAATTTTTACGTAACTTTAACCATTTAGGCAGCGTACGCGTCGGAAGCTCTCAAACAGTAAAAATAATTCCCCGTTTTCTAAACATTCTTCATTGCTGCTCCGCTCCTATTCAGCTTAGCGTGATGTTATATAGCCTATAGCCATCCTCAAAAAATGGACTATCAAACTGTAACAGAAGTTTTGAAATCGAACCAGTAGTTCCTGAGATCCTAGCGTTCAACCATACAAACAAACTCTTCCGCTTTATAATATTAGTATGGATTCATCATCATCATCACGCCTTTATCCCCGAAGGGGTAGGCAGAGGCATATTATATACCCATATTTCACCTTTTTATAATTTGTCCCACGTAATACGTTGTGAGCCGTATTGCCGTGTTTAAATGGACAGGCGCAGGTTGTGACTGCCTGCTGTTGAAATAAAGCCTTCAACTCGGCTTAACGACTGCCATTTTACTGGCAACCGGGACCAACGGCTTAACGTGCCTTCCGAAGCACGGAAACGCTCAAATAAATGTCACAAAGTGATCACATGGATGGTCACCCATCCATGGACCGGCCATAGTGAAAGTTGCTTACTGCAGTGATCGTTTACAGAACACTGAGTCCGCAGGGCTCAGTGTTCTGTAAACGATTCGTCAGTATGGATTATATGTAAACACTCACGCACTAAAACGCATGGTAGTAATAGTAATAGCCTTTTATTTCCCAAACATTATTACATTAGAGTAGAAGTTGCTTATATTATAATAATTACTTACGTTAAAATAAATTGAATACATTAAAACAACTACACTAAAATAAATAGCCTGAAACACAGGATTTCCTAGTTCAGGCAAAAATGACGTATCGAATGTGAGAATGCATGAATACCTAAAGTGTGTTAATTAATCGACATTAGCTGCTGACAGTAAGCATTATTATAATATTTACACTATGTAGACTAAGACATTGTGTATGATAAGAATGTACCTTTCTGAGAAATAGATAAATATTATTATATTATCATATTATATGTGTAATAAGAGATTAAATAATTTTAAGTACTTGTATGTAACTGATTAAGAAATTTTGTATAATTTTTGTAAATTAGTTGGAAATAAGTTTATTCTTATTCTTAAATTGATTAAATACATTAAAATAGTCATCAAATTACAAAAATTAAAGAGATACAACTTAAATAAAGTTAAAATCAAATCAAATCTCATAAATTTCAATGAATTAAATCAAAATTGCAGAAATAAACTATATACAAATTATTAAATTCTATAAATTCCATCAAATTAAGTCAAAATTTTAATAACTTAATCAACATAATATCATTAAGTCAAATTGAGTTAAAGCTTATTATATTGGATAAAAATTTGACTCTTAAAATACTAATTGTAATTGCAAAAAAACATAATTAAATTAAACTTGATAGAATCATTGAATTAACCTTTACATGAGTTTGGTGTCCATTTTTGGACGAAGGCCTCCTCCATCTTATTCCATGCTTGTCTGTCCTGTGCAGTGCGCGTCCATGTAATGCCAGCAGTGGCCACGATATCGTCCGCCCACCGGCGGCGAGGGCGGCCAGGCGAAGTATTTTCTCACTCCACCTATCGTCTTTTGTTCTCGACGTATGTCCAGCCCACCGCCATTTAAGACGGCATAGAGTTTCAGCCGCATCCATAATTTTTGTATTGTTCCGTATGTCTCTGCATCTAATTCTGTCTCTCAGCTTCAGACCAAGCATGCTCCTTTCGGCGGCTCTTTGGAACGTTTGAACCTTTGCTATTATTTCCTTTGTGATGGGCCATGACTGACATCCATAAAGCAGAGTTGGAGTAACGACGGAGTCCATCGCCTCCTTTTTCAGGCTAGTTTTTATTTGGGATTTGAAAATGTGCTTGAGTGACCAGTATGAGTTCCAAGCTTTTTTGATTCTTCTATCTACTTCTTCGGTGTAGTGATTTTCAAAGGAGATATTCTGACCTAAGTATAAATATTCATCAACGTACTTTATAGATTTGCCGTTAACAGTCATTGTCTCTATCTTTCCATTTGTCATTATACATGTCTTTTCTGGATTTATCTGTAGTCCGCATTTAGTACTTTCCGAATCTAGAGACTCGAGCATATATTGGAGGTCCACGTGGCTGTAGAGAACAAGCTGGTTTTATTTCTAAAACCAGCTTGTTCTCTAGGTTGTTGAAACTCTAGGTGTTTCTTGATTCTGTTTAAAATAACATTTGTAAACAGTATATATGTTGATTGTAGAAGGCTGATCGGTCGCTTATAATTGCTTATTTGAAGCGGGTCTCCCTTTTTATAGAGCAGAGTTATAATTGAAGTTTCCCATTGTTTAGGTATTTCTCTGGAAAAGAATATCGTTAAAGAGTTCCGTTAGAATAGGAGTAATAGGTTTCACCAACGTTTTGAGAACATCGTTTGTTATGTTGTCTTCGCCTGGGCTTTTCATATTTTTAAGCATTGTTAGAGCGTATTGTATTTCACTGTTTAGTAGTTTAGGGAAGGCCTCACCTGACGGAGGAAGCAGTCTCACAGGGTGAGGTGGTGGTGGCGGTGTCTCTCGACATCGCCAACGCATTCAACACCTTGCCCTGGAGCTGCGTCAGGGAGGCGCTTACCTATCATGGAGTGCCTCCCTACCTCCGTCGAATTGTCGGGGCTTATCTCTCCGAGAGAGCCATAACTTACCCGAGCTGGCTAGGGCCGGGTCGGCGAGATGTGTCGTGCGATGTTCCACAGGGATCGGTTTTAGGGCCGCTCCTGTGGAACATCGGTTACGACTGGGTGCTGCGTGGTCCGTTGCTCAGAGGGGTCGGCGTAACGTGTTACGCCGACGACACCCTCGTTACGGCGCGGGGAGCAACGCACCGTGCCGCAGCACTTAAGGCCACGGCAGGGGTTGCTCAGGTCGTGGGTCGGATTCGGCGGCTGGGTCTCGAGGTCGCCCTTCACAAATCCGAGGCTCTGTGCTTCCACGGACCTCGGATGGGGCCACCTGCGGGATCCAGCCTACAGGTAGGGGGCGTCAGCATCGGCATCGAGCCCTCGATGAAGTATCTGGGGCTCGTACTCGATGGCCGGTGGAACTTCGGACATCACTTCCGAAGTTTGGTCCCAAAACTGAGGGGAGCATCGGCCGCACTCGCGCGGTTGATGCCCAACATCAGGGGACCCAACGCTCCCTACAGGAGGCTGTACCTGGGGATCGTGCGAAGCATGGCTCTGTACGGGGCTCCCGTATGGGCGGAGACCCTGACGGCCAGCAATGAGGCTAGACTGCTGAGCCCGCAGAGAGTGATGGCCGTCAGGGTGATAAGAGGATACCGCACGATCTCCGGTGAGGCGGCGTGTCTCCTAGCCGGAACCTCTCCATGGGACCTGGAAGCGAGAGCCCTTGCGTCACTGTTCAGATTGCGCAAGGAGGCGCTTGAGCGGGGCCAAAGGCCTGCGTCTCGAGAAATCGAGGCCCAGCGGACCCTGCTCCACCAGGAAACCGTGGAGACATGGAAGGTGCGACTTGAGCAACCAAAGGGGGGATTCGCCACAATCGCGGCCGTCAGACCGGTCATGGACGAGTGGCTGGAGAGAAGACACGGTGCTCTCTCCTACCGGTTGACACAGATGCTTGCCGGGCACGGTAGCTTCGGTAGGTATCTGTGGCGAAAACACCGGGAAACCACGGCCGAGTGTCAGCACTGCGAGGACCGCAGCGATGACACGGCGCTCCACACGCTGGTGGAGTGCACGGCGTGGGCACAACAGCGACAGGTCCTCGTAGTGGGTCTGGGCGTGGACACTCTCTCGCGTGAGGCCATGGTGCGAGCCATGCTCTCCGGCGGGAGTAAGTGGGACTGCGCCGCCTCTTTCTGCGAGCAGGTCATGCTTGCGAAGGAGGCGGCGGGCCGGGTGCGGGAGAGAACTCTCCCACCCGAGTTCCGCAGTCGGCGCCCTGGGCGCCGCCGACGTGTCTTCGCCGAGGACTATCGGCCTCCATGACCGGGGGTCTGAGGACGGTGAGAGGGCCGCTCACCGTCCTTACAGAAGCAGGCCCATGACGGCAGCGTGACGTGAGCACTCACGCACGCCCCCCTTAGAAGCGGGGTCACACCCGAAACCCCCCATAGACGCGGGATTGCACCCGAACCACCCCCTGGGCGAGGCCGCATTGGCGGCCGTAGGTCTGTTGGGAGTCACGGGACATCCTTCCTGAGGGCTTACCCGGGGCTCTCAACCATAGGCTGTTGGGCGCTACGTGAGGTTTTTTAGTCGGTAAGAGTCCGGCATAGCATCCTACGAGGATTTTCCCTCACGTTAAAAAAAAAAAAAAAAAAAAAAAGGCCTCAGTATGGTATTGCGCGTCTAACAAGTACTCAGAGCAGTAGACATTCTCAGATTCATCCACTGTGTAGAGGTTTTCATAATATTTGGTAGCTATATCTAAGATGTTATTTCTGTTCGTGGTTTTAGCTCCTGTACTATTTTTAAGGGATGAAATCCACAATTTTGTGGTATTTACTCGTTTATTTCCTCGTTTGATGGATCGTCTCTTTTTAAGTTCTTCTTCAAATATTTTTAAATTATAATTTTCTTTGTTTCTTTTAATGTCTTTTTTAATCTTAGAATAAAGAGATTTTAAGGTTTTCTTTTCTGTTTCTGTCCGTGTGGATTTTTCTTTGAGCTTTGTCCTCTCTTCAATCATACCTCGAGTCTTTTCGGTTATTATGTAGTCGATTCTATTTTGCTTTTCTCTTCTGGGTAGTTTGCCGATACTGGTTTTGATTCTGTTTATAAGGTGGTTGTAGTCTTCTTGAACAGTTGTTCGAGGTGTCAAGGTTTTTCCCAACTCGATAAAACTTGCCTTTACAATGAGGTGATCCGCTGGAGTATGTACTAGTTGTCTACCTCGCATGGTACTTTTATGTAATGTATATGGCAACGCTCATCCCTCCTCGCATCCATATCCAATAATTCCGTCATAACTGTGGGAAACGTACGCACGACACCGCGCATACACTCTCACGCCGCCCGCTAACTGCGCAGTGATTTTACCCATCCGAACTCGCGGTACCGATTACCATCAGCCACAGTCTTGAGACCTACGGATTTAGCTCCTGTGTGAACGTTTCGTGATTGTGCATGAAGAACACAAACGCAAAGCTGGGAGCCGCGCATACCCGACGAGAGTTCATGGTAAGTGCGCTTCCAAGTGTGGTGCTCATCTCGAATGTTCCATTTTAACGCATTCTTTTCTACTAATAATATTAATTACCTCTTTTACCATTAAATTCATGCATACGCATATATATATTTAGTATATTACTCATAAATACTCAACGCAAATAATATTTCACGCAACCCGCACCGCACGCATAATAAAATTATTTTATTTATTCACTTCGCATTTATACATTCTTATTATATATAAGTATATACATATTTATGGAACTTTATAACTTACTAGCGGACGTCACGCGGTTACCCGCGTAGTTCCCGTTCCCGTGGGAATATGGGAATAAAATATAGCCTGTGTTCACCGCAAAGAGTGTAGCTTCCCAACAGTGAAAGAATTTTCAAATCGGTCCAGTAGTTCCGGAGCCTATTCGTTACAAACAAACAAACAAAAAAACAAATCTTTTCCCTTTATAATATTAGATAGATAGATAGATAGATAATATGCTTTATTGTACTAACAACATAAAATTTACAATAGTGCAAAAGTACAGTGATATAGCGGTTTACAGAAGTTAACACAATGGGCGGCCTTATTGCACACAGCAATCTCTGCCAGGCAACCTTTAGATGAACTAGACCAAATAGAGAGATACCAGAACACAACGTGGGTAGTACAATTGAACTTATGCATCTACACAAGTAGATAGATTATACACTTGTGACTTTCTATAGCATAATTACATAAATATACACACTAATGTACACACATATACTATACATAAATATATACATAATATATATTTATACCTACATAAATACATACACATACATAAACATAATACGCACGCGTACGGATCCACCATAGCCATTTCTCATAGGTACAAGAAAAAATTAATTTGATCCTAATGTATTTGCAACTTTCAAATAGTGCTCGTATATCATTATTTTAAAAGACGCCACTGTTTGAGCTCGCCTTATGGGAACTGGTAGTGCATTCCACAACCTTGTTGCCTCCACTACAAAGGATTTATCTGCAAACTTTGTGGAATGCGATGGTATTAGCAGTGTTAAGTTCTCTGATGCTCTCGTGTCTCTCGAATGGGTGTCACTTAGGAACTTAAAACGTTCTTTAAGATACGGGGGAGTCAAGGGATTAAATAAAATATTATAAAGTAAAGAAAGAAAGTGAGTATTCCGCCGAAGGCGAATTGGGAGCCACCTGAGCATATTGCGATATTGAGAAACATGATCATATTTACGTAAGCCGAAAATGAACCTTATCAAGTTGCTCCTCTGGAAGATTAATATAGCTGGCATCCGCATAATCTAAAACAGGAAGTAAGAGAGACTGCGCAAGGGAGATCTTAGTGGATGTAGGTAGAAAATTTCGCAGTCTCCGCAAAGAGCCTGCTGATGCAAACAATTTTCGACTGACTTCCTGCAGTTGAGGGCCCCAGGTTAATGTTCTATCGATAAGTATCCCTAGATTTTTGACGACTTTGCTTATTTGTAGAGGCATGCCGTTAAAAACTACTTGTGGTAACTGTGTATAATCTACACGAGATATCATCCATGGACTCCCCACCAAAATAAGCTGTGTTTTTGAAGGATTTACTTGAAGACTGAATTTGTTACTCCATTCACAAATTCGCTCTAGGTCACAGTTTATAGTGGAAAAGGCTTCATGAACTGTATCCAGTGGGGCCTGTGTGTATATTTGCAGGTCGTCTGCATAAAGGTGGTAGGATGAGACAAGTTTCGTGGATATGGAATTAATAAATATTGCAAAAAGTAAAGGAGATAAAACGCCACCCTGCGGTACACCGACTAAAATATCACAGCAAGATGACACTTTATCATCAATGCGAATAAATTGACGGCGACCAGACAGGTAACTGTGAAACCAATCAATTACTGTTGGAGATATGTTAATAGATCTAAGTATCCCGAGTAAAACCTGAAAGTCGACTGTATTGAACGCATTACCGAAGTCCAGTAGTGCGAGCAGAGTTAGATTGCCATTCTCCATTCCAATCCTAATATCGTCAGTCACATTAACCAGGGCCGTAACAGTACTATTTCCTGGACGGAAACCAGATTGAAAGGAATTGAAGAGTTTGTTTTTACACAGAAAGGAGTTAATTTGGGTATGGACCAGACGTTCCAGGACTTTGGATAGGAAGGGTAAGATAGAGATAGGACGGTAATGAGAATAGGATGAAGGATTGGATTTCTTAGGCAACGGTATAATTTGAGCCTATTTCCAGCTCGAGGGAAATATACCACTAGAAATAGAATAATTTAGGATATCGCATATAACCGGAAGTACTATATCCAAGATTGGTAGTATCATTTTTCTGCTTATATTGTCGTCTCCCACGGCATTTGATGAAATTGACAGGATACTCTTCTTAACATCACAAGCAGTAAACTGATCAAAGACAAAAGAAGGGTACTCAGGAGTTGGAAGAAGTGAAAGATAATGCAATGTATTAGTTTTGGTAGCAGTATCAAAACTACAAGAACTAGAGGAAAAATGCTTATTTAAAGCTTCGAGATCAATATTATTTGGAGATAAATTTTGTTTTGCCTTACCAACTCCCAGCGTTCTAAGAAAATTCCAAATTTTGGTCGGGTTGCCATTTTCAACGGTAGACTGAATGTGTTGGCGTTGTGCATTCCTACACACCTTATTACAGCGATTGCGTACTTCCACATATTTTTGTCGATTGTATTCGGTTGGTCGATACTTAAATTTGGCCTTTGCTCTTGCTTTTTTAACCATGAGGTTTCTAATTTCTTCGGTGAGCCACGGTGCAGGTGAGTGTTTAACCTTAACTGCACGAATGGGCGCGTATATATCGTACAGTCTGATCAAATTTGATGTAAACACACTAACCATATTATCTACAGAATCCAGATTTGCTAGCGAATCCCAGTCAATTTTACTTGCATCCGCACGGAGTCTATCAACATCCATACCACAAAAGTTGCGCAGTCTTAAACACTTAGGTTTAAATTTAGGAGGGCGAATTTTATATGATAGAAAAAGTAAATCATGATATGAGAAGACGTCAGCTGAATACTGACCATGCTTTTGGACATGGTCAGAGGAAGAAACAAGAATGAGGTCAAGCAGAGATGGAGCACAGTCAGGAAAGTGGTGAGTGGTCCTCAGTGGAAGACTCGTAAGGTTATAGGATTCCAAGATATTGCAAAGAGAGTCAGTCCGTGAATCCTTTTTTAAGAGGCACGTATTAAAATCACCCATGATAATCGTGTGACTGCAAGATGGTATGAATTTTTCTAATAGGTGTTCAAACGAGGCAAAGTAATTAATGTTCAATGAGGAGCAATAGTAAACCCCTAAAAGCACACTTGTATGACTGAGCTCCACCTGTAATAGGATATGCTCACCCGCATTTGGTGGTGGTGGCTGCATTGACATATCAAGAATTCGATAAGGAATGTGTGTGCGCAAATAAATGGCAACACCGCCACCACGACCAACCGAGCGATCATTTCTAATGAGCTCAAACTCGGGGAGTGAATATGCTACTGTAGCGAGATTTGGCTTGAGCCATGACTCAGAAATGAGTATTGCGTGAATATTCTTACAATTGAAATTTGCCACCATATCAGGGAAGTGGGCTGGAACACTCTGGGCATTGATGTGCACCACATTGAAATTCACGGGAACATCAGAAAATTGCAATTTAATGTACTCGGCAAGTGACGGAATATTTGAGAAACTATCATCCCCACCATTTGCAGAATAATAGCTATCAGTATCACTGTCCGTTATATCAGAACGAGACATATAGGTACACATAAACAATATAAATTTTATATAATACCAAAATAATATAAAAAAATTTTAAACTATAGCGGTTTTCAACACTCATACTTATAGAATTCGGGACTTCACGCGAAATACTATTTACTTGCTGGCTTGCCCAAAGTGCATAAGCCCAATGTGCCACTGCGACCAATTGTGAGTCAAATTAACTCTCCCACTTACGATCTAGCAAAACACACTGCCAAAGCACTGCAGCCATTGGTGGGGAAAACACCGTCCTTTGTCAAAGACTCTCGCCATTTTGTGGACATTATCCAAGACATTAAGCTGGAACCGGACGAGCTCTTGGTAAGTTTTGACGTGGAGTCTTTATTTACCAACGTTCCAATACAGGATTGTCTGCGGATAGTCGAGACCAAGGTAAGAGAGAATGGCCTGCCAATTGGTTATACAACGTTGCTTCGAAGTTGCATAGAAGGAAACTACTTCCTTTACCACAACCAATACTACCTCCAGATAGACGGCGTAGCTATGGGAAGTCCGTTAGCACCAGTAGTGGCAAATATTTGGATGGAGCATATAGAAGACATGGTATTCCAGGATGTCCAAGGTCAGATCAGGTTGTGGAAAAGGTATGTAGATGATATATTCTGCATATTTAAAGGCAACAGGGAGCAGGTGGTTTGTTTTACCGAGTATCTCAACTCATTACATGTGAAAACACGGTTTACGTATGAAATTGAGAACAACAGGTCATTGTCTTTCCTTGACGTCAAATTGATGGTGAGAACAGACGGTTCCTTGGCCCACACCGTGTATCGCAAACCCACTCACACAAACAGATACCTGCACGCCTCCTCGCATCATCACCCACTTCATTTGAAATCAGTCAGCTCCACGCTCATCAAGCGAGCCAATGACCTCTGCGACCCTGAGCATTTACAGCAGGAGTTAGACTATGTTCAGGAGATACTGAAGATGAATGGGTATGCAGCGAGTAGTAGAAAGGCACGACGTGCACCGAGGAGAGTGAGACCGGAGGTGGAACGTCAACCAGCTTATCTGCCATATATAAAGGGAATAACGGACAAGATCGGGTCGTGTTTACGGCGGTTCTCCATTCGGGCGATCTTTAAACCATTAACCAAAGTGGCTAGGTACGTGCGAACACCAAAGGACATCATCCCTCTGCGAACACCAGGTGTCTACAAAGTAGATTGCAGCTGCGGTAGTTCCTACATAGGCCAAACCAAGCGGACCATCGCGGAAAGGGTCAAAGAACATATTGCAGCTGTAAAAAATCGTCAGTTGAACAAATCGGCAATAGCAGAACACCTTGATTCGGGCATTAATCACTGGATCGAACTTCACCAACCGAAAGTCCTCTCCACTGATCGCCATTATTATCCACGTATGGTGCGTGAAGCCATTGAAAGCAGAAAACACAAAAATTTCAATAGGGATGATGGATACAAGCTCTCCGGGATGTGGAATTCAGTGATTAATAAACTTGAACGTAAAACTGTGCCAATTAAAACTGACGTAGTGAGTGTAGTGTGTCGCCGGCCTTATCCTTCGTTGTAGTAACAACGCGCAACGGAGGGTAGTTCGACAAGAAATAACTTCGTGGTTTTTGTCGATCCTCGCCTCAGTCCAACCGCGACCACGGGCGCTGCAACGTGCTCGAAACGTCGGTGAATGTAAGACGCAACGCTGACCAACCACAGAACAAGTCACAAACATGCAATTACGAGGGTGGAAAACATAGTTCAAGTACATGATGACAGTGATAAGTCGTTATCAAACCTCATATTACTGGAATGTTGTTATACAAGCAGGTACGTTGAACATGTACGACGGCAAAGAATCACTTTCTCGTGGCAGCAGCTCGTTTTAACTTTGAGTTGTTGGGTTTCGGAGCTGCTGAAACCTTTGTAGTGTCTGCAATACCTGTCAAATTGTCTGTTTTTATATCATCCAACTCTTTTCGTGAAGTAATTCGATGACGAACCCCATCCGGTCCAATTATGTGAATGAACCCTTCCCTGGTCCAGCATTTGTTGATTCCAAATCTTTCTCGCGCCGTCATAAATGCACTATGTCTAGGTTTGGCAAGAAACTCGGATATCGCTCGCAATTATCCCGGTCAGCCACTTTCTGGAATTTAATGAGCAGTGGCCTAGGTTTATGAGGTGACGAAGGGCGACCCATCCTTTGACAACGTGCAATACCAGACTCTGTGAAGGTGTTTATTTGGAGGTCTTTCTTAATAAAAGATGTGGCTGTCAGTGATGCACTCTCTGAAGGCTGCTCCTTGATGCCATGTAGCAGGATCATTTTTCGTCTGCTACGGGTCTCCATAACATCAACCCTGTGTGACATAGCCTCCACCTGCCTTTGCAATAGACTCAAGGCAGTCATCACAAATGCCCTGAACGCAGCGAAATCCTCAGCCAGGCCATTGGAAGAAGCAGTGTTTGACTTCTCCAACCGTGAATTAAAATCAGACATCTGCTGCTGGAACATACCTATCAAATCTGTCAGTGACTTGTGTGTTGCAGTATCCATGTTGATTGACAGTATAACAGTGTAACAAGAATTCTTGATGTTATCTGATAGGATTAACACTCAACTGGTAGATGAACGTTATTACCTTGATGTTATGAACATTAAATTGATTTTAATGTATTAAAGCACTTGTTTTAAAATAAAATAATAAAGAGCAAAAAATTATACGTGTTATGCACTACCCGTTTTTTTTTTTTTTTTGATAGATAATGGCACTTGTACTTTTCCACAACATTATGGTACCTATGTCTGTTATAATAAGGTCTAATAGGTATTGTACAGAAATAAACTCACCTTTTTAACATTAGTTACTCCTTTTCTCTTCTTCTACTCTCTTTCATTCCTCTTTTTTCTCTCTTCCTTCTTAGGTGCTCCGTTTTTCGATGTCTCAGCCTCCGAGTGCGAGGATGCAAGTTCAGTGTCATTAATATCATTAATGAGGTCTTTTCTAGAGTTTGTGATGATCCCGTTACTGCTTTGTTCAGATAGAGTCTTGATCCAGTCGGTTGGGGTCTCAGAGTCAATGTAGCAAGGTCCTTCGTCTTAACTTGAAATTACTTGCGTTGGATGTATAGGGAGTTCTCTTGGCGCACGTTCTCTAAAAAGGTTAACTGGCTTTGGGTTGAAATATATTTTTCATTCCTTCTATTCGAAAAGAATCACTTTGCACCACGATAACGGGGCGCAAAATAGCTCTTTTCTGTTAAGAACTTTTTAGCGGGCGGCAAAGTGATTTGAATTTGGAACTTGACAATTTCATAGAAATCAAACGCAAATTGTATGAATTACTGGCTGGTAAGTGTTGGCTGCACAGCGTGGTGTCCTGAGCTAACTAAAAAAAAACTAAAGAGCGCCATTTATCTGTTCGTGTTCGTCATTATCAATGTTCTTGTAATCAGTAAACATATTTAATTGCTAGTATTCTGCAAATATAATAAGTTCTACTTCAAGTTATGAAAGTGACAATCCATGAACTCCTGGAACAATAACTGTAGAAGGTAACTACGTCGTTCAAAACTTATTTTTTTCTCATAGAAAGGGAATGAAAAGTAGAGTATATTACTCGAGGGCAAATTATTTTTCCCTCGGGCGGTGCACTTTGAATCCCTCACTGCGCTCAGGATTCTATGTTAGAATCCCTCGCTATGCTAGGGATCCTATTCTAGAATCCTTCGCTTTGCTCGTGATTCAAAGTAGCGCCCTCGCCGTAAAAATACTATTTTGCCCCCTTGTTATACAATCTACTATTTCAATTCTCATACTCGGAAAGTAGTGTTTTCTTGATCTGATTATTGAGTGGAAATAGTAGATTGTATAACAAGGGGGCAAAATAGTATTTTGACGGCGATGGCGCTACTTTGAATCACGAGCGAAGCGAAGGATTCTAACGTAGAATTCTGAGCGCAGTGAGGGATTCAAAGTACACCGCTCGAAGGAAAAATAATTTGCCCTCGAGTTATAAACTCTACTTTTCATTCCCTTTCTATGAGAAAAAATAAGCTTTGTACGACGTAGTTACCTTCGATAGTTATTGTTCCAGGAGTTCATGGATTGTCACTTTCATAACTAACTTGACGTAGAACTTATTATATTCGCAAAATACAATAAAAATTGTTTACTGATTACAAGAACATTATGACCAACACGAACAGATAAATGGCGCTCTTTAGTTTTTTTTAGTTAGCTCAGGACACCGCGCTGTGCAGCCAACACTTACCAGCCAGTAATTCATACAATTTGCGTTCGATTTCTATGAAATTTTCAAGTTCCAAATTCAAATCACTTTGCCGCCCGCTAAAAAGCTCTTAACAGAAAAAAGCTATTTTGCGCCCCGTTATCGTGGTGCAAAGTGATTATTTTCGAATAGAAGGAATGAGAATGCTGTTTTCCTCCCTAGAGAGGGAAAAACTCATACAAATTACTTTCCACCTAAGGGCCGGAATGAACTTTAAAAATAGAACTGCTGTCAGCTGTGAAGAGATACATATTTATGTAAAAAAAAGTAATTAAAAAAAATCTGCGGCCATGCGACTTTCTAAACAGCCAGTGTATGTACTTAGCGCAAATTTCTTTGAGCGGAATAAGCTGCAACTATTTTGCGGTGAGTTCCATATTTAAAATGTCGACATAAATTGGCGGGATATTATAATGTGTTATTTATCTGTCTGTGACAGAATTTAAAAATATAGGTACATAATAATCTTTTATTTAGATTTGAATATTATTCTATTCTATTCTATTTTTGGTTATGGCTTTCTGCCGGGGCCGATGCCGGCAACTCCGCCATTGAATATTATTACTTTTACTAGTTTTATTTTCCTCATATTCGAAATGAAAAGTATAGTGTTTAACTCGGGTAAAATAATCAATTCCGACTCGGACAATAGCCGTCTAAATGCCTCGGGAATTGATTCTTTCCACCCTCGGTTAACAATCTACTATATTTCATAGGGTTGATAAAAGGTTGTCTCTATACTGTATTTCAATAGCTTTGCGCAAAAATGTAAACAAACATATTTGATCCTATATATCCATGGTTACTTGCAATTGAATATTCACCCTGATTATATTCCAGTATCCAGGAGTCATAGATACAGTGTTCTTACAATCATTTCGACACCAAATAACTTCTTTATGATAGTTTATTTTCATTTAAAATACCTACTCAGGATAGGTAGTAAAAAATATTCAATGATTTGTCATAATATTTTTCTACTCATCTGTCTTAGACAACGATTGACAAAATATGTCATGTTTACATTATTGCCAGATCGGGCAGGATTGGACTATAGTTTTATGGTTCTGTAGAACCACAGACGATTTTTTTATCTCTAGGTAATGGCGAAGATTCTACCCATTAAAGTGCCACCTTTCCTCGAAAAGGTTAGATCTATGCACGAATCTAAAAGTCTCGCAAGTATCTCGGGCAAAAAAAAGGTTTTTTCTATAATAATATTTTATTTATTTTCTCCCATGTACATTTTAACATTATTGTTGTCACATATCGCACATTGAGAAACAAACCGTCACTAAACAAAATGTACATATTTTGAACCTTTAACGCCATTTAGTGACATTTTACGCGAGAAATATAATGCAAAAACTCTCACAGCGAAGTTCTTAACGGAACCACCCGATGTCAATAGTGTCGTTTTACATTTTGGAGGGAATGGATTAACCAATGACAGCAACATTGACATATTGTCATTAGTGCCATGACCGGCGACAGTTGCAGTTGAAATCCGTGTGGAACAGCGTCATTTTTTGTTTAAGGACACATTTCATCTAAATTATACGATAAGTGGTGTCATTGTTTACTTGAATAACATATTTATCCATAAAGTGACGGTTTTGTTGTAATTGTTGTATGTATTTTTAAACGGTTGTTAACATGAATATTTAATTTTGAGGTCCATAAATCAAATTGACAGGAGTTTCGGCACGTACGTCACAAGGATAAAGATTATCAGCATTAATGGCAACAGTATTCAATATTTTCGCAAATCCATCGATATTTATATTTTTGTTGGCTATATTATCATCTTCTTCAGATTATGAACTATTCGTATATTCAAAACGTATTCGTTGTAATGCCGATACAGATCCACTCGATTGATTCGTTACCGTGCCAGATGTCAGCTGTGGTAACGTAATACCCGTGTTGATTGCAAATCAGTATGAAGTTCTGAATCTGACCCGCTAGACTCAGACTCAGAGTCTATGCTAGACGAGGATCCTGATGAACTGGATGATGATGATGATGACAAAATAACAATATAAGTTATATAACGATTTTAGTAACACAAAATAGAAGTGTTCTTTAATGAACTAAAAGATTTAGGTACTAAAGTTTAGTGTGTGTACAATCAGTTCACTTAAAACTAATGAGATTTATTTTAAATTTAGCAACATAAGGCACTTTTCCTTGAAGTATAATTATCTTATACACTTCAAAATTACCTTTATCCGACAAAAAAAAACAGATCTCAAGGATCTCATAAGAAAATATGCGATACCTCCGTGTTATGCCTCGTCGTTTTATAATCATATTTTGTAAATTGTACAAAATGCGATTATAAAAAGAGAAGCAACAAAAGTTACAAAATGTGCAATTTAAAAGGCTTATTAGAAGTATTACAGGGCTGTAATAATTACGTACATAATTTTAAGAAAAAAAACAGACGACATGCAACGCTAAAGATGAAACATAAACTAGGGAGTTATGAGGTAACAAAATATACCAAAATACAGCGGATTTAAAAACCTCCTTCTCAGTATTGTAGTCGGTTAAAAATAATTTTATAGCGCAGTAGTTAAACCACTTTTATAGTGCTCTATTGAGATGTTATTTCTTGTTTTAGTTGTGATTATTATCTACTATTTGATACTTTTTTGCTACGTTTGTTGATTACCATTATAAGAAGACTGATTAAAATAGCGTGATTACTTTAAGGAAAAGTGCCTTCGTGAGGGAAAATCCTCATGGATGTTATGCCGGACTCCTACCGACTAAAAACCTCACGTAACGCCCGACAGCCTATGGATGGGAGCCCCGGGTAAGCCCTCGGAAGGATGTCCCAGGACTTCCAACAAAAGGAAAAGTGCCTTATGTTGCTAAATTTATAAGAATGAATCTCATTAGTTTTAAGTGAACTGATTGTACACACACCAAACTTTGGTACCTAAATCATTTAGTTAAAGAACATTCTTCTATTTTGTGTTTTTATTAATAACTAGCTGTTACTCGCGACTTCGTCCGCGTGGAAATTATGTTATAAGCAAAGTTTGAACCGTATTCTATTTGAGCCTCTAGCTAGGATAAGTCGTAACCAAAATGTGGGAACAAATTTAGGACATCCTCCAACTTACCCGGGAGTTATGCGCTAGATGGATTTTTTTAACGTGAGGAAAATCCCACATGAATGTACTATGACTCCCACTGACTAAAAACCACACGTATCCTACCTAACAGCCTACGATTGGGAGCCCCGGGTAAGCCCTCTAAAGGATACCCTAGGACTGCGCTAGATGGATAGGAAGAGACCTCATGGTTTTAGTGCGTCCAAGGCCGGTATGACGTACGTGTTTATTAATTAGCCCCTTTAATAATTATAAGTAGTATGGTGAAGCGCGAATACGAAACGTTTGTTAGATTAGGGCCACAGACTGAAAACTTTACGCATAATCGGAAGAGTTGAGACGATAACACTAACGCTAACGGTAGCCAGTAAATGGCAGTCGTTAAACCAAGTTGAAGACCTTATAGATTTAATAATTTTCAAAAGTAGGCAGTACTAACGCCTGTCCATTTCAACACGGCAATGCGGCTCACCACCTATTACGCCGGCATCGAGCGAAAAATGGCAAAACGATAGTTACCATTTCGTTGATTCAAACAATTCTATTTGCACAATTTGCATAAAAAATTAATATGTATGTCAGCAAGAACCAATGCATCATTACTGATACTCACAATCAGGATACAATTAATAGGTATTTAGAAAAATACGTTTAAAAATCACCAATATCTAAATAATCTTATGCTACTGTTTAAGGGATTTAACAAAATTGGATGTAGTTTACTATGTATATCTTTACTTTCAATAAACTACATTTCATAAACTACAATTAGTAATGCTAATATTTTATCTACGTTAAAATTTTAATTCATTAATACCTAAAAACAAAAGGGTTGCCCAAGTTTCTCATACATTTCTGCGAGCACGCAGCTTGCCGACTGACAAACCTTAGTGCACAGAGTACATTTGTATATTATGAGATAGAGACGTCACTCGACTGATTGACGACACCAGCGGCGCCTAGCAGCTATTGCAGGAAACTTTCCGACTGCGTGTCCTTGAAATAAAAATCGACCGTAACAAGTAAACTTAAGTTAACTTGAATCTTTAAGAAAAATAAATTACATAAACCATAAGAAGAAAAAATTACACTACGTACAGAAAAGTAATCTTAGTTATATGACCCTATGTAACGAAACCATACCGCGATTTAAAAAAAGGCACAGCGCCATTAGTTATGATTTTTTAACTAAAATGATAGATTATTTTATATTACGTACAGCGTCACCTACCACGTGTTGCGGGAAACTCATACGTTATAATGAAACGAAGTTGAATATCATGACAAGTCGCAATGTAACTGCAACGTTGAGAACCTACGTAAGTTGGTTACATTATAATTCAATGCTCAGTTCTAAGTGATAACACCATGCCTTAGTGATCCGCAAGAGCTCAGAGCGAGTACACCATGGTGTTATCACTTAGAACTGAGCATTGAATTATAATGTAACCAACTTACGTAGGTTCTCAACGTTGCAGTTACATTGAGACTTGTCATGATATTTAATTTCGTTTCATTATAACGTAAGAGTTTCCAGAAACACGTGGTAGTTGGCGCTGTACGCAATGTTAAAAAATCTAATATTTTAGTTGAAAATTCACAACTAGATGGCGCTGTGCCTTTTTTAAAATCGCGGTATGGTTTCGTTACGTAGGGTCATATAAGTAAGACTACTTTTCTGCCTAAGGTAGTTTATTATTATTTTTTTCGATCTTAAAACTATTTTTTCTAAAAGATTCAAGTTTATTTAAATATATTTGTTACACTCGATTTTTATTTCATGGCCACGCAGTCAGAAAGTTTCTTGTAATAGCTGCTTGGCACCGCTGGTGTCGACACTTAGTCGAGTGACGTCTCTATCTCATAATATACAAATGTACTCTGTGGAGTACACGTCTCGTTGCGTCGCAAAAAATAGAAATATTTACGTAAAGCATAGCGTGTACGCACACTTGGACGTGCAAACAAAAAAGAGGTAAGTACATTTTACACATTTTCAAGTTTTTTTACTCATGTACGCAATTGTAGTGGAAGATGAATAGAAATAGGTCCATAATATTTTTTTTTATATTAATAGGTTAACGACTCCAATAAATCGTATGTTCTATGTCTGATTTCCTTGCAATTATTGTAACTCAATTTAAGATGTTCTTTACAAACTATCGCGGTTTTTAGACCGAATGTCTGAGTTATCTGAAAATGTGTTTGTATTTTTTGGTGTTCCGTTCTCAAAGGGAAAAATGGGACCCTATAACTGTGACTCAGTCTATCATCTGATTGGATCTCATAAACTATGATAGCTAAAAATTATAAATTGTCATTTGTTTGTAGATATGTATAATGATGGTATTGTGGCTGAAGGCCACATTTTATTCTTCAAAATATTCGAATAATAGATATAAATTCACAAATAGGTTAAGGGTGTTTTGCAATGTAAATATTATCAAAATACACATTTGAGTCTATGAATATGATCTTTAATTGCCTCGCTGATCCATAGTATATAAGTAATAAGGTCGTCTATAATGATGTCAACAATACAATCCTGAAAGTAGTACATTGTGTAACACTAATATTCTTAGCCTGAATGGTAACAAAACTAAATGTAGACTAAACAAAGTCAGCAATTATTTTCTGGGTAACTGTATACGTTTTTACAATAGGCTTCCACATGACATAAAAAGTATGCACTTAATTAAGTTCAAAAGTGTATAAAAAGTACCAAAATTACACTGCATGGATTACTATACAATTGACGATTATTTGCTTGACAAGGAAGCCTGGAAATGATCTGCTCGCTCTACTGCATTCTCAAACAACATTTTGTGATTTCTTTTTTATATTCGGCTCGCCAAATTGACGTCGCCAGTAAGCCGTAGCGCATCTAGCGATTGGGGGCCACTTTTGACAGTGGTCCTCAAGTTGACGGCCCTGTGATGTGCCTCTTCACGCTCCTTTTAAAGAACCCGGGTTGTAGATGAGGGAAACACGTGTGTGGGCAGGTTTTCTTCACTGTGTAGGTATGAGTGGCAACTCTCTCAGCCAAGGACGCTATGGTTCTTCGCTGCGCTAACGGTTCTAGGCCTCCCGTCACCTCAGGTCAACCAATTAGTAGAATAGCACGTCTCTGCATAGCGTCAAGCGCGTCCAGTAAGTACCTCGTGGAGTCATCCCAAAGGTGAGAACAGTACTCGACGGCGGTACCGTTTCACCTTATTTAGGACTCCGAGTTTCCGCGAGGCAAGCCCAATACAACTCTCTATGTAGTTTTTGTGATTGAGCTCACGCCGGACGTCTATACCGAGGATCTCCAGGTTGTCCTTTAGTGGAACCGTAATGCTCTGAAGAGTAGGTAGGGGTAGGAATGGGGACTTCTTAGCTGTAAACGCACACGCCTGTGTTTTTCTGGCATTGAACTCGACCACGTTGTCTGAATCCCATTTCGCAATGCGACCCAGGTCCCGGTCGAGATCTGCCACGAGTTGTCATCTCTTCTCCTCCACGTCGCAAAGCCCCTCCGCTGGACGGCCAGAATAGCTCCAATGCAGAGTACTATCATCCGAATAACAATGAATGCACCCAAGGGACAGCATGTAATTGATATGCAGAAGAAAGAGAGTTGGGGATAACGTTTCGCAAGTACAAGTCACACACGTCACACGTGTGCCAAATACCTAAATGTTTTTTTTTAGTAAAATGAAACTAAGTAATAATTTCTGAATAGCTATATTATTGTTTTTTTAGTTTGAGTTTGCCCACGGCAAAAAATATCTGTGGTCTATAAATATTTGTTCACAAACAAAAAATACGTTTGTTGAATGAGAGCCTGCCTTAAAATTTATTATTTTTCTGTAATTTGGATTTGTTGTTAAAACAGAAATACATAATCTGTGAAATTTTAACTCCTGTTGACGGACAGCCGTGGTTCTTTAAAGTAATATCTTGTTTATTGAGGTATATTTTTTTTAGTAATACCCAATCAACTTAGGAAAGTATTAAACTCTTTAGTAAAGGTACAAGAGACTCATTTTTATAGGCATTTTGTCTTAATTACTATTAATCAACAATATCTCCTATTTTTAGCTTACAAACTAAGTCATTTGGTAAATGAGATCTATAAAAAAATAATCACATGGATAGTAACTTCTTTTATAATTTTTTACTTATTCGATAACCAGCCATAGCAAAAAAAAAACAATCGATGAAAATTAAATTAAATTAAAACAAAATTGCAAGCCCTAAAGTTATAGTTTTCACGACAATTATTGCAATTACCGCACAATTAACGCACGTACGACCTTGATGAGCACCTTCAGTGCACGGCACTGAAGGGGGGCGGGGAAAAGGTACAGGAACGGACGAGTTCGTAAAAGACTCGGTTTCAGATATATTTACGTTTTAAATATCTGCTGGATCTGTGAGACGTATGGTAGTGTTTAACGGTTAATACGGTCCATTGTATTTAAACTTATCTAAACGTACTTCATAATATAAAAAGTAGTCATGATCTTTTCGAGCCATTCGTCTCAATAAAAATACTAATATTTTTTGAAATTTTTAAGTTGCCTAATGTTGCGTTGCGACCAAACAGAGCGACTGTCGCTGAGAGAATTGTCTATGTGTGAGTGCCGCACGCACACAGCTGAACCGCCGATTCAAAACACCGAAAGTGCCGCTGCCTCGTGCGCTCGGACGGGCCTTACGTTACGTGGGACAAATTAAAAAAAGGTAAACATATAATATGCCTCGATACCCCTTTGGGGATAAAGGCGTGACCGTATGCATGTACTTATTATGTTTAAGGTGATTTAATTTATGTACCCATGTCACTGTAGCCAAAGCTCAACATTTTTCAGTAAAGTTGTTTTAAGAATGTTCATTATAAACAACGTTTGTGTGGCGTGTTGGCTTAATCATAAAAGAGCTGCTTAATGGTTATGGCTATTGTAAAATAATTAATTTAATGATTTATTAATTTAATGAAAAAAAAATTCTAACTATATTTTCAGCTTCGGTATCTTATGTAGAACACCCAGCTATTATTTTTTTGTTAATATTTCCAATGTACAGTTTTGGCTTTTCTATCATTTTATTATATGTATAGATATAGATAGATTTGTATTCGATTTCCGATGCCAAGTCATCTCATGAAATTTGGAGAGTCAATTTTGTTACACCCAGTATATAAGTATCTATGTATATCAGTCGTCTGGATATCATAGCAAACACAGGATTTTTTTTTATCGGGCCTCCAAGATATTTAGCGTGATAATAAGTAGCCGGCTTACTAATATTCCTGCAACTTTTTAGTTTAATCAATCCACGTACTTACATATTTCATTACCCTCTGCCTAGTCCCTAGGATATGTAGCGTCATAATATATAGCCTATTTAAAGATCCTACCTCTAGATAGCTATTCGAGTAAAAGATTAATTAAAATTATTCAGTAGTTTCTGTATTTTGCAAAAATATACAAACAGATTTTCATTGTTCTCTGCCGAGCTCCTAAAATATTTAGCGTAATAATATGTTGTCTGAGTGTAAAACCTATCTCTTACTAATATTCCTGCTACGTTTTAGTTAAATCAATCCACCGGTTTACACATTTTATTGCTCTCTGTTTAGCCCCTAGGATATGTAGCGTGATAATATATAGCCTATTTGAAGACCCCACCCCTAAGTAATATTCGTGCAAAATTTAAAACAAATCTGTTCAGTACTTTTCGAGATCCTTGCGGACAAAGCAAAGCAAACAGACAAACAGACAAAAAAAAATCTGACTATATTTTTGGGTTCGCTATCTTGCGTAGAACACCTAGCAAGTTTTTTTTTTAAATATTTCCAATGCACTGTTTTAGTTTTTCTATCATTTAGTTATATGTATAGATGTACAGTTTTGGCTTTTCTGTCATTTTATTATATGTATAGATGTAAAACCTAACTCTTACTAATATTCCTGCTACGTTTTAGTTAAATCAATCCACCGGTTTACGCATTTCATTGCTTTCTGCTTAGCCCCTAGGATATGTAGCGTGATAATATATAGCCTATTTTAAGACCCCACCCCTAAGTAATATTTGTGCAAAATTTGAACCAAATCTGTTCAGTACTTTACAGTGTTCAGTACTGTTCAGGACCTTCTGGGTTTTCTATTTGCCTCTAACTCGACCATGAGCGACGGGGGTGCTGTGCCGCCGGACGTTCCGTGGTGTGGAACTTCCATGCCGGAAGTTAAATTTACGCAGCGGGACGTCCGACGGGAGCTTCGTTCTCTGGACGTTCATAAGTCGAGTGGACCGGACGGTATACCCGCGGTGGTACTTAAGCAGTGTGGTCCAGAGTTGTGTCCGGTACTTACACGTCTTTTCACGCTTTCATATTCCATGCGACAAGTCCCGGCGTCGTGGAAGATCGCGTATGTGCATCCTGTGCCCAAGAAGGGTGATAGGACCGACCCGGCCAATTACAGGCCTATAGCCGTCACCTCCCTATTGTCTAAGGTGATGGAGCGTGTAATTAATACACAGCTCCTGAGGTACCTTGAGGAAAACGACCTGCTCAGTGACCGGCAGTACGGTTTCCGTCACGGTCGCTCGACGGGCGATCTTCTCGTGTGCCTCACACACCGATGGGCGACGGCTATCGAGAGTAAGGGCGAGGCTCTAGCAGTGAGCCTCGACATTTCTAAAGCCTTTGACCGGGTCTGGCACCGTGGTCTTCTTAAAAAATTGCCCTCCTACGGACTGACCGAGAGATTATGCGGATGGGTGTCCAGCTTTTTGGCCGGTAGAAGCATCAGGGCTGTTGTCGACGGCAGCTGTTCTGACTGCATGGCCATTAACGCTGGAGTACCGCAAGGGTCAGTGTTGTCCCCTACTCTGTTTCTGCTGCATATCAATGACATGTTGTCTATTGACGGCATTCATTGTTATGCAGATGACAGTACGGGGGACACTTGTTACACAGGCCGCCCCGGTATCTCTCGGGACGCAGTGGAAGAGAGTCGTGAACAGCTTGTGTCTGAAATCGAGGCTACTCTTACTAGAGTGTCCGATTGGGGTAGACAAAACCTTGTCCAGTTCAACCCTTCGAAGACACAGGCGTGTTTCTTCACCGCTAAGAAAGCCCCAATTACTGTAGCGCCACAATTCCAGGGCACATCTCTTTCCATCTCTAAAAGTATAGGGATCCTTGGTGTTGACATCTCCAGTGACGTTCAGTTCCGCAGTCATTTGGAGGACAAGGCCAAGCTGGCGTCCAAGAAGCTCGGTGTGCTCAACAGGGCGCGGCGGTACTTTACTGCGGCGCAAACACTGCTTCTCTATAAGTCGCAAGTGCGGCCACACATGGAGTACTGCTGTCACCTTTGGGCGGGGGCACCCGAATATCAGCTTCGTCCATTTGACTCGGTGCAGAGGCGAGCTGTGAGAGTTGTCAACGATCCGATACTGACAGGTGGTGTTGAACCTCTTCGCGACAGGAGAGACTTTGCCTCCTTATGCGTGTTCTACCGCCTGTACAATGGTATGTGCTCTGAGGAATTGTTTGACATGATGCCCACGGCTACGTTCTATCATCGCACCGCTCGCCATAGACAGGGATTTCATCCTCACACCCTACGTCCGGAGCGTTCGAGCACGGTTAGATCCGATAGGGGTTTTCTTCCGCGAACGCTTAGGTTGTGGAATGATCTTCCTGCCTCGGTTTTCCCAAACGCCTACAGTATGGGGTTCTTCAAAAGGGGTCTAAGAAGGTTTTTACAGGGTCGGCAGCGCGAGTGTGGCGCCTCTGGTGTTGCAAACGTTCATAGGCTGCGGTGACCACCAGTCCTTCTGGTGGGCCGTATGCTTGTCTGCCACCTTAGTGGTATAAAAAAAAAAAAAAAAAAAAAAAAGTACTTTTCGAGATCCTTCCGGACAAAGCAAAGCAAACAGACAAACAGACAAAAAAAATTCTAACTATATTTTCAGCTTCGGTATCTTATGTAGAACACCCAGCGAGTATTTTTTTGTTAATATTTCCAATGTACAGTTTTGGCTTTTCTATCATTTTATTATATGTATAGATTAGCACTTTTTATTTTTTAACCTTATTATTGTTCTACAATAGTGAAACTACTCTATTTAAAAAGAAACAATTTCTTCATGACGTTAAATCAAAAGCGACACATTCTCAAATTAAGAAGAACAATGACACTATTTGTTAGAAAAAATAAAAATATTTTAAATACTACGTATTATTTGAATGTGAAATAGAGTTCATATTATAGCTAGACTAAGCATTGCATATTTTGAGCAAAATAAAAGAGATTTCACTTGATTAAATGCACATAAATACTTCTTTTTTTGGTTACGAACTTTAAACGCTTCTCCTGAAAAATTGCTATTTTGGGATAATGACGGTTTGTTTCTGAACGTGCGATATTATGTTACTGGGAGACTGGTTTCCAAACTAGGTAAAGACCCTGTGATATGGATAACCAGGCTTCCATTCCACCGAAATGTCTTACTCTTTCTTAAGACAGTACAAGATTGCGCTTTAACAACAAAACTGGTAATATAAAAAGAATAAAAACAGTTAATATAAAGTGTGTGTGGTGTGCGTGCGTGCGTGCGCGTGTGTGTGTGTAGTGTGTTTTAATAATTGCCTTCATAACCACACGTTCAAACCACACCGGTTTGAACGTGTGGTTATGAAGGCAATTATTTTAATACTTCTAGCAACTTGTCCGTTGCATAGTAGTCTAATGTAGAAAGTCATAAACAATCTGTTTCACACGATCCCTTGTTTTCCGATATATATTGAGAGCAAAAAAAGATATTGGCCCGATCGTGCGGGTAAGTATAGAAATGTGCGGGCCGGTACATACGTGCACAGACAGACATGCACAAATACAAAAGCATGATTAGCTTCTAAGTAATTGCTACACGAGCACTTCAGTAAAAAGACACAATCAAAACTTCAGGGCTCCAATCCTGCGACTGTTTTAATAAGCCCAAAAATGATCCCTATACAAATTATACATTCTAAAATTTTCAGTCAAACACGTTCAGCCATTTTGTAGCAAGTGAAGTATGTATTAAAGTACGTGTATGTGTAGTAATGTATATGACGTGTACCTAGTACTCTTTGTTAGATCACTGTATAAGTTTTTTAGTCTCTAAACGTTGTCATGGGACACTTGTGTTTATCTTAACCCTAGCTAAGCTGCCCATATTACACAAGATTGAATGACAAACACGAAATAACGCTGTTGAGGTGTTTAATTCAAAAATAAATAGGTCGGTATTGCTATTCAAAGGGTAATTATTGGTAGTGCAAACAAGTAGCGCGCCGAGGTCCTGGGTTTGATTCCCGGGTCGGTCCAAATATTTGTGTAATTCACAAATGTTTGTTTCGGAATTTGGGTGTTTTCTACACATACATACATATAGTTCGGGGTAGGCAGAGGGATAGTATACGTCCACATTTCACCTTTTAGTTTTATGTCCCACGCATTGCTCCATGGTCCCATGTAATAGGTGGTGAGCCTATTGCTGTGTTGAAATGGACCCATCGCTACACGGGGTATTTTTTAAGTACACGAAATATATATGTGTAGGTATAATAAATATCATTCCCATAGCACAAGCTTATTTTAGCTTAATTTGGGCTAGATAAAGTTGTGTGAGAATATCCACAGGGAGTGCTGCCAGTCCTTTAGGCATAATGCCACAGGAGCCTTATGTGGATTTCATTTAGTTTAGATAGTTGCAGTGCAAATACATATGTACATTATGTATAAATACATATGTGTAATTTTTGTAAAAACATAAAATAAAATTTCACATTACCAAATTTCAGTCAGAACCGTTCAGCGATTCGAGAATGAAAGAGTAACGAACATCCATACTAGCAAACTTTCACATTCATAATATTAGTACCTAAGTAAAATTTCAAACATACCATAAACCTCAATACTGGCTAGAGTCTGGTGAACCCTCTTGACTTCCATAAAGCTCGGTCTTCTGGTAGGGAATGGCAGCATCCTTACTCTGGGGTCTTCTTTCCTCAACGGGGAAGGTTTACCAAAAAGCACAGCTTGGTTTAGAGAGCCTACTGCTCTGTAGAAGATCAAGGCACAGCCTTTCATATCCTCATGCCAACTGATTAGAATATCTTGCACATGCTGAAATTGATACATTTTATACTTATTAAGGGTTTTACTTTAATCAAAATAAAGCATTTATTTGTTCAAAGGGGTTTTATTCATGGATTCAAACCATTTTTCTTGCCAGAAACTGCATTTGTACTTGATAATCTTAGCACAGAACATAAAAACAAACTATATCAAAATATGTTATGATTCACCCTAATGACACTAGCAGGCTCTTTTTTTTTTTTTTTTTTGTTTAACGTGAGGGAAAATCCTCATAGGATGTTATGCCGGACTCTTACCGACTAAAAAACCACACGCCACGCCTAACAGCCTATGGTTGAGAGCCCCGGGTAAGCCCTCAGGAAGGATGTCCCGTGACTCCCAACAGACCTACGGCCGCCGATGCGGCCTCGCCCAGGGGGTGGTTCGGGTGCAATCCCGCGTCTATGGGGGGTTTCGGGTGTGACCCCGCTTCCGAGGGGGGGGGGGGGGCGTGCGTGAGTTGTTCACGTCACGCTGCCGTCATGGGGTCACACTAGCAGGCTCTAGGCACTAGTAATTGTTGCAACTGTCTGTCTTATTATAACTGATATTATAAAGCGGAAAAAAAAATGCGTGTGTATGTTTGTAATGAATAAACTCAAAAACTACTGTGCCAATTTCAAAAATTCTTTCCCCATTGGAAAGCTACGTTCACCCTGAGTAACATAGGTTATATCGGGAACTGGAGTTACGCGGATGAAACCGTGGCGTGTGACGTCGGCTAGTAATATAATAATTTAATTACTAAAAAAAATTTTGGAAAAATTTCAAACCCAACTCTGTTAAAATTTTATTAAATTTTAACTGAAAAGAAATAAAGGTCCTGCAGTCCTGTACAAACAAATTTTAACATGCAAAATAATGATTTTAATAGTCGTGATGACCCTTTCAATCAATGATGTTATAGTAAAAAAGAGGTAGATATCGCATTAGCGCTCAAAAACTGTTGCGGACAAAGTCACACAATTGTTGTAATTCCATTTAGTCTGCTAATGGCTGCGAGCGAAACAAGCTGTGGTCTGCTGCTGTGTGCAAAACGACACAGATAGCTATCCCTCTCTGTTTTAAACGTTTTGTATTCTCTATCGCATTCATAGATGAAATCTATTAGGTACCGATAGGTAAGCAGGTGAAATTATAACTCAACAATAACTGATCGCTGTTTTGTATTAAGGTAGCACATCTTTACTTAAATATCATTGCTTTCAATATATTTCTCTGCTCAAATCTTCCCAACAATGAGTAAGAGGTTGCTGTTTAGTGATAAGACTCTGTTCACTGACAAAACTTATTTCTATACTTATGTATTACCTATAAATCCCAGTATACTATTTCCATTTCTTTATTTTCTCGATGACAGTTCCTGTGAAAACTTGTACGAGCGTCTTTTTTACAATATGTATTTTTTTTATATTTAGCTCGCCAAATTGACGTCGCCACGAGCCTGATGGAAAGCCGTAGCGCATCTAGCGATTGGGGGCCACTTCTGACAGTGGTCCTCAAGTTGGCGGCCCTGTGATGTGCCTCTTCACGCTCCTCTTGAAGAACCCAGGATTGTAAGATGAGGGAAACACGTGTGCGGGCAGGTCGTTCCATGTTTTTATAGTTCGACAGAGAAACGATCTTTTGAAACGCTCCGCTCAATTCTTTCCACTGTGTATGAGTGGCACCTCTGCCCGGCACGCGTTGTTCGGGATCGGAAAGGAGAGGGTGGGATCAGGTTGAAGAGCTCTTCAGAACATTCACCGTTATACATTTGGTAGAACGCAGCCAAGGACGCTATGGTTCTTCGCTGCGCTAACGGTTCGAGGCCTGCCGTCACCTCAGGACAACCAATTATTCGGATAGCACGTCTCTGCATAGCGTCAAGTGCGTCTAGTAAGTACCTCGCGAAGTCATCCCAAAGGTGAGAACAGTGGTAATGCTGCGATGCTTGAGGGTTGGTTTAAAGGAGAGAATTGAGAACGTAGACTTCTTGATAAATGAATATAATTGAATAAAGATTCATGTTCAGTAAAGAGTAGATTATGTATAGCTTATTAGTACAAAGGTTCAGATGTGAGTGTTTGACGTAGGTAATTTTGAGTAGAAAAAAGCTTCGTAGTATGGCCGTAGATCAAGCGCTGTGATTGGTCGCCGATGACGTGATATCTTGATGCGATTGGTTTAATATCACGTCATATATGGTAGGTGGTTATGGTCGTTGCCGATCTTCCTTCAGTCCTTGCCTTAACATACTCCCCGCCTTGGAAGAGGTGTCTTCCAATTAGTCCACATTGATTGGCAGAGGACAGATCTTGGAAAATGCTCGACGGACCGTGCCGTTCGCTGTTCTGATGTCAGCCACTCTGGAGATGGCATCCTTGCCAGGAAATGTTTTTAAGATGCGGCCCAGTGCCCATTTTAAAGGAGGCAGGTTGTCGTCCTTTATTAAAACCATCATGTTGATTTGTAGGCTATCTGCATTCTGCTTCCATTTTAATCTGGTTTGCAGCTCGGAAACGTACTCCTTCGACCATCTGTTCCAAAAATGCTGGCGTATCTGTTCCACACGTTGATACCTCGTTAGGAGATGCATTGGCTTTTCGGGAACGTCTTTGCATACCGGAGCAGTCAAGGGCCGCCCGGTAAGAAAATGCGCTGGACTGAGGGGCTGCAAGTCGTTCGGATCTGTTGACATAGGACTGAGAGGACGGAAGTTCAATACGGCCTCAATTTGGGTCAAAACCGTATAGAACTCCTCGTACGTTAAGTGTGCGTTGCCTACGACGCGCCGCAAATGATGCTTGCAGCTTCGAACCCCAGACTCCCAGATCCCGGCAAAATGACTTGCATACGGTGGTAGGAATTTAAATTGAATGCTTTGAGAAATCGCGTACTCTCTAATAGCCTCTGAACAATCTAATAAAAATTTTGAAAATTGATTCATCAACCCTACGAAATTTCTCCCGTTGTCTGAGAAAATAGTAGTTGGTTTACCACGACGAGAAATAAAGCGTTTGAGTGCCATTAGGTAAGCCTCTGTTGACAGGTCACTGACCAGTTCAAGATGAACCGCACGCGTAGTAAAACATACGAATATGCATAAGTATGATTTAACAGTTTTCGCTCCCCTACCAATGCGATTTAATATGAAGAAGGGCCCTGCGTAATCTACTCCACATTTCATAAAGGGAACACCTGGTTACAAACGTTCTGGTGGTAAGTTACCCATAAGTGGCGTTAAGATCTTAGCTCGCTGGCGTGCGCAGATAATGCAGTTATGATTAACTGTTCGAGCCAAGCCTCTTCCACCCACCGGCCACCACATTTCCCTAAGTGAATATAGAAGTAACTGTGGTGCAGCATGTAGCAGTATTTTATGTTGATGTCTAAAAAGTAGCAATGTGAAATGATGTTTGTTTGACAACAAAATTGGATGTTTCTTATCATAATTAAAATTTAAAGAATTAGATAGACGACCACCCACTCGAATTAATTTACTATTGTCGATAAATAAATTAAGGAAGCGCTCGTGGCTCCGCGGACTGAAGCGCTCGTGGCTCCGCGGACTCAGTGTTCTGTAAACGATCACTGCAGTAAGCAACTTTCACTATGGCCGGTCCATGGATGGGTGACCATCCATGTGATCACTTTGTGACATTTATTTGAGCGTTTCCGTGCTTCGGAAGGCACGTTAAGCCGTTGGTCCCGGTTGCCAGTACAATGGCAGTCGTTAAGCTAAGTTGAAGGCTTTACTTCAACAGCAGGCAGTCACAACCTGCGCCTGTCCATTTAAACACGGCAATACGGCTCACCACCTATTACGTGGGACAAATTATACAAAGGTGAAATGTGGGCATATTATATGCCTCTGCCTACCCCTTCGGGGATAAAGGCGTGACCATATGTATGTATGTATAAATAAATTAAGTTTAGTTAAATTATGTTTCGTGTGTAACTGTGCATCTTGCAACAACGCCTCATATTCCTCAAGATAAGATTCTTGCGCTGTGAAATGCGCGCGAGCAACAACACAGCCTCGTTCAGTTCGTCAGCAGTCAGCGCGCCGGACCGACGCGATGCCTTGTTACGTAAGTTATGTACAAAACGAAGTACATAAGCGGCCGCCCGCTGCATACGAACGAACTGTAAGAATCTATGAAAGGGAAAAAATGAATTCGATGTCACTTGGCTGAGCAATAAAAGTTTAACAGCATTAGATTTTACTTCCGGTAAATTATTAACATTGGACTCCATTTCTTTGTACGTACAGTCGTAGTCCAGGTCATGAAGGAACTCAGGACCGTCCCACCACTTACATGAGTCACTCAAAGCGTCTAAGTGAAGGCCGCGTGAAACTAAATCAGCTGGGTTGTCCCGACCCTTGACATGTCGCCATGGGAGGACCTTTGACAGTTCATGTATTTCAGAGACACTGTTCTGTACGTACGTTTTTAATACATTAGGTGACATATGCAACCACCCTAATACGATCGTTGAGTCACACCAGAAAATCACTTTATTCATAATTCATAATTTCATTTCATAATTTCATTTATTTTGCGAAATACAGGTTTGCAGGATGTTGCTTATAAATATTATTGTATCACTGTACTCGACCGCCAAGGCAGCATGCAAAATTTATTTAATATATTATATGCTTGACAGGAATAAATCCTGTCATCAATCAATACATATAATAAAATCGTAACAGGTCGCTGTCTGTACATGGAAGATAAATAAGAAAAAATATTATAGGGGGACTTTATGAATGCAATAGAACCCAAAACAATGATTTTTAGAATTTTTGTCTGTTTGTCTGTATGTCTGTATGTCTGTTTGTCTGTACGGTTGTGCACGCTAATCTCAGTAACCGCTTAACCGATTGCAATGCGGTTTTTTTTATTGTGTTGAGGTTTGCTTCACTTAACATTTAGCGTTTATTTCATGTCAATCGGTTTATAAATAAAAAAATTATAACACTTTTAAGAATCAGATATGTTTTAAATTTTCATTATACCGGTTTCTTTGAATGAGAGTGTAAATCTAAACTGGCGTGTTGGCTTTTGGCTTAATCAATACATCAATCAATATCAATCAATCAATACATATAATAAAATCGTAACAGGTCGTTGTCTGTACATGGAAGATAAATAAGAAAAAATATTATAGGGGGGCTTTATGAACGCAATAGAACCCAAAACAATGATTTATAGAATTTTGGTCTGTTTGTCTGTACGGTTGTGCACGCTAATCTCAGTAACCGCTTAACCGATTGCAATGCGGTTTTTTTTATTGTATTGAGGTTTGCTTCACTTAACATTTAGCATTTATTTCATGTCAATCGGTTTATAAATAAAAAAATAAGAACACTTTTAAAAATAAGATATGTTTAAAATTCTAATTGCAGCGGTTTTTTTTGAATGAGAGTGTAAATCTAAACTGGCGTGTTGGCTTAATCAATACATATAATAAAATCGTAACAGGTCGCTGTCTGTACATAGAAGATAAATAAGAAAAAATATTATAGGGGGGCTTCTTTATGAACGCAATAGAACCCAAAATAATGATTTTTAGAATTTTTGTCTGTATGTCTGTTTGTCTGTACGGTTGTGCACGCTAATCTCAGTAACCGCTTAACCGATTGCAATGCGGTTTTTTTTTTTTGTGTTGAGGTTTGCTTCACTTAATATTTAGCGTTTATTTCATGTCAATCGGTTTATAAATAAAAAGGTTACAACACTTTTAAGAATCAGATATGTTTAAAATTTTCATTGTAGCGGTTTCTTTGAATGAGAGTGTAAATCTAAACTGGCGTGTTGGCTTAATCAATACATCAATCAATATCAATCAATATCAATACATATAATAAAATCGTAACAGGTCGTTGTCTGTACATGGAAGATAAATAAGAAAAAATATAATAGGGGTGCTTTATGAACGCAATAGAACCCAAAACAATGATTTATAGAATTTTTGTCTGTTTGTCTGTATGTCTGTTTGTCTGTACGGTTGTGCACGCTAATCTCAGTAACCGCTTAACCGATTGCAATGCGGTTTTTTTTATTGTGTTGAGGTTTGCTTCTTAAAATTTAGCATTTATTTCATGTCAATCGGTTTATAAATAACAAAATGCCGAACTTCAAAAAAAAAAAAAAATCAACACATAGACTCTGAAATTATTGTCCGTATTTCGGAACGCAACTAAATGAGCTTTGACACTTGACAATCAGTTGACATTGACATCGGTTTACCACTGTTGACCGAAATTCATTTGATCATTTGACGTGTGACCGAAAAAACATTAGGTCATTCTACTACTGATCGAATGAACAATTGACCAAAAAAGTTTTTATCGAACAAACATTTGGCATTTTTACTACTGATCGAATGAACGTTTGGTCGAAAAACGGTTGACTAAAGAATTATTTTGACAGAGGCTGTATCAAAATGGCTAGGTTAGGTTAGGGTAGAACTGCGACTACAACGCACGAGCCGAGCGAGCGAAGCGAGCGTGCCGCGGCAGCGGCCGGCGAGTGCCAGTACCGAATTCTACTTATTTCGGTTTTGTTTGTTAAAATATTCTTGTGTCTATTGTTTTTCGACCAAACGTTCATTCGATCAGTAGTAAAAATACCAAATGTTTGTTCAATAAAAACTCTTTTGGTCAATTGTTCATTCGATCAAAAGTAGAATGACCTAATGTTTTTTCGGTCACACGTCAAATGATCAAATTAATTTCGGTCAACAGTGGTAAACCCCATTGACATGGCATAGCAAATAATCAAATATCAACACAAACAAAACATTTTACATTTTACCCCTGTTACGTATTTGTTAATTGGTTTACGGAAATTTAGAATATAATTCAGCGGTATTGTTTGAAGCTAAGTTAAAGTACATACCGATGTACATATTTTATTGCAGTTCACTCTCCATTCAGTTATTCTAAACATTAAATAGTTATATACAATGATTATGGAGTACAAAACCTCTATTGCTAAAGAACAATTAGTCATGGACGTGAAAGAAAAACAAATAATTACTTACGAGATACATACATTTAACGTTATATGCCATAATGTCCTATAACATTCAGAACTGCCTTACTACTACATGTCTCCACATCATCAAAACTAACTTGTGACACGAACAAAGTGAATGTTTTCTATAAAGTCAAAATTGGACCTGCTACTTTCGGGATCCCTTCGAGTTCGTACCACTGGTGGAAGCAATGTTAGGCTTTGGATGTGCCTTTACTAAATGCTGCAACTCTTCATCCATCACCAGTTTGTGCCTGCTCCCATCTGTAGCACGTACAACAATCACACCGTCCTGGGTCCAACAGCTACGAGTACCAAAGTGCATACGGGCTTTATTGAACAAAGTTTGTCTGTCCTTAGTGAGAAATTCTCTGACTGAGACAGATGACCCTCTCAGTGATGTTTTTGCCCTCCATACTTCTGACCTCAACTGAACATCAGAAAACCACACCAGGACTGGCCTATGGTGATCCTTGTTGGCTACTCCCAATCTATGACAGGAAGTAATAGAAGCAGGGGAGCAGCCCGTAATTGCTAATTTATTGTTGATCACATCCCTCACTGTGTCTATACAGCTTTCATTGTCCGTCTCTGCAATCCCCATGAATAAGAGAGCCTTACGCCGGTGCCTTGTCTCCGCATTGTCAATAGCCCTGGCACATTCATCAATTTGCTTACGTAGA
Source organism: Miltochrista miniata (assembly GCA_933228765.1). NCBI lineage: Eukaryota > Metazoa > Arthropoda > Insecta > Lepidoptera > Erebidae > Miltochrista > Miltochrista miniata. The sequence goes on from OW121778.1 coordinate 547,043, forward strand.
AGACCAAGTATGCTATATATAAGCTCTCTGAATGTACGGAATTCCTCAGCCACTCTTGCCACAGTATCCTTGGATGAACCTGCATTCTGGAGCTGAACCTCCAAGGCCTCCATCCTCATTGTGAATCTCTCCTCCAAGGATTTTTGTGTAGATTCAATGGTGCACAGCTGGGACATATTGTAGTGTGTTGATAAATGCTGGCAGGTGGTGTAACTTGAAGAAGATGGTTACATTAACTTACAAAAATGTAAGATATGGTTACCTATACTTTTTTATCACTGTTTTACTTAAAAGTTTGTGAAATAATAACTTAACTTTTCTAATTAAAATTATATTTTTACACAGAGCAAAAGTGTTTACTTTTTTGACACTTACCGCCCTTTAATCCCACAAATCACTCAATCAAACCAACCTATAACAGTCCACTGCTGGACATAGGCTTTTTACAAATGTCACCGCAACATTAATTATAACCACACACACAGACATGTAAAGTAACCGTGCAAAAAGTAACATACACCTACCTGGCATGGACTGTCTTGTTTAGCGTGAATTTGAACGTTGTGTTCAAAAATCTCATGATATACCTTAATTTGCGCCGTCTCGGCCTCCTCTTCGTTCAATAACTAGTACCCATTTGAACCAAACTATCGTGACCGTAATGTACTGGCCGCATGATCTTGTGCATATATTTAAAAGTGTGAGATAAACCAAATAGGTTTTGAAATAAATTAACATGATTATCTATCAACGCTATAATCACGAAAGGTCCCTTTTTTTTTTTTTTTTTTTTTTAACGTGAGGGAAAATCCTCGTAGGATGCTATGCCGGACTCTTACCGACTAAAAAACCTCACGTAACGCCCAACAGCCTATGGTTGAGAGCCCCGGGTAAGCCCTCAGGAAGAATGTCCCGTGACTCCCAACAGACCTACGGCCGCCAATGCGGCCTCGCCCAGGGGGTGGTTCGGGTGCAATCCCGCGTCTATGGGGGGTTTCGGGTGTGACCCCGCTTCTAAGGGGGGGCGTGCGTGAGTGCTCACGTCACGCTGCCGTCATGGGCCTGCTTCTGTAAGGACGGTGAGCGGCCCTCTTACCGTCCTCAGACCCCCGGTCATGGAGGCCGATAGTCCTCGGCGAAGACACGTCGGCGGCGCCCAGGGCGCCGACTGCGGAACTCGGGTGGGAGAGTTCTCTCCCGCACCCGGCCCGCCGCCTCCTTCGCGAGCATGACCTGCTCGCAGAAAGAGGCGGCGCAGTCCCACTTACTCCCGCTGGAGAGCATGGCTCGCACCATGGCCTCAAGCGAGAGAGTGTCCACGCCCAGACCCACTACGAGGACCTGTCGCTGTTGTGCCCACGCCGTGCACTCCACCAGCGTGTGGAGCGCCGTGTCATCGCGGCGGTCCTCGCAGTGCTGACATTCGGCCGTGGTTTCCCGGTGTTTTCGCCACAGATACCTACCGAAGCTACCGTGCCCGGCAAGCATCTGTGTCAACCGGTAGGAGAGAGCACCGTGTCTTCTCTCCAGCCACTCGTCCATGACCGGTCTGACGGCCGCGATTGTGGCGAATCCCCCCTTTGGTTGCTCAAGTCGCACCTTCCATGTCTCCAGGGTTTCCTGGTGGAGCAGGGTCCGCTGGGCCTCGATTTCTCGAGACGCAGGCCTTTGGCCCCGCTCCAGTGCCTCCTTGCGCCATCTGAACAGTGACGCAAGGGCTCTCGCTTCCAGGTCCCATGGAGGGGTCCCGGCTAGGAGACATGCCGCCTCACCGGAGATCGTGCGGTATCCTCTTATCACCCTGACGGCCATCACTCTCTGCGGGCTCATCAGTCTAGCCTCATTGCTGGCCGTCAGGGTCTCCGCCCATACGGGAGCCCCGTACAGGGCCATGCTTCGCACGATCCCAAGGTACAGCCTCCTGTAGGAAGCGTTGGGTCCCCTGATGTTGGGCATCAGCCGCGCGAGTGCGGCCGATGCTCCCCTCAGTTTTGGGACCAAACTTCGGAAATGATGTCCGAAGTTCCACCGGCCATCGAGTACGAGCCCCAGATACTTCATCGAGGGCTCGATGCCGATGCTGACGCCCCCCACCTGTAGGCTGGATCCCGCAGGTGGCCCCATCCGAGGTCTGTGGAAGCACAGAGCCTCGGATTTGTGAAGGGCGACCTCAAGACCCATCACGAAAGGTCCCTTGAACTTTCGATATAATACGGCTTATAATTACACGAGCGACAGATGCAGCTGCTTTTGTGAATTATCAGTGGCGTTTTTCCGTACTGAGATCAATTTGAGACGCTGTTCATTTTCTAGAGCAACAGAGATAACCCTTGACATTCGCTGAAATTGCTACCCGACCTGGATCATGAGCCCAGCTGGCGAGCAATTGGCAACACTTGACCTGGTGCCACCAAGTGTCAATCAAATGCTTACAAACTTATCACTCTCAGTCATTGCAAGCAACCATCTGCCTCGCCGGCGGACCCTGCAACTAAATACTATTGAAAACTATTCACCATGCAAAACCCTGGAGTTTCCAGCCACTACAGTGTCCACCCTGATCGGCAACAACAGGTTTGGTTGCTGCAAAATGGGCAACAGCAACTCTTAAGACTCCAGCTTTATAACGGAAGTATACTGAGAACGATAACTGAGCAGTACTTCTGGTCACATCTACCACCCATTTGCCCTGATAAGACGGCTTCATTAAAAATAGGGCGCAGCCGGATCGCTTGCGCTCCGGAAAGACTCCTCGACGCTTTGTAGACCGTACAAGGCTCGATGAACCTCCTCAGGCAGTCAGACATCTGAGGAAACCACCACTGCTCACGTGATTTTTCCAACGAGTCACGCCGATGTTCCACTGTAAGCCATTTCCGACTCAGTTTCCCGAAAGGAATAGTTTTGGCAAGCCGACTAGGGTGCAGAAGCATACGTATGTCTAGGGTCTGGTAACTGGATCCGTGATAGATAAACTGAATATTCCACACCGCGACCCTAGCGACAAAGAACATCGAAATTATACATCAGCGGAGGAACAGATGTTGACACCTCCTGGGGAATACAGTTGGTTTATGTAGACTCCGAATCCACGGCCACACAAATAGTGCCGAAACCGCTCAACCTCTCATACAACTGAAAGGACTCAACCACTCGTACAACTGAAAGGGCTCAACCACTCGTACAACTGAAAGGCCTCAACTACTCGTACAACTGAAAGGGCTCAACCGCTCGTACGACTGAAGGGGCTCAACCACTGGTACCACTAAAAGCGCTCTGCCGCTTGTATTTCCGAAAGCACTCCACCGCAAGCGCCACTATCTTGTAAGAGTTATAGCCCGACTCAACCTTGGATCAATGGTGACCTAAAACACTACAAAATGAGAAAGGCTATTCCTCCCCTGAACGGGGACAGCTCTATTTACTTCCCTTAGAACCGTCGTCGCAATGCAAAATACGACGAACAACTCCTAATAAAATACCGCAGGTTTCGAAGTGAGCACCCTCCCACAATAGCATTACGTATTCCCTTACGCTTCATGATTTACTGAATATGACCTTGCTGCCCTAGTAATGGACACAACGGGCTAGCAGTACTTGTGAACCGAGGAAGAAACCTCCTGAAGCAAGAGTCTAAGCAGGAAGTTACCTGGTTTGGCTCAATTTGATCGATCTGAATTAAGTATGCCAGAATATAAAACCTTCTACTACATGAACCTGCATTTCCCAGGTTCAGTGGAAAACCACTATTTGTTCTTTTACCGGAGTACCCCCCTACAAAATTCTGTGCCGTCCTGTCGTTACACACCCACTAGTAACCTAGTAACGTACTGTACACAAAATGGTTTGCATGTCTATCCAATAAATTAACCAGCGCTGGCTTGTCGTCACCTTCTAAGTCTGCATCTATCTAGTTGAGAGAAATCTGGCTTAACTACGTTCGCGAAACAGAAACTTGACTGCTGTTAATGACGGATAAGGGAAATATGAGGCTATCGTTATTGATCTGGTTATCCGGTTATAAAATTATCTAAATTGTTCCGACTACTGACGACAGGATCGCTGAGAAAACGTCCAGTATTTTGTGAAATATCCAGGTTTGCGACACTTCGTCTATCGTTACCTCAATTTTTTTTTTTTTTTTTAACGTGAGGGAAAATCCTCGTAGGATACTATGCCGGACTCTTACCGACTAAAAAACCTCACGTAACGCCCAACAGCCTATGGTTGAGAACCCCGGGTAAGCCCTCAGGAAGGATGTCCCGTGACTCCCAACAGACCTACGGCCGCCACTGCGGCCTCGCCCAGGGGTTGGTTCGGGTGCAATCCCGCGTCTATGGGGGGTTTCGGGTGTGACCCCGCTTCTAAGGGGGGGCGTGCGTGAGTTGCTCACGTCACGCTGCCGTCATGGGCCTGCTTCTGTAAGGACGGTGAGCGGCCCTCTCACCGTCCTCAGACCCCCGGTCATGGAGGCCGATAGTCCTCGGCGAAGACACGTCGGCGGCGCCCACGCCGCCGACTGCGGAACTCGGGTGGGAGAGTTCTCTCCCGCACCCGGCCCGCCGCCTCCTTCGCGAGCATGACCTGCTCGCAGAAAGAGGCGGCGCAGTCCCACTTACTCCCGCCGGAGAGCATGGCTCGCACCATGGCCACAAGCGAGAGTGTCCACGCCCAGACCCACTACGAGGACCTGGCGCTGTTGTGCCCATGCCGTGCATCGCCGTGTCATCGCTGCGGTCCTCGCAGTGCTGACACTCGGCCGTGGTTTCCCGGTGTTTTCGCCACAGATACCTTCCAAAGCTACCGTGCCCGGCAAGCATCTATGTCAACCGGTAGGAGAGAGCACCGTGTCTCCTCTCCAGCCACTCGTCCATGACCGGTCTGACGGCCGCGATTGTGGCGAATCCCCCCTTTGGTTGCTCAAGTCGCACCTTCCATGTCTCCACGGTTTCCTGGTGGAGCAGGGTCCGCTGGGCCTCAATTTCTCGAGACGCAGGCCTTTGGCCCCGCTCCAGCGCCTCCTTGCGCCATCTGAACAGTGACGCAAGGGCTCTCGCTTCCAGGTCCCATGGAGGGGTCCCGGCTAGGAGACATGCCACCTCACTGGAGATCGTGCGGTATCCTCTTATCACCCTGACGGCCATCACTCTCTGCGGGCTCAGCAGTCTAGCCTCATTGCTGGCCGTCAGGGTCTCCGCCCATACGGGAGCCCCGTACAGGGCCATGCTTCGCACGATCCCCAGGTACAGCCTCCCTTAGGGAGCGTTGGGTCCCCTGATGTTGGGCATCAACCGCGCGAGTGCGGCCGATGCTCCCCTCAGTTTTGGGACCAAACTTCGGAAGTGATGTCCGAAGTTCCACCGGCCATCGAGTACGAGCCCCAGATACTTCATCGAGGGCTCGATGCCGATGCTGACGCCCCCTACCTGTAGGCTGGATCCCGCAGGTGGCCCCATCCGAGGTCCGTGGAAGCACAGAGCCTCGGATTTGTGAAGGGCGACCTCGAGACCCAGCCGCCGAATCCGACCCACGACCTGAGCAGCCCCTGCCGTGGCCTTAAGTGCTGCGGCACGGTGCGTTGCTCCCCGCGCCGTAACGAGGGTGTCGTTGGCGTAACACGTTACGCCAACCCCTCTGAGCAACGGACCACGCAGCACCCAGTCGTAACCGATGTTCCACAGGAGCGGCCCTAAAACCGATCCCTGTGGAACACCGCACGACACATCTCGCCGACTCGTTACCACACTTATTAGTTGAAACCTACACTCATTTTATTTCGTCACCACATATACCAAAAAAAAAGTACAAAAACGAGATCGTTGCGTACAGTACCCCGTAATTTAACAGAAAAACTTTTGTTCATCATGGAGCAAAAGATCCACTATCGAATAAACAAGTATAAATTTAAAAATTTATTAAAACCTTGATCCTGAGACTATTCTAACAAACCCAAACATGGCATGTCAATCCTGTTATTTTCTGAGGAGTTGGGTATCCCGCAGACAACTTGATGAATCAGTCAGTTCCAGGTTAACGTTTCGTGGACATACCCTTAAAAGTAAGGTAGGTTTATTCAATGTCCGATGAATTAGACCTGTAAATTATAGTAAAATTCCTTCATCACTCAGGAAGTGAGCCGATGTCATCCGAAACTCACAGCCACGAACCATCGTAGTCACATTTGCTTTCGAACAAAAAGAAACCGCATTAAAATAATTGGTCCATCCGTTGGGCAGCTACGACGCCACAGACAGACACATAGATACACACATGCACAGATTTATAACATCCCTCGCTATTCGTTGAAGGTTATGAAAAGGAATCGACTCACCGAATGACGTCTTCAAGGTGCTCCTAGATGACAATTATTAGCAAGGATTAACTTCCTTGCTTGCTATATGTCCAACGCTACATTTATTTTCGGGCTTTCCGGGCATTATTGTGATAGGTACCCGGATCGACCACATGTATAGCAGGTCCTCTCCGATTGCATGTGCTTCAATGTCTGTGTCAGCGTCATACAAAAACTTCGATGCACTATGTTCAGCTGGTGGCTGCTTTTCCTTCAGTCGTCTCTGCCCATTCTTATCCCACTTCTGAGTAGGCGATTCCACACTTATGTTAGGTTAGGATCGGCCAAAGCTTGCCACGTGGGTATTTGGACAAGTAACGAACAAAGCAATCACCAGATAACCATTATGAACATGTCACGGTACACTTACTTAATTAAACACTACTAAACCTATAACCGCGTGGCACAAGGAGGAACATTGCAACAGTGTCTGGGGCTTGCAACCCATACAAGCAGGTTTGAGGCGGCCGCCTTTACTATGATCATAAATGCTCACCATTCCACCGATAACAATATTCTCTATTGCCCATATACTTTCACGTTTCTATCTACTGACGTCTAGTTTAAGACTGATTCTCACAAAAGGGCGTTGCCGTTTTATATTGAATCTACCTTCATTGCAATTACAAACGAAACCTTACAAATGGCAGGTGTCACTCTCGTTCCACTGTCAACGCGCCGTCATATTATATTTTTCTCGATTCGATCGATTTTAGTATTTGTTCTTACAGCGGCAACAGAGATACATCATCTGTGGTTTCGGAGCCTATTCGATGCAAACAAACAATCAAATCTATCCTTTTTTAATATCAATCAATCAATGATCATCACTCAATCAATGAAAAAGCAAGAAAGCAAAATTAAGGAACTTGGAAACAAAAATTACGATTTACAAAATAAAAACAAGAACCTATGGTTACGTGTTAGTGTCTTGGAGCAAGGGTGTAAAGAGCTTGAGCAACAATCACAAGCATCAACACTGGAAATAGCCGGACTGCCAGAAATACCCCACCACGAAATAAAAACAATAGTAGACACTATAGCCTCTAAAATAAACGTGGACAACAAAGAAATCTTTTCGTCACGACGAATGCCGGGATCGAAGGACAAGCCAGGACCCATTCTCGTAGCACTGAAATCGACGGAGCTACAGCAGCAGTGGATCCAGGCTGGAAAAGAACATCGACTCACTTTAGGGCATATAATGCCAAAAGTTCCCAAAGAAAATGCTGAACGTCCTATTTATATAAGAGAAGCTCTAACCAAGTACCAAATTTCATTATTGTACAACGCTAAAACACAACTACTTAACAAATTTTGTCAGTATGTGTGGTGTAAAAATGGTAAAGTCTGTGCTAGGAAATTCAGTAACAGCAAATTTTTTTATATCCGCACAGTACAAGATAGAAAAGTTATGTTCACTTGAATTAGAGAAAAGACAAACTGTGGTGTCTGTATAAACGTTAGGTAATTTATAATTGTATTAACTTTTAAATAACTTAATCTTGTATCGTATTATGGACACAAAAGTACAGGAAATACGTAATTGTTACTCTATTAACTATTTTATAAGCAAATGTCATCTAAAGCAAGTATAAATCTGTCATGTTTACACTTTAACATCAGATCTTTAAAAAATAACTTTGCAAATCTTCAGCAAACCATTTATAGTACTTGTGTTATATATATATATATATTGTGTGCTATATCGGACGATATAGTTAATCTTTACAACTTACCTGGCTGTAGAATGTACTCACAATTGCGAAAGAATAAAAAAGGAGGTGGGATAATTGTTTACGTTCTAAATCACATAAAATTCACACGAATTGAACATCTTACTTATACTTTTGAGAATCTCACAGGAACCATTAAAATAGATTCACTAGGTGAAGTAGTTGTCTGTGCAATTTATAGGCCACCGTCTACAATTAAAAATCTATTCATTAGCGAACTACGTACACATTCAAATAAGTTTGAGTTAAAACACAACTTTCTTCTGATGGGTGATACCAATATTGACCTGAAAACCGTTTCGACATACAGGGATACATACTTGACAGCACTTAGCGAACACGGATTAATGTGTGGAATATCAGATTACACCAGAATTGCTACAAAAAAGAATATTTTAACTAAATCGTGTATTGATCACATTTTTGCTCGATTCCCTACATTACATCCGTACGCAGCAGTGCTAGATATTGTACTGGCCGACCACCGTGGTATTATACACTCATTTGCAAAAAAAACGGGCGGTTTTGATTTTCATTCATCTTTAAAAAGATACAATACCAAAAAGGTTTCAATCGTTTGTACACGTTACTGGCCGGTTTTAAAAATGCCGTGGTATTTAAAAAAGTACGTTCTAAATTCAAATTTTCATTTGATGCTCATTTTTACAGAAAACCCCTATTTATCCTACATTTTTGGCGCGAAGTTCCAGAAGTTAACATCGACTTTCAGATTTCAGATTTCAGATTTCAGATTAATTTATTTACTAGAATGTAGGTATTACAATATTTGTGGTCTTATATTTATTATTGTCCCAGGTACATTCTACCACTTTAATGTGGTATGTAAATATTTGATACATTCAGCCATAAGTGTTAATAAAGTAAAATATGAAGTGCAAAAAATAACGAAAACTATTTTGACCCTCTAGATTAAATCATTATACAAGACAAGTGTAGAATCATTATTACAGCAAGTGTGACAGTAATTAATCTGAGAATGTCCATACAAAATATAGTTAGAGGTCATAAAATTAAGGTAATGTCAAGCTAGATTGATACATTTAATAAAATAGCTACACATAAACAACTAAAAACAATAAAAAGTCAATAAGGTCTCAAAAGTCAATAAGGTCATACAAATAAGATAAAATGTTATACATAACTTGATTAAATGTCAGTGTTATAAAGGTTTTAAATATCAAATAAAATAAATTTCGATGTCAATATAACTATTTCATATCATGTCATATAATGTCATATTAATCAAAAAATGTCACCTGATCCAAAAACTTATCTTCAAGAAATTGTTTTAATTCGTAGTAACATTTATCAATTGAAACTTTTTTCAACTTCATTTTGAATAGGTTTACATTGTATTCTTTTAAGGCATCTGGTATTTTATTATAAACCTTAGGCGCAATACACAATAAACTGTTGGACATCAGAGCTGTCCTCGAACCACGTAAACACAATCTTTTGTCACTGTTATGTAACAAGCGCCTGTTGCGTTTTACAATTTCAGAGTTACGTTGGAATAAGTGAGGGTTATTATGAACAAATAAGGCCACCTCCAGGATGTAAAGTGACGGAAGTGTTAAGATATTATACTTCACGAAGTACGGTTTACAGCTGTCTGTTGTCTGCAAAGAGAACATGGCCCGAATACAGCGCTTCTGAGCCTTGAAAATTATATCGCTGTCAGTTGAGTTTCCCCAAAAAATTACACCATAACGAAGTAAGGATTCAGAAAGACCATGGTACGCAGTAAGCAAAGCATCAATATTAACAATTGGAGCCAACTTATATAGGGCGTAAGCAGAACTACTGACTCTTTTGAATGTTTCTTCAACGTGTGACTTCCAATTTAGTTGCTTATCAATAGTTATACCTAAAAATTTTGCTGAGCTCACTTCGCCTATTTTGTGGCTATCGTAAGCCACTATTAAGTTATGTGGTTTAGGTCTTTGGCTGAAATGCACAACTTGCGTTTTTTGTAGATTTATTTTTAAATTATTATTGTTCATCCATCCGATAATCGATGCCAAGCATCCATTGATATCACTGAGATACTGATTGGCATTTAGGCATTGTATGGATACTGTGCTGTCGTCTGCAAACAGGGACATTGGGTGTTTAGTATACTTAGGAAGGTCATTAATATACAGAATGAATAAGAGGAGCCCTAATACACTTCCCTGTGGCACTCCATAGTTAGTAGCACGTAATTCTGATCTGTATGTAATCTCGTTTTTACTTTTAATATCTATTTTTGAGATACTTGTAAAATGCGTTCTGCCAGAAAGGTATGATTTTATCAACTCCAATGCCTTCGGATTCCATATGACTCCATTTTATTAAGTAGTATCGAGTGATCCACGTGGTCAAACGCCTGTGTCATATCGCAAAAAATCGCACACACCGGTATCCGTCTATCGACATTGCCAATTATTGCTTTGTAGAAGTCATAGATGGCCAGGTTTGTGTTCCTATTAGATCTAAATCCCTTTTGCTCCTTACATAGTAGGTCGTGATGTTCAAAGTACGTATAAATTTTATTATGTATGTATTTTTCAAATATTTTTGAAAATATGGGTATTAATGTAATTGGCCTATAGGACTCCATTAGCTCTTTATTTATTTTTTTGAACATTGGCCTAACTACAGATACTTTAAGTTTATTAGGATATGTTCCATTGAGAATGCATAAATTTAATATGTGACTTAAATGTCCACTAATATGTAACTTTACTGCTTTAATTACCTTTGTACAAATGTCATCGTATCCTACACTATCTGTATTTTTTAGTCCATATATAATTTTTTGTATGTCATTTGGAATGCTGGGAGATATAAAAATAGACTTTTGTGTACCTACTATTTTAAAAGTTACGTTACGAGCACAATTCGCTATTGGCTTTATCCTGTCAATAAAGTAATTGTTAAATGCATTGGCTATTTCCAGAGGGTTCGTAATAATGTCATTACCAACTTTGATTTTAGTTATAGAGTCACGAGGTATGTTGTGTCTTGAGTTATTTATTATATTCCATGTGCATTTAGATTTGTTTGATGAACTCTTAATTTTAAAATTATTCTGCGACCGCTTTGTAAGACTAATGATTTTTTTAAACACTTTTGTAAATTTTTGTATTCACTCTTTGTACGAGCACAGCGGTTTCTCCTAAACTTCCATAACAGTTGGCGTTTCTTAACACTACATTTTATTAGCCCACGTGATATCCACTTAGGTTTCCTATAAATATTTTTTGTCACAGTTTTAAATGGGAAACATTGGTCATAAAAAAATTTAAATAAAAAATAGAACCGACTTCATACAAATCCTTAAAAATAAAATTTACCTAGCACATTGTAATATGTATTTTGATTTATCAGATTTTATTCAACATCATATTGAAGTCGGCGCCAAGTAAACCCATAGGTTTAGGTAGGTATTATTAATGGCACCAACTTCAATATTATATTGAATAAAATCAGATAAATCAAAATACATATTACAATGTGCTAGGTAAATTTTATTTTTAAGGATTTGTATGAAGTCGGTTCTATTTTTTATTTAAAATTTTTATTTTTTAATTTTAAGTGACGGATGGACCGAAAAGTATTTCTATCTAGGTGTAAAGTTCTCATCAACACAAATCAATCAAGCCGAAACACAAGGTAACTGCTGTAAATCGTTAAGGAATTCCCTCGACTGTCTTTCGGTTCCATCATCAGATCGACTCCAGACCTTCATTAAATTTTAGTACCTACATTAAAGCACTTAATCAAAAAGTTAACAATCGCACTAGTTGTCCCTACAATTTTCGGTGGTTGCCCTCGATTTCTCCTGGATCCCAGCATCAGATCCTGATACCCTGGATATGGGACCACCTCAGAAGTAGCCTCTTTCAAACAAAAAAAGAATTTTTAAAATCCATCCATAATTGGCGCCGCTATCGCGTAACATACATACAAAAAAAAAAAAAAAAAAAAACAGCGTACGAATTGAGAACCTCCTCCTTTTTTGAAGTCGGTTAATAAAAAAGGGGATATTTTTAAATGGACCTCTGTTTAATTTTTCTGCACACTAGGTAACTCCACTAATTTACTGAATGCAAACCAGAAAATTAAATGCTGTGCAAAAAAACCAATTGATAAACTAAACATGTACCTACTACTTAAAAAACTTAAATATTACTCAGAACGAGATGACCTTTTTAATCGAATTCACACCAAAAATGTGGTTCGTACATCGAATATATGATTTGTGAAACAGAAATACGAATTGCATATCAAAAATACTAACTTGCACTCTAAATAGTACTATCTTATAACGGAATAGGTTAGGTTAGGTTAAACTTTTATTTTTTTTGATGAATAAAATTTAATTTTGTAGAGGTGACTGATTAAATTGAGGTTTTACTTAGAATAAACGATGTTCCTAAAAGTAAATTAGGCGATAGATTTCCTTAAAAAAGTTTTAATATTTTTGTTGAACAATGGAATTTTTAGATATACTATTCTGATAATAGTTATTAGTTCAGTAAAACAGTTCTGCAAGTACCATTAAACAGTATAATGAATTTGGTATATTTAGTGTGCAAGTCAGTATTTTTGGTTTAACTTTGAAATATTTTGTTCTTAAAAAGGGAATAAACAGATATCGATTTAAATACATGCCATAAAAAAGTAATAACACTTTTAAGAATCAGATATGTTTAAAATTCTAATTGTAGCGGTTTTTTTTGAATGAGAGTGAAAATCTAAACTGGCGTGTTGGCTTAATCAATACATCAATCAATCAATCAATACATATAATAAAATCGTAACAGGTCGCTGTCTGTACATGGAAGATAAATAAGAAAAAATATTATAGGGGGGCTTTATGAACACAATAGAACCCAAAACAATGATTTTTAGAATTTTTGTCTGTTTGTCTGTATGTCTGTATGTCTGTTTGTCTGTACGGTTGTGCACGCTAATCTCAGTAACCGCTTAATCGATTGCAATGCGGTTTTTTTTTATTGTGTTGAGGTTTGCTTCACTTAACATTTAGCGTTTATTTCATGTCAATCGGTTTATAAATAAAAAGGTTCACTTTTAAGAATCAGATATGTTAAAAATTTTCATTGTAGCGGTTTCTTTGAATGAGAGTGTAAATCTAAACTGGCGTGTTGGCTTAATCAATACATCAATCATCAATATCAATACATATAATAAAATCGTAACAGGTCGCTGTCTGTACATGGAAGATAAATAAGAAAAAATATTATAGGGGGGCTTTATGAACGCAATAGAACCCAAAACAATGATTTATAGAATTTTTGTCTGTTTGTCTGTACGGTTGTGCACGCTAATCTCAGTAACCGCTTAACCGATTGCAATGCGGTTTTTTTATTGTGTTGAGGTTTGCTTCACTTAAAATTTAGCATTTATTTCATGTTAATCGGTTTATAAATAAAAAAGGGGATATTTTTAAATGGACCTCTGTTTAATTTTTCTGCACACTAGGTAACTCCACTAATTTACTGAATGCAAACCAGAAAATTAAATGCTGTGCAAAAAAACCAATTGATAAACTAAACATGTACCTACTACTTAAAAAACTTAAATATTACTCAGAACGAGATGACCTTTTTAATCGAATTCACACCAAAAATGTGGTTCGTACATCGAATATATGATTTGTGAAACAGAAATACGAATTGCATATCAAAAATACTAACTTGCACTCTAAATAGTACTATCTTATAACGGAATAGGTTAGGTTAGGTTAAACTTTTATTTTTTTTGATAAATAAAATTTAATTTTGTAGAGGTGACTGATTAAATTGAGGTTTTACTTAGAATAAACGATGTTCCTAAAAGTAAATTAGGCGATAGATTTCCTTAAAAAAGTTTTAATATTTTTGTTGAACAATGGAATTTTTAGATATACTATTCTGATAATAGTTATTCGTTCAGTAAAACAGTTCTGCAAGTACCATTAAACAGTATAATGAATTTGGTATATTTAGTGTGCAAGTCAGTATTTTTGGTTTAACTTTGAAATATTTTGTTCGGAAAGAGGGAATAAACAGATATCGATTTAAATACATGCCATAAAAAAGTAATAACACTTTTAAGAATCAGATCAATATCAATACATATAATAAAATCGTAACAGGTCGTACATGGAAGATAAATAAGAAAAAATATTATAGGGGGGCTTTATGAACGCAATAGAACCCAAAACAATGATTTTTAGAATTTTTGACTGTTTGTCTGTACGGTTGTGCACGCTAATCTCAGTAACCGCTTAACCGATTGCAATGCGGTTTTTTTTATTTTAGCTCCGTTTAACATTTATGAATCTAAAAGTGGGTAAACCTAAACTGACGTGTTGGCTTAATCATAAAAGAGCCTTATGATTAAGGCTATTTTATAACAATTCAGCCCGCGCAGAAGGCGTGGACTAAATTGTTATGGAATATACTTAATCTTTAAGCTCTTTTATGATTAAGCCAACAGGGCAGTTTCACACGCTGCTTGATGAGTCTGATGAAGAATTACCTCTCCTTTCATACACCTTATGTGACGTAAACGAAGTTGCGGGCTCAGCTAGTGTCATTAATATAATTACAAATTCAGATTTCTCTTTAACATAATAATATCTAGTAATAAATTTCCATGTCAGCAAAAATTTCCTAGTCATAATATACAAAATATATAATACTCATTTACTATTCGTATTTGCACTAAGACACCATTGATAAAATTCAAATAAATAATTTCAAATAGAAATGTCATAATTTATACTCATGATATTTTTTTTTTTTTTTGTTGACGCGGGGAACGCATTTACGCGCCTTCATCCCAGCTGCGGGGGCAGCTAGGATGGTGTGTGGGACTCCCGGCCTGGTCCGGAGTGGACCGTCCTACCCACTAAACCCCGCGGTGTTCCTCCTCACCCTTCAGCCGGGCCGAGGGATATCAAAAGATTATTCACGTCGACCCGGCTAGGGGCGCCCCGTGAATTCGGGACTCTCCTCGGGGGAGCCAGATGGGCGGCTCCCCAAAGCTCCCTAAGGAGCTGAAGATCATCACGCCTGCACCGCTCTCGAGCGCCCCTCTCTGTAATAGAGGAGACAGAGAGCGGCTGGCGCAGGCGTGCGCTAATGGGCACCCCCGGAACACGGGGAAGGTGCCCACCGCCATGTGACCGTTGGTGGGCGGGGTCCCCCGACCTTACGCCCACGGTCAAGAAACAATCGGAGGCGCGCAGTGACTTCTTACCGCGGCGCCCCCGAACTGCACGGCAGAGCGGGAGCATTATCGGTAACTCCCGCTCCCCCGCACAGTGCAACTCTCGCTTTGCCGCCATCGCGACTCAGCACGCCTGACTGCCGACTGGCTTGCACCATGACCAGCAGTGACAGGCCCCTACTGTTGCTGTGCGGAGCGGCCGCACGGACGGAACGGCCGCACGGGCGGAACGGCCGCCCAGACGGAACCAGCCCACCGCACTGGCAGCCCGCACACACGCAGCAGCCGGTCAAACACTGCCGCGTTACGTAACTGCCGCACAGGTGGACTGCCGTACAGGCGAAATCAGCCGCACGGGCGGAACAGCCGCACATGCGTCCGCTGCCGCACAGCAAACTTGCTCCAACCGGTCGCAGCCGGGAGCGAACCTCACTATCGTTGCGACGCTTCCACCGGGTATCCGGGAGCTGTCGCAACACCGCGGACCTTGAAGGCCCGCCATACCACGACCCCCTCGTGCAATGGGGTCAACTCCGTCAAACGACGGCCGAAAAACGGTCCCAATGCTTCCACCGGCCAGAAAGCCGGGAGCACTGGGGCGTCCACCAAGGTGTGTTGCGGTGCAGAGACGCCGCAACACCGTAGGCCTAGCAGGCCCACCCAACTGCGACCCCCTCGCCATGGGGTCAGCTTGCCGGGATATCGGTACATCGACTAATGGGGGCAGCACGCCGCACCCATTAGCCGATGTTCCAGGGTGCACCGTCTTAGTCCAGTTGCCACTCCCCCCGGGCATATAGCCCAAAGGGATAGAAAACCGGACCAAGCTCACTAGGAGGTTTTCCGACCTAGCACCCCATACTCATGATAATGCAACTAGAAGCGTTTCTTGACCAACCTTTTTCGATAGTTGCAAAAGAGCATAGGCCGACTGACTCAGCCTGTTGCATAATTGTTTTGTATGTGCCTTCCAAGTTAGTTTGTTGTCAATTATTAGACCCAGGAATTTTACTTTCACGGTTTCATCTATTTCAGATTCATTAAAAGTAATGCGCACATCTGGAATCACACATCTTTGATGGAAATGCATTATTTTAGTTTTCATTAAATTAATTACTAAGTTATTTTTATTCAGCCAATTAATAATGTCAGATAGGGAATTGTGTATGTCGCTTTTGTATGTGTCAGGGTTTGTACACTTTATAATAGCTGTACTGTCGTCTGCAAAAAGGACCATCTTACTGTTTGTTGCTTTTGGAAGGTCGTTAATATATATTAAGAACAGCAACGGTCCCAGAACACTGCCTTGTGGCACGCCGTATTTTACGACTCTTGGATTTGACAGATGGCATATTCTTGAAATTTCCGTGCATTGTATACGGTAAGTGACATATGACTCTAAGAGGCTTAGGATATTTCCTCTTATTCCATATGCCTGCATTTTATTCAATAGTATTCTATGATCTACGTAGTCAAAAGCCTTAGCCATATCTGTATAAATGGCACAAACAGGCGTTTTTCTGTCAACAGAAGTCATAATATGAGAGAGAAAGTCGAATATTGCCATATTGATTGTTTGGTGTTGACGAAAACCCTTCTGTTCATTGCAAAATAACTGGTGTTTATTAAAATACTTATTTAATGACTGATGGATCAATTTCTCAAAAAAATTTGATAAAATTGGAATTTTCGCTATCGGCCTGTAATTTTTTAAGGCAGTTTTTGTTTCTTTTTTATAGATTGGTTTAATAACGACACGTTTAAGGCTCTCCGGAAAAACGCCATTTATTATACATAAATTGAATATGTGCGCTAATATGGGAGCTATTATTTTTATAACATATTTAATTACCTTGGTTTTATCAAAATGACTTCTGAGTGACTGTTTAATTTTATGATAAAGTCTAGCCCCCACTAATGCTCCACACAACTCTAGTCGCGGTATAGTTGTGGGAGATAGCGGCGCGATGTTACCCTTCGCACATTCACCTAACAGTTAAACCTTAACAGCTAATTCACTATCTATACTACGCACGTATGCGCACGCGCCATATGCCACCTGTGACGCGTCTGTGAAAATATGTAATTCTCGTTGAATAGAACTGTCACAGAAAACATACCTAGGAATATTTATATTACGTAGGTTAGATAGGTTCGTTAGAAATTCATAATAGGTTTTTGCTATGTCTTTAGGAACCCTTTCGTCCCAGTCCAAACGTAAAAGCCACAATCTCTGCAGTAAAACTTTGGCTATAACTATAGTAGGGCTTAAAACACCGATCGGATCGAATATCTGCGACACTACAGACAAAGTTATGCGTTTAGTTGGATATTGATCATTTATATTAAATTGCGTGTGAAAATTCAACTGATCTGATTTATTATGCCAGCTTAACCTTAGTGTTTTGCTGTTAGCGTGTTCACCCATTGAAAAGTGTTTCGTGTGACTTATGGAAATTGAATTTTCATGATCTAAGTTGAAAATCCATTTACGGAGGGGAAAACAGCCTGTCCTCAAAGTGTCGGTGATTTCAGCACAAGCATATAATAAGTCCTCGATGTTGTCCCCACCGAAACACAAATCATCGACATAAAAATCGTTTTTATGACATTAGCAATCAAGGGGGATTTGCTGTCATGTGCTAACTGTTTTAAACACCTACAGCTAAGAAACGGAGCTGAGCTGGTTCCGTACGTAATTGTATTTAGATGATAAATAGATAGTTCATCCGATGGATTATCGCGCCATAATATAAGTTGCAGATCTCGTAGATCTGGTGTGACAAGTACCTGTCGATACATTTTTTCAACGTCAGCGCAGGCGACATAATATAATCTTAACAAAATAGCAATCAAATCTCCTTGCAACGGTTCCCCCAATAATTGTAAGTCATTGAGGGACTTACCGCTTGACGTCGCTGCGCTGGCGTCGAATACCACTCGCAACTTTCATTTTTCATGTAAAATTTCTGATCATTACCTTATCGGTGCGTGTTTTGACGGGGGTTCGAACTGTGAAAATAGTTCGGGTATAGTGCAACAAACAAGAATTATTATTCGAGAACACCAGCTAATGAGAACTCTTGAAGATTATCCATGAACAGAGCTGTTAGCATGTGAGTGCCCGATTGATTTGTATAATAGACTAAGTTTAGTTTTTTCTAACGCCTATAATGACGCTAAAATCTTAGTTCCGGTTCACAACAAAAGGAAATCAAAACCTTGGATTACGAAACCACTATTAGGGATGATTAAGCACAGGGATAAATTATTCAAAAAATGTAAAAATAATCCTGATGATATGAACTTACGATTGATGTATAATCGGTATAGAAATATGGTAAATAAATATATAAATAGGGAAAAAAATAAATACCGCCAAAAAGAGATCCTTAGCTGTAATAAAAATATTAGAAAAATTTGGGGAAAAATTAATTCATGGTTGGGGAGGGATAAAAAAAGGATAGATGCTAACATTTTAAAATACATGGGCAAAACTGCAGATACAATTGACATATGCAATAATTTTTCTAATACTTTTACTAATGAGATAATGAATATTAAACATAATTGTGAACAAAAATTTTTGAACAGATCTAGTTATGTAAGTAGTAGTTTAGTATCATTGAGGTTTCAAAGAGTATGTCCTATGGATGTTGTAAAAACAATTAATTCCTTGAGCTGTGATAAATGTGAAGGAGTGGATAAAATCAGAGTGAAAGATTTAAAATTACTAAAATGGAAATTGGGTGGTGTGATAGCATTATTTATAAATTTGTGCATGGAAAGGGGTGTGTACCCGGAAAAATTGTCCCTGTCTAATAGAACGTTGTGTACAATGATTGGCGGCGTGGTTAGCGAGCCGCGGCATATAACTTGTGGCGTGCCGACCGGTTCTGTGTTTGGCCCTGTCGGATACATCATGCATGTTAATAGTATGTGTAATGTGGTGCGCCATTGTCGGGTATATATGTACGCTGACGATACATGTTTAGTATATGCTCACAAAGATTTGAATATTATCGAGGGTCATGTCCAGGAGGATTTCACTAACATTATCAAATGGGCTCATGACAACGGAATAATAGTAAATTTAAACAAAACAAAATGTATGCAAATAAGATCTCCGTATTTTAAGACTATAACGCGAGCGCCGCGTATTATTGGACACAGTTATGAGTGCCTACACGGTGTGAGAATGGCAGAGTGTGCGTGCGCCAGTATTCAGGCTGTCGATGAGTATAGATATCTGGGTGTAGTCATTGATATACATTTCTCATGGAAAACGCATATAACTTACCTATGTGATAAACTCAGATCGGTTCTTGCTAACATAACATAACATAACATAAATATTCTTTATTGTACACCATTAAAAGAATACAAGTAAGGAAAATAAAAATTAAAATAGATGTACAATAGGCGGCCTTATCGCTAAGAGCGATCTCTTCCAGGCAACCTTTGGATGGACTGATTAACAAGGATCTGATAAGGCAGTGTACAATCAAATATATTAAATTCACACATTTATACATATATCAATAATATGCATAAACACATACATACAAGTATAAACACACTAGTACATACATATTATATTTATGTGAAACATCATAGATACATTTTAAAAGCTAGCAAAATAATATAAGTAATTATATAGTAGACCCATTCACACTTAATTATTAATCCATAAACTAACATACTTATGCGACGCAACACTAACCAGAGATAGATAAAAAATGTTGTTTAAGCATCCTCTTAAAAGAAACCAGCGATTGCGCTCGTGTTATCGAAACCGGCAAAGAATTCCACAGGCGAACCGCCTGTACCGTGAATGACTTGCTCATGAAATTCATGGAGTGCTGTGGCATTTCCATTCTCAAATTCTCCGATGACCTTAAAAATCTTGTATGTGTGTCATGAAGGAACTTGAAACGTTCTTTGAGATATTGGGGAGTACTAGGATTGAACATTATACTGTATAATAAACATAATATGTGAGTATTCCGTCGAAGTCGAATTGGGAGCCAATTGAGCGTTTTTCTGAATTCAGACATATGATCATATTTGCGGAGGCCAAATATAAATCTAATACAAACATTTTGAAGACGCCCAAGTCTGTCAAGTTGCTCCTCAGTGAGATCAAGATAGCTGACATCTGCATAATCAAGGATAGGGAGTAAGAGAGATTGGGCCAGCGCAAGTTTAGTGGCTTTTTTTTTTTATTTTGTTTAACGTGAGGGAAAATCCTCATAGGATGTTATGCCGGACTCTTACCGACTAAAAAACCTCACGCCACGCCTAACAGCCTATGATTGAGAGCCCCGGGTAAGCCCTCAGGAAGGATGTCCCGTGACTCCCAACAGACCTACGGCCGCCGCTGCGGCCTCGCCCAGGGGGTGGTTCGGGTGCAATCCCGCGTCTATGGGGGGTTTCGGGTGTGACCCCGCTTCTAAGGGGGGGCGTGCGTGAGTTGCTCACGACACGCTGCCGTCATGGGCCTGTTTCTGTAAGGACGGTGAGCGGCCCTCTCACCGTCCTCAGACCCCCGGTCATGGAGGCCGATAGTCCTCGGCGAAGACACGTCGGCGGCGCCCAGGGCGCCGACTGCGGAACTCGGGTGGGAGAGTTCTCTCCCGTACCCGGCCCGCCGCTTCCTTCGCGAGCATGACCTGCTCGCAGAAAGAGGCGGCGCAGTCCCACTTACTCCCGCTGGAGAGCATGGCTCGCACCATGGCCTCGAGCGAGAGAGTGTCCACGCCCAGACCCACTACGAGGACCTGTCGCTGTTGTGCCCACGCCGTGCACTCCACCAGCGTGTGGAGCGCCGTGTCATCGCTGCGGTCCTCGCAGTGCTGACACTCGGCCGTGGTTTCCCGGTGTTTTCGCCACAGATACCTACCGAAGCTACCGTGCCCGGCAAGCATCTGTGTCAACCGGTAGGAGAGAGCACCGTGTCTTCTCTCCAGCCACTCGTCCATGACCGGTCTGACGGCCGCGATTGTGGCGAATCCCCCCTTTGGTTGCTCAAGTCGCACCTTCCATGTCTCCACGGTTTCCTGGTGGAGCAGGGTCCGCTGGGCCTCGATTTCTCGAGACGCAGGCCTTTGGCCCCGCTCCAGCGCCTCTTGCGCCATCTGAACAGTGACGCAAGGGCTCTCGCTTCCAGGTCCCATGGAGGGGTCCCGGCTAGGAGACATGCCACCTCACCGGAGATCGTGCGGTATCCTCTTATCACCCTGATGGCCATCACTCTCTGCGGGCTCAGCAGTCTAGCCTCATTGCTGGCCGTCAGGGTCTCCGCCCATACGGGAGCCCCGTACAGGGCCATGCTTCGCACGATCCCCAGGTACAGCCTCCTGTAGGGAGCGTTGGGTCCCCTGATGTTGGGCATCAACCGCGCGAGTGCGGCCGATGCTCCCCTCAGTTTTGGGACCAAACTTCGGAAGTGATGTCCGAAGTTCCACCGGCCATCGAGTACGAGCCCCAGATACTTCATCGAGGGCTCGATGCCGATGCTGACGCCCCCTACCTGTAGGCTGGATCCCGCAGGTGGCCCCATCCGAGGTCCGTGGAAGCACAGAGCCTCGGATTTGTGAAGGGCGACCTCGAGACCCAGCCGCCGAATCCGACCCACGACCTGAGCAACCCCCGCCGTGGCCTTAAGTGCTGCGGCACGGTGCGTTGCTCCCCGCGCCGTAACGAGGGTGTCGTCGGCGTAACACGTTACGCCGACCCCTCTGAGCAACGCACCACGCAGCACCCAGTCGTAACTGATGTTCCACAGGAGCGGCCCTAAAACCGATCCCTGTGGAACACCGCACGACACATCTCGCCGACCCGGCCCTAGCCAGCTCGGGTAAGTTATGGCTCTCTCGGAGAGATAAGCCCCGACAACTCGACGGAGGTAGGGAGGCACTCCATGATAGATAAGCGCCTCCCTGAAGCAGCTCCAGGGCAAGGTGTTGAATGCGTTGGCGATGTTGAGAGACACCGCCACCACCACCTCACCCTGTGAGACTGCTTCCTCCGTCAGGCCTCTAATGCGCATGATCGCGTCTACGGTGGAGCGTCCCTGACGGAAGCCAAACTGGCTATCCGCCAGATCAGGCCCCACGCGTGAGAGGTGCCCGACGAGCCGTTGTGCAATAATGCGCTCAAGGAGCTTGCACACCTCGTCGAGCAACACGATCGGCCGGTACCCTGATGGGGAATTTGCCGGCCGCCCCGCCTTTCGAATCAAGACCAGTTTCCCTGTCTTCCAGACCTTGGGAAACTGGCCTTTCTCGAGGCATGCGCTAAAGAGCCCAATTAGTCGAGGCCCAAGCTCTTCGAGAGCCAGGACCCACGCTCGGCCTGGAATGCCGTCGGGTCCAGGGGCGGTGTTTTTGCGGGATTTAAGCCGCAGTAGAGCCGCCCCTAACTCACCCTCGGTGACTACGGGCACGTCGTTCTCGCTGCCTTTCGCGTTGGGCGCCTGAGACGGAGCCATGCGCGGAGAAATATGTTCTTCCGCTCTCGATGGGAATAAGGAGTCCAGGACCTCCTCCAGCCGCCCCTGCTGGAGACTCTGAGTCAGTGGGGGCGCCTTAGGGCGTAATTTGCCCCTTACCATAAGGTACGGGCGCCCCCACGGGTTCCGCTCCAGAGTTTCCATCAGCTCATCGCGGCCCAGCTTTTTGGACCGCTTGATGGCCGTCTGGAGGGCCCTCTTGGCCTCCTTGTACCCATCGTAGAGCTCCGTCTCTCGGGCTGCCGTATCGTCTGGGCGGAGACGCCTCCGGCGGAACCTGGTGTACCGGCGGCGAGCGGTAACGCACTCCGCCGGTACACCAGGTTCGAATGTCGCGCCCAGGTTGCGACATTCCCCCGGTTCAGGATGACTAGGCCACGTGTAGTGACCCAGTCCTCCAGTATCCTCCCCCTGCCTCTGGTTTCCCGGGAGCCCCAAGCCTGCGACCAGGCATTGAAGTCTCCCAGGACCAGGACAGGGCGAGGCCGGCATGCAGCGAGGACGACGTCCAGCTCAGGGAGCCATAGCTCGAACTGATGCTGGTCGAGGCTCGGCGAGATGTAGACGGCCACGACAGCCACACCCTCGTATTCCGCCGCGACACAACCCGGACCCCAAGCGATGACCGCCAGGCGCGAGTCGTCCGCGCCGGTCCCCCCAAAGATTGTCGCCAGGCCGTCCAGATCCACCGGGCTTCCCGGGTGAACCCAGTACGGCTCGGCGACGACTGCAATGTTAATGGACCACTGCTTGATGCTCTGGTACAGAAGATCCTGAGCACCAGTGCAGTGGTTCAGGTTCACTTGCAGGATGCGGATATGGGTGTCCATTAATGGACGTCTATCTCCGCACCCTGCCGCGAACGTGCACCCACACCCTCACCCCCCCGTGCGGACGGACGGGGCTTCGACCTTGAGGCAGCGCAGGACTTACTGCCCGCCCGGTGGTCAGCGTCCTTGCCCTCCGCCACGCATTTGAAACATCGTGGCGGAGCGTCACAGGCAAGGGCCGTGTGACCGGGCTGACTATAGCGGAAGCACCGATCGCCCACGGTGACTTCCGCCGTACACTGCACTCCTACATGCCCCACGACCAGGCACCTATAGCACCTGTCTTCGCGGGGCTGCAGGAGATGCACCTGCGCCCTCAGGAAGCCCCCAATAAGGAGGCTCCGTCCATCCGCCACTTTCTGGGCCGCCGCGACGGGGCAGCTCACGACTGCCGACCCGTGACCGGTGGGGCCAAAGCGGATTTCGCCTGACCTCACCTGATCACGGGGACAGCCGCTCGCCTCCACGACGGCGGAGATAAGCTCGTCCGTCGTGGCCGCGTCATCCAGACCCGAAATGCGCAGCGCGGCGCATTTGTTGGGTCTGGACACGCGGACATCGCCCGTATTCAGCGACTACCGCAGCTTCGCCGCTAAGGCATCCGCTTTGGGGCCGCTGGTGGCGCCGGAGACCTCGAGGAGGCGCGCTCCGGTGCGAGTCACCTTGCACCGGAGCCCTCCCTCAATCTCGAGGGCCTTGAGGTCTACTGAGGCTTTCGCCTGCCTCAGTACCTCGGCGTACCCCACGCCCTTCGCCTTGCCCTCTGTCGTCACCGTAATGACGACGGCAGTGGAGCGAGGAGCGCGGAGCCTGTTCGGCGCCTTCGCCGCGGCGGCCTTTGCCGCTTTAGCGGCAACTTTTGCCGCCTTCTTGGCGGCCTTCGCCGCCTTTTTGGCGGCCTTAGCCACCTTTTTCTTCATTCCTACTACCTCCCAGACCCCCTCTTTTGAGGTAGTCTGAAGTGCAGCAGGAGCGCTGGCTGTTGGGGGAGCGGGGTTGCCACTTCCCCCAGGAGCCGTCTTCTTGGGGGCGGAGGGGGCGGAGGCCCTCGGCTTGGGACCAGGAGTCCCGCTGGGTGCAGCCGTCGTTGCATATGACGCACCGACGGGAGCCGCCAGCGGCGGGCGGTATGCCCGGTCCTCAAGGACGCCAAGGCGTCGCTCGATGGCCTCCAGCAGCTGGACCATCGAAGGTGTTGTCTTGGGTGGCGCACGAGGAGCGGGGGTTTTCACACCCCGAGCATCCCCGGCGGCCCCCTGGACCAGCTGCGTAAGCTTGCCGATCTCCTCCCGCATCAGCTGTTGCTGGTTGCGGGAATCGGCAAGCTCCTTCTCCAGGCTCGCAACCCGAGCCCGGAGTTTCCCCTCCTCGCTGGAGACGCTCCTTTCCAGGAGCTCCTACAGCGCGTTGGCGGCGCCTGTGACCGCATCCGCCACGACCCTCTTCTTTCCCGCTACATTCTTGGCGCCTTTTACGGCGCCAGAAATGCGGGAAAGAGCCGCCAAGATGTTCACCGCCGCCGGCACCTCCGTGACCTTCCCACTTGGCAGTGGGGTCACAATCGCCGGCGGCTCTGCTGCTGTTCTGCTACCCTTCGCTCTGTAGAGGTCGGCTTTCCGACCTCTACCCGCAGTTGTAGCCGCGACCTTTCGAGGAAGGTCCTCCTCGCTGCTGGAAGATTCTTACCCAGGCCGACGGAACAGGCCTTTGCCTGGTCCGCTTGACCTAGGTCTCTTCCGTCCCGCTTCTTCGGCATGGACACCGAGGGTATCCTCGGTCTCAGTACCCATATCAAGTGCTGACTCCATCTCGGAGCCGGCACGGGTTGACGCGACCTCCGCGTCACTGGGGGTGGATTTTAGGCACACCCTTGGGCCTGTAGGACTGTGGTGACCCCTCCCATATACCACCTGGGATGAACCCTGGCGGGGGTCGACATGACGGATCATGCCAAGCGATTCCCCGGACACTGTCCGGGTGCGCTCCTGGGTAGTTCCTTTCGAAATATTTACCTCAGTCATGTTGTTTTTTGCGTTTATAGTCCGCCGACTTTTTAGGGTGGGAGTGGGGAAGTTGGGAGAGGATGTGAGGATGGGAATGGTTGGAAGGTGGGAGTGACGCCCTAGGCACTGAGTTCCCCCCAGCGATGCAACAAATAGCCGGGCGTCAGAGCGTGAGTTTCGGGGTAATTTTTGAAAGAGGTTTTCTTCCTCGCAACTCCAAAGAGCCACCGTGCCCGTCTGTTGCCAGACGGGGTTACGGCTCGGCCGAACGGTGGTTCCTATGGAACCGTGTACTTCGCCACTGATCGCTCAGTGGCGAAGTACTCGTCGCCCTGGGAGTTCTCCACTAAGTACGCTCTGCATAACAGAGCACATGTGGAGAACTCCAAACCGGCCATAAAGGCCCCCCCTCCTTGGTGGACTATTGGCCGTGGGCGACGACGTGCGCCTCAGGCGAAGTCCACATCGTCGTCCACGTTACCAGGATGCACCACGTGGAGGTTGTCCTACCCAGCACCCCCAACTTTAGTGGCTGTGGGAAGAAAATTGCGCAGTCTGCGCAACGACCCTGAAGCTGCAAATATTTTCCGTCCGACTTCTTGCAGTTGACAATTCCAGGACAACTTTCCATCAATGTGTATTCCCAAGTTTTTTACTGTTTCACTTAATGCGATAGGAGTACCATTAAAAATTACTTGGGGCAGCTGCGTGTAATCAATACGTGGTATTGTCCAAGGGCTGCCGACGATAATGACTTGAGTTTTGGAAGGATTAACCTGAAGTCCATAGTTATTGCTCCAATCACATACACGTTCCAAGTCAATATTCATTGACGAAATCGCTGCTGGCAACTGACTCAATGGCGCTTGTGTGTATATTTGTAAGTAATCTGCGTAAAGGTGGTAGGCTGAAACTAATTTATGAGAGATTGACTTTATAAATATAGCGAAGAGTAAGGGAGATACTAGAACGCCACCCTGCGGAACACCAGCTGTAATATTACACCAAGAAGAAAAAGAATCTTCTATACGTATACGTTGCCGGCGGCCAGACAGGTAACTTTGAAACCAGTCAATAACCGTAGGAGATATGTTAATAGAGCTAAGTATGCCAAGTAGAATCTCAAAATCTACAGTGTTGAAGGCATTGCTAAAATCAAGTAAAGACAACACTGTGAGCTTGCCCTCCTCCATGCCTGTTCTTATATCGTCCGTAACATTGACCAGAGCTGTCACCGTACTATGTCCAGGACGGAAACCGGACTGAAAAGGGTTTAGTAAAGAATTAGAACAAAGGAACGTATTGAGCTGGTTATAAACAAGACGCTCGAGAACTTTAGAAAGGAAAGGTAGTATAGATATAGGGCGGAAGTGGGTCACGGGACATCCTTCCTTCACGGGACATCCATCTCACGGGACATCCTTCCTGAGGGCTTACCCGGGGCTCTCAACCATAGGCTGTTGGGCGTTACGTGAGGTTTTTTAGTCGGTAAGAGTCCGGCATAGCATCCTACGAGGATTCCCTCACGTTAAAAAAAAAAAAAAAAAAAAAAAAGGCCGGAAGTGGGAAAAAGAAGTTGGATTACCCTTTTTTGGTAAAGGAATAATTTGTGCCTCTTTCCATGCGGATGGAAAGAGACTTCTTACAATAGAAAAAATTAGGATGTGAGTTACGATAGGAAGAATTTGATCAAGGATAGGTACGATCATGTTACGGCTTACACAGTCATTCCCAACTGCACTCGATGTTATTGACATTATGCTCTTCTTAACATCACTTACAGTCAATGAATCAAAGAAGATACGTGGAAAATTAGGAGTAGGAAGCGATGAAAGATAATTAAGTGTATTAATTTTTTGGTCCCTCCGAAATTGGACGAAGAAGAAAAATGCAAATTGAGTGCTTCGAGGTCAACATTTTTAGGAATAGTGTTTTCTTTTGGCTTCCCGACTCCTATGGTTCTCAGGAATTTCCACACTTTAGATGGATCACTGTTATCGATAGAGGAATGGATATATTGGCGTTGTGCATTTCTACACACCTTATTGCAGTGATTACGTATTGCCACATATCTTTCTCTCTGCATTGGGTTTATACTTATATTTATAATTAGCTGCTGCTTTCTTGGCCATTACCTCCTTAATAGCGTCAGTCAACCAGGGAGCAGGTAGATGTTAAATTTTAACCGCTCGGGCAGGAGCATGTGTGTCATATAATTTTATTATTTCTGTATTAAACATATTAACCTTTTCGTTAGTACAATCGGACATAAGTAAAGGTTCCCAATCGATCGTAATAGCGTCTTCACGCAGACTGTCAATGTTCATACCTCTGAAATTGCGCTGCCACAGAATCTTGCATCTTGATTTAGGAGGTCGGAGTTTGTAGGAAAGGAAAAGTAAGTCATGAAAAGAAAAGGCATCAGCGTCACATTGGCCATGTTTAATGACGTGCTGTTTGGATGATACTAGGATAAGGTCTAGAAGTGATGGCTGTTTGTTAGGGAAGTGATGGGTAGTATTAAGAGGAAGAATGGAAAGATTGCAAGATTGAACCAAACGGCGAAAAGAAGAGGCGCGTGCGTTTTTTACGAGGCACGTATTGAAATCTCCCAGTATGATTGAGTGACTGTAAGAGGGGATTAGATTTTCTAAGAGACATTCAAAAGACGAGAAAAAGTTAATACCGGACGATGGACAGTAATAGACTCCCAGTAAGACTTTGGAATGAATTATTTCCACTTCCAAAAAGAGATGCTCGCCAGCATTAGAGGGTGGTGGCTGTGTTGACACATTAATGATATGAAAAGGAATTTGTGCACGTAGATATATGGCAACACCGCCACCAGCCTCAGCGCACCCACGATCATTCCTTATTAATTGGAAACCTGGGAGTGTGAAGGAGGTAGATGAATGAACTGTCCTAAACCAGGACTCTGAAACCAGAATCGCATGAATGTTCTTACAGTCAAAAGTAGCCAGCATCTCGGGAAAATGGGCGGGAATACTCTGTGCATTAAAATGGACTACATTAAAACTTTCAGGAACATCGGAAAAATGATACTTCAGTTTATCAGCAAGTGTTGGAATGCTAACTAAACTGGTGTTTAGACTAGATGCCGTGTGAAAACTGTCGCCATCACTGTCATCTTCAGAATCACTCATATATAGGTATGTGTCAAATCACCAAAAAATATATAAAAAATAATACAAACAAAAATAAACTATGATATTGAGAAGGAACTGTAATATAGAATATATCTATTAAATATAGATGTCGCAGCAGCAGAAATAGTAAACGTGTCAAAGTACCATCTTTACCGATGGATAAATATCCGAGGTTCAGTAGCTCGGGTTTTAACTTTAAAAAGTTGTCCATGTCGCAAGTGACAGACTTGACGCTGTCAAATGTCAATAAGGCTATATTTTGGCGGGGCGACTAGATTGGACATGGTGGTAAAACTCGACAGCGCCGGGTGTGCGCGCACTGAGTCTAATTTGCTTAAAAACATGGGATCCGCTTTCCCGACAGCAGCGGTGGGATCGGAGCGGCGTTTCCCTAGTGTTTACTGAACCTTTTAGCTATAAGAAAGTCTAATTGTTTTCGTAATTCGGCTGTACCTCGAGTGGAAAATGGCGCCGGTTAAAATACGATTTCAAGTCTTCGGCTAACATCACAAACACGCCGTGATCGTAATGAGATTGGAGCCTGCTTAGAGCGAGGTTAACAGGTATCAGGTTACAATTAACTGATCCTCAGGTATGTGTTTGTTTCCTAGTAAAACAGAGAAACGAAACGACTGGATACATCAAGTGGATCAAGTGGGTAGTTGTAAAAATAAGTATTGTTTAAATTTGCTCTATTTTTAAATTGTAAATATAAATAAATAAAAGTTAATTTATTGTTTTTAATGCACATTATTAATAGTTAGCATAATTCACCTACCAGTGTGAGTGTTTTCCAATTAATTGGCACAGCAATTTTAACAGCACTATGGAGCACAACATGAAGGAGAACATGTCGAGTTTAAGAATGGCATTTCTTGATGGTCTTGCTAACTTTGAAGCCAGGCTGCAGCAGATTACCACTATAACACCTTCTTCTGCTGCATCAGGTATTGCAAATGACTTTATCTTATTCAGAACTTTCATGTTGGAGGCTATGAATATACTTCAGCGTCAGGTGGATGGGATCTCTGGTCAGGTGGACAACCTTGAAATGCATGGGCGACGCAAGATACTGCTTTTTCACGGCATAGCTGAGAATAAATCTGAGGAGACAACTTCTGTGGTTGTAAATGTTGTG
Source organism: Miltochrista miniata (assembly GCA_933228765.1). NCBI lineage: Eukaryota > Metazoa > Arthropoda > Insecta > Lepidoptera > Erebidae > Miltochrista > Miltochrista miniata. The sequence goes on from OW121778.1 coordinate 577,027, forward strand.
AAGCAACAGCTGGGACTCGGCACATTTGTTCCTTCAGATATTAGGCGGTGTCACAGAATGGGCCGTCCATCTAGTACCCATAAACCCAGACCTATTCTGGTAAAATTTGAGAACGTTGTAGTAAGGGATAAGATCTGGTTCTCAAAAAAGGTGCTAAAGGGATCTGGTGTGACTCTTTCCGAGTTCCTCACAAAGTCTCGCCACGACGCTTTTCTGGCTGCCCGTGAAAGGTTTGGGGTTGACAAAACTTGGACGAGGGACGGCTTTATCCATCTGATTGACTCGAAGGGCTCGCGTCATCGCATAGTTTCTCTTCAGGAGCTCTCAAGAATTGATGACGCCAATGACAAGCCAGTTGAAGCCCCCCGGAATGTGAGCAGCAAGTCGAGACGTGCTGCAGCTGCCAAACGGTAGGCAGTTTGTGTGTCCAATTATTTGTCACCCTTGGTACTGCAGAGGTCGAGTAGTCACAACACAACGCTGCGCTTCACTTATCGTTTAGGACTGTATTTATAACTTTCTATCAGATTCCTTCACTTTACTACTTCAATTTCTACTTCTATATTGAGCACTTTACCTTTTGTATTTTAGCAATGTTATAACTTTATAGCATAATGCATAATTTCACTGCCAATTATATTATAACTGTAAACACATTGTTGTGAAAATTGAGAGTTGAGGTGAAAATAAAAGTGTTATGACGTATATTTCAACCAAAACTGTCAACTGTCAGTGTCAGAATGCGATACTGATAACACAGCTATGGCGTTCCGTTATTGCACAGTGTTACATTCCTTGCATTGAATTAATAATATAATATTGTAGCTAAATGTTATTGTTTTGTAAAATAATTTTTAATTTAAATTGTAATTCATAGTTACTGTTGCATACGTAATTCATGCTTCTTATGCAGTAGTTTTAATTTCACTGTTTCTTAATTCTTACTCGCCTGTAGTACCTAACTTTATAAACTCAGACACTCGACTGGCGGGTGGATAAACGATCGGACTGATACCTGATTGTTGATATATTATTTTGTTGTAAGTACATACTTAGTTTAGTTTCATAACCGTTTTTTAAACATACCTGTTAATTTAAAATTTAATTTCATTACCTATCTATGTCAGACTTGAGTTATGATAGTGACAGTGATAGTGACAGTTACCACACGGCATCAAGCCATAGTAATAGCCAAGCTAACATATTATTAAATGATAGTAGTTTGGATGTCGTTCCATCACTCGCTAATACTCTGAAATATAATTTTTCTGATGTACCTGAAAGTTTTAATGTAGTCCATTTAAATGCACAGAGTATTCCCGCCCATTTTCCTGAGATGCTGGCTACATTTGACTGTAAGAATATTCACGCGATTCTTGTTTCAGAGTCCTGGTTTAGGACATACCACTCGTCACTCTCCTACTTACTCCCAGGTTTCCAGTTAATGAGAAACGATCGTGGGGCTGACGAGGCTGGTGGCGGTGTTGCAATATATTTACGTATACAAATTCCTTTCCGCATCATCGATGTGTCAGCACAGCCACCAGCCTCGAATGCTGGCGAGCATCTATTTCTGGAAGTAGAGCTAAATCATACTAAGGTTTTACTGGGAGTTTATTACTGCCCCTCATCACAGATCAACTTTTTCCACTCTTTTGAAAGTCTTTTAGAAAATCTAGTCCCTGCTTACAGTCACACAATTATACTGGGAGATTTCAATACCTGCCTTATAAAAACTGACCCTCGCTCTCTTGCTCGCGCTTCATCTTTTCGCCGTTTAACTCAATCTTGCAATCTTGCCATTCTTCCTCTTAATTCTACCCATCACTTTCCTAACAAAAAACCATCTCTTCTGGACCTTATTCTAGTGTCATCCGAGCAGCATGTCATTAGACATGGTCAATGTAATGCTGATGCCTTTTCTTTTCATGATCTACTTTACCTTTCATATAAACTTCGTCCTCCTAAGGCAAGATGTAAAATACTATTGCAGCGCAATTTTAGTGGCATGAACCTTGATAGTCTTCGTAAAGGTGCTGATAAAATAGACTGGAACTCCTTAATAGCCTCGAAATCTATTGACGAAAAAGTTACTTTATTTAACACTCATTTAGTCGAGCTTTTTGATGTCCATGCTCCGGTTCGACCTGTTAAAATAAAACACATGCCTGCTCCCTGGCTCACTGACTCTATAAAGGACGTAATAGCTAAGAAAGCTGCAGCTAGGTATAAATATAAGTGTCGACCAATTGCAAGCAATTACGAAAATTACGTGGCAATACGTAATCACTGCAATAAGGTGTGTAGAAAAGCACAACGCCAGTATATTCATGCATCAATCGACAACGGTGATCCATCTAAAGTGTGGAAATTCCTAAGAACCGTAGGAGTTGGAAAATCCAAAGAAAACACTATTCCTAAAACAATTGATCTCGAAGCACTCAATGTGCATTTCTCATCTTCGTCGCATTTTGGAGGGACCGCCAAAATAAATACACTACAATATCTTTCATCACTTCCAACTCCTAATTATCCATGTTTTTGTTTTGATTCATTCACTGATAGTGATGTTAAGAAGAGCATAATGTCAATTACATCAAATGCAGTTGGAAATGATTGTATAAGTCGTAATATGATCGTACCTGTCCTTGATCAAATCCTTCCTATCATGACACATATCCTAAATTTTTCTATTGCAAGTAGTCTCTTTCCATCTGCTTGGAAAGAAGCTCAAATCATTCCATTGCCAAAAAAGGGTAACCCATCATCTTTTTCCCACTACCGCCCTATATCTATACTACCTTTCTTTTCTAAAGTTCTTGAGCGCCTTGTCTATAATCAGCTAAATACCTTCTTATGTACCAACTCTTTACTAAATCCCTTCCAATCTGGGTTCCGTCCCGGACATAGTACTGTGACAGCCCTGGTCAATGTTACGGACGACATAAGAACAGGCATGGAAAAGGGCAGACTCACAGTAATGTCGTTGCTCGATTTCAGTAATGCCTTCAACACTGTTGATTTTGAAATCCTACTTGGCATACTATGCTCTATTAACATATCTCCTATGGTGATTGACTGGTTTCAAAGTTACCTGTCTGGCCGCCGGCAACGTATACGTATAGAGGAATCCTTTTCTTCTTGGTGTGATATTTCAGCTGGTGTTCCGCAGGGTGGCGTGCTATCTCCTTTACTTTTTGCTATTTTTATAAATTCAATTTCACAAAAATTAGTTTCATCCTACCACCTTTACGCAGATGACTTGCAAATATACACACAAGCACCAGTAAGTCAATTGCCCGATGCAATTGCTGCATTGAATATAGATTTAGAGCGGGTATGTGAATGGAGCCTTCATTATGGACTTCAGGTAAATCCATCAAAGACCCAAGTAATAATCGTGGGTAGCTCTACCATGATATCACGTATCGACTACACACTGTTGCCTCAGGTTATCTTTAATGGCACTCCTATTGATATATGTGATACAGTTAGGTACTTGGGAATACACATCGATAGAACTCTGTCCTGGGATCGTCAGCTGCAGGAGGTTGGGCGCAAAATATTTGCATCTGCGGGATCACTGCGCAGATTACGTAGTTTTCTTCCCACTACCACTAAAGTTGCGCTTGCACAATCTCTTTTACTCCCAATTCTTGATTACGCTGATGTCAGCTATCTTGATCTTACTGAGGAGCAACTTGACAAGCTTGAGCGTCTTCAAAATGTTTGTATTAGATTCATATTTGGCCTACGCAAATATGATCATGTGTCTGAATTCAGAAAAATGCTCGAGTGGCTCCCAATTCGCCTTCGACGGAATACTCACATACTATCATTATTATACAGTATACTGTTCAATCCTCGTACTCCCCCATATCTCAAAGAACGTTTCAAGTTCCTTCATGCCACACATTCAAAGTTATTAAGGTCATCAGAGAATTTGCAACTGGGAATGCCACAGCATTCCACAAAATTTATGGATCAATCATTTATGGTGCAAGCAGTTCGCTTGTGGAATGCTTTGCCAATTTCAATTAGACGGGCCCAATCTTTGGTGTCTTTCAAGAAGATGCTAAAGGATCACTTTCTGTCCTTCTCGGATTAGTCATAGTCACGATATGGTATTGTCTGTTTTAACTCCTGTCTTTATGTGTCTTCTGTTAATGATTGTAGTTTCAGTGTGAATAGTTGTATTACAACATAGATGTTTATTGTGTATTTTTGTGCTGATCGGTATCTATTTGTGTTAATAGTAGTATGTATTTGTATTTGTGTTAATATTGTTACTAATTGTGTATGTATTTGGTATAAGTATGTATATTTTTATTGTTAGTACAATTATGTGTATTTTAGATTTATTGTGCACTGCCTTTTTCAGTTCAATGATTTCTATCCATGCAAAGGTTGCCTGGAAGAAATCGCTTTTAGCGATAAGGCCGCCTATTGTACATACAATGTTCTGAATTTCTTCTCAAAATGTAATCTTTTTTTTTTATAATGTACAATAAAGAATATTTATTATTTATTATTATTATACATTGACGACCATACACTGTATAGTCGAGTATCTAGCGCACTTAGTGAAACAGATTCTCTCAGAGTTCTTCTTCGAAGTATTTCTGATCTAGACACGAAGTTCTCTGCGTGTGTCACCAGACGTCATCGTAACTTCGTATCGTAATTTGAATTGTGATAACGATGCATTACTGAACTGATTTCGAGTAGCTAGTGGATCCTAGAAGTGTATCCCTTATATCACATGGCTAATCAGTCAATCTAAAGAATTAAATATAAAATGCAGCGTACGAAGTCGCAGGCAACATCTAGTATCTAGTAATAAATACGTATTTACAAACACAAATGTATCTTTATCTGTTACTGTTTCCGATGAAAACGATAATTAGATGCCGCCATGTGTCTTTCTAATTTTAACTTTCACGCGGGCGAAGCCGCTGGTAGAAGCTACTCAGAAATTAATACGACCCGGTCTTGTTTTTATTATTTTTAATTTGAAAAAAAAAAAGACTTAAATTTTATTTACTTTCCGTCAACGCAAGTACAAGTCGCCATTTAAGATTCCTTTCTTTAATGCATCGGCTTATACTACCCGTTCGCTCTAACTTTGCCGCTGGCGTAGAGGCGTAAACCCGAATTGTTAATTAGACGAAGTAAATTGACAGTAGCTAATGTCACTTCGTCATAGAAAATAAGCAACATTGTATGAAGAAGTGACATTAGTTGCTGTCAATTTACTTCGTCTAATTAAAAATTCGACTTTAGTATGGAGCCGAGCGGCAAAGTTAGAGCGAACGAGCAGTACATATAAACGATAAACCTCAGAATAGACAAGATGGCCGATCGGAGCTCAATGCTTACCATGGGCTCTAGCCTGGTGCGCAGTTAATGAATGAGATCATCGCGCGCCCTAATATGCCAGCTCTTAATCTCTTTCGAAGACGGTTATTTGACATTTTGTCACACCAAAGAATTGGGCCGGTAGATTTCGGTCAGAACTGCGGCCTCTAGGTCTAATGCGGTGCTGATACCTACGCTAACGTATGGAAGCGAGAGTTGGGTATGGCAGGAAACGCATGAAAGTAGAATAAACGCGGTCGAGATGCGCGCGCTACGCAAAATCTGCGGAGTAACGCTCGCAGATCGCGTTCGGAATGAAGATGTAAGAAAGAGAGTTGGTCTGAAAGAGAGTGTCGGTGTTAAAGTAAGGAAGGGCATGCTACGATGGTTCGGGCATGTGGAACGAATGGGAGATGAAAGAATGACAAAACAGATATACAACGCGAAAGTGGATGGACGTAGGAGTCGGGGAAGGCCACGACACACCTACCACGACCAAATTAATCGTGTGTTAGTTGAAGGTGATGTCAAGAGCCGTAGGAACCGACGTGCATGCATGAAAAGAAAAATGAAAGTTGAAGAAGCAAGTGAGGTGTGTATGGACCGTGCCGTGTGGCGCTCGGTTCTTTCTGCCTACCCCGCAAGGGATTTGGCGTGAAGATAGTTAGTTAGTTAGTTAGCATTAGTACCTCTTCTGGCATACAGGCTTCTGTCGTGGGACCTAGAGGCCGCAGTTCTGACCGAAATCTACCGGCCCAATTCTTTGGTGTGACAAAATGTCAAATAACCGTCTTCGAAAGAGATTAAGAGCTGGCATATTAGGGCGCGCGATGATCTCATTCATTAACTGCGCACCAGGCTAGAGCCCATGGTAAGCATTGAGCTCCGATCGGCCATCTTGTCTATTCTGAGGTTTATCGTTTATATGTACTGCTCGTTCGCTCTAACTTTGCCGCTCGGCTCCATACTAAAGTCGAATTTTTAATTAGACGAAGTAAATTGACAGCAACTAATGTCACTTCTTCATACAATGTTGCTTATTTTCTATGACGAAGTGACATTAGCTACTGTCAATTTACTTCGTCTAATTAACAATTCGGGTTTACGCCTCTACGCCAGCGGCAAAGTTAGAGCGAACGGGTAGTATAAGCCGATGCATTAAAGAAAGGAATCTTAAATGGCGACTTGTACTTGCGTTGACGGAAAGTAAATAAAATTTAAGTCTTTTTTTTTTTCAAATTAAAAATAATAAAAACAAGACCGGGTCGTATTAATTTCTGAGTAGCTTCTACCAGCGGCTTCGCCCGCGTGAAAGTTAAAATTAGAAAGACACATGGCGGCATCTAATTATCGTTTTCATCGGAAACAGTAACAGATAAAGATACATTTGTGTTTGTAAATACGTATTTATTACTAGATACTAGATGTTGCCTGCGACTTCGTACGCTGCATTTTATATTTAATTCTTTAGATTGACATAACTTTTTTATTTATGGACCGATTGACATGAAGCAAACACTAAATGTTACGTGGAGCAAACTACAACGCATTATAGAAAACCGCATTTCAATTGATTAAGCGGTTGCTGAGATTAGCGTGCACAAACGTAAAGACAAACACACACTTACGATTTTATTATGTGTATTGATATTGATTGATTGATTGATGATACAATAGAAACACTCACAACAAGACAAATAAACATGTTCTTGCACACAAATATTTGTCTTGCGCGGGAATCGAAACCGCGACTCTTGATTAATAGACAGTATCTTTGCCTCCCCACCAAACAGGTCGTCTAATATAGGTATAATATTATTTAAATAATATTGAATACATAACACATGTTAGAATATTTCAGCGAGGATTAATCAATCGAATACTTTTACCGGTACCTACATACCTACACAGTGTAACAATAATGAACCGGAGAGTAATCAATTGAACTCCGGTACTTGTAATCGAGTACTTTTACCGGTACTTCACCGGAGCTTCTCCGGTACTCACTGCTCCGGTGCAAACCTCTAGTCGGCACATCACTCCCAGCGAGGTCTCGTTACGCGCGTCGCGCGCGGCTGTCGAGCTTCGCCGAATGCAATATGATAATGATGCAGGTGCATATTTAGGTATGAGAAATGTTATTGTATACAATTCTCATACATAAATGCACCTGCTACTGATCGCTAATAATATTTCATGAATGAAATTACTTGACTAGTTTTACCTACGACTTCACTATTTAATATTTTATCTACGATCAATTTTACATAAAAACATATTTTTATAATAGATATCTACTTATTTTAAGTAAATCTATACATATAATAAAATGATAGAAAAGTCAAAACTGTACATTGGAAAAATTAAAAAAAAAAATACTTGCTGGGTGTTCAACATAAGATACCGAAGCCGAAAATATAGTTAGAAAAATTTTTGTCTGTCTGTTTGTCTGTTTGTCTGTTTGCTTTGCTTTGTCCGGAAGGATCTCGAAAAGTACTCAATAGATTTGATTCAAATTTTGCACAAATATTACCTAGGGGTAGGGTGTTAAAATAGGTTACATATTATCACGCTTCATATCCTAGGGGCTAAGCAGAGAGCAATCAAATTGGCATTGTAACAATTTTCACGCGTAAGAAGTCGCGGGCAACAGCTAGTAGTTAGATAAAAACTATATTGTAAGACCGTATTATATTCGTATTATATATTAGCACTTTGACTTTATCGAGATCGACTGTTGCCCAACTTTCTACCTTGAAACGAAAACCTGTACTAAACCCTAGCTTGTTATTTAGCGGATGCACTGCCTAGCAGGATCGGATGGCTTGAGGTCCAAAGGTGTTGATGTAGGTCGCGTGTAAGATATTGAACGATCGTGAAGCGCTCGTGGCCCCGCGGACTCAGTGTTCTGTAAACGATCACTGCAGTAAGCAACTTTCACTATGGCCGGTCCATGGATGGGTGACCATTCATGTGATCACTTTGTGACATTTATTTGAGCGTTTCCGTGCTTCGGAAGGCACGATAAGCCGTTGGTCCCGGTTGCCAGTAAAATGGCAGTCGTTAAGCAAAGTTGAAGGCTTTATTTCAACAGCAGGCAGTCACAACCTGCGCCTGTCCATTTAAACACGGCAATACGGCTCACCACCTATTACGTGGGACAAATTATACAAAAAAAGGTGAAATGTGGGCATATTATGCCTCTGCCTACCCCTTCGGGATAAAGGCGTGACCATATGTATGTATGTATGTATGTATGTATAATTATTATACATATAAACACCCAGACCAATGCAAATAGTCATATTCATGCAAACAAATTATTGCACCGTGCGGGAATCGAATCCATCACGCCATGGAGGCTGACATTTTCCTTGAACAAATTTTAGCCAGATCCGTTTAGCTACACACCTACATATTAAGAAGAATATCTTTAAAAAACTTTTATGTTTAAATATAATAATTAGTGGGATCAAAAATTAAGTTATTCGTTAAAATTATAATAATAATAATAATAATACAAATTTATATTAATACAGGATTGTACAAGTTTGCGACTGCCTCTGTGGCGCGGTCGGAAGTGTAACCGACTGACGCGCAGATGGTCTCGGGTTCGAATCCCGGGTCGGACCAAATACTTTGTGTGATCAATCACAAATGTTTGTTTCGGAGTCTGGGTGCCTCGGAGAGCACGTTAAGCCGTCGGTCCCGGTTGCCATACTAACATCTATGGCAGTCGTTACGGTTAGTTGGAGCCCTCAAAAGTCCAACTAGTCTAACTATAGAACTTCGATATCGTCAATTTGGTTGTGGAGGTCAGATGGTAGTCGCTCCACGGAAAAATACCGAATTTCAGCCGCATCATAGTTACGACTAGAAAGCCGACCCCAACTAAAAAAAATGTTGGGAATTGGCTCGGATGATAATGACAGGATTGTACAAGTTATAGGATTTTTACACGTGGAGTATGTAAATTTACTCAATGTGATTCTTTGAAGTTATGTGGGTCGAAAATGCTTACACGAATTACATTAGGGCTGCCACTATTAGTTAATAATCAATAAATTAAAATTAATACATTTTATTTTTCGATACAATAAAATATTGTATGAAGGATTTAATAGGTATTTACACTGGTGTCAAATAATTAATCGAGATTACCTACTCTTTGAACATAATGAATATTTGAATATTATAATCCAGATAATTTAGTTTTTTAATCAAATACTTACCTCATTTCTGATCACATTTTATATCTAAAAATAAAATAAATTAAATGTTTATATTTTTTATTAATACTGACAGCATTTATTAATGCAATTTTTTATTTCAAATACATCGGGAAAAATGAAATGCTCAAGTAGGACTCGAAACCATGACCTTTCCCTTACAGGGAATGCTCAGCCAACTGAGCTATGGAGCGATTACAATTTGAGTTATTATTAAATAATGAAATTATAAGAAAGACAATTTTTTATATGTATAATGTTAAGTTTAATTTTTATTTCCATTTCCTGTATTTACTGTATACAAACATAATAGGGAAATGTAAATATTAAGTAAACTTTACGTCATACAAAATATTTTCATAAATATTTACATTATTATTAGATATGTATAACTTATTAATACTTTCATAAAGAATTTACATTACTTTTATCTTAATTTGATTATTTCCATTACGTAACGTGACGAGATATTTTTTCCTAAGCGTAGTGACAACCCTAACGTATTTTGCTAAATTATCATTAATTTTCTTATAAAATCCGGAATCATTCAGTCAGTGCTTCATTCTGACTTCGTTATACCGTTGAACGAATCCATTGGAGCAACCACCATCTTGAAGACCTTCCACCTTGAAGACCAAGACCTTTCACCTTGAAGACTAAACACCTGGCTCCAGATTTTTGTGAGTTTAATCGTCATTGTACCTACCTAAAAATGTGAGTTCCTAAGTTATAAAATATTCTATCCCATGTTCTATTGTTTTTAAGTGAGAAATCTTTTTAACCTTTAAACAAATTTGCCAGAACTAAACCTATCGTTATTTTGTGCACGGTGACGATGAGTGATACTAACTAGTGATAGCGTATTAGTCTTGTCAAATTTTATTAGTTTGAGTGACTACCGAATTGTTGCAATTGACGGACTAAACACTTCGTTTTCTAAGTTACTAGTCGCAATTAATAACTATTCTGTTCATAATATTTACAGGTCGGATTCAGAGTACGATAGTGGCAACAGTGCGACGTCGATCGACGCCGCCAAGTCAAATTCGAAGGCAGCTAAGGGGGGTGGAAAGCGCAAATCGTCACCAGCTGTCAAAAGCGTTGCAAGCGATCATATAAGGTACGTCCGTATGTACCAGTACGTACATGTTCATTACTTATCTATACTAATATCATAAAATATGCGAAAGTAACACTTTCTGTCTGCCTGTAACAAGGTAAAGCGTAACAACGCTTTTACGCCTCCTAAACCGCTTTACCTATTGATGAAATTGGATGTGGGGTAGATCAGACCATGTGAAAGACTAAAGCTATGTCGACATCCTCACGGACGTAGCCGCGGGCAAAAGCTGGTTATATTATAATTTACGAGTAAAAAATCTAGTGTTGTTAAAAATAGTTTTTTACGATGAGGAAGTTTTTGTGAAGATAATGTGATAGTTTTCTGAGTAGGTTTCTGTGTATTTATTTACTATTTGTAACTTATAATAGGTATTATGTTTTCAGAGCGGACCAAGAGTTCGATTGTGACAAAGTGGTAAGGAGCGAGGCTGGGACGTTGAAAAAGGCTCCCGTCAAACGCAAGTCATCTGCTAGAAGTACCTCAAGCGAATATTCAAGGTAATTATTACTCATTAGTAGATACTCTTATACCCAGATGATGTAAAGTGATGATAACATACCAAATACTACCAATTAAAATACGTATAATCAATTACATTACGCAATATATGAGTGAGCGAGGTTACGTGCTAAATAATGGTAGTTTTGCTATTTTTATTAATATAATATTATTATGAGCAATTTATTTATTTTTCTGGCTAAGTAGTAATGAGTGACCGTAGTTGCAAATCCAGAAGTCTAGGGTTCGAGTTCCATTAGTATCAAACTTTGTGTGTCGTTCATGACAATCATCTATTAATCTGTTCACGTAATATTCCTAACTGAAGCAAAACTGATGTTGTCCAGTTCATAACAATCTTATCATAACATAACGATTCATAACATCCAATTCATAATGATCATTTATTATTTATGTAATGAACATTATACTAAGGTACAATATTATAATATAGAAAATTTCCCTGTTTCAGAGCTTCAAAGAAAAAGGCTGCGCAAAAGGGATACGACATCTTCCACCTTGACAGTAAAACTCCCACCGTCAACATCGGCAGAGCTCCATCCACATCGGTGCTTTACAATCGGGTGGCTAACGGTCAAACGAGGCGTACGGTGTCTACCGAGGGTCCCTTCCACATTGAGTTGAAGGTGTACAACTCGGTTGACGTCCAAGAAGGTGGCGACGACCTTTGGAAAAAATCTCTGCTGTGGTTGAAGCTTCGGACTGACGAGGAATCTCCTCACTGGGCTCATCTACAAAAATTTGTTAGGCAAGCCAGCGAGTTGTTCGCAGATTCTGAAGCCACTTTCTTTTCTAATAAAATTAATTTTAAATAAGTCCGTACCTACTAAACTTAATATAATTGTCTATTTGTATGTTATACATAAAAATATTAAATAAATTTGATTAATTCATTGACCATCATAAATTTCAATTAAAAATTCCATCCTAATCTGTCTGTGTGTTTCACCAATTAATATGCCGTTCTGTGATAGCTGTGGTGTTGAGGTAAATGGTAAGAAATGGATAGGACATTTAAGGAGTAAAATACACCGAAAGTCAGATAACGTAATTACTTTAGATCATGGCGTGGAGAAAGTGAACTCTGCTTTTAAAAATCGATTAGCAACATATAGATTACATACTCTTGACACGAACGAACAGACATCTTTACCTGTTTTCTTCAGACACCTTCACAGTAGGGTCAAATCTTTAATTGATCAATCTCTTGCAGCTCACACTTCCCTTAAGGTTAACTTTCATATATACTCAAAGTTTGTACTACTTAAACATAACATACCAGAAGTTAAATCATTTGAAACCAAAAATATTATTATATGTATGAACTATGATTTTACAAAGCTCTTTACAGATGTTGCTAATCAATTACTGAAAAAGATAGACGAATTTGAAGAGCGGGATTCTGGTTGGACTTTCCTTAATAACTGTTACATGGAGGTAAATATAAATAGGTATCAACCGCTCCGTGGTTCAAGATTTATTGATTTACCTCCGATCATTAAAAATAAAAAGGCATGTGTAAATATTCGTAACAATGATGTATATTGTTTCCTGTGGTCGGTCACGGCAGCTCTTTACCCAGCAAATAGGAACATTCAGAGAGTTTCTTCATATCCAAATTTTTTCAATCTGTTTAACATAGAAGGAATGTCATTTCCAGTAACTTTTACCGATATACAAATGTTTGAAAAAAATAATCCAAGATTACGAATAAATGTATATGGCTTAGAAAATAATAGACAGATCATAGGACCTTTATACAAATCTGGGTTTAATAACGATAACAAAAAAACGGTTAATTTACTATTATTAGAAAAGAGCAGATATTCACATTACTGTCTGATCAAAGATTTATCGCGTTTGGTGAGAAAACAAATAACTAACCATAACGGGAAATTATTTTTTTGTGACGAGTGTTTGCTATTTTTTAGATCAAGTATGGAAATTGATTCTCATGTATGTGCCGGTGTAATGACTCAGCTACCGCAAAAAGGTTCAGTGATTGAGTTTAAAAACTACGAAAGGAAACAAAATGTGCCATATGTAATTTACGCAGATTTTGAAGCCATGTTGGTTCCAGTGCAAGGGTGCAACCAGGATCCCTCTGTTGCGAGTACCTCAGTATGTCAGGTACATATACCTATAGCATTCGCTTATTATATAGTTTGTTCGTTTGATGAAAGTAGAAATCGTTTTGTATCTTATCGTGGGGAAGATTGTGTAGATAAATTTGTTGAGAATATTTACAGGGATGTTCAATTGATTAACAACAATCTGTCGAATAGTGTACCAATTATATTTAACAACGAAGATTCTGTTAAATTCAATGAAAGCACTCGTTGTCATATTTGTCAAAACTTACTAATCACAGACCGAGTAAGAGATCACTGTCATATGACAGGTCAATATCGAGGAGCCGCACATAACTACTGTAATTTGATGTATAAACTTCCAAAATTTATACCAATTTTCTTTCATAATCTTTCAGGTTACGATTGCCATTTTTTTATTAAAAAATTAGGAGAAGCTCGCGGTTCACTTAAAATCATAGCTAAAAATAAAGAGTCATATATTTCTTTTACAAAATTTATACAAGTTTCTAGAGATGAATATGTACAACTTCGGTTTGTGGACTCCTTTAAATTTTTATCTACTAGTTTAGACAAATTAGTAAAAAGTTTGAAACCAGAACAGTTTATACACTTAAAAAACAATTTCTCTTGTCCAAAACAATTTAAATTACTTACGCGAAAAGGTGTATATCCTTATGATTATATGATCAACATAAATCGTTATAAGGAGACAGTTCTGCTGAAAAATGTTATTTTTATAATTCCCTAAATAATCAACATATTTCATTAGCAGATTACCAGCATGCTAAATTGGTATGGTCTGAATTTAAAATAAAAAATCTAGGTGATTATACTGATCTTTACCTCAAAACTGACGTACTTTTGTTGACTGACGTTTTTGAAAACTTTAGAAATACTTCTAAGCGATTTTACCAATTAGATCCAGCTTTTTATGTAACAGCTCCTAGCTTATCATGGGACGCGATGCTTCTCAAAACGGGAATTAAGTTAGAACTTATTGATGATTTAGCAATAATAAGGTTAATACAAGAGGGTATAAGAGGAGGTCTTTGTATGAGTTCCCATCGTTATGTAAAAAGTAATAATAAATATATGGAAGATTATGACCCTCAACAAGATGATATATTTATTGTATACTTAGATTGCAATAATTTATATGGGTATGCTATGTGCCAACCTTTACCTTTATCAAACTTCAGGTTTCTTGATAAAAATGAGATAGAAAATCTAAACATCGAGAATATAAAAGATGATGCAGATTATGGGTTCATATTAGAGGTAGGTTTACTTTATCCTAAATATTTACACCGTTTGCATAATGACTTGCCATTTTGTCCTGAGAAATGTGTGCCTCCTGGAGGTAAAATTTCTAAACTTGTCACAACTTTATATGATAAATATAAATACGTAATACATTACGTACATTTGAAAAATTGTATTAAGCATGGATTAATATTAAACAAAGTGCATCGCGTTATAACTTTTAGGCAGAAAGCTTTTTTAAAACAATATATAGACCTCAATACCGAGCTTAGACAAAAAGCAGTGACCGAATTTGAACAAGACTTTTTTAAATTGCTTAATAACAGTATATTCGGTAAAACGCTAGAAAATAATGAAAATCGTGTAAAAGTTCATTTAGTAAATCAGTGGAGTGATAGCGATAATAAAACAAAAAAGAGATTAAGTGCAGATACCTTGGTTGCCAGACCTAACTTCCATAGTGCTTCTATATTTTCTGAGAATTTGGTTGCGATTCAAATGAAACCCGAAAAAATTGTTATGGATAAACCCCTATATATAGGTTTCTCTGTATTAGAACTATCAAAAAAACATATGTACGATTTTCACTATTCTATTATGCGCCCACATTATAGAGAACTTATCAAGTTATGCTATACGGATACAGACAGTTTTATTTATAAAATTGAAACTAACGACTTTTACAATGATATGAAAAACTACTTTATTAGTTATTTTGATACTAGTAATTATAGTAAAAGTAATCCGTTTAGTTTACCGATTTTGAATAAAAAGGTGCCAGGTCTATTTAAAGACGAAATGGGAGGTAAAATAATCAGGGAATTCATTGGTCTACGTCCCAAATTATATTGTATTCAATCTGAGCAATGTACTTTAAAAAAAGCTAAAGGTGTTAAGAAATGCGTAGTGAGAGACTTAGTAAAAGCAGATTATAAAAAAACGTTAACCAATAATGAAATAACTCGTAAACAAAATTTATTATTTAAATCCTTGAAACACGAGTTAGTAACCCGTAGTGTCAACAAAGTTGTATTATCATCCAATGATGATAAGCGGTATATATTAAAGGACAACATTCACACTGTTTCCTGGGGTAATTGCTCAATTTTAGGTTGAATTTTAGGACGTTTAATTGAAATTTATGATGGGTTTTAGTTTTTCATAAGTATGACATTGTGATGTTTAAAAATGTATTTAAGTACTTTAAGTTTTTATCTCATAAGAATGTACCTACCTACCTATGTCTTTTACTCTTATTTATAAATAAATGCCTACATAATGTTGTAATCATATTTTCGTTTTATTTTACTTCATTCTCAACTAGTGACATACATTATAGAATACTTTTGCGACACACATAAGTAAAGGGTAAACTGTACCCGAATCAGGTTTGTTAAAATTTTCATGTCTCAACCTGTTCTTGAAACGAAGGGGCATCAACATCCGCACAACCATCTATATAATAATTATTGCAGTAGTGAGGTAACACGTCATAGAATTATTTCTTTTGCTTTGCTAAGCACAATACGTGTTTTTACATGATAGGACTTTCATGTTTCAACTTGTACGTCGTAAGTATTTTGTTGTTTAAAGAAATATGTATTAGAAATAGTACCATATTTCAGAAACTGTGGGTATATAATCCCGTTGTTAATTTTATAAGTTCATTGTTTCATTCTGAATTTATCACTAACGACGAGGACATACATTATACGAGCAACTTTAAATTTATATATTAGTTTACAAATCGACATACAACATGGTAAGATATTTTATTTGATAAACTTATATAATATTGTGTTTATAGAAAAGGTAACACGTCACGTAACGTAGATAACATACTAACGTTTTTTTTATTTTCAGAACACAAATAAGAATATATTCACGATAGAAACCACAGAAGACACTGAAGAAAGAAACGGTTTGCCAAATGGATTGTATTCACCAGAATCGCTTCCAAATGCGCAAGATCCATATGCATTTGACGAAGAAACTGAACGATTATGGATCGCAGCTCAAAGTACACACCGTGAAACGCCTAAAAAAAACACCGAGAGAAAGATATCCACGCGCAAGTCAGAATCAAAAATAGTGAGTAAAATATTAAAGAAACATAGACAACCTTCATACATCATAAACTGTGAATCAACAAAAGGACGGCGTTTGATCAAAATTGAGATTACGGACCTCAGCGGATCAAGTGAGAGTGAAGAGGAGATAATAAAGGCACAATATATTGTCAAAGATCCAGTTGATGAAATTTCTGATCAAGCCGAAAATTTAATACATAATATATCAAAAAAAATATGCGGCTATTCTTTCCCTAACATTTATTAATAATAGTTCTTGTTTTAAAATATTCCTTACTAGATTAATTTTGTGTAAGTTTGTAAATAAATGTGTTCGTCATTTGTATTGAAATTAATATTTCATAAATAATTTATGTTTTATTATTATTTAGTGTAAAAATGATAATATGCATTAAAAGTTATATTAAGAAATAAAAATTAATGAAGATTTAAAGTTTGTTTTATTGAAATATTTATCAGTAAAATGTACATACATACATATAATCACGCCTTTATCCCCGGAGGGTTAGGCAGAGATGAGTAAACACCCACGTTTCACCGAATATTTGAGCCCTACGTAATAGATGGTGAGCCCATTGCCGCATTTCGGGCTGTCTTTTAGACTCGAGCCACACAAAAATGGTTGAGTCTAGGCTGTATACAGCTTGATGATTATCATTATACCATTTTTTATACAAATTTCAATTGCTGATGTCATATTTATATTTTATTAAAATTTTATTGTGTGTACTGTGAAAATAATGTGTTAAATAATTAATTATAGATAGGTATTTAAAATGTGGGTTAAAAATAAAAACCATTTACTTCAAAAAATTGTTTTATTTATTAAAACTGTGTATAGGAAGACAAATTACCTTTCTTGCTCTATTAAATAGTTCTTTATACATAAAACATTTTTAAGTGCACATTGTTTAGTATGATTAATACAATTAAAACTTGTCTCATTATTTGAATATTTGTTATGCAACAGTGATAAATTTGGGCACTTGTCTTCACCAAGATCTATACAAATACAATTCATACAAAGATCTTGAATCCACTTAACTTTTTCTAAGCCCTTTACAAAAATTTCTTTATTTTCTAGATAAGGAACAATTATGCGTCGAAATTCTCTATAGTCGATATAACCTTCATTCCAGTAAATCCCTCTGTTTCTCTCCAACCACGTAACTTGTTTTTTTTCATTCGTAGTTAAGTATTTAAATAAGTATGGGGGCTTTATTAAGAATGTTTGGGTATAAACACAGGTGGCCAGAGCTAATTCTTTGACTATAAAGTTATTACAAGTGTCTTTAAAACCCTGAACATCTACTATAATAGTATTTTTGTTCATGATATCTTTCTCACGGTGCTACTTAACGGCTTATACTCGATTATACAATCGTTCAATATAAGACAATATGCGGAAGTTTGATCTGGTATATCAATATCACTTTCAATTTCCACTCTAACATCCACAACAGGACCTGATTTAAGATTATCTGGTTGTCTAGAACAATCAACGACAAATAACGGAGCAATATTTTTAAATTGTTTCTCACTTAATAACGGTTCACCGCGAAGACCTCCGTAATATGAGTGTTGGAATCTGGTGTATTGTTCATATATTAAAGCAATTCTGCTATTCGAGAAACTTGAATTTAAATTTTCGTAAGGGAAGTAGGTTGAATTTAGGTATACTCTAACATCACGAACGTCACAGTGATCAAACCGAGACATATCCAATTTTGAATTATTTTTTCTATTTGTTTGCAGACCAATAATAACAAATCTTGGTTTCTCTATTTGCGATGATGTTTTTATGGACCAAGTATGTTTAGTAGTTTTTGGTAGAGCCGGATATTCATATAAATCCCAATTCCTGAATATCATCTGGAGTGGTCGATCTTTTTCTAGCAGTTTTAACATATTTATTTTTTCTCTATCGGATACTTTGACATGTGGTACGCGCCATATTATTTTATTTATAATAATATCTTCTACCGTTTCACCATCGTTAAGTTTTAGGGCGTTCAGATTAGTATTACTTCGCAACAATATTAATTCATGTTTGCTGTTTATCACTACTTTCTTGAAATCTTCTGCAAAACCAAGAATGTTACAGAGGGGTATAGAAGCAGAAAAGCTACCCCCATTTGTGCTATTTATGCCATCGATATTCCAACCCCAAGCATTAGATACTTTAGCCTCGTTTTCGTTCATTGATATTAATGATTTCATTGTGGTAGTTATACCAGCGTTTTTTATTTTATCTATTTCCACTCCATTTATCTCATACCTTATATCTTGAAACAAGTAAAGTAAACTATTGTTTGTGAAATGAACGCTACTGACTCTCTCTTTCGAATTTCCACCCTTGTTTACAACAACAGTTCCTTCCAAAAACAAAGTGCTTGCTGATGGTAATATATACAAGTCTTGTTGATTAATAGGTATCCTGATTTCATCGCTTCTATTGAAACTTGTTACGTAAGGCTTGTAAGAGTGAAATTCAATTCCTTCCACAGAGTTGTTGTATACAGGAGCGGATAAAACATCTAGTATATTCATTTTAACAAACCAATCGCTTTAAGAAATGCTTTATTATTGTTATTCAATTTTATGACCTTTTTGGAGCGAGCTCTTATTGGTTTGATAGTTTTAGTAGGACTGTTATTTTTAGTTGGACGAACCACATATTTATTATAATCTATCATTGTTTTCTTCTGATATGTAGATACAACTGCACTTCTTCACCTCGCAAATTTATTAAGTTATTATTTATATCTAACAGCCTTATCTGTATGCAGCTTATATTGGTTTGGTTTATTGGAAAGTAGATTGCGTTTTTCGGAATTTCTATAATCCTGTATCCAGGTGGAACATTAAGTGCAAATTCGTGCAAGATGTGACTGGATTGACCGTTTATATAAGAACCGCTAACTATGTCACATTCAATCCTTATGACAGTCGTAGGTAAAATGTTAACTGGAAACTCTGATACATGATATTTATTTGCTTCTAAGATCTGTTTTTTAAATCCCAATAAACTTCCAAATGTACCTTCTTTAGTAAAATCTATAGTTGATGTACAAAATAAAATAGTTTTTAAGGTGTTGTTATTACAATGGAGTTTTATGGATGCATCTTTTATCTCAGTTTTTAAATAGTCACCAATATTTTGTAATTCATAAGTTCCTTCAGGTATCTCAATAACATTTTTAGAACCATAGTATAATTTATTGTTTGTATTATCAAAATTTGGAATAGAATTATACGTAGAGAAATGTAATAATGCACATTCATACTCCCCAACTAATGGCAACGTGTTTGGATAATAGGTAGATAATACCGATGAGTTTCCAGTTATCGATAAGGTGAGTGACATCTTGCAAATGATGGAAATGAAAGAGTGATATAAGATTTATAGTATTTTTATTTAAAGTATTATAATTATAATAAAGATTTATAGTATTTAATCCAAAAAGTTTGCAAATAACTTAAACACATATGTCCACAAACTATTGTGTTAAATTGTTGATATCTATCATAGTTATAATGAACATCACAGTTCTTAAAATATAGCATTAATTCTCTTGGCGGTTTTAAATCACCATAGCTATCAAAATATTCACAATAATTGTTTATTTTAACATAAGCTACCCAATGCGTTCCATCATTTCTCGAATTATCTAGGTTAACTATAGCACATTCAATTCGTTTTGGGGTTTTTGGTAACTGATCCCTCATATAAACTCCTCGAAAGTGGGGAATACAATAGTCAAACTTCTGAATATCGATATTAGTTAAAGCGCGATTAGGTAGCTGATCAATTAGTTTTTTGAAGGATTTATAAACAATCCCTGACCTTGCTTATGTGGTTTAATGTATAAACCTTTGCCTATTGCTATAGCCTCCATAGTTTTATTATGACGTTCAGTTTCTTGCAATTTTTTCTGACCGTGTTTATAATCATTCACTGTTTTTGCAATACCAGCTGCACCACCGGCTAATGCTCCTAAAGCAGACAAACCAGCAAAAATTGGGATTAAAGGTAGAATGCCTCCAGTTTTTGGTATAGGTATCATTCGAGGTACTCGAACTTTTGGAAGGCATGGAACTAATTTTCGAGCAACCATATAAGCCATATTTATTAATGACTTATCATCTTTAGGTGAGAGTTTTTTGATTTTTCTTTTTATTTTTTTAACAAAGTTATTAAAGGTCTTAACACCAGCACCAGACTTCAATTTAGCTTTCATAACTTTGTTTACTATCCACGAACTAATCTTTTCCCCTGTTCGAGCATCTTTTGCTTTAAGTCTTTGTTTAGCCATATCTATAAGACGTAAGTCAGCTTTTTGACGGTTAGGTAGGTCCGTGTAGTTTGCGTATGCGATATCGTGATGCATACAAGCTTCGTCTAACTTGTTTACACCTTTATCACCACGTAGTAATCGTTTTGAAAGCTTTGTTCCTGGTCCACAATAGTTATAACCGGGTATGTGTAGTTCGAATGGTAAATGATTAATGATACTGTTTATTAGTCCACCACCTTGCATCGTCCAAAGACTAATGAATATACTTTAAAATTATGTATCACTTATATAATTAACTTATTCCACTATTGCAGTCTTATCAATCCAACTGTTCTCTTTGTTATTTAAACCCAACCATTTTACAAACAGTTTGTTTCCTTTCTTTTTTAATACCTTTTCTATCAAATAGACACCAGGGCAGGACGACTTTTGAAGCTCTTGTTCGTAAAAAGTTCACAATATGAGTTGTTTTTGATTATCTTCAATGTGATATGTTATTGGTACAGTGTTATTTATCTTTTTTATAGAAAATAATTCTGTTGACCAGTTAGGAGTGTATCCCTTCTCAAATATATGTTTGTACTTACTAATTCGAACTTTATCACCAATTATAAACTTTGGACGACATTTTCGGGTTACCTTTATCACGGAGTTCATAATATTATTTTTAATGTCCGTTTCATTAAACTTATTGACATTAACAGGTGCCAATTTAATAGTACGATGTTTTGTGTTGTTATATGTCTTCACAACACCGTTCAACCCACCATCTATCCACTTATAGTGACCGTTCAAGCTAAAGTATTTGTACAATTTATTTTTAATTGTTTTAATAACTCGTTCTACAATTGAAGCCTTTTTGGTTGAAAATGTACAATAGTGATTAATATTATAGTTCTGTAAAAGCTTTTGAAATGTAGAATTATAGAACTCAGTACCCATATCAGTTTGCAGATGAGTTGGTTTCCTGTGATTAGTAAAAAGTAATTTTTCAAATGCATGAGAGACATCACACACACACATGAGAGACAGAGTTTTTGAAGCGCTCGTGGCCCCGCGGACTCAGTGTTCTGTAAACGATCACTGCAGTAAGCAACGTTTACTATGGCCGGATATGGATGGGTGACCACCACGTGGACCACTTTGTGACATTTATTTACGAGCGTTTCCGTGCTTCGGAAGGCACGATAAGCCGTTGGTCCCGGTTGTCGGTAAAATGACAGTCGTTAAGCCAAGTTGAAGGCCTTACGGGCGGCTTGAAAAATTTCAACTGTGGGTCGTCACAACCTGCGCCCGGGTCGGCAGCGCGTGTGTAGCGCCTCTGGTGTTGCAAACGTCTATAGGCTACGGTTACCAACCTTCCGCTGGGCCGTAAGCTTGTCTGCCACCTAAGTAGTATAAAAAAAAAAAAAAAAAAAAATCATGTTTGGATTTAGTTTTTAACGGTTCCACCCAAACGTACTTTGAGAAGCAGTCAATAACAATTAAAATATAATTATATCCTTTATTAAAGGTTTTTAGATTTTGCATATCAACTAAATCTGCTTGCCACAAATCATCAACACCTTTTAAAATTACAGATCTTCGAGGAAAATTTTTTCGTGCTGCTTTATGTATTTCATTAACGATTTGTTGTTTCGTCATTTTAACAAACTTTAAGGCCTATATTTTTCGATCTTTTAATATAGATTGAATTGCGTCTTGAATTAGTCTATCAACTGCTTTTCTTGTATAAAATGTATTTTCCAAATGAGTCATTATCTCAGACATTATTGTTTTTAAAGCTTTCTCAATGTTTTTTTGAACACTATTTGGAATAGAACTTTGTAATTTTTGTAAGTCATTCATTAGTACACCTTTCAATTCATCTACATAAGCTTTAGTTACTGCATCATCTGCGTCTTGAGGAGGTTTGACGCCTTTTAACCTTGATGTCTTCAAGTCATAATCTCCATTATCAGATTTTATTAATGCGTTATCATTAAAATCAAGTATTTCCGATATACGCATTCGCTTATGAATATAATGACCAAATTTGTCTACATTCATATTATAGGTGTATTATGTTGAACGGTATATAGTAAAATGACACACATATAATATTAGTAGATTTATTTATTTAATGATTTTGCTTTCACGCAGTTCTTCAATGATAGATATTATTTCATTGTCTAGTCCTGTGTTACCAGCATCTCGAGAAGCAATTAATAACTTTAATCTATCAACCAATTCATTGGGATCATCCCAATATACAAAATCTGTATTTTTTTTCCACATTTTTGTTAAGGGTAATCCTTTTCCTACTTTCTGTCTACAGCTGGGACTTCTACTTTCTTGATCGAAAAGTGGTTTAATAACTTGCAAATATTTTTGTCCTTTATTACTTTTAATTGGTTTTTTTGAATCGAAATCACGACGATGTGCATTCGTTACAAGTAACATTGCCTTATAATTTTGTTTGTCATGGTCATTAACCAAGCTCAGATCAATGTCTTTTTTTAACAGTAACTCTCGCAACCCAGGTGTACTTTCGTACTTGTGTCCGGCTACAGTAATAACTTTATCCCCAATTGTTATGTTAGCAGAACCTAACATTAACTTTCCACGTTCTTTTCTTATACCAAATGGTACATCTAATAGTACTTGTGAAGATAACGACCAAGATGATGCATCTGGATTAGTACCGACTAATGACTGAAATGAAGAGTCCGATGAGGGTTCCGATTCGTTACTAGCAATACTGCTATCATCTGTTTCTTTCATATCTTGGTCTTGTGGTTCTTGGGGTTCTATTTTTTCCTCCTTTTTTGTTAGAGCTAAGTGGTTATTAGTGTTGGCTATTAAATTGAGAGATTCTGTAACAGGCTTAAAAACTGTATCAAGCACTTGTCTGTTATTTTCTTCAAAATCCTTCATGGTACGTATTTTTTTCCTTACAGCTTGTGTTGCATCTACAATTTGTTTTTTCAATGATTTTTCCATTATGTGAAATAGATGGTAATCCAATAAGAGCCGATTAAAGAATAACAAGAAACTGAAAGCTGTCTATTTAAATATTCAAATTTTATCTAATTCTACAAAAGTGTCAAACTTTTTTCTATAGCACCCGTTGTTTTTAGGACAGTCTTTATTAATCACAACATAGTCATAAGGCTCTTTCCATATTTGAGAACACATGTTACGAAATTCCAACCACGTCATGTCAGTGTTAACATGTTCTTCATAAACATGTTTCAAATTAATTTCATCTTGCTTAAAAAGCACAATTAAGTTAGCGTTATCTCTTATTAGTTGTTTAGGTATTTTGCTATAAGTTTGATTTAAATAAAAACTGTCAATCAATTTATGTCTTCCCATGGCAAAATAATCACGCATATTACTTTGATTTTCACATGCTACATCGTCAAAAATAATCACTGAATTAGGTTTTGCATCTGAAACTTTCATAACGTCATCATTTGCCTGATATTTCTGAAAACTGACTCCTGGTACTCCTCGTAAAACATTTTCTAAAAAAATGTACTTTGGTTGATATAGAGTTTTAGAATATACATAAACATTATGAAATGTCAATCCATTTTCGTGCAAAAGGAGACCAATTAACAAATTGGTTTTTCCACAATTTGATGGTCCGCAAATGATGCAACGTACTGTATTCGGCAATAATTCTCCATGGCGTAACTCGATTTTTGGTAAATCATTACAGATTATACTAATCTGTAACGATTGTGCTTGTTTAATGAATTTCATGTTTGATGCAATGCTGACGGGCTGGTTATGAACAGATGTAATTATGACATTATGTATTTATAACCGTAAATAGGTATACCAAAACTGCTTACAGACAACACAATAGGTAAACGTAAGATTGTACTGTTTATGAAATAACTCTATCGCTAACTAACAGAGCATCTTTCTTCACAATTACGACGCAGGGGATCGCAGAGAGCCGATTGAACGGTAGTGTATTGAACAGCATTAAAATGTCGAACGTTGGCTTAGGTAAATGATTTTACAAAGAGTTATTATATTGCACCACCACCTGTAATAACGAAGTGAGTTAGAACTCTCAATCGTGCATGTGCGATTGAGAGTTATAGATCAGTAATATTGAGAGTTCAACGAGCGGAGTGAGTTAGAACTCTCAATATTACTCTACTCAACTAAATGATCTGAATTATTCTTTATGAAAACGCCGATCTCTTTAGACGCTGCAACAAAATTTCGACCGTTATCAGAGAATACCTCCATCGGCTTTCCTCTGCGAGATATAAACCTTCGAAATGCCATCAAAAAACCATCCTTTGATAGATCACTGACAGCCTCTAAATGTATGCATTTATAACGTAAACAAATGAACAGACACATGTAACATTTGATTATTTTACTACCGCGACCCTTGCGGTTTATAATATTAAAGGGACCAGTATAGTCTATTTATTATATTTATTATATTATTCTTTGTGCAGGTAAATCGCCCATTTTTGGTTGTAACGTTTTACCCACCATTCTTCTGCATAGAACACAGCGATTGAATACACGCCTAGCTAGCTTCCTACCATTTATTGGCCATACCGATTCACGCACTATATACAACAGCTGCTGCGGCCCAGCATGCATGTTGAGAGAATGCTCCCGCTCAAACAGTAACTCGGTAAGCCGGTGAGATCCGTGCAACAGTACGGGATGCTTTTTCTCATAAGTAATACTATCGGACGCAGCAAGCCTCCCGCCCACTCGTATGACGTTGTAAACATTATCGAAATATGGTGCCAAAGATAATATTTTAGATGTAGTATTTAAAGATTTATTTTTAATTAATTGATCATATTCAACCGGGAATGACTGTCGTTGAGCGATTGAACATAGTAAATAAAATGCATCATTTTACTCGCTTGCGCTTAAACTAGATAAAACTCTATCATGAGGATTTTTACAATTATGAATAAATCGTTTAATGTAAGCTAACGTTCTTTGTAATCGGTTTAATTTAGAAAATCGATTAAATTCAATGACTGATTCAAAAATTGTTACAGTGTTAGCCTTAAGCTCAGGTAATAATTCTGTACTAACCTTTTTAAGCGTGGGCCACTCCGACTCGTCTTTGTTTAGAAAATCGGGGCCATGCCACCACAACCCCATCGACAACATCTGTCTCGCATTTACACCACGGGTTATAAGATCTGCGGGGTTACAATGGGTGGGGACATAACGCCACGATAATGTATTTGTTAACTCCGAAATTTCTAATGTTCTATTAGCCACAAAAGGTTTTAACTTCTTAGGGTCATTACGCAACCAAGCCAGAACTACACTCGAGTCACACCAATGAACACAACGCGTTGGTTTGTATCGCAATGCATCGTTAACTGACTTGCATAGGCGAGCAGCGAGTAAGCAAGCCGATAATTCCAGCAGAGTTTAATAGAGTTAGGCATCTTCAAACAAAATTATATCAAAGGTACCGAGCGCGGTATACTTGTGTGCGTGCGCAGTGCCTACGGACGCGTCGCGTCAGAACGAGCCGCGCGTCACGCACACATTTAAAAATCAGTACTAGTCGGAACGCTCCCAGCAGGTAAACCAAGCGTTCAATCAGTGTTGCCGCGAACCGCGTGCGCGTGATTACGTAAAATGTATGTGTCATTTATGCCTGCTATCTTTATTTATTTACATACATACATATAATCACGCCTTTATCCCCGTTGGAGTAGACAGAGGCATAGTATACGCCCCCATTTCTCATTTTAGTTTTATGCCTCACGTAATAGGTGATGAGCCTGAGATGAGTAGATGGACAGGCGCAGGTCGCCACGACCCGCAGTTGAAAATTTTTAAAGCCAAGCATAAATCCTTCAACTTGGCTTAACGATTGTCATTTTACTGACAACCGGGTTACATTTTGAGATTTCCTTCTCTACGTAATGGATCTTTTTGCGAAGGTGTTCCCTTAGTCACCTCTTACGACACCCTTGGGATGTATTGGGGTGGCGACATTTTGTACTCTTACCTGTCGCAACACGGGACCTCGTCGCCACAACCTGTCGCCATTAGATAAATATGACAATGCCTATAAAGAAGTAAGGACGATATATATTGCTCTGTTTTTGGATGCCCCAACAGTAATTTTTAAACTCCCTCATTATCTATCGTTATTCACGAATTCACGATAGGTAACAAAAGAAGAAGAAAGGTGAGTTTGAATAATTCACTTACGTACCTGCTACGTCCATAATACTCTCAAGGTAGGCACCTTGAGATTATTATGGACGTAGTAATATAAGTTCAATGCTTACGTACGAATTCGTTCAATACCTATTAGACTTCGTATTTATTAGGGTTCCGTACCCAAAGAGTGAAAAACAGGACCCAATACATGACCCTTCGCTGTACGTCTGTCTGTCTGTCCCACAAAATGTGTGTATCGCAGGAACCGTGATAGCTAGAGAACTGAATTTTTACAGATGATGTATTTCTGTTGCCGCTATAACAACAAATACTAAAATCAGAAAAATAATATTGTATTAGGGGAACGTTTGTTGCATGGAATACAACAAACATGAATTTTGCCGTTTTTTGGTACGGAACCCTCGCTGCGCGAGTTCTACTCCCACTGCTTCGAACCCACTCAGTTCGTTTTCGTCGACCCCTTATAATTTCTTTGTGGATAAAACTAGAAGTTTGAAGTAAATTTAGTATCTTTTAACAGAACACTACCCGTCCATTTCAACACGGCAATAGGCTCACCACCTATTTCGCGGGACATGAAACTAAAAGGTGAGACGTGGGCGTATACTACGCCTCTGACTACCCCTTTTGGGATAAAGGCGTGACTATATGTATGTATGCAGTGAGTGAACACTGACTGACTGATAATCGAAACTTTACTTTGGTGGCACTTCAAACGAATATAGAACCTTTAAAAGAATGCAAATTTATAGTGTTTAGTGTATGAATTAAGGAAACGCTAAAATATTCTAGAATTTCGGTCGTTTTTAAGGTTCCCTACCCAAAGGATAAAAACGGGAGTCTATTTATGAGACTACGTTGTCCGTTTGCTGTCTTTGAACTTTGTCTGTCCTTCCGTCATGAGACTGTATCTCAGGAACCGTGATAGTTAGAAAGCTGAAATTTTCACATTAATTCTGTGATCCATAAAATGTTGCCATCATTAATATGGGAATGTTGTGCTGAGGTCCCAGGTTGGATTCGGGTGGAATCGAATAAATTGTGTGTTCCTCAAAGTTTTGTATCAGAGTTTTGATGTTTTTGTATACCTACTATGTATTTATTTAGAAATATATAAGTACATATGTCTATCAGTTGTCTAGATCCCATAGCACAAGCTTAAACTGGCCTAATTTGGACTAGATGATGTTGTATGAGAATGTCCAATTGTTTAACCTATCCTGTCATTTACGACGATTGAATAAACTAAAAGTGACAGCCCTGATACTATAGGTAAGTATCGTGCGGTCGGGGTCGGAGATACCCTACTATATATAATTCTACTATGTTATAGGTATCTGTAGAACGCATATATATACATGCACCATATGCGCTTTGTGACGCATCACTGAATGAATGCATTTCTATAGATACAGGTTCGTTACACAGTACACGTCTAGGTATATAATAGTTCTGTATGTATGTTATACTATCTTGGAATGCCTTCTAGCTGTTTTCAATATCGTGAGATACAGGATCATCCCAATCCAACCGTTGCATCCATAATTTCTGAATTAACCTTTTCGGTATTATTATCACAGGACTAAGCATACCCAACGGGTCAAATATTTTGAATGACTGTGATAATATAGATCTTTTAGTTACGGTTGCTCAATTTAACATAGTGTTTACAGGAAAATGCAAATT
Organism: Miltochrista miniata; assembly: GCA_933228765.1. Classification (NCBI taxonomy): domain Eukaryota; kingdom Metazoa; phylum Arthropoda; class Insecta; order Lepidoptera; family Erebidae; genus Miltochrista; species Miltochrista miniata. The sequence continues at coordinate 605,875 of OW121778.1, forward strand.
ATCAGTGCTCGGATCCCATCCGAGCCCAAGTGTGCTGGTTGATTTACTAATCGTCAGCTTTTCGTTGAAGTTTAATAAATCAGAATTTTGTGAGAATATAGACGAATTACTCTTGTATTTTCTCAAGTTAAAGCAACCCTACTTTAATTTGCTTGAGATAGCCTTTTGTATGTAAATAAGCTGATTTTCATCGTCACAACCGGTTATCAAATCGTCAACAAAGAAATCGGATTGTATTATTGTTTTTATAAAATCATCATCGCATTCTTCACCGAGCGCATATAGACATCGCGTGCTTAGATAACTTGCACTGGCAGTGCCGTATGTTAGCGTATTTAATTTTAATATTTTGAATGGCATGGATGCATGTTCACGCCATAATATGAGTTGTAAATGAGAATCAGTTTCGGTAACCTGTACTTGTCGGTACATTTTCTCAATGTCTCCGGTCAAAAGGTATTTGTACTGCCTAGCTCTTATAAGTATGGATAACAGGGAATCTTGGATATTAGGACCTGCCATTAAGATGTCATTTAGGGCATAACCCGACGAGGATTTTGCCGAGCCATCAAATACGACTCTTAACTTAGGGGAAGCTGTTCACCATTCGTACAATTTTTAGTTTTTATTTTTTTTCTCCACGACTATTAGTCAAAATTACCTCGTTTATATCCCTAAACGTAGAAAATATATTGTAGTTAGTGACCAAATTTTCTGAAACTATTATGTCAAACGTTTAACCCTTAGAGCTCCTCGCGGCGACCCGTCGCCGCGCATAATAATCAAGTTTTTCCGTAAAGCCCCGCGCGGCGACCGGTCGCCGCACCTACCCAGACGACTTTAAACTTAAATTTAGCCTGCTTACGTCCTACTTTTCAATGAACAGGTTTATTGCATGTGTAGTTTATAACATTTTCTTGTTTTTGGAATCTTATGAAATGACGTCAATGGGCCAGAATTATTTACAAAAATCGAACAGTTGAAGTTGAGAGTGGATTGCGCATGGATGGCGTGCGTTTGTGTAGTACGTGTGTGTTTCGTGTTTTTATTATAAATAATGTGTTTGCATTATTATTTATTATTATACACAGTAAAATAAACAATATATCAATAATCCGGTTGGTGTTTACAGGATCGTAAAATATGGTGTGGTGGTAGAGTAATCAATGTTTTTTTTGTTGAGTGCGTGTGTACCAAGTGCAAGTGTGCGTGTGTGTTTTGTTTTTTATTATAAATAATGTGTTTTCATTATTGTTTATTATTATACACAGTAAAATAAACAATTTATCAATAATCCGGTTGCTGTTTGCAGAATTGAAAAATTTGGTCTGGTAAGTGAGATAAAAATTTTTTTTGGGAAATGGGAAATCTTTTTTCATTTTTAGGGTGGTGGAGCTAGGTCCACGTGATTACCGATTTTCGATATATTTTTTTAGTGTGTTGAAGGGTTAAAGGACTATAGCAATTTTTCGACGATAAGTTATTTGTACGAACGCGCCCCATGGGTGGGGTACTTCCGTACAGTATGTGGGGTACTTTCATACGCGTGGGGTAGATTCATACATGGTAATAAAAAATCCTATTAATCTCCCAAAAATGTATTAAATTGTTAAGAAAATTTGTCACAGAACTATCTTAATCATATTTAACTTTACTCCTAATCAATATTTGAGTAGTCCACTAGCAAAGTGCTCTATATTGTTCTACCAATTAATTAAGAAAACTAATTAAAATTGTTATAACTAAAACGAAGCCACGAAAACGTATTTTATCGTGTTGGATAGTTAAATAAAGGTATTTTGCATTATATTAGGATAATAAATAAAATCGTGGTTAGCTAGTTATCATTTATTTAGAAAAATAAAATTGAACATAGCGAGTTTTGCAAAAGTATTAATAACATGGACATGTTTGCAATTGTATCCAATTAACATAGGCAGTTTTGAAACAGTCAAGTCAGAAATCAAAATATTTTTATTCTTCAATTAAAATCATTTTTTAGTTTTTTTTTATTTTAAGTCAGAAATCAAAATGATCTTATTCTTTATTTAAAATCACTTTTTAGTTTTTTTTCGTTATACTCTTATATCTATTTCTTCTGCCATTAAAGTTTCTTCAGAATCTGTTTCTTCTAAATTCCTTTCATTTCTGTCTTCTTGAAGAAACTTGTAATACTGAAGACTGTCATAAGAAGCCCAGTCTTCTCCAAAATGTTTTAGTAATAAGTTTCGCACATCTTTTAATTTTGCGTCTTTTACAGGAACTCCAATATTCATTAAAGTAGGTTCAATATTTTCGTATGATTTTCCTCGTTTACATACATTCCCATAATTAACTACTTCAGTTATATAATTAGGTTCACCTTTAATTGCAATTTTATTATTTTTGTCCCTTCTCAAAAAGAATCTTTTTGAAGCATTGAACTGAAAATGCCAAGAACCAGGTGGTTTCAGTACATTTGTTACGCTTGTCTTCCAGTCATAAAACTGGAAGTCACTACCAAGTCTTAAAACAGTCCCATATTTTTTGAAAACATCAAAGTAGACCTCGGGCTCCACAATGACTTCCAACGGCCGTATCGCTCTTTCTATATTCCCGAATATACGGTCTGGTGGCAGAAAGGAATGCCCAACTATTGGAAATATAACTGTAACTCTTTTAATATGACTCGGAGCTTTCATTTTTAACCAATAAGCCAACATTCCCACAACTATAGAATTTTTATTTTGCCCTCCGCAACCATCGCAAAATAATTTAATATGATCAATAGTGCTTTCAACATTGGTATTTAACAGTCGATGATATAATGCCGAAGCAATCTGAATGGATCCTTTTAAGGCCTCGGTTTCGAGCCATGTGTATATGAATGTATTTGAAATGTTTTGAGGGCCACGTGAGGGCCCTTGACATATTGTTAAATTATATGTGTAAAGCTGTCGGCTAAAGTAAGCGCTTTGATCAGGCACTTTTGGCAAAACCAAATTTTTTTGGCAATCAAAGGATAAGATTATTTCGTTTTCATTTTGTGTTTTGAGGCTGGTATAAAAGCATTTGGCCTTTAACTTATGAACTCGAAACTGCGCAATCAACATTTGCTTTCTCGACATGTCATTTTCATTTTTAATGTTCTCCTTTAATTGAATACACTTAGAGCAAGCGTCAGTAGCCGGTGATTTAAAACTTAAATTAAAATACTTATTAAATATTCTGCGGAAAAATTCATACTTCACAGGTCCATTTTGTGTGTCATTGTTGTATGAATAATATAACTTTTTAATATTTAGGTCACTGCTCAGATATTGTACAGTAGACCTACCTCTCGCATAGTGAGATTCTACGGATTTAAGACCCTTAATGTATGACATGACAGATTCTGTGCGACTTGAATACTGTTGAGATCTTCTGTCTCCTCCTCTTCTTTCTTTTGGCAATTCCATGGTAGTTAAATGTCTTTTACAGATTCTTTGTATTCTATCTTTCGATATTCCCAGAACTGTGGTCATTGCTTTTTGGCATACTTTCTTTAGTTTGAAGGAGCGTTTACCACCAGTATTTGTTTCGTGCTTCGGTATAAAATAACATATTGTTTGAGCCTTTTTCTTACGATCTCCTTTTGGAGTTTGTGCTGTACAATACTTTAATAAAAATGTATCCTGAGCAATTTTGTTTGATGATCCATAAAAGTGTCTATGAAATTTACTGTAGTCCTGAACCGATAATTCGTTACATTTATAGCCCTGCTTCGAGTTTCCATGCACGCATTGTGGTATATTTGGTGGTGCCTTAGCCATATGTCTGCAAAAAAATAGTAAAAACAATTTAATAAACAATAAAATTGGTCACTTTTTTACAGAAAAAAATCTCGAAAAAGGCTTGTTTAACAAACAAATTAGATATCTATAGGTATATTGCGATTATCATCCCTACTAACGTATATATTTTGACAACGAAAATAAAAGAGTAAAAATTATAACCTACTTACTTACCGTTTTGATTTTTTAACTTCTCGCTTCCATTTAGATTTATCTGATATTTTCTTTCGTCCTCTTCTACTAGGTGCTAAAACAACGTTGTTTTCTTGTAATTCCATTTTCACAACACACGTGCACTTAGGTAACAGATTCGTCCGTGCCAACAACATCCACCGAACTAACAGACAAGTTGGCGGTATTTGCAAGCGTCGCTTCGCTACATAGCCACCTTTGCTAGTGAATAACAGATAAGATGGCGGTATTTGGAAGTGAATACTAACTTAGAGAGTTTTGAAAGTTAACTGTCAAATAAGATAGCGACATTTGCAAGAGTATGCCGTGTTTATCCTCAATTTATTCGTATCTTAGCGTAGTTTTGAAACAGTATTATATGTTCAGACTAAAACATTTTAAAATTCAAAAACAACGGCCCACATTTCAAAAAAAACTAAAAAAATTAACTTAGCGTGGTTTGCAAGTGGACTACTCATTTGTTCTTGGGGAAAAATAACACAAAAAATCGGTTTAAAGTGTAAGTTAGTTATTAGACATTTTAGTTGTCACTTTCGACCTTAATGCTAATTAAATTATTTTAATTAATTGAAAAGATTATAAATTCTACTCGTTCTAGGTGTGCCGAGCGGTTAGGAAGGACCTGGGGACATAGTCTAATAAACAAAATGTGTACGCTTTCTATATCAGAAAAAGGAATTATCATGATGATCCCAGTTTCTTCCGAAGATAAAACCACTTTAGTCCTGTTCGCCAAATTTCATAGCTGAGTGTACTTTTTCGACAATTAAATAACAGCGGCCTGTTTTAAATTTTATCAAAACATGACTATTATCTTTAATTTCCTGATATCACATTTAAATTAGTTGTGCATTGAATAGTATTTTAATTTTAATTTTCTTTTATTATTGGTTAGTAATTAAGTTCCTATACCTACTATTCATATTTTTAATATATTTTATCAATTAAAAAAATAGATTTTTGTTTCATAATTCATTTTTCTGCTGGCTCTCTGCTTAAACGGAATTCATTTGATTTTTCTTCTCTGTTGAGTTTTTCTGTTTTTAAGGTATATGGAATCTATATAAATTTAAATCATTTATTAGTTCTTCGTCCATTTTTAGCCGTAGCTAAAACTGGATTAAAAACAAATAAATGTTACGAACGAATAAAAGATTAGGCGTGCCTAATTTTTTTTTTTTTTTTTATTATCCACGAACTTGCGATTTCATATCTATACTAATATTATAAAGAGGAAAGATTTGTTTTTTTGTTTGTTTGTTTGTTTGTTTGTTTGTAACGAATAGGCTCCGGAACTACTGGACCGATTTGAAAAATTCTTTCACTGTTGGAAAGCTACACTCTTTGCGGTGAACATAGGCTATATTTTATTCCCGTATTCCCACGGGAACGGGAACTACGCGGGTGAAACCGCGTGACGTCAGCTAGTGAACTATAATATGAGGCGCTGAGAGCATAAGTGGATCAACCTCAAAACAATAAATCTGAGTTAGAGGGGTCTAATGATCACGGCGTGGGCACAACAGCGACAGGTCCTCGTAGTGGGTCTGGGCGTGGACACTCTCTCACTTGAGGCCATGGTGCGAGCCATGCTCTCCAGCGGGAGTAAGTGGGACTGCGCCGCCTCTTTCTGCGAGCAGGTCATGCTCGCGAAGGAGGCGGCGGGCCGGGTGCGGGAGAGAACTCTCCCACCCGAGTTCCGCAGTCGGCGCCCTGGGCGCCGCCGACGTGTCTTCGCCGAGGACTATCGGCCTCCATGACCGGGGGTCTGAGGACGGTGAGAGGGCCGCTCACCGTCCTTACAGAAGCAGGCCCATGACGGCAGCGTGACGTGAGCACTCACGCACGCCCCCCCTTAGAAGCGGGGTCACACCCGAAATCCCCCATAGACGCGGGATCGCACCCGAACCACCCCCTGGGCGAGGCCGCATTAGCGGCCGTAAGTCTGTTGGGAGTCACGGGACATCCTTCCTGAGGGCTTACCCGGGGCTCTCAACCATAGACTGTTGGGCGTTACGTGAGGTTTTTTAGTCGGTAAGAGTCCGGCATAGCATCCTACGAGGATTTTCCCTCACGTTAAAAAAAAAAAAAAAAAAAAAAAAAGAGGGGTCTAATGACTTTAACATTTAAACAAAGTTAAATAGCAAGAAATTCAGGAGGAAGGTTTGTATCTTTATTGTTGCATTTTGATGGAATTAAAGAACAGTTTCAAAGGGTTATCGTATATTTTCATATAAGTTATTATTTATATTTATTTTGTGGGTTGGACCACTTTCGCATTTATCTATTTAGTAGGTTGACCTTCTTTTCATGTGAATGTTATAGAGACATTTTCGTAAATAAAACTGTTTTTAATTAATAAAAAACATTTTTTTGTTTGTGTATTTTATGTGTATGTTGCCTATGTTTTTTTTATACCACCAAGGTGGCAGACAAGCATACGGCCCACCACATGTACCGGTGGTCACTGCTGCTTATGGACGTTTGCAACCCTGTAAAAACGTTCTTAGACCCCTTATGAAGAACCTTATACTGTGTAGGCGTTTGGGAAACCCGAGGCAGGGAGATCATTTCACAATCTAAGCGTACGCGGGAGAAAGCCCCTACCGGATCTAACCGTGCTCAAACGCTCCGGACGCAAAGTGTGAGGATGAACTCCCTGTCTGTGGCGAGCGGTGCGGTGGTAGAACGTAGCCGTGGGCATCATATCAAACAATTCCTCAGAGCACATACCATTGTACAGGCGGTAGAACACGCACAAGGAGGCAAAGTCTCTCCTGTCGTGAAGAGGTTCCACACCACCTGCAAGCATAGGATCGTTGACCACTCTCATGGCTCGCCTTTGTATATATATTAATAAACTAGCTGACCCGCGCAACTTCGTTTGCGGCACATGAGAGTTAGAAAAAGAGACGTATGGTATTATTGGTATTCATATTTTGAGTAATATAATGTTTCCCGTCGCATTTACTTTCGTCGCGCCTAGTCTCGTCGCGTCGCTTAGGTATATACATTAGAGCTGACCCGCACAACTTCGTTTGCGTCACATGAGCGAGAAAGAGAGAGGTGTAGTATTAATATTTAAGGTAATATAATGTTTCCCTTTGCATTTAGTCCCGCCGCGTCGCATAGATTCTTTAGAGCTGACCCCCACAACTTCGTTTGCATCACATGAGATTGAGAAGGAGGCGTGGTATTAACCCAGTAATGCCCGAATTATTTATTTTGAGATTTTTGTAAATCTAGACATTAAATATGATTTAATGAGGTATTTCTAGACATAAATCATAAATTTTATTTTTATAAATAATTTGGAAATTTAAAAAAAATCACGTGTCCAAATGGACACACTAAGCACTTGCAATTGCTGAAAAGACAAGAACATAAGCAGATTTTTTTTGGTAATTGGTAACCTAAATTTATTGCTATTTCTTTAAAAACATAAACTAGACATTTTTAAATAATAATATAAAAGTTTATTATTATTTTTAGTAGGTACAGTACAATCAATACCTGAGGTCATCGAACTTATTGTTTTGCATTTGGGTCCGTACATCTCTTTTTACGTAATTTTCCGTACATAATGATATATCTTATCAAACCTACCGTATAGTTTAAAGGTAGATTATCTACCTGCACCTTTGGCACCTACTTCAAACGTTTTTATAGGTAAGATATTAATACTCTTGCTCTACGAAGCTCCAGCTGTGGCATCTTATTTTGAAAATCACAAGTATTATTATTACAAGCCTCCAGCTTCCATACAAATAGGGATAATAACCACTTCCTCTCTAATATATTTATCTACATATTTATATAAGTACCTTTAAGTATGTATTTGTCCACTAGTCTTTAGAGGAGTCTAATAAATGTTATGTAGTAGTAGACAGTCCTATCTTTTCCTATATATTTTTGGATTCTTCTGAAGAGTAAGGCTTGTGGATAAAGGTGGTGGTGCCACATGCATGTGATGATACTTTTAGGATTATTGTTTTATTATGTATAGCTGTTGTACACCCAAAAGGTTTGACAAAAAACATTTTCTAATGGCTAAATCATGATAACCTCTCGAATTTTTCCTCATTTGGTTTGCTGTCAACCGCCGATATCACTGTAGACGACACTACCACCACCACCTTTTTACTCTTCTCACATCTGACGCTTGATTTATGGTGTCTCTACCTAGAAACTAGTCAAAATCGAACAATCTAAAAGTAAAACGAAACATATTGTAAAGCTATGGCTAAAGCTTAGCGTGTCCATATGGACACATGAAGTTCAGTGCTATATATTACATAGGAAATTACATTCTGGCAGTATTTTATGCTTTTATATAAATAAATACACACTATCGCAATAAATTTGTGCTATAATAACATGAATATAATTTATAGTTTAAAAATAATAACTACTTACTCTCATCTCGGGTCTATTTTTTCTGCGTACTGGTTAAAGGCGGCAAATAAATGAATATACTTGGAAAACTAAAATTATTGTAACAGTGATGTTAACACTGTATTAAAATTTGACATTTGAATGCGCAGTAAGACTAATAAAATAATTACAAAAGTCAAAAAATACTACCATAACAGCTCTTTTATTTAACCACGATTTGTGTGTCCATATGGACACGAAAGGCATTACTGGGTTAATATGTAAAGTAATATAATGTTTTCCGTTGCATTTACTTCCACCCGTCCTTTTTTTGGTACGGAACTCATGTGTGTCCGACTCGCACTTGGCCGGTTTTTATCGTTCAGTTGATTGGCTACCACTGCAGACCACGTTTACCTACTAACGTCGCGTCGCTCATCGAAACTTATTAAAAGGGGTTATTGTAAGTGAACCTTAAAAGATAGGCATATGCTGTTGGCGACATTTTTTTGTAATTTTTAAAGGGGAACATTTTTGTAATACAAAACTTTCACGTAACTTTAACCATTTACGCAACGTACGCAGTGGAAGCTCTCAAAAGAAAGAAATTTTCCCCGTTCTCGAAACATTATTTATGGCTGCTCAGCTCCTATTCGCATTAGCGTGATTTTATATCGCCATTAGCCATCCTCAATAAATGGACTATTAAACTGTAAAATAATTTTCGAAATGCAACCAGTAGTTTCTGAGATCCTAGGACAAACAAACTCTTCAGTTTTATAATATTGTGAGTGAACCTTAAGAAACAGACAAATTAGGTTATTGTGAGCGAACCTTAAGAGATAGACATATGCTGCCGCGGACTTTTTTTTAGAACTTTTTAAGATAAACAATATTGTAATACTCAATTTTTACGTATCTTCAACTATTTACGCAGCGTACGCCTCGGAAGCTCTCTGACAGTAAAAAATATTCCCCGTTTTCGAAACATTATTGATTGCTGCTTCGCCCCTATTCGTCTTAGCGTGATGTTATATAGCCTATAGCCATCCTCAATAAATGGACTATCAAACTGTCAAAGCATTTTTGAAATCCAACCAGTAGTTCCTGAGATCCTAGCGTTCAACCATACAAACAACCAAACAAATAAACTAACTCTTCAGCTTTATAATATTAGTATAGATATAATTAATAAATAAGTGTCTTTTAAGTATACATTCAAAGAAACTGATAAAAACCAAATAATACTTTGAGGTTGTACCACTGCTTTGGCGCGCTTTCTACAAACTCATATTAGAAAAGTGGGCTAACCCTCTTGGCCCATTTTTCTTTTGTACAGATTACTAATTTTCAATGGTGCATAAATAGTTTGTAAGCGCCGTCTCTTAGAATAAGTGGGAAGGTTGGTTGATCCACTTTTCTCTTGAAGTAGATGCAATTTCGAACCCTTTACACAAGTAATCTAAGTGAAATCTGTACACTAAAGTTCGTATTAATGGAATTGAATTGGGCAGTACAAGTGTGTACTGCGTGATCTGTGCGATTGTTACCTATGCCTATCACCTGTAAATTATTTATCTGAGTCGATGGAAGTGCTAAGGCTGTTTGTAATGATTTGGTAATGAAGGTTGATTGACTTCCGCTGTCTAGCAACGCCCGAGCCCTAACTCGTTGATTTATGCTTGTATTACAAACTTCTATGATGGCAGTTGATAACAAGACTTGTTGATTTTGTGTGGTATAATTTACGAGCGTGTTAGGCTCTGAAATGTCTATCGAATTTTTTGCCACCGCAGTGGTAGGAGTATGAATTAACGAATTATGCCTTGCCTTGCACTGAGGACATGGTCCCATCCGACATTGACTTAGGTTGTGACCTTGACGAAGGCAATTCCTACATAAATTGTATTTATTAACGTCCTTCAACCTATCGTGCACACTTTTAGATTTGAACACAACGCAGTCATAAATTCTATGACTACCTCCACAAACCACGCACGAAAAACCTGATGTACCTTGCGCGTTGAAACTAGTGAGCGCCTTCGTTTGCGGTACAGATTTTTTATGGTTGTTATACGATTCACTATGACCACGAGAGTTTGTAGGTAACATTACACCAAAATTACCACGATTATTTCTATTAATAGATTCCAAAACATCGGCGCGATCGGTTAAAAATTTATGAAACTGTATTAATGTGGGTATATCATCAATTGTATTACGGTACTCTTCCCACTTGGTCAGAGTCTCGCTATCCAATTTTGAAGAGAATATATAGATAAGCAACATATCCCACTTGTCCGTAGGCTGTCCTAAAGTATTTAAAGCACGTAAATTTTTTGTTACATGATCGACTAAAAATCGTAAAGACTTCTCTGACTCACGCGTTATGGGTTGAATATTTAATAAAGATTTAAGATGATGGTTAGTGAGAATACGCTTATTATTGTAGCGATCACAGAGAAGCTTCCATGCCTCAGAATAATTTCTTGATGACACCTCAAGATTGCTGATAATTCTAGAAGCTTCACCATCCAAATATGATAATAGATAATGAAATTTGTGAACATCAGAAATTCTAGAATTATTATGTATCAGGCTTTCAAAAGTGTCATGAAACTCCAACCAACGGAAGTACGCTCCATCAAATTTTGAAATATTAATTTGAGGTAGTTTGAACCCCATCAAGCTACCACCTCCATGATCATGAGAGCAATGAGCAAAGGTATCATGGAGTGATGAGTCACGCCTTTGTTCAACCTTATTGTAATCATCAATTATTTTCTTAGTCGAGGCAATGTTCGATACAAAATCCTGCTCAATGCTTTCACGCTCATCTAATTCCCTATATAAATTATCCGAATTCAGAACCTCTATTTGAGTTTGCAAATCATCAAACCTAATCGACAGAGCTTCGAATTTGCCAAGTTTTAGAGTCAACTCCGCTAAATCTATACTTGACAACTCCTGTTTCTGACCCAGGTTGTTTAGAAAATGTTTGTATTTTGTAATTTGACCTTTGATCGAACCACGTCCCACAATTAACTCTTTCAACTTAATTTGTTCCACATCAACCTGAGTACTCATAGTGACCGAGTAATGCAAAATAGAAATTAGATAACAATTTTTTCAACAGATTCCAACGGTCGTATATAGATTACGCAGGTAAATGTAGGTAGATTCAAATATATACGGGTATGGGCCACCAACTCGGCGTAGCAACAATGCTTTTAAAATATGCAGCTAGATTGGTAATGCTAAAGGCGCCGAGTAACCTATGATTGAATTAAATTTATAGGGAGATATGAAATTATTGTAACGTTCTAGAAACAGACTGGGATTTCGGTTTCATCTACCAGTAGGTACCTACATAATATGCTATTTGGCAACCACCGGACTCGAAATGTCTTTCGAGCAAGTAAATGAAAGTAGTTAATTACGAATAAAATTTAAAATTAACACCAAATGAAAAAATAAAAACACGTCTATGCTCTAAACACAATAGCGGTAATGTGTAGGTACTTAGACAAATTCCTTAGTCTTCAAATTGCATCAAATTTACACTGACTAATAATCAACTATTGATTCAAAAGAAACACTTTAGTTAAATGCAACAAGTCTTGACCATTACTAAATGGAATTCAAGGACTTTAGGGAAGGAATAGAGTAAGAAAAAGGAATTTGGACACTTATCTCTTGGGATCCGCTGACGTCGCTCGGTGTACAGCTTTTAGATGCTCCACTGCCCGGGACTGCAAATCACCAAGATGTTGAGTGCGTCGCTCGGTGTGTAGCTTTGGCCGCTCCACTGCCCGAGTGCTTCGGTGGGTTGACTTCTTGCCGCTAGCAGCTGATGAAAATATGGTTTGGTGCTTGATTGAGTCTTGATTGATTCTTGATTGCTTTAATTGTTGTTTTTGGTTCCCCTCATGGGCCACCAAATTATGTCTACGCTGACCCTTGGAGCCAATGAAACTCAGAAAAGGTTGATATCTTGAATATATTGAAGTAAGGTAAAAATAGCTGCTCGCGGCGCGACGAATATTGGAAGTGAAGAGAACCGTTAAAATTTAGTGTATGAGTAAGTTGATCTAGTTATTGTAGGTAATTGCAAAAATAATGAGTACTTTATATAATGCAAGTTGCGCTGCGAGCTTCTAGGTACAATTATTATTGAGTAAAATTAGTTGAGAGAATAAGACTTGCTGTTCAAAATCCATCAGGCGCTTTGTGCCTGAACAACGACGATGATAAAGAAGATCGATAATTCCAATATTAAAATGATTATTTGTTACTCTATGAGTATTGAAACTACTTACCTAAAACCAATTGTTTTGCAACTCAAATACCCTACTTCGAGTTTTTTTTAATGTTTATTATTACTTGGCATTGAAAGCTCCGCGCTTTGTGCTAGACTACGTTGCATTGAAAGCTCCGCGCTTTGTGCTAGCCTTCGTTGCATTGAAAGCTCCGCGCTTTGTGCTAGACTTCGTTGCATTGAAAGCTCCGCGCTTTGTGCTAGACTACGTTGCATTGAAAGCTCCGCGCTTTGTGCTAGCCTTCGTTGCATTGAAAGCTCCGCGCTTTGTGCTAGACTTCGTTGCATTGAAAGCTCCGCGCTTTGTGCTCGTGACTACTGTGACTGTGTTGCATTGAAAGCTCCGCGCTTTGTGCTCGTGACTACTGTGACTGTGTGGCATTGAAAGCTCCGCGCTTTGTGCTCGTGACTACTGTGACTGTGTGGCATTGAAAGCTCCGCGCTTTGTGCTCGTGACTACTGTGACTGTGTAGCATTAAAAGCTCCGCGCTTTTGTGCTCGATACTTTTATGACTAGTGTAGTACTGAAAGCTCTACGATATGTGTCCAAGGTGCTGCGTTGAGCTCCATGCTCTTATACTCATTGTTCTGATATTAAACTTCGACATTTTTGTACTGTGGTCTAAATTTGGGACGGCCATTGTTTCTATAGACGCGCGAGAACGCGCTTAATGTCAGTATGGCCGTGTCGCAGCAGCAGAAATAGTAAACGTGTCAAAGTACCATCTTTACCGATGGATAAATATCCAAGGTTCAGTAGCTCGGGTTTTAACTTTAAAAAGTTGTCCATGTCGCAAGTGACAGACTTGACGCTGTCAAATGTCAATAAGGCTATATTTTGGCGGGGCGACTAGATTGGACATGGTGGTAAAACTCGACAGCGCCGGGTGTGCGCACTGAGTCTAATTTGCTTAAAAACATGGGATCCGCTTTCCCGACATAGATATATATGTATATAAACAATATCAGTCCGGAAGTCCACCCGCCAGCGCCTGTTGAGTGTCCTAGTTATAACAATTTAGTCACTGCAAGAATAACAATCAGAATTAATTTTTATACAGAAAAATACAACATATATATATAGAAACCAGCATTAGTTATCACTTTCGCCATTGCAATACCTCAGGCCATACTATGCCAAAATATCCTATTGCAAATAATGGAACGTACCTTTACAGTGAAAAACAAAACATTATCTATGGCAAAGTTTGACAGTTTTGACACTCGTTGACACTTTGTGGTAGGACTTCGGATTACTATCCCACGATTTAAGTGGTGGGAGGGGGGCTGGAGGGGGGAGGGGGGTGTGTAGAACCCCCCCCTTGACGGAAAAGTTGCGGACGCCCCCCCTTTTTGAGTTATGATTTTTTTTATATTCTAACCTAACTTTCGCATTTTCTTGGTTTGAAATCGATTTCAAGGTCGAAATTGGAAGATGGAAAATGGAGGGGGAGGGGGGAATCCCCCTGACCCCTCCCCAAAGTTAGGAAATCAATAGTTACCTTAAATTTAGATTTTTATTTTTTGAGGTTATGTTCAATAAAATCGACGACATAAGTAATCGTTCTCCAAATAAGAACTCGTCGACAAGCCAAAAAAAAAAAACCACGAAAGCTAAGGCGGGAGCTCCGCTCCGCTTCGCTCCCGCCTTAGCCTTCTAACCTAACCTATCCGAGTCGGGGTGTTAACCATTAAGTACTAAATATGGTTGAATTAGGGATGCGCGTAATTCAAATGCCGACCTGGGGTTGAAAAAAAAACTACGCGTCTCCTATAAAAGACACAAATTCACAAATAGGGTGTCATTTGAAAGGGTTGACCTTGACCAACCCATAGAATGCGTACGACGTTTTACGTTTAGTTTCACATATCGGCAACCGTCATTAAATTATTATAATATTTAATAGCATTCATTTATATAAATATACGTAATATAATAAAATATGCATAAAATTTAACTTAATAACTAAATATCATTATTAATTAAATTTTTAAATGAAGTAAAACATTGTTGTGCGTTAATGTTACGTAAAACAAAACGTATTGGACGAGCCGAATGTCAAAAACATTGGGAGTGTTTGTGTTCTGTGGTGAAAAGTGACAAATTATTGGTGTTTTTTTACGATTTTCATTATTTTTTTTCTCGTTAACCATTAATCTCCGCAAGTTAAAACTTCGCGTGGAGGCTTCTAATAATATTAGCTTTGTGTATAAAAAATATGAACCTCAAACTCGATGGCAGCTAATCTAAAGTTAAGCCCACTTTGTGTTTGATTGATTCCTGTTTTGTGTTTACTATAATTTACTTTTACTTTTGTAGGAGTTAATAAATTGTGCAATTTAGAAAAAGAAAAAAAAAGAAAAACAAATAACCATATATGAATAGAATAGTGATTAAAAGTTAAGTAGCAAAAAGTGATAATAACAAGGTTATACAAAAGGAAACAATACATACTTAAATTCTGCGAAGTTCTGCATTGTGAATACAAGTTATTAATTAATGCAGTTTCAAGAAAAATTATAACACATCAATTGTCTACTTTTCGGAAGCCACAGCACAGCACTTGGTACTCACAGTCTTCGGGACTTCAGCTGGTTTATCATCGCAATCGGGAATAGTTGCGAAATCCTTTAACGAAGTTATACGATGGCGCGTACCTTTTGAGTCGATTAGATGGACATAACCCTCTTTTGTCCAAGTTTTGTTAATTCCAAATCTTTCCCGAGCAGCAAGAAAAACTTCATGGCGAGCTTTAGTGAGGAATTCTGAGAGTGTTATTCCAGATCCCTTCAGTGCCGTTTTCGAGAACCAGATCTTGTCTCTTATCATAACGTCTGCAAACTTGACAAGAATAGGCCTGGGTTTATGGGCACTGGATGGACGGCCCATTCGATGACACCTCCCGATATCCGGAGCAACAAATGTGTTCAAACCAAGTCACTGCTTCACAACACTGACAATCACGGCCTTCACATCCTCCGACTTATCCTCTGCTATGCCATGAAACAGCAGTATTTTTCGCCGCCCATGCATCTCAAGGCTATCCACTTGACTGGCAAGCCTGTCCACCTGATGCTGGAGTAAGTTCAAAGCCTCCAGCATACAAGTCCTGAATAGCATAAAATCGGATGCTATATTTGTAGTAGCAGCAGAAGACGAAGCAGCGGCGACGTGTTGCAGTCTGGATTCGAACTTGGAAAGGCACTCAAAAAATGATGCTTTGAGACTGGACATAGACTCAGTTACATTGCGGTCCATAGTGCTGTATTGATGTGCAAGAATTGTTGGAAAACACTCACACTGGCAGGTGAACCACACTAGTGATGGTTAATGCACATTTACTACAATATAAGTACAGATATAAATTAGTTTTTAAAATTTAAATGAAGAGCAAATTAAAATGTTACTTATTTTCACAACTACCCGAAGTTTTTTTCCCTAACTTTCACCATCTTACGTGTGTGCTTAACAGGGCCACCCTGTACATGCTGTATTACGCGCTTGCTGACTCCCTGCTCTCTTATGGGCTGGTGTGCTACGGTAACACCTTTAAAAGCTACTTGGATAAAATAAAATCTATAAAAATAAGGTTTCTGAAGCTTTTAGTTGACAAAAACACCAAGGAACGCTGCAAATACACCAACTATGACAAGTTGTTCATAGAGTGTAAAATGCTGCCAGTCCATGAGAGAGTGGCGCTGTTAGTTGCGTTAGAACAGTATGGCAAAAATGAATATAAGACCTATTTGTCACACTCTAGGCCACAACGGAGCAAAAGAAACAAACGTTACGAGGTTCCGGTCTGTAATAATTATTATGGTCAAAGGTGTAGAAAATACATGGTTCCCATCGTATACAATAGCCTGCCACCGGATCTAGAAACTAGCAGCTTGACGGCAAAATCGTTTAAAAAGAACGTGAGTGAATTCCTGTTGGACATGTTTCAGGAATACATCTCAGTAAATTATTGTAATGGGTAGCCGTGATCATTTTTCACTAAAAGAAAAAGGTTTTATATTTAATGTGAATCTATGAATTATCACAGCTGCTCAGTCAGCATGTCCAGATGCCGCAGATGCCTCAACCCTGTTCTCTCGAAAGCCTTGCCGCTTTGAGAACTTCTAGGTCAGTAATAAAACATGTTCCTAAGGGTGCTCGGAGCCAGGCGGCGGGTAAGTTATGTGAGGTAATCGACAAGTGTGTCAGTGACAATTGTGTGGAGGCCTGGGGGGCGCTTCTTTCATTTGCTTATGAAGCTCTGCGGGTCCCTTCGAAAAATTCACGGGGCAACGTGACAGCGAAGGTGAAGGCGAACATCCAGTCTTTCGGATCGGATCAGTTCCCCGACGAGCCGGGGGGATTTGGGTTCTCTGGGTCTCGGAATGCTCACAAGATCATGGAGAGCAAGGTTTACGAGGGTGGCCTTCGTGGGGCTGTCCGATTATTGCTTTCTGATGACTCGTTTGCCCGGCACGATCCTGAGACGCTCGGTGCGCTCCGAGTGAAGCACCCTGGCCCATCACGTCCGCTCAACTTCCCACCAGTGCCGGACACAACTATATCGGCGGTCACCGTTTCCGTGAGAGATGTGGCAATGGCACTGAGCGCTTTTTACAGCGGCTCTGCGGCGGGTTTGGACGGCTTACGCCCTGGACACTTGAAGGAGCTCACATCTGTTTCGGCGGGGGAGAATGGGCAACGATTACTGGAGTGTCTAACCAGAATGGCATATCTGTATGGGGCATCCCTTTGTGCGCTCAGAAAAAAAGCCGGTGGGGTTAGGCCGATAGCGATAGGGAGTGTACTCCGTAGATTGACAGCTAAGCTAGCGTGCCAGTCCGTGAGGGAGAAAATGTCGGAGTATTTAAGGCCGAACCAGTTGGGTTTTGGGGCGCGTCGAGGATGCGAGGCCGCTATCCATGCGACACGTGCGTTTGTTATGGACCCCGCTCATTCAGATTGGGTGGTGCTCAAACTGGATATACAAAACGCCTTTAATACACCGGAAAGAGACGTTCTTTTGAGCGAAGTCAAGGAACAAATTCCCACTTTGTACCCCTTTCTGTTTCAGGTCTACTATTATCCTTCTAATCTATTCTTTAATGAGAGCATTATTTCCTCACAAGTGGGAGCGCAGCAGGGGGATCCGCTGGGGCCTCTCGTTTTCAGTTTGGCGATCTATAAAGTCATCACGGAGCTCAAATCAAACCTGAATTTATGGTATCTAGACGATGGGACCCTGGGGGGTTCACCGGAAGACGTCTACCAGGATCTGAACACTGTGATCACGGGTTTTAAAGACCTGGGTCTGGAAGTGAACCCCTCAAAATGCGAATTTTTCCCATGCAGCACTGAAGCTCGCGCATGTTTTTCACGCTTCACTTCACTTTTGCCTGGCTTCAAAGAAATTCCTTCTCACTCTTTCACCCTTTTAGGGTCCCCTATCTTTCCTGATGGAGTGCCAGATGCAATTTCTTCACATAACAAACTTCTCCTTACTGCTCAAGAGCGTCTCAAAAATCTGTCTGCACATACAGCGATCGTCTTGCTGCGCATGTGCTTCGCGCTCCCTAAGATGACGTATCTCTTGCGGACTGCGCCTACCTGGCTCTATCCGGTGGAGGTTGCGAATTTTGATGGGACGCTGAGATCGACAGTGGAGTCGATTCTTAACGTGAGTCTTAATGAGTCTCAGTGGATTCAGGCAACTCTTCCCATTCGGCACGGGGGCATAGGGGTGCGATGTGCGCGGGATGTGGGTGTGCCGGCTTTCTTGGCTTCGGCGCATGGGGTAGCTGACCTTGTCACTTTAATCCTCCACTGTAATGGTGACCGGGTAAGCGTGCCCTTTGCAGCCGGTGCCGAGGCAGCTTGGTTTGCTCGCAGTTCTGCGGCATCTACCCCTGTTGTCCCTCACGTGCAACGCGCTTGGGATGACGGTGTCATCCAGAACGTTAGGGAGCGGTTGATGGAGGTTGCCTCGGGGGCTGATCGGGCCAGGCTGCTGGCTGTTTCGCAGCCGGAATCGGGGGCATGGTTACACGCGCTGCCTTCACCTCACCTGGGCACCCTGTTGGACGACAATTCTTTGCGGGTGGCGATGGCTCTCCACCTGGGCTGCAAGGTGTGTGAATCCCATGTATGCACCTGCGGTTCCACGGTGGGGGAGGACGGTCACCACGCATTGAGTTGCCGTAGGAGCACAGGTAGGTTTCCGCGTCACCATGCTCTGAATGACATTGTTCGGAGAGCCTTTGTTTCGGCAGATGTCCCGTGCCTTTTGGAGCCACCAGGTCTTAGTAGATCAGACGGCAAGAGACCGGACGGCATGACTTTGGTGCCATGGAAAAACGGTAGGTGCCTCTTGTGGGATGCCACGTGTGTTAGTACCGTCGCCCCTAGTCACCTCAGTCGTACCGTCCGCTCTCCAGCAGCTGCTGCTGAAGATGCAGCAGAAAAAAAACGACGAAAATATGCGGCCTTGACAGACCAATATTTATTTGTTCCCTTCGCTGTCGAAACGATGGGCAGTTGGGGTGCAGACGCCAAGGTTTTGATCAAAGAATTGGGCAGGCGGTTAATGGACAAGACGGGTGACTCCCGCTCCGGCTCGTATCTGGTGCCAAGGTTGGCCATTGCTATCCAGCGGGGCAATGCAGCCAGTGTAATGGGCACCTTTGCACCGGATACTGTTAGGGGCGGGTTAATTTATTAGTTTTAATCATAAATTGATGTGTTTTTGAATTATGTAATTTTTGACTTATATAATTAAACTAAATATTGTTAAGAATTGATAAATTAAAATAAAGATACAAATATGAAGTTTAAAAAAAAAATATATAAATGCATGAATTATATTTTAATCATTATTTTTTAATTAAACTGTAGGTATAAATAAATGAATGAATTTAATGATAATTTGCAATGGAGCTTAATCATTCTACCAACAAACTGTTATGCAGTTTGGCAGAGATTGTAATGTACAATTGTGTGAATATGTTGTGAATAAAATATTTATTTATTTTTATTTATTTTTTACTTGGTAGTGGTACTATGCTTGCGAAATACACCATGATGTGGCATAAAGTAATGCGGGTTGCCATAATGATGTTATGCGACTCATATGACCTAATTTCATGTATTCGTGTATAAATTCTTTGTATAGCTGTCGGTAAGTGGGATTGCGTTCTAAACGTCTTTCTAACGCAAAAAAACGTTTTTCCGCTTGCGAATAAGACTCACCTAAAGCGTCAGGTGACTGCTTGAAGGGAATGCGCACGCAGAACCTTCCATCTGGTAACCGCTTCGTTGTTCGCATGAAATGGTCTTCGCACTGACGCTCCTCCAAGCTGCGCGTTTCACCGTGATAGTGGTTGGATAGTTCCTCTATTTCCCAAAACATGCGTACTTGCCTATCTATATTTTGCGATTCTATAGTAGTAAAATTACAAGAAACATTATGCGAGTGTTACAGAATTATTGGCATATTTATTATTTTCATAAGATTCTATTCTATTCTATTTTTGGTTATGGCTTTCTGCCGGAGCCAATGCCGGCAACTCCGCCAAAATCAAACGTGTAATGGAGGTTGCGTGTGCTTGTGGTTATGCTAATAACCAATTTCGCAGTGATCTGAGTTGAGCTTGACGCGCTGGGATCTTGTTGAAGTTAGTGGGAACACTGCAACAAATATTACCAGACTATTTCCACATGGACACACACAGTTATATATTATTTATAAGTACCTACATAAATACATTGGGAGTTTTCTATTAATGAGTTAAAACATATGGGACAGTATATATCCTGGGGCAATTTCTAATTACAGTTTGACAGTGTTGCGGTTGATAAATGATATTAGGATCGAATATAGTTGACGGGAAGGATGTGTTAGTAGGGAGGCAAAGTTAATAGGAAGGGGAATCTTGAGTTTTGTTACTTGGGTATAGAAGTCGGGAGGGGAATTGCGTAAGGGACAATCAAAGAAGATATGGTCCAATGAACCCTCGTCCAGTCCACATTCACAAATTGAAGAATCCTGTTGAATGAAACGATGGCTTTCATAAACATGAGAAATTTATTATTTTTGCTCTTATTTTACTTTTACAATTGTGTCTTATTAAACACACAATACAGTCAGCAGATCCAACAGAATTTCTTTAAACAGTGGTCAAAGCACTATTTGACTATGTTGCAGAATCGCCCCAAAAGGATAGGCGATTAACAGGTACATTTACATAATCAGGTTCTGGTACACTTGTTAGTGGGGCTCCTGTCAAAAAATGTGCAGGAGTCAAACATGACATATCATTAGGGTCAGATGACATACTTGTAAGCGGACGTGAATTACAAATCCCTTCAATTTGAATGAGTGTAGAATTTAGTTGTTCGTATGTCAATACGCTGTTACCAATTACCCTTTTAATGTGATACTTAATAGATTTTATACCAGCTTCCCATAAACCAGCGAAAACGGGACTATATGCAGGTACGAATTTAAATTCAATTTTCTTGTCTGCTGCATAAGCATGAACCGCGGATGTGTGCTCGGCTGAGTTTTGTAGCTGGTACAGTTCCTGTAACTGCGTATTGGCACTTCGAAAGGTACTAGCGTTGTCGCAAAATATTTGAGAAGGCTTATTTCGACGTGATACAAAACGCTTTAGACAACTAAGAAAGTTTTCACTTGTCATATCTGAGGCCAGCTCGATATGTATGGCCTTTGTGACAAAACACACAAATATGAGTATATAGCCCTTGTAAAGTACCGGCTTTCTAACACGAGCGAACTTTAATGTAAACGGTCCACCGTAGTCAATTCCAGTCTTCTCAAACGGTCTTGCTACACACACTCTTTCTTTAGGTAATGATCCCATCAACTGGGTTGCGCTCTTAGCCTTAAGTTTAAAGCAAGTGATGCATTTATGAATTACACTTTTAATTTCTCGAAGGCCATCAATTAGCCAATATTTTTGGTTTAGATAAGCTAACATTCCCTTTTGGCTAGTGTGCATTAAATCCTTATGAGCCTTGAGTATTATTAATTTTGTAATATTTGAACCCTTAACTAATACAATTGGGTATTTTGTTGAATAGGACAGCTCAGAGTTTTGTAAACGACCACCTACTCTTAACATATCATTTTTGTCTAAAAAACAGTTCAGAGAGCTGAGGCTGCCCTTTACAATTTTCTTGCTCCTTATGGAGGCAATTTCTGGTGCATAATTTTGATGCTGATCAATTTTTATAATAGTAAGTATTTAATGCTTCATTAAATTCAGTAGGTAAAAATTCACCCTTATTCCTACTCTCTATATTCAGTTTACAATTTTTACAAAATCTTAGGAGATATGCCATTATTCTTTTTATTTTGTCTATATTTGAATATTTTGTCAAAAATTCAAATTGGTCCTTAACATTTACATTTAACAGACAAGTTTTGTTTATACTTTTCAATTCAGGTAAGTCTAAACTTGCAACCACATTCATCCTTTTATGCTCATAGTCAAAAGCTTGCAATGCACTAGGTCCATGCCACCATAAATTATTTGATTGCAGCAAATGTGGCTGCACTCCTCGCGATATACAATCTGCAGGGTTGGATTCAGTTGGAACATAGAACCAGTGAAAATTGCATGTAAGCTCCTTTATCCTTTTTACTCTATTTGCAACGTATGCTTGCAATTTTATTGGCTCTATGTCCAGCCAGGAAAGTACTATCATTGAGTCTAAGTATAGATATACATTTATATCAAATTTTGTTTTGAGAAGATTATACAATCTGTGTACTAGCATAGCCAGTAATAAGGCACTATTTAGCTCTAACCGAGGCGTACTCAAATCTTTGTTGATTGGACAAATTCTTGACTTTGAACATAATAAATTGACTGATACACTGCCATCAACATGTATTACTCTTAAATATACCGCACAGCCATAGGCCATGTTCGAGGCATCTCCGTATCCAACCAATTCCAGTTTTTGAGAACGCCTGACATCAATGTGTCTATTTATTTTTATGCTTGACATTTCAATAAGGTTTTTGGCAAAGCATTTCCATTCTTCATTTAGGTCACAAGGCAGATAATCATCCCACGAAAGTTGCAACTTGCAAATTTTTTGTAATATAATTTTAGAATATACAAACACTGGGCCTGCAATTCCCAGAGGATCAAAACATTTACTTATAAATGATAACACTTGTCTTCTAGTATATTTTACTTGTATGTTAGTTTCTGGACAGCTAACAACTAGTTCATCAGCAGAAACATTGTAAGACAGGCCAAGAGTTTTCACAAACACCTCGTCTTCATCTAAGTTTACACTTTCATTAAAATTTAATTTATTATCAGGAATACCTCGCAATAAGCAACTGCTATTCGCGCACCACTTGTGCAGTTCAACTAACTAACTAACTAACTATCTTCACGCCAAATCCCTTGCGGGGTAGGCAGAAAGAACCGAGCGCCACACGGCACGGTCCATACACACCTCACTTGCTTCTTCAACTTTCATTTTTCTTTTCATGCATGCACGTCGGTTCCTACGGCTCTTGACATCACCTTCAACTAACACACGATTAATTTGGTCGTGGTAGGTGTGTCGTGGCCTTCCCCGACTCCTACGTCCATCCACTTTCGCGTTGTATATCTGTTTTGTCATTCTTTCATCTCCCATTCGTTCCACATGCCCGAACCATCGTAGCATGCCCTTCCTTACTTTAACACCGACACTCTCTTTCAGACCAACTCTCTTTCTTACATCTTCATTCCGAACGCGATCTGCGAGCGTTACTCCGCAGATTTTGCGTAGCGCGCGCATCTCGACCGCGTTTATTCTACTTTCATGCGTTTCCTGCCATACCCAACTCTCGCTTCCATACGTTAGCGTAGGTATCAGCACCGCATTGTGTACTGCGAGCTGGGCCTTTTGACTTAAGCCCTTGGTACCTAAAAGTTTGCCTAACGCTCCATTCACACTATTGCCCGCAGTTACCCTCTTTTCTACATCAGCGGTGTACCGTCCATCCCTGCTAAATGCACATCCAAGATATACAAACTCATCCACCTGTTCCAGCACTACATCATTTACAGTTATCCTGGCATTCGTTCTGTCCTCTTCTCTTTCGAATACCATCACTTTCGTTTTAGTCGCGTTCAAATGTAAGCCTCTCATTAGACAATCATCTTTCATCGTTGTGATTAGTGACTGTAGTTCTGATGGCGATTCGGCTATGAGCACGGCATCATCTGCATACAGCAAACAGTTCACAAGTAAGTCACCCATTCGCAATCCAACATTCATCGATCTTACTCTCTTAAGACAATCGTCCAGGTACAGGACAAACAGCAGAGCCTACAGCACGCAGCCCTGTCTGACGCCAATGTTGACGTCAAACCAGGGAGACAGGCTGCCGCCCACCCGCACACATGCCGTACATCCCACATATGTAGACTGCACAGCACGAAGCAGCGCACCATCAATCCCGTATCCTGGCAATATATCCCAGAGATCCTTCCGTACAACTCTGTCAAATGCTTTCTCCATGTCCACAAAACCGCAGAAAACCTTCCGGCCTACAGCCAGCTGCTTCTCTACGATGTTGCGGAGAGAGAAAACTTGGTCCATACATCCCCTTCCATTTCGGAAACCACCCTGCGCCTCCCACAGTAATCCGTCAGATTCCACCCTCATTCTCCTTTCAATAATTTTGCCATACACTTTAGCTGCTATACTGATCAAACTGATGGCCCTATAGTTGGCGCACTCCATACGTGAGCCCTTGCCTTTATACAAGGGCACGATGATAGCACGCCTCCAGTCCATTGGGACCCTTCCAGTCTTCCAGCATAGATTGCTCAATGACCAGAAGGCGTCTCGGACGCAAGGACCACCTAATTTGATCATTTCAGCAGATATCCTATCAATTCCCGCAGACTTTCCATTTTTCAAGCTTCGTATCGACCATTCAATCTCTTCCAAAGTAATATCTCCGCTTGATGCTTGCACCGCAAGATCAGTCATCGACTCCCTCGCAGTGCCCGCATCCGGGAGATATTCATACATTTCTCCAAAGTACTCATTCCACCGCTCTAAATGCAGTCTAATGTGCAGTTCAAATCCGCCTAAGTGAAGCAGGTTTATTAATTGTGACTTAATTTTTGCCAGAGTTTCAATATCGTCATGGCCTGTTATAATATCATCGATATACGTTTGTTTTTTCAGTACTTCCGCCGCAAGCGGAAAATCCGTTTCAAATCTTTGTGCTAGCTCAAGCAAACATCTTGTGGCTAAAAAAGAATAGCTTTTTTGCCCGTAGGTTACGGTTTTTAGTTGCAGACACTGAATGGGGGCGTCAATAGCGTCCCTCCAGAGAATGTTTTGCAGTGGCCTATATTGAGGATCAATTAAAATTTGTCTGAACATTTGTTTTATGTCTGCAAGTAATGTAAATTTAGGTAACCTAAATTGTATTAAAATATCAAATAAGTCACTCTGTACAATAGGACCG
Organism: Miltochrista miniata; assembly: GCA_933228765.1. Lineage (NCBI taxonomy): Eukaryota > Metazoa > Arthropoda > Insecta > Lepidoptera > Erebidae > Miltochrista > Miltochrista miniata. Next base: position 631,083 of record OW121778.1, read on the forward strand.
TTTAGTAAGACGTGATTTAATGACACTCCGTTTTTTGTTAATAATCCTCCATTAAAGACCGTGCGCATTTTTGTCGTTTTACTGCGATTATTAAATACAGGATGATGCGGTAGAAAGAACACGGCATCATTTTTTAAGTCGTACCTTGATATATCATATAACTCGGCATGGCCTGAATCGATATAATCTTTAATAAATTCCTTATATTGTTTATAAAGTTCAGCATCCTTTAATAAACGCTTTTCCAAATTTAGGAATTGCTGTAACGCACTAGAAAATGAATCCCCTAGTTCCAGTTTGGTTATTGGCAATTTTAAAGGCAACGCAACTTGAAATTTGCCATCTTGCAAAGTAACGGACTCCTTGAAACTAATTTCTGCAAGTTCCTGTTCGGTATTATTTTCAGGAAGGACCTCCGGAACCTTCTCTGCCTCCCAAAACCGTTTTAGGCTTGCTTCAAGTTGCATTGACTCCGAGTCAAAAGCGGAATGAGGATGACTGACCTTATTTGCTGCAAACAAGCATGTTTTTTGCGTTACCGCATTTACTGTGGGCACTGCCCCAGCAATTATGTGGCCAAACTGGGTGCTGACTAGGAAAGGGCCGCCCAGACTAAGCTGCCGGTCCTGGTGCTTTAGCGTCTGAAAGAAATATTGACATCCTAATAAAATAGTTATTGGTGCCTTCTTGTCAAACAGCGGATCCGCAAGTTTAGCATAGCTGGGTATATCCAAAGTGTCCCTTGGGACAATAAACTGTGGCTGGTCCTCAGTAATTTCGTCCACAATACTACATTTAACTTTAAGTTTGAAATCATTGACACAAGATCTAACAGAAAATTCTGCCATCTCTTTGGACTCACTTATTCCTTTCCCTATTCCTGTGGCAGCATTATCCTCAAAATATTTAGCGCACTCAAGTCGTTCTGCCAGGCTTGCTAAAACTAACGACACTTGACTACACCCATCCAAGAGTGCTCTGGCCCTAATGTAGGTACCATCCTTTGCCTTCACTAATGCCACTATGGAGGGTAAAAGCTCCTCTTTCTGATTTCTACATACTAGTCCTACCTTGTTAGTTGACGGCAAGCCTTGGTCCTGTTCACATGATTCAAGTACCTCATTGTCCTGATGCAACAGAGTATTATGAGGTGCCTTACAAACTGAACATTTAAAGTTAAACATGCACTTATCATCATGTTCATTGAGGCAAATCTTGCAAAACGACTTGTTCTTTTCAATAAATTGTACCCGTTCGTCAGCATTGGCCAACTTAAATTTGGGACAAATGTACAATTTATGCATCTGTGAGTTACAATACTTACATTTTATTTTCTTCTTTTTGTCTTCGACAGTTGTCACCCGACTTGTAGCAAGGGAGGCTCTCCTTGGCCTCTCTTGTTGTTGAGTGCTGGAGGTCAGCGACAATGTTTCCAATGCTGCAGCCTTTTTTTCTATAAAATTAAACATTAAATCTAACGTGGGCATGTCCGTGGACTCTTGCTCTAGATAAAAGGACCTAATCGTGTACTGATCAAGTTTTTTTTGTAATATGCAGACTAACAGGCTATCCCACTGTGTTGTTTGCTGATCTAAACCTTTTAGAGCCCCAAGATGTTGCTTGACTACACTTAATAGACTGCGCAAAGCTACAGGAGTGCATTTGGTTGTTGGGGGAAAGTCTAGAATGTTATTTATATGCTGTGTGATTACTCTTGCCTTGTTATCATACCTCTGTCTTAATAAATCAAGCGCAACTACATAATTTTCACTTGTTAGGGGTAAATGTTTAATTACATCAGGGGCTTCGCCCTGCAGGAATGAGGTTAAATAATACAGTTTGTCACACTGAGTTATACTTGTGTTTTTGTCCACGACCGAGCGGAACAAGTTTATAAAATGCTGGTACTCACTCAACTGCCCATTGAAAGTGTTAATCACTATACGAGGAAGTTTCTGGAATCCTTTAGAATGCTCATTGCTTGAGCAGCCGGGTCCACTTAGCTTGAAGTTTATTTTCGACAAAGTCTGACAATATTTGTCCTCCATGGCATCAAAATCCTCCTTGTCGTTGGGGTCCAACACCTGAATTTCAATATTCATCTCCGAATATTGGGCAAAGGCCGATATAAGTCGGTCTTCCTTTACCTTGAGTAGCTCCAAGTCTAACTCGCCGGTTATACCGCTTACGTACTTTTCTGTTTTTGTAATTACACTTTTACATTGCCCGCGGCAGGCTACCAGCCTTTTTAAATCTTCCATTTTTTGTTAAACTGCGCAGTATTACACAGAATTGTACCTCGAGTAACGCAAATTACGAAAAAAATCCACAATTCCAGCACGACAGTAATCGCGTATGAGGATTCTTTCAAAGGCTTCTTTCAATTACCCTTCCGCGTAGCTGGAATCCGACCGAAGAACATAGTACTCGGCGGAGACGGCACGCGCTCAATAGCAGCGCGTTCCGAAATTGGTCGCGTTATAGCACAACCTGCGTACACGGCGTAGAATATAACCTCACACTATTAGCAAAATTTATCACAATACAATATCACTGATTATTGTAGTAGCACTGATTCCAAATGCCTATTAGGCTTATCGAAGGACCATTTCATTGTTGAATGAAACGATGGCTTTCATAAACATGAGAAATTTACTATTTTTGCTCTTTACAAAATAACATGTATTTGTCAGTCTTTATTACAGTATTGTAAATAAATGTATTTTCTTTCTTCTTTCTTTCTTTCTTTCAGTCTACATTATCAACCGCAAGAGACCCTAGAAGGGAGTTCAGCTCCGGGGTTGCCACAATAGAAAGCAACGTTCCGTTTTATACAATTTTGTTTTATATTTTATGTGCCTTGTATTGCACAAATCCCTAACATGAATTTTGTGCAGAAACACAGGTGAGCAACAATGTCCAATAAGTAGTCTGCAGACAACTGAGATAGCTGGTTTGGGAGACTTTTTAAAATGGTAGAACCAGGGCTTCGGTGATATGTTGGGTTGTATGGAGTGGTAAAATTTGCCTTTCTCCCTGCTTGAATTCGACCAATAGACTTGCCATGTAGACTGAAGGGACTTCTGGGGAAGGCTCAGGAGATCGTATCCCTGACAGACAAAGTGTCTCAAGTCCAAGAAGGGTGCATATACAGCATCTTTAGCGAGGGAGTCAGCGCATTCGTTGCCTCTGATACCGCAGTGGCTCGGAATCCAAACCAGTTGTACAGTTTTCTGATTCTGATGGCTTAAGAGTAGGCTTTTTTTAAAGTTCAAAATAAGGGAGCTGTGGAGTTTAGATCTATAGGGGTTTTGTTCCAGAGCTTGAAGACTACTCAAGGAGTCTGTGAAGATAACTGCTTTGGAGATATTATGGGACTCTATGAATGAGCAGGCCTCGAGTATGGCTACACATTCACCAGTAAACACTGAGGATTCTTTAGGACACCTGAACTGCATTGCTATCCGAGAATTTTGGAAGAATACTGCAGCCCCAGTATAGCCCTCTCTGGAAAGCTTCGATGCATCAGTAAAAAAGTGCTGAAAATCTTTCCAATGTCTATCCACCAGCGCATTGAAAGTGGGACCTGCTGACACAGATGTCTTGTCGAGTCCAATGTTATATAGTATCTGAGGTTTGAAGCATAGCACCTCATAAGTATGAGTGAAGAGTGGGAGCCTGTCAAATTTTGCAATAGGAGATTCTAGATTTTGTAAGGACCTAAAAGATTGAAGGATTAAGGGAACTTCCTTTTTTTTCCAATATATAGAATTTCTGTTACAGAGGAGATTTAGGGATTCCAAGTTTTGCAATAGTGGGTGGGATTTTTGGCAGCACAGACGGTTGACGAAGCGGTCTGCTAAGTACTTCCGTCTCAGCGCCAAAGGGGGTTCCGTACACAACACTTGCAATGCATTTATAGGGGATGACTTCATACATCCAGAGATTATCCGGAGACATGAGGCTTGGATCTTATCTAGCCCGGCCAGTGCCCCTTTATTGCATGGGATCAGTAGGAATGACCCGTAGTCCATTACACTACGAATGAGTGCATTGTAGACCAGTCTCATAGTAAATGGATGTGCACCCCACCAAACCCCGGCAAGGGCCTTTAGAATGGGGGTGATTCGCTCGCACTTCTGAACTTGGTGGCAATGATGTTGGCGGCCAGTCAGTTTTGAATCCAAGTATACTCCAAGGAACTTCACTTTGGAGGATACAGGAATGCTATGCCCCTGGATATGTAGCTGAATACGAGGAATTGTTTTTTTACGGGAAAAAATTACCACTGAACTCTTGGGTGCGGACAGGTTCAGTCCGTGGTTTAGTAGCCACTCATTTAGCGAGTCCAGGGAGATGGAGAGTGAGTCAGCAGCATCTGTAATGGAGGGGTTCGAGACATATAACGCCAAGTCGTCCGCGTATTGTAGAATATGACAGTTGCTGTTGAGGCATGATCCAATGTCTGCTGTATACAGATTATACAGCATGGGGCTTAAGACCGAGCCTTGTGGTAAACCTGTCCAAATTTTGCGATACTCGAAATCCTCGCCCTGGACTCTCAAAACCAGAGAACGGGCCATGAGCATCTCGCATACGCACTGTATCAACCTCGCCGGTAGTCTCAACTGTTGCAATTTCTGCTTGAGAATAGGGAGGAGGACGCTGTCGTAGGCGGATGAAACGTCGAGGAAGGTTGCCACGACTGACTGGTTGTGTGAGAAGGCAATTCTGACATCAGCTATTAGTGTACCCACGCTGTCCATAGTGCTAAGGCCCTTTCTGAATCCAAACTGAGATCTTGGAAGCATCCCGCGGGATTCAACAACAAATTCTAGCCGGGTTTTTATTAGGTGTTCCAAGATCTTAGTGAGGACTGAGGATAGGGCGATTGGCCTGTAACCGTTTGGATCGTCACTGGCTTTTCCTGGTTTCAGGATCGGGATAATAATTTGTGTCTTCCATGGGTCCGGGATCCAGCCATTGACGAAGCAGTGGTTGATAATGTTCAGGAAGTAGCTCCTCGTCATGGTGCCTGCATGAGTGAGGAATGAGTATGGGATTCCGTCTATGCCTGGTGCAGAATCCTTAACGTGCCTAAGTACCATGTCCAGCTCACCCATGGAGAATGGGAGGTCGAAGGGGTCCCGTGAGGAATTAACGGGAATCTGATGGCACTCAGCCTTTGTGGGGACATAGGAAGGGGCAATTTTGTTGAAAAATAGCTCGGCTGTCTCACGGGTCATTGGAGAGCGTAAGGAAGGTGAGCAGCCCGCTCTGAATTTATTAATATTTCTCCAGACAACAGAGGGAGGAGTTCTGGGAGCAAGCCCCGAGCAGAATTTAGCCCAGCCTGCACGCTTCTTACGGCGTAACAACCTTCTAGTCTTGGCTTGTACCCGTTTATAGTTTAGTAAGTTTTGCACATTCATAGCACGGTCATATTCTTTTTCGGCCTCCTTCCTCTCTCTAATGGCAATGGTGCACTCATGGTCCCACCACGGTGGAGATGGAATTTTACCTCTGGCAGCATTTTTAATGGGGAAGTTGGTTTCCGCACAGGAGGTGATAGCCTTGGTAAAGTGCTCTAGGCATTCCTGCACATGGCAGCGATTGTTATTTTCTGAATTTTGAGATTCTAAAAGAGGTAGGGTGGGAATTTTACTATCTAATTGGGCTGTGAATGTGTCCCAATCAGGATTAGATAAATTAAATTTAAGGAGAGGAGGGGAACTTTTTTCTAAATAGGTCTTATCTGTGAAGTATACCTGGATTGGGTAGTGGTCGCTGCCATGTGTCAGGTCTGTAGTTACCCAGCAGGCAGAGGAGGCAATGTCAGTGGTGCAGAATGTAAGGTCCACACAGCTAGTATTTTGACCAGGCAGGTTTCTTCGGGTAGGGCTACCATCATTAAGGATGCACAGATTGAGATCATCCAGGATCTCAACCAAGCCTACTCCAAAGGCATCGCAGCGGTTTGAACCCCACCTGTAGTGATGGCCATTGAAGTCACCCATAACTAACATAGGTCCCTGAATGTTCTGGAAGGTATGCCTGAGGATAGAAAGGAAGTTTTGGTGTGGATGAGCGATATAAATAGAAATTATTGTAATGCCTTCCACCTTTGCAGCAACCATATTCACACCCTGGTCCGGTGAGGACAAGGATATAGGGAGTAGGGAAACTCTACTATTGATGGCTAGGGCTGTTCCTCCATAGCCATCAGATCTATCTGCCCTGAGGATATTGTAGTGTGGGATAGTAAAACTAAGGTTTGAAGTTAACCATGTCTCTGCAATGGAGCATGCAATGGGATTATATTTATTGACTAGCTGAGCCCGCAACTTCGTTTACGTCACATAAGGTGTATGAAAGAAAAGGTATTTCTTCATCAGAGTCATCAAGCAGCGTCTGAAACTGCCCTGTTTGCTTAATCATAAAAGAGCTTAATGATTAAGTCTATTTTAAAACAATTCAGTCCGCGCCGAAGGCGCGAAGCTCTTTTATGATTAAGCCAACACGCCAGTTTAGGTTCACTCACATTCAAAGAAACCCCTACAGTTAAAATTTTCAAAATATCTGATTCTTAAAAGTGTTATAACAACTCTTTTATTTCTACACCGATTTACATAAAACAAACGCTAAATGTTAACTGGAGCAAACCTCAACACAATAAAAAAAACCGCATTGCAATCGGTTGAGCGGTTACTGAGATTAGCGTGCACAACCGTACAGACAAACAGATATACAGACATACAGACATACAGACATACAGACAAACAGACAAAAATTCTAAAAATCATTGTTTTGGGTTCTATTGCGTTCATAAAGCCCCCCCATAATATTTTTTCTTATTTATCTTCCATGTACAGACAGCGACCTGTTACGATTTTATTATATGTATTGATGATGATTGATTGATGATTGATAAGATATATGAGGTCGTGTTTTTTATGATACACGCTCCTCACATTCCATTGTAGATAGCTTAGGCGTGGAGCCATTTTTAATTAAGTTTAAAAGAGTGCTAAGTGTATTGGCAACGTTGGACGGTGGGTTGTTCGAAGAAATGAAGGGGGTTATAATTTGGATCAAGAATTCTAAAATGGGGATAATGGTCTCAGAGAGTTGTGGCTGAGGATTATTAATGGCACAGCCATTGGGTTGTGAAGATTGGGGGGAAGAAATGATATTTAGACGAGCAGTTTTGTCATAAGATGGAGGGAGAGGGACATATGTTCTCGGTTTTAGAAAAACAGTTTTGCGGTAAGACTGAGTGGTGGTATTTTTCACAGCGTTAGCATAGGAGCTTGTAGAGACTGGAGGTATCGCCTTACTAGCTTCTGCGTATGAGACTATTTTCTCAGCCATTGTCGTCTTAATAGCTCTCTGTCTGGTATACTCCGGGCACACTTTGCTATTAGCAAAATGGGTGCCAGAGCACAACACACAAAAGGCTTCCTCTTCAGTAATGAAGCAACCGAGGGCAGTATGGTCATGTCCACACTTGAAGCATCTGGGATTTGATCTGCATAATGATTCAACATGGCCATACCTGCAACACTTACGGCACTGTATGGTTGGGAATATATATTGTTGAACTGGTAAGGAGGTATAACAACAGTATATCCTCTGAGGAAGAGTTTGTCCATCAAAAGTGACCACACAGGTTTCTGTGGGCCTCCATTCTGTGGTACCATCTCGGGTCACCTTACGGTTGATTCGTCTTATTTTTAGTACTTGTCCACAGCCCTGTGGAACAGACATGTATGACTTTGCCTCATCTTCAGACATGTCTGTAGGGACACCTTGAACAACACCCATGCGGGTGGTCTGGTAGGAAGGAATACGGGCATCAAGTTTGTTGGGTATCAACATGGAATGGTTGAGGAAGGTGTTGGCGTCTTGGAAGGAGGCGAACTCTACCGAGACTCGGTTCCGACCAACTTTTTTAACGCCATCTTTAACAATGTTGTTGACATTGAACTTGGACAGTAATAAACCAAAGCTAACAGGGTGGATAGAGGCACCGGAGTTTGCTTGGGATTCGATATGCGACACGTGGACTATAAAGGAGCCCTGGTCCCCGGATGTATATTGGGAACGACCTACTTGGTTCCTCTGCTGCTTGGGAGGACGATTAGAGAGAGTTTCGTCATCAACTCGGCGTTTCCGAGAGGATTCCGAAACACTGCAAGTTATATCTGCAAATTGGGAAAGTTGATTTGTAGGAGGTATAGTCATAGAGGGGAATAAGGGGGGCGAGGAAAAGGTGGGAGTCTCAGGGGTTGTTGGATGGGGAGGGTCGGGAGGCTTTTCTTTATCCATAGTCAATTAAACACATAAAAAACAACACAAAACAGAACAATACCTTAACCAGAACAACATACAAGCTTTTGGATGTTAGAAACAAGTCAAGATTTGTCACAATTCACACAGAAACACTTAATTTTCCAAAAACGATCAAGACACACGAGGTTACCAAACACACGCCGACTTGACAGTCCCATTTTTCATAAGATACTGCCATTATTTTGAAGTTCCACGTTGACAGTGACAAATGTCAACGTCATACGTCAAAAAAGTGTACAAGGACTTGCATATATGTCGGGTTTTCGGAATGAAACGCCATTCTAACCGTTGTGCCACGTTGTTTCCGCTCGAGCGAAATCTAGGTGCGGCACGGCGAGCGGAAAGATAAAATGTACTGAGTTGTATGAAGCATGCCACGACCCGCCGCTCCAGCGAATCCGCGGCATAGACAGCGGTGTGAGGGGACGAACTCAGGAACGAAAAAATATTGATTTCTTAATTTTTATGGTAATATTGACTGGCTTTGGTTACTCACATAATATGCCATATCTCGACCTATGCAAAGAATAAAGTTATATGTGCAAAATCACGACTTTCCAGGAGAGCGATTTGAAGTTTGTCGTGGACAAAATTCAGTTTAACTTTTTTATCTATTAACCTAGAGTACTGAATCTTTTAAGATATACATGGGACTACATATGGTAATATTTTCTGTATAAATAGATAATTTTAAACTAATATTTCTGAACTTAGCAGTATTTAAGCGTACATGTGACGTTTTACTGTGGAGGTCTCAAGGTTATACATGCATTTATTACTTTATTTTAGGGAAAAGTGCAAGTGTCATGTGTAAATATAACTTTATTTTTTTTAAATTTAGTTTTTTCTGCAGTTACATGTGTAGTAAAGGTTTGCAACTCATTAATAAAACTATCTATTTATGGTCGATTAATTATTTAATATCACCCCTTGAGTCTAATTATTATTTATAACACAGTATATAACAGTATATAACACAGTACCATAGTTGTTATAATTATTGTCTAAAAAAGTCAACATTGGTACCTACTTAACAGTGGTATCTTTAGCATAGATAAATAATATATCATTATTAAACAGGAGTCTGTACCTGGGGATCGTGTGAAGTATAGCCCTATACGGGGCCTCCTATGGGCGGAGACCCTGACGGCCATCAATGTGACTAGATTGCTGAGCACGCAGAGGGCGATGGTCGTCAGGGTAATAAGGGGATACTGCACGATCTCAGTTGAGGCGGCATGTCTCCTAGCCGGGACCCCTCTGTGGGACCTGGAAGCGAGAGCCCTTGCGTCTCTATTTAAATGGCGCAAGGAGGCGCTGGAGCGGGGTCAAAAGCCTGCGTCTCGAGAAATTGAGGCCAAGCGGTTCCAGCTCCACCAGGAAACCGTGGAGATATGGAGGTACGACTTGAGCAACCAAAGGGGGGATTCGCCACAATCGCGGCCGTCAGACCGGTCATGGACGAGTGGCTGGAGGGGAGACACGGTGCTCTCTCCTACCGGTTGTCACAGATAATTACTGGACACGGTAGCTTCGGTAAGTATCTGTGGCGAAGACACCGGGAAACCACGGCCGAGTGTCAGCAATGCGAGGACCGCAGCAATGACACAGCGCTCCACACGCTGGTGGAGTGCACGGCGCGGGCGTGGGCGCAACAGCGCCAGGTCTAATTCCGTCCTCCAACAGGGACAAACACCTAAAGCATGAAGCGGGAGTACGGTGACTCTGTTTTTCAAGAAAGGTAATAAGACTAAAGACCCATCTCACTCCTGAGCCATGTTTACAAGTCGTTCGCGAGAGTAGTCACAAACCGCCTCGCCGAAAAGCTCAACGATTTTCAGCCAAAGGAGCAAGCCGGGTTTCCGGGTTTACCGTTGACCACATACATACTGTTCGGCAGATTGTTCAGAAGACAAATGAGTACAATCAGCCGCTGTGTATGGCTTTTGTGGACTACGAGAAGGCTGTCGACTTAGTCGAAACCTGGGCAGTCCCTGAACTCTGCAGCGATGTCCTGTCGACTGGCGATATATATTGAGGTACTTAGATGTGTGTACGACACCGCAACAATGACCATCCAGCTGAAAACTTTAATACCAACTCCATAGAACTGCGTCGAGGTGTGAGGACAAGGTGATGTTATATCGCCTAAGCTCTTCACCAACGCGATTGAGGACATATTCAAGACGCTGCCGCTGGATTGGGATGGGTTGCGTGTCAACATCAACGGCGGGCGCATCTCGCAACTTCGGTTTGCTGACGACATCGTTATAGTAGTGGATACGCTGGAACAATTAGGCGGAATTCTGCACAAGCATTCAGTAAACTGCGACGGGGGTGCTGTGCCGCCGGACGTTCCGTGGTGTGGAACTTCCATGCCGGAAGTTAAATTTACGCAGCGGGACGTCCGACGGGAGCTTCGTTCTCTGGACGTTCATAAGTCGAGTGGGCCAGACGGTATACCCGCGGTAGTACTTAAGCAGTGTGGTCCAGAGTTGTGTCCGGTACTTACACGTCTTTTCTCGCTTTCTTATTCCATGCGACAAGTCCCGGCGTCGTGGAAGATTGCGTATGTGCATCCTGTGCCCAAGAAGGGTGATAGGACCGACCCGGCCAATTACAGGCCTATAGCCGTCACCTCACTATTGTCTAAGGTGATGGAGCGTGTAATTAATACACAGCTCCTGAGGTACCTTGAGGATAACGACCTGCTCAGTGACCGGCAGTACGGTTTCCGTCACGGTCGCTCCACGGGCGATCTTCTCGTGTGCCTCACACACCGATGGGCGACGGCTATCGAGAGTAAGGGCGAGGCTCTAGCAGTGAGCCTCGACATTTCTAAAGCCTTTGAACGGGTCTGGCACCGTGGTCTTCTTAAAAAATTGCCCTCCTACGGACTGACCGAGAGATTATGCGGATGGGTGTCCAGCTTTTTGGCCGATAGAAGCATCAGGGCTGTTGTCGACGGCAGCTGTTCTGACTGCATGGCCATAAACGCTGGAGTACCGCAAGGCTCAGTGTTGTCCCCTACCCTGTTTCTGCTGCATATCAATGACATGTTATCTATTGACGGCATTCATTGTTATGCAGACGACAGTACAGGGGACACTTGTTACACAGGCCGTCCCGGTATCTCATTGGAGCTGTTCATGAGCTCAGAAAATATTGAAATTGTTTGTCTTACAGAACATATGCGTAAGGAGTATGAGCTCATGTTCAGCTTCAGTAGTCACCGGGTTGGTAGTGCGTTCTGCAGGGTCAAAACAACATGGGGGGGTTCGTTGATTTTATTAAATAAGAAGTTAAAGTATAAGGAACGGAAAGATGTTGTGTCCCTCTCTGTAGAGTGTACAGTTGAAATATCGTGCGTAGAATTGGAGCAATTCATAGTAGTATGCGTATATAAACCTGGAGTCTCACCCTTTTGTGAGTTTGAGGAAGTAATGGATAAAGTGCTTTTTAAACTTGGAAAAACTAATAAACACCTAATAGTGTGCGGTGATTTTAATGTTAATATACTTATAAATACACGTCAGACCAATGATATCTTAAATTTATTTAAATCACACAATCTCACTAACTTATTTTTAGAGCCTACTAGATATTGTGATACAACAGCTACTTGTCTGGACAATATATACAGTGATATGTAGCCAGAAAGTAAGAGTATTATAAATAAGATAAAATCAGATCATACTGGGCAAATAGCATCTTTCAAGATCACAAGAGAAAAAGTTAAAAGACGTAAAATATTATGTAGACCAGTAACTAGTGACCGCTTGGAACGTATGCGAGTTGGACTTTGCAATAAACTTCCATTTTTAGACACTGGCTTAGATTCAAATGTAATGTATAAGTTATTTGTTGATTCCTTTTACAATGAGTTCAACTCCATTTTCAAGTCTAAGGAAGTCACAATCGGAGACAGGCCAGCCTTCAGTGAATGGGCCACTGAGGATATACATAAAAGTAGACAAAAACTGTATGAACTATACTCAGAAATACAGCTTAATAGAACAGATGAATTTCTAAATTATGTTAAAACTTATTCAAAAAAGTTTAAAGCAGACTGCTTAGCGGCCAAAAGAAAGTATATAAGTAATAAAATTATCAATAGTGTATACAAAGTTAAATCTACTTGGAAAATAATTAACGCAGAAAGAGGCCAAGCAAAATCAAATGATAATAATTTTAAACTTAAAGTAAATGGTAACATCATTACAACAGATGCCGAAGTCGCTAATGAATTTGAACATTTTTTCTCTCGAATACCAGTAGATTTGACCAGAGCCCTAGGTTCTTCTACCCCAATAGCAGAATCCTTGTTAAAAGCAAATGTTCCTTGCTGTAATGAAATATTCAAATTCAGTAAAATTAGTATACACACTATCATGAAAACTTTTAAATCTTTAAATATTAAGAAAACGGCTGACCTCTGGGGAATGGTTGCCCCTGAATTATCAATAATATTTAATAATTGTGTTGATTGTGGTGTGTTTCCTGACTTAATGAAGTTTAGTAAAATAACTCCTCTGTTTAAATCGGGTAGCACCTCGGATCCGTCCAATTTTCGTCCTATTTCTGTACTACCCACGTTTAGTAAAATCTTTGAAAAGGTAATACTTAATCAAATGCAAAATCATTTTAATACAAATAAACTATTCCATACTAAACAATTCGGTTTCACGCGCGGTCGGTCTACCACGGATGCTGGAATCAAATTATTAGAGTGTATATATGAGGCCTGGGAGGAGTCGTATGATGCTTATGGTGTATTCTGCGACTTATCTAAGGCCTTTGATTGCGTCCAGCATCAGACTTTAATTCAAAAACTTGATCATTATGGGATCCAGGGGACGGCCTTGGATTTAATTAGTTCTTACCTAAGAGATAGAGTACAGAGAGTAGTTATAAATGGTAAACAGTCACATGGGTCTGCTGTAATAATGGGGGTGCCTCAGGGTTCAATTCTGGGACCTTTTCTATTTTCAGTGTACATAAATGATCTCCCTCACCTTATAAGAGACGATCACGAGGTAGTTTTGTTTGCTGATGACACATCTTTAATATTTAAAGTTGAACGTGGACAACGCAATCTTGACGAAGTAAACAATGCCCTCTCTAGGGTAGTCCACTGGTTTAACGCAAATAATTTATTGTTAAATGAAACTAAAACAAAATGTATTAGATTCACCTTACCAAATGTTAGGCTCGTTAACACCAGTATTAGGATTAGGGATGATCAAGTAGAATTGGTCGATGAAACTGTCTTTCTGGGCATAAAGTTAGACTCCAACTTGCAGTGGGGGCCTCATATCGAGAAAGTCTCGGGCAGACTGAGCTCTGCAGCCTATGCCGTTAAAAAGATCCGACAACTGACAGAGATTAGAACAGCCCGTCTTGTCTACTTTAGCTATTTCCACAGTGTCATGACCTATGGCATACTATTATGGGGTAACGCTGCCGACATCGAATGAATCTTTGTGTTGCAGAAAAGGGCTGTCCGGGCTATCTATGGTATGGGGTTTCGGGAGTCATTAAGAGAAAAGTTTAAGGATATCAACATCCTTACTGTGTATTCACAGTACATATATGAAAACTTATTATATACTCATAAAAATAACAGTAAATTTATTAAAAATAGTGATATCCATAACCTAAACTTAAGAAATAAGAATAAATTGGCTGTACCTAGATTTAGGCTTAATAAAATAAGCAATTCTTTTGCGGGCAATTGTATTCGAATGTACAATACATTGCCGACAGCCGTAACAGGTTTGTCAGTTAATAAATTTAAAAAACTAATAAAACTTAAATTGTGCCAGAAAGCTTATTATAGCATTAAAGACTTTCTAGAAGACAAGGCTGCCTGGCAGTGACACGAATTGCTCCTTTCTACATTTAAAAAAAAAACTGTATTAGATACTAAGATGAATTAAGAGGGACCGGACTGAGTTTCTTGGGGTGTTCTTCTCAGTCTGTAGCATTTCCGAACCCCCGGTAGAGTCACAAAAATTTTGACAAACCTAAATAATTTTTTTAAAAATTTCAAAGGGAATAAATTTTATTTTATTTTATTTTTTATTTTTATCTCTCGGGACGCAGTGGAAGAAAGTCGTGAACAGCTTGTGTCTGAAATCGAGGCTACTCTTACTAGAGTGTCCGATTGGGGTAGACAAAACCTTGTCCAGTTCAATCCCTCCAAGACACAGGCGTGTTTCTTCACCGCTAAGAAAGCCCCAATTACTGTAGCGCCACGATTCCAGGGCACATCTCTTTCCATCTCTAAAAGTATAGGGATCCTTGGTGTTGACATCTCCAGTGACGTTCAGTTCCGCAGTCATTTGGAGGACAAGGCCAGGCTGGCGTCCAAGAAGCTCGGTGTGCTCAACAGGGCGCGGCGGTACTTTACTGCGGCGCAAACACTGCTTCTCTATAAGTCGCAAGTGCGGCCACACATGGAGTACTGCTGTCACCTCTGGGCGGGGGCACCTGAATATCAGCTTCGCCCATTTGACTCGGTGCAGAGGCGAGCTGTGAGAGTTGTCAACGATCCTATACTGACAGGTGGTGTGGAACCTCTTCGCGACAGGAGAGACTATGCCTCCTTATGCGTGTTCTACCGCCTGTACAATGGTATGTGCTCCGAGGAATTGTTTGACATGATGCCCACGGCTACCTTCTATCATCGCACCGCTCGCCATAGACAGGGATTTCATTCTCACACCCTACGTCCGGAGCGTTTGAGCACGGTTAGATCCGGTAGGGGTTTTCTTCCGCGCACGCTTAGGTTGTGGAATGATCTTCCTGCCTCGGTTTTTCCAAACGCCTAAAGTATGGGGTTCTTCAAAAGGGGTCTAAGAAGGTTTTTACAGGGTCGGCAGCGCGAGTGTGGCGCCTCTGGTGTTGCAAACGTTCATAGGCTGCGGTGACCACCGGTCCTTCTGGTGGGCCGTGTGCTTGTCTGCCACCTTAGTGGTATAAAACAAAAAAAAAAAAAAATATCTGATAATGTAAAGTCCCTAACACTCTGTTTACTGTACCAAACTTCCACTTTTCTTGGCCGGAGTAATTACGAGCGATTACGCGGTCACCGACAAGCAAACTTCGCTCTTTCTTCTGTACATCATTGTTAGACTGAGGACACAACATTGTTAATTTATTTTTTACCTTAAAATTAAATAGCAACTCATTCGGCGCTTTTCCTGTAGTCGAATGTGGTGTAATTCTATATTGAAACAATATTTTATTAAGACAATCTTGCATATTATTTTTATTTGCTTTAAGGCACCTCAATTTGTTTTTTAAAATTTGGACATAACGTTCTGCCTGTCCATTGGTAGCTGGATTATAAGGTGCTGAGCGTTTATGTCTTATATTATGATCTTTTAAATATCCTTGGAACTTAGGGTTGATAAATTGTGACCCGTTGTCGCTGACCAAAACATCTGGGTAGCCAAAAGTGGTAAAGATTCTCTCTAGAATGTTAAGTGTGGTGTCTGTGTCTATCCTATTCATAACATGTATTTCAGGCCATTTGGAATAAGCATCTACTAAAATAAAAAAATATACTCCTAAAAACATACCAGCATAATCAATGTGAACCCTTTCAAAAGGTTTAGATGGCAATTCCCAGTTGTGCTTGGGAGCAACTGCTGTCGGGTTTTTCTTATTTAAAAGGCACTCCACACAGTTATCTACCTGGTTCCGGATGTCACGATCTAACCCAGGCCACCAACAGTAACTGCGTGCCAGGGCTAGCATTTTATTCACTCCAAAATGGGCAGAGTGGAGATCATTTAACACGGTTTCCCTAAACTTCTCCGGTACTATTACTCGGGAGCCTCTCAATATACAATCATTGAGCAAACTGAATTCACATTGTTCAATTCCAAACCTATCAGAATGAGCAACCTTTTTACCAGACCTCAAGGCCACCAGTAATGCTTTTAAGGTGGGGTCCTGTAACGTCGCTTCAGCAATATCCTGTTCAGTTATTGGTAGAGCACTAATTAGTTTTAGTTGAAAAATGTCAGCCTCCTCTAGCCTAATAGTCTCTTCATTGGAAACTGGCATTCGAGAGAAAGCATTTGCGTTAGCTTTTGATGTTTTATATTTTATGTCATAATTAAAACCTTGCAAAAATACTGCATAATGTTGCATGCGGGCCGCTGATAAATGAGGTAACGCTTTGGAAGGTGAAAGAATCTGTACCAATGGTTTGTGGTCAGTCATTAGAATGAATTTACGGCCATACAAAAATTGAAAAAAACGTTTGACACCGAAAATAATTGCATAAGCCTCTTTATCTATCTGTGCCCATTTACGTTGAGTAATATTCAAAGTTTGGGAGGCAAACATCACTGGTCGCTCGGTGCCATCAGGCATGATGTGAGAAAGCACAGCGCCCATCCCTGTGGGTGATGCATCAGTAGCCAGGACTAAAGGTAAGTCAGGGGAGTAATGAGCCAGCACAGTGTCAGACAGCATTTGTTGTTTTACAGCGTGTAATGCTTGCTCACACTTCTCTGTCCATAATAATAATAATAATAATAAAGCCTCTTTATTTCCACATCAAAAATGTTTACAAAATTTACAGTATATAGTAGAATGTTTGGTAAGTATGTTAGTAAATTACTTAAATCTAGTGTTAGTGTGGTTATGGGATGTGGATCCCGGCTCGGGTAAAGGCCTCCTCTTTCTTCCTCCATGCTTCTCTTTCTTTCCCTAGGGTCATCCAGTCGTGCCCTGTTATTGCAACAATATCATCAGCCCACCGTTTAGCAGGTCTTCCTACATGTCTTTTTCCCATTGGTCCTTTCCAATGGGTCGTTTTTATTGTCCACCTATGTCTGTGAGCCTCGAAATATGGCCAGTCCATTGCCATTTCAGTTTTAGGGATAGCGTTAAAGCATCTGAAAGAAAGAAAGAAAGAAAAAGATTTCACATAGGCATTTACAGATGCTCTTGTAAAACGTCCAGAATATAAATCAAAATCTACCACCAGTTCACAACGCGACCCACCTGAGAAGAACTGGCAAGAAACTCAGCGGGTTATTCTTTTTAGAGCTCTATTTAAAAAATGAATCTAAAAACTATGCATTTGACAATTTTTTGAGAATGCAGTAGAGCAGGTCATTTCCAGGCTTCTCCATCCAACAAATAATCACCAATTGTATAGTAGCCCCTGCAGTACAATTTACTTTTTACAACCTTTTTAAATTTATTAAGGGACATACTTTTAATTTCGTCTGGTAGCCTGTTGTAAAAGCGTATACAGTTACCCATGAAAGAATTGCTGATTTTGGGCAATCTGCTATGATAAACAGCAAGGTTACTTTTATTTCTAGTGTTGACATTGTGTCTATCACTTAACTTAGCGAAACTATGTAAATTTCTTTGTACGTACATAAGATTCTCAAAAATGTATTGTGATGCTGCTGTAAGAATTTTAACCTCTTTGAATTTCTTGCGCAGAGAGACCCTTGGACCTAATCTATATATAGCTCTTACGGCCCGCTTTTGTAAAATAAAATTTTTATCTATATCTGCAGCATTGCCCCACAGTAGAATACCGTAAGACATTATGCTATGAAAGTAACTGATATAGACTATTCTAGCCGTATCTACATCCGTCAAGTGCCTTATCTTTTGTACAGCAAATGCTGCTGAACTTAATCTATTTGCTAGTTTAACAATATGTGGACCCCATTGTAAACCAGCATCGACCGTTAACCCTAGGAACGTCGTTGATTCCACAAGTTCCAACACCCGACCATTAAGTTGAACATTGGTTTCTGACTGTGTTACATTAGGCAAGGTAAATTTTATGCATTTAGTTTTATTATCATTCAGTCTAAGATTGTTAGTGTTAAACCAATGAACCACTTTCAAGATTGCGTTGTTGACATCGTCATAGTTATCTATTTGTCTTTTAACTTTGAAAATCAAAGAAGTATCATCTGCAAACAAAACAATCCTGTTGTTGTCCCCCACGTAATAGGGTAGGTCATTAAAATATATAAGGAATAAAAATGGTCCGAGTATTGAACCCTGTGGGACGCCCATAGTAACTACAGAGCCCTCTGGGCGTGTACCATTAACATCAACCCTCTGAATTCTATTGTTCAAATATGAAGTCAGAAGGCCGAGAGCCTTGCTTCTTATGCCATAATGGTGTAATTTCCTGATTAATGTTTCATGTTGGACGCAATCAAATGCCTTAGACAAATCGCAAAACACACCAATTGCATCTTGTTTATTCTCCCAGGCCTCGTAAATACATTTCAATAACTCTACACCAGCATCGGTAGTCGAGCGTCCTTTAGTGAAGCCAAATTGTTTCTCATGAAACAATTTGTGACTATTAAAATAGATCAGCATCTGCTCTAGTATTAGTTTTTCAAATATCTTGCTCAAGGTCGGCAACACCGAGATAGGCCTGAAATTACCCGGATCTGAAGTACTGCCAGCCTTGAACAGTGGTATAACATTACTGTGTTTCATCAAATCAGGAAATACACCACTTGAGACGCAATTGTTAAACACAGTGGGGGGCAATGACATCTATAATACTTGATACGGATTTTACTGATAGCCCACTAAGGTCAGCGGTATTTTTAACATTAATAGATTTAAATGCTTTTAAGATGTCGTTGCAGTTGACAACTGTAAATTCGAACGCGCCCTCACAGGCAGCTACAGATTCTGCTAATAAAAGCTCGGCGGAGGTGGAAGACGACCGGAGAGTGTTAGTAATCTCTATAGGTACATTTCTGAAAAAATTTTCGAACTCGGTCGCCACTTCCATATCCCTCGAAACGTGGCGATTGTCTATCTTTAAATGAAACTTTCTTTCATTCGCTGTACACCTACCACATTCCGCATTTATAATGTTCCAAGTAGTTTTAATGACATTCGCAGAATCTAAAATTTTATTTCTAATGAAATTAGACTTGGCCAAGGTACAGGCTTGCTTAACCCTTCAACACACTAAAAAAATATATCGAAAATCGGTAATCGCTCGGACCTAGCTCCACCACCCTGAAAATGAAAAAAGATTTCCCATTTCCCAAAAAAAAAAAAATATCTCACTTACTAGACCAAATTTTTCGATTCTGCAAACAGCAACCGGATTATTGATAAATTGTTTATTTTACTGTGTATAATAATAAACAATAATGAAAACACATTATTTATAATAAAAAAACAAAACACACACGCACACTCGCACTTGGTACACACGCACTCAACAAAAAAAACATTGATTACTCTACCACCACACCATATTTTACGATCCTGTAAACACCAACCGGATTATTGATATATTGTTTATTTTACTGTGTATAATAATAAATAATAATTCAAACACATTATTTGTAATAAAAACACGAAACACACACGTACTACACAAACGCACGCCATCCATGCGCAATCCACTCTCAAACTCAAACTCAAACTCAAACTCAAAAAAACATTTATTTCGCATAATCCTAATACATAGGCACTTGCGACACGTCAATGAATACAATGCAAATAGTACCACCAGTTCGGAACGCGGCCCGCTTGAGAAGAACTGGCAAGAAACTCGACGGGCTTTTCTTTTTGTGCTCTATTTACAAAATTTAAACTAAAAATCACAAACTATTGCTTGAGAATGCAGTAGAGCAAGCAGATCATTTCCAGGCTTCCTTGTCAAGCAAATAATCGTCAATTGAATAGTAGCCCCTGCGGTACAATTTACTTTTTATACACTTTTTAAACTTATTTAAGGGCATACTTTTTATTTCATTTGGAAGCCTGTTGTAAAAACGTATACAGTTACCCAGGAAGGAATTACTGACTTTTTTCAGTCTACACTGATGACAAGCAAGGTTATCTTTATGTCGGGTATTTACACTGTGTATATCGCTTAACTTAACGAAACTAGATAGATTCTTTTGCACATACATAAGATTTTCAAAAATATATTGTGATGCTACAGTCAGAATATTTACCTCTTTGAATTTTACGCGCAGAGAGACCCTTGGACCTAATCTATATATGGCTCTTATGGCTCGTTTTTGTAAAACAAAAATTGAATTTATATCTGCGGCATTACCCCACAGTAGAATACCGTAAGACATAACACTGTGGAAGTAACTGAAATAAACTATTCTAGCTGTATCTACATCAGTCAAATGCCTAATCTTTTGTACCGCAAATGCTGCTGAACTTAACCTGCCAGCTAGCTTTTCAATATGTGGACCCCATTGCAATCCAGCATCGACCGTCAACCCTAGGAACGCCGTAGATTTCACAAGTTCCAACTCTCGGCCATTAAGTTGAACATTGGTTTCTGCCTGTGTTACATTGGGCAAGGTAAATTTAATACATTTGGTTTTGTTATCGTTCAGGCTAAGATTATTAGTATTAAACCAATGTTCTACTTTCAGGATTGCATTGTTGACATCGTCGTAGTTATTTATTTATTTATTTATTTAAGCTTCATGCACAAAGTACACAGGCGGACTTAATGCCATTGGCATTCTCTACCAGTCAACCATAGGTGATGCAGAGATAAACAAAGTAGGTGCATTATCCTGTACAAGAGAAATTGCATAAAATAACACTGAATATACATATATATAATGATATAAAGAAATACATATAGAATTAAGATACTTACATGACTAAATAATAATACATACACTAAATAATAGTAAAGAATATACCTAATATAATAATAAATATAATATCTACAATATCCAGTCGAGCGTCCGAACTGTCAAACGTCACTGGCCTCCGACGCTCAACACCTTCGCGAGCGTTGGCGGGAACGGCGGTTGCGCGCCGAGCTTCACAAAATTAATTCTTATTTCTTTTATAGGAGTCGCACTACAGAAATACTTACTGTTTCATCATGCTGGATAACTGACGAAAATAACTAAACTAAATCCGAGGATATCCGATGTGTAATGGATTAATGAAATGTCGCTGAAAATTACGATGGTTAAAATGAAGTAGTATTCTTATGTTTTACCATGTAATTCAAAATAAAACCAGTTTTAAGTCTTATATTTTTTTATTTACCAAATATACACACAAACACGTTACCCAAAAATAAAAAAAAAGAATTTGTAGATACAAAATCTCCGAAAATAAATTTATCAATATTTAGCGTATTTTCATTGCCAAAAATTGTCATCTTCACATGCTATTATAATTAATTTTACCTCGATTTGGGACGGAAATATTTATAACAGCTGTTAAACAACACCTTTTAAATGCAAAACAAGAATAATTGAAGCAAAATAAACAAAAATATTAATAAAATAAAAGTATTAAAGTTATACATTTTTTGCGTATTTACATTGGCCAATAAAAAAAACAATTAATAAATATACACTGAAATAAATAAGTATATATTATACAATAATATATCATTCAATATATTAAATAAAACCATAAATAAAAGCAGAATAAACTAAAATATTTAATACTTACCCCGTAACTAATTGGAACGCTAATGGCGGCTCAACAGAAAATTTATTTATCACAATCAACTCGAAGTTTCTGATGTTTTTTCTTTTAATGTTACTCTGCAGGCTATGTTAATCATTATTATAAACTCATCCTGCATTATTTCCGGCCTGGATGAAAGAGGATAATACCGGATATAAACGGATATAAACTGGCTTACATGATGACCGTGGGCGTGGGAAGCGATGACATTTACGTCATCATAGTGTACGTGGACGCCATAGTGGTTAGGTGGAAAGATCGAAGTTTAAAAACATATTAAATTAATTATAAATAAAAATGCTATGTTTCTGCCAAATCGTCCTGCAATATTCTGCGAACCCTGTTCTTAAACGTAAAACGACTAGTGACCCTCCTGACTTGGAGTGGCAGTGCATTCCAGAGTAATATAGACTGAACATTAAAAGAAGAGTGAACGAAATCGGAGCTATGAGAAGGACAGCGTAAGAGCAAGTTATTTTGAGATCGAAGGTTTCTGTTGTGGTTACTGTATAGGTACTCAAATTGAGAAGCGAGATAGGAAGGTGAATAGGGGGATGAAAGAATGGAAAAGAGTGTGGTAAGTGCACGCAGATCACGTCGCTGGCGAATGGGTAACCATCTCAGTTGAGTCCGATATTCAGACACATGGTCAAACCTACGGAGGCTAAATACAAACCGAATGCAGTTATTTAAGAGACGGTCATACTTATTCAGATGTTCTGCATTCAGATCTAGGTAGCAAACATCACCGTAATCAAAAATAGGAAACAGTAGGGTCTCCACGAGCATTTTTTTCGTATCCTTAGGGAGAAGGTTTCTAAGTCGGTATAAGGCCTTTAAAGAGCCGGTTATTCTCTGCCCAACATGAACCACTTGGTCCCTCCAACTTAATGTCGAATCCACTATTAAATCCAGATTCTTAACAGTGGAACAGAAAGGTATCATGGTTCCATTAAAAGTCAAAGGGGGAAGGATCGCCTTATCCACCCGTCCCATCAAGCGTTGGCTACCCACTATAATCGCTTGACACTTATTAGGATTCACGGATAAACCAAATCCACTAGACCATTTGTGAATACCAATCAAATCAGCATTTACCCTATCCACTGCATCAGCCAAATCCTCCACCCGCGCCTGAGCGTACAGCTGCAGATCGTCGGCATACAAGTGATACGCACATAAGAGATTTTGTGTAACAAGATTAATAAATATAGAGAAGAGTAATGGAGATAAAATACCGCCCTGAGGGACACCAGCATCCATATCGCGCCAACTCGATAACATCTCATCGACACGAACGGCCTGCTGACGCCCCTGAAGATAACTAGAGAACCATTCCAGCGCGACCGGTGAGATCCCGAAGTGAGATAGGATAGCCAGAAGAATGTCGTGACTGACAGTATTAAAAGCATTGGAGAAATCTATTAATGCTAAAACAGTAAGTTTAGTTTCATCCATGCCGGCTCTAATGTCTCCAGTGACTTTAAGGAGTGCTGATGTAGTTATCTAGTTGTCTTTTAATTTTAAAAATTAAGGAAGTGTCATCTGCAAACAAAACAATCCCGTTGGTGTCCCCTACGTAATAGGGTAGGTCATTTATATAAATTAAAAATAAAAATGGTCCGAGTATCGAACCCTGCGGAACGCCCATAGTAACCACCGATCCCTCTGAACGTGTACCACCAACATCGACCCTCTGAATTCTATTGCTTAAATATGAAGTCAGAAGATCGAGAGCCTTGTTCCTTATCCCATAGTGATGCAGTTTCCTGATCAATGTTTCATGTTGAACACAATCAAAAGCCTTTGACAAATCGCAGAACACACCAAGCGCATCATGTTTATCTTCCCAGGCCTCATAAATACTCTTCATCAAATCTACACCAGCATCGGTAGTCGACCGTCCTTTAGTGAAGCCAAACTGTTTAACATGAAATAATTTGTGATTGTTAAAATAGGTCAGCATCTGCTCAAGTATTAATTTTTCAAATATCTTGCTCAAAGTCGGCAATACCGAGACAGGTCTGAAATTACCTGGATCAGAAGCACTGCCAGCCTTGAACAAGGGTATAACTTTACTATGTTTCATTAAATCAGGAAATACACCCCCTGAAACGCAATCGTTAAACACAGCTGCCAAGTGGGGGGCAATGACATCAATGACACTAGACACAGATTTTACTGATAGCCCCCATAGGTCTGCAGTTTTTTTAACATTAATAGCCTTAAAAGCTTTCAAAATGCCATTACAGTTGACAGCCGTGAATTCGAACGCGTCTTGACAGCTATCTACACATTCTGATAATAATTGCTCAGCGGAAGTGGAAGACGACCGAAGAGTATTCGTTATACCAATAGGTATATTACTGAAAAAATTTTCGAACTCAGTCGCTACTTCCAGATCCCCTGTAACGTGGCGACCGTTTATCTTTAAATGAAAGCTTCGTTCACTTGTTTTAGACCTACCGCATTCAGAATTTATAATGTTCCAGGTAGTTTTAATTACATTTGACGAAGCTGTAATTTTATTTCTAATGAAATTTGACTTTGCCAAGGAACAGACCTGTCTAAATGTCTTTAAATATTTTTTAACATATTCCTGAAAGTCAGGGTTGAAATTAAATGATTTTTCCGAATAAAGTTCATAAAGTCTCTTACTACTTTTATAAATACCGGGTGTTGCCCAGTCACTGAAAACAAAACTGCTTCCGAATGATACTGTTTTTGGTGTAAAGATTTTCCCAAACACATCATGGATTAAGTTGAATAAATCAGCATAAGATTTATCCACAGTAGTGTAATCGGGCAATTCTGTTATCTTATTTACTATATTTTCTCGGAAAATTTCTAAGCGTTTTGAGTTGACTGGTACAAAACTGATTACATTCATATTTCTGGTAATATTTTTAGAGTACAGAGCCGATTGTCCTCGATGATCAGATTTTACAGGGTCCACAATACAATTCCTAACAGGGTGTATATTACTAAAAATGTTATCAATACAAGTAGCACTAGTGGCAGTTATACGAGTAGGTTCTAGAAATACGTTATACTGGTTGAATTTATAGTCGTTCTGGAACGAAAAGGTTTAGGCACAGTTTCGATAACAGAACCGATCGGCACTGTCAATTTGAAAATCAACGAAAAAAAATTACGAAAATGTCAAAATTTATAATATATCGTTTGCCGAAGTCAAAATGAGAACTTGTGGTTATTCCTTTAAATTTCACGGAATACGCTTACTACTATTTTCTACTATAATTTTTCATTCAATGTTTAATGTTCCAATCACTAAGACGAGCTGCCGCGTCGGGAAAATTCGACCAATCACACGCATGATCCCACCGCAGTCCACGTGGACCCGTTGCCAAGTAACGTAGGTACTCGACTAGTTACGTCTTGTAGGTACGTAACGCGCTCGGCCGCTCGCTCGGCGGCGCGGCGAGGCGGCGCGCAGTAACGCCGCGACTCCCGCGCAGACAGATCGTTCGTTACGATTTTCGAAAATGAGTCGTCGTCATTCAGTGCGAAATATCAAACGAACAGTGCGTGTTTAGTAGTTAACGTGAGGAAAATCCTACATGGATGCTATGCCGGACACTTACCGACTAAAAACCACACGTTCCGTACCTAATGCCTACGGTTGGGAGTCCCGCCGGGTAAGCCCTCGTAAGGATGACTCCCAGGATTCCCAACAAATCTTGGCTACCACTGCGGCTTCATGTAGGGGTTTGGATGCTAGCCCGCTTCTTTGGGGGGTTGTTCGGCTGTTGCACATCATGAGTTTCGTACTCCTGAAGTAGGAAACTTGTGATGAATTACGAATTACGCAGTGTGATAGAATGGACCCTTCCGGACTGTTGACTGTTGGCCTTTGAAAGAGTGAAGGCAATAACATAAAACGTGCCCGTTTATGTATCATAAGTTCTGGACTCCATTTTGAGCAGTCGCCGGGGTACTCGGTAGCGTAAATAAACTGTAAATAGGTAGGTCTAGATTTAAGTTCATTATTTTGTTCGCGTTTATTTTCGTTACCTACTAGTACATAGACCTCATTAATTTATCGTTTAACCGCGAAAACAGCACAATACTAAAGTATTTCCGACGGCCCTAAGCCGCCCGTGTTGAGTATGAAGAGAAATTGGAGTCCTTTATTAATCGAATCGAATGCTTTCGGTCAATGAACTAATCACATGTTCCGGCGTTTCATTCAATGAAGAATGTCAATGAATAATCGAAGCGCTACTAATGTTTCAACTCGAACGAGTGAAAATGATAACACAAAAGTTTTTTTTTTATTATAGCCTGTACAACACTTTTGACCTCCCATAATTGTTCCATGATTGATTCTGAGTAACCCCCTTTTGGGTCCAGAACGACTATAAATTCTACCAGTATAAACCCAAGGATTTCAATAAATTTAACATTTTCCGTCTCTTTGTTGGTTCCAGCGAAGAATCTAAAATATCTACATTGAAATCTCCACAAACTACTACTGATTTTTTAGAGCACTGGCATTTAAACAAAGCTTCTTCCAGCTTCTCTTCAAACTGTATGTATGGAGCATCCGGGGGACTGTATACGCTTAATACAATGAACTGCTCGAACTCAATACTAGCTAATTTAATAACTCGTTCAAGAGAGAGGCTTACTATATCTTTACGTTCTTTAAATTTTATAGACTTGTTAATAAGAATTAATGAGCCTCCTCGCATACATTTTGTCCTACAGAACGAGCTAGCAACCTGGTGATTTTTAAAGTTGAACATGACTTCATGACGCCTTAACCAATGTTCTGTGACACAAAAAATATCAATGTCATTCAAGCCCATGCACAACTCCAACACCAACTCCTTCCCACCAATAAGGCCCTCTACATTTTGGTGCACCAGGTGTAAACCATAATTTTTATGATTAGTAGATTCAATGGCCTGAGAGCAGTCAGATTCAAAATTTTGCTGTGGCTGATGTAAAACTAAATTGCCAGATTTAACATTCATTGATTTGTACATTATGTCAAGCTTAGTGCAAGAACGTTGCTCTTTTGTCCCATAATCTAATTTAAATTACTTGGATATAAATAGCTATCCATAGTTCTACTATCAGTAATGTCATATTTCTGCTCAAAAGGAGCAGGTTGGGTAGCCAGATTTTTGGCTAGTATATCTATAAAATAATGTAGCGAAAATGCTACCTGTCTTTTAAAATAATCCAGAAGCTTATGCTTTCTTTTAGTCAAGTAAAAATAATAATTCTTCCTAACAATAGTGTTAGTGTCAATTAAATGAAACTTTTTATTGTGACATGTTAATGTGTCCAATGACAAATTTAAATGGTACCTAGTCCTATTTTCCGCAACTGGCATACCCTGGCAATAAGGCAGTGTGTAAATAATAATATTATTTAACTCTAATGAGCTTAATTTACTATAGTATTCAATGAGTTTTTGTTTGGTTATACCTGCCCTGTTTCCTATGAAAATAACCAGATTATCTTGCCTTTGGAATTTATAACTAAATATGGACTTCATTATTTGGGCATATGATGCAGAAGGCATGCAGTGATTTATAAAACACTGCCCTGGTGTACAAAAGCTTAATTTCGACCCCATATCTCTCCCAATTTCATCACTGAACATGATCCATTGATTCTTTGTTTCACTATAACTTTTTAAACTAAGATTGCCCTGTAATTTATTAAGACTACTACCTTGCTGGTCACTAGGTAGGGTTTGTATATTCCCTGGCTCAGGTTGGCTGCAGTTACATTGGGTTTTATCTGCTAACGAGTTGAAACGATCAGCATAATGAGATGTTGAATTTAAGAGTGTATCCATCGCCAAAGAATATTCTTTGATAATTAGCTGTGATTTATCATACATGGACTTTACAGACTCCAGGGACTCTTGAAGTTGTTGTATTTTAAAATTGAAGCCTTGTGTGTCAGCAGCATGCTGTTTTTGGCTGTGTTCTAATTTTGCAGTGCATAGACTTAATTCATTTAATATATTCAGTCTATTTCTGCAATTTTTAATATTTTTGATAATTTTTTTATTGTTATTGATCACATTTTGTTTTTTTCTAATCAACTTATTTATTTTTATATACTTTTTAATTTTTTTATTACTACAATGACCTAAACCCATTTTAGCTGATACTGCAGAGTGTTTGGGGGTATTATTGGTAAGGTCTATAATATCTGTGTGTATCGGTTTTGCAGCAGTGACCAGCCGTGGGGACCTATCTATGAGTTCGTCGAACAAGGTTTGGTTTTGTTGTATACTGACTTGCAGAGAGGCTTCTTCTAGTTGTGTTATTTGTTGTTGGGAGTCCCTTAACTCATGTTCCAGATCAGATATACGGTTTAATGCTCGCTCATACTCTGCACTGCATTTATCAAAACTACTTACTACTATTAGGAGTTCATCACGTTCCCCAGTCATTTCATCTAACCGCAAGTTTAGCACGGACAACTGTTGCTTTAATTGGCCGTTCTGTTTTACAACAGAGATAAGCTCTGTTTCATTGTCCTCGCGCTCATTGTTAAGCTGGACAACCTGCTCCTTGGTGGATTTCAGTTCCTCTAAAACCAGTTGAAGTTTAGATTGTTCCTGACGAGCCAGTCCTCTTCAAGTCATCATTTTATAGTTTAAATAGTAATAAGTAGGTAGGTACTTGAAAAATCCAAATTAACAACACAAGGATAATACAAGGAGCAGCTTGCAAAGCAATGGATAGCTATATTTAAGCTTTTGATATATTTAATGCAATACGGTATTTAAATATCAGGAGTTTATCTTGAGTGTACTACCTGTAAGCTTTCAACATGGAATATACTAATAAATATATACAAGTGAAAAACAGGCAGACACACTCACTATATTTAGTATTTAATAACGGGATTTTGTTCAATTACCTGTCTAATATCAGCATTGAATATATTATGGCATATATACAAGTGAACAACAGATAAACAAACTCACCCAGCTGACTTATCCACTGAGAATATCTTTTAGAAAACTTTAACACTACTTTTTCGAATCTATTTCACTATGTGTATGATCACTATGTGTCTATCACTAGCTATACGCCAATGTTATTTATTTGATTTTGGCAGACAGTTCGTAAAAAGCTTAGCTTAGCTTAGTTTAGCTATTATGGGAGACAGACAAGTAATTTGTAGGTTAGGTTACCGGCAATTTATTATCTCCTAACTATATTTAAAGTAGTTAATATGTTATTCGTAAACAAAGTTGATCAAACACGCACTTTATAAGCAATATTAATGAATTATCACCGAGGAAATAGATATTTACTTCAAAATAAATTTCACTTTAACGGTTAGATGACTCATAACTTTTTCAAAACAAAAATTTCACACAATCACACAAAATTTGTCTGGAATTATATAGATTAACACTTTCTGAGCAGTAATAATTTGATTTTAAGGAATTTTACTAGGTTTTATCGAGTTTTTACATTAATTTTAAATTATAATTTAGCAGAGATTTAAAAATTTTGACAACTCGAAAGTGTTGCCAGTACCCTGACTCTCAACTTCAATTGTTCGATTTTTGTAAAAAATTCTGGCACATTGACGTCATTTTATAAGATTCCAAAAACAAGAAAATGTTATAAACTACACATGCAATAAACCTGTTCATAGAAAAGTAGGACGTAAGAAGGCTAAATTTAAGTTTAAAGTCGTCTGGGTAGGTACGGCGACCGGTCGCCGCGCGGGGCTTTATGGAAAAGCTTGATTATTATGCGCGGCGACCGGTCGCCGCGAGGAGCTATATCTTTGAATATTTTTTAACATATTCCTGAAACTCTGGGTTGAAATTATGCGATTTTTCAGAATACAGTTCATATAGTTTATGGCGACTTTTATAAATTCCGGGTGTTGCCCAGTCACTGAAAGCAGAGCTGCCTCCGATTGATAAAGTTTTCGGGGTAAAGATTTTCCCAAACACATCATGTATCAAATTAAATAAATCAGAGTAGGATTCTCCTACACCAGTGTAATTGGGCAATTCTGTTATTTTCTTGACTAAGTTTCTTCTGAATGTTTCCAAGCGATGTGTGTTAACTGGGACAAAACTAATTATCTTCTTATTTTCCCTACTATTTCTCAGATAAGAAATCTGTTAGTTTCGTTCTTTCTCTAATAGTTTCCGACCTAATTTTGTGTATTTTTCTAATTTTTAATAAACTTGTTTCCATTGCTCTCTGCGTTGTTGTTATTTTTTGTTTTGCTTTTTGTGTGTAAGTCCATGTCTGACAACCATAAAGTAAACAAGGTAGGAGACAGGTCTCGATTACAGTTTTTTTTAATATGTAGTGTGTAATCTCCTTTGAGTATTTCCTTTAGAGACCAGAATTTGTTCCAAGTTATTTGACATCTTCTTTTAATTTCTTCCTCATTCCTTGATGCACTAAATGATACCTGTTTCCCTAGATATATGTATTTATCCACATATTCTATATCTTTGCCTCTTGTACAAATAGGATTTTTTTGGCTATTGGTGATGATTTTTGTTTTGGAAGCATTCATCTCTAGCCCTACTTTCATGCTTTCTTGATCAAGTGCATGTATCATTGCTTCCAGTTCTCTTGATGTCTCAGCAAATATAACTACGTCATCTGCAAATCTTAAGTGGCTCAAGTAACTTCCCGCTATTTTCAGTCCTTTGGTGGTCCAGTGTAAGTTTTGAAATACTATTTCCATGACAGCAATAAATATTTTGGGTGACAGAGGGTCACCCTGTCTCACCCCTCTTTCAATTCTTATTTCCTCTCCTCTGGTTTCGAGCATAATTCTGCTTGTGGTGTTATTGTATATGTATTTCAAGATGTTAATATACTTTCTGTTAATGTTTAATAATGCTAGTGCTTGCCAGATATAATTGTGACTTATGCTATCGAAGGCTTTGGTATAGTCTATAAATGCTATGTATAACGGTCTTCTGAACTCTCTGTATTTCTCTATCACTTGTTCTAATGAATGCAGATGGTCTGTCGTACGAAATCCTGCCTGTTCTATTGGTTGCGTAACGTCAATTTCTGTTGTTATTCTTTTTAAGATTATTGACGCAAACAGTTTGTACAGACATGCCAATAGACTTATTGACCTGTAGTTGCCTATGTCAAGTGGATTGCCTTTTTTGTATAACAAAATAATTTCTGAAGACCACCACTGTTTCGGTGTGGTCTCAGTGTTCAGAATTAGGTTAAATAGTTCCGAATAGTGCCTAATTAGTATAGGCGCAGCGTGTTTAAGCATTTCATTGCTAATCCCATCCGGTCCTGAGCTTTTCGCCGTTTTTAGCAGTTTAATGTGTTCGTAAACTAAATTTTCGCTTATTGGGGAAATACTTTCTGTGTTAGGATTGTAAGTTACTATTTCGCCTATTGTAGTAATTTCATGATCTCGTTTCTTGTAGAGTTCTTTATAGAAGTGTGTTGCTTGGTCTATTATGTCTTGTCTCGAAATTGTTTCCTTTGAATTAGTTTCCAATTTTTGTATCCATTTTTTACTTAGACTTAACTCTTTAAACGCTCTTTTTGTGCTCCTGTACTTAATTAAGTTTTGAGTTATAACGTTTTGCCTATATTTCTTATAATCTTTCTTAATCTCTTTGTTGGTTTTCTTAAACAGTTGTGCTAATTCCTTTTTCGTTTCTTTTGTTTTATTTCTCTGGGATTTAAGTTGGGTTCTTTTTTTAATTAATAGTTCTGTATATTCACTATAGATCTTGCGTTTGTTTTTCTTTTTTGTGTGCTTTCTCGTGGCACTTGTAACCAGTGCTTGTTCTAGAGTGTCATAATAATCTTGAACATTTGTAAGTTCTTCTTTCATTTTAAACAACTTGCTTGCTTTAAGGGTGGTCATAAACTCGTTTTTCTCATCTTCAGTTAGTAGGGAATTCGGGACAGATTTGAAGTTCTTTCTGCTTATTTTCGGAGAGCATAACCTGACTGTAGCTCGCAACATTCGATGATCAGAGGAAAAATTGACTTTGTGTAATACCTCGAAGTTGGTTACCAGTGTTGGTAAGTTTGTCAATATAAAGTCCACTTAATTTTTGTATCTTTGACCTGGAGATTCCCAGGTCCATCTTCTATTAGTTTTCTTTTTGAAAAAGGTGTTCATTATGGACAATCTATATTCGAAAGCGTATTCTATTAATCGCGTGCCTCTGTCATTTCTTATTCCGTAACCATATTTGTCCATTATGGATTGTTCCTCTACTTTGGGTTGCCCTATTTTAGCGTTAAAGTCGCCAATCACAAAAGTTTTTTCGTCCGCCAATTCATGCGCCGAATCAAGATCATTGTAGAATTTTTGAATCTCTTCTTCAGTTGACTTTTCAGTAGGTGCATATACTTGAATAATTGATAGGCGCATGTCATCGAACTTCAGTTGGGGTAGTGCCACCCTTTCCGAAATGCCAGTGAAATTTATTATATTGCCTTTTAGTGCCTTTTTTATTAGGAATCCTACTCCATACAGCCCTTTTGTTTCTCCAATGTAGCACAAAATGGAATCTTTGTACTCTTCGATGTTGCAACCCAATCTTCTGACTTCAGAAAGGCCCAGTATATCATAATTTATTTTTTCTAATGCACGAATTAATTCTAGATATCTTTCTTCTTTTGACAGGGTTTTTACATTAAACGTGCAGATTCTTAGGTTGGCTTCTTTAAAGATCTTACGTTTACTTATTATATTATTATTATCGTTACTTTTAGAAAGAGGGTGGTAGTCTAATTTCCCACGAGGACCAGTCGGCTTGGGAAATGGTTTGCTTTTGTTTTTATTTTGTAGTTCTTCTGAATTTTTTGTTTTGTTCCGGCGGCTGATGACATTATCCTATGAGCTGCGTTCTGGTGGATTAAGTGATGAAAGAGAGTTGCTTCTGCCCCGCATTAAATCAAAAGCATTCATTCTATTTGTTTGTGGTGTTGCATTTAGCTTCTTTGCCTGAATGGGGTTAACTGGGGTGTAGTTTCACCTGAAGCTCTTTCCTTTTTATCAGAACATCCTTAGGATAGTCTTCAGAAACATATGCATCTTTAAATTTCTTTTTATTCAAAATTATTTCATTTTTTCTCCAGCCATTAATAAATGTTACAAACACAACCCACGATAGATGGCGCTTACTCCAACATACTCAACATCACTATTTAGTTGTAATAATTATTGACATGATAACTGTGTCTTGTGTTGTATCGAGTACTAAAAATATTAATTATAATTATCCATAATTGCTAAGTTAGTTTTGTATAATATTGTGTAATTAAATGGTATTGTCTAATTAGCAGCTTCTGGGGGTAAATGTATAAAATGGCGGGTAATCATATTGGGAGCTCTCTTCATTCTGAACGCTTAGATAGGCGGTAACGCTGTCCAAATAAATGTAAATGTAAAGTTGTGATTTCAAGTTTTATTTTATTCCAGAAGGTGTACCTATTTAACACTTCAGAAGTGGGATAAGACCCAGCTTAGTTAGATTTGGAGTATTTTAGTTGTAGGCGGCAGTTTCAGATCAGAAGACGAAAAAGAAAGCAATTTTTTTTTCTAACAATTTAATCCTGCACGAAAACGACGCTGGGTGAGCGATGCTGTAGAGATGGCCAGGTTTTGAGAGGAGCTCACGACATCATCCAGATAGAAAGGTCAGTTGAACATTACTTTCTTCGTTTGAGATCTGTGTTAATAATTGCTAAAGATTCGTGACCGAGTATGATCACCAGTTCGAGGTTGGAGGTTGTCGAAAGTCAAATTAGGCATTATAATCGGACCCGGTACCAAGACCGACGATCGTGAGGTTTTGTAGATGCAGGTGATGAAGATTTGAACCTACATATTTCTTATCATTGAGAGACTGACTGAAAGGCATAGTTTTAGTTGAAAGAAAGAAAGAAAGAAAGAAAAATACATTTATTAAACACACAAAGACTGCAAACTTAAATTTAGCTTTAACTATCCTACCATACCTAAAGGAATTACAAAAGTTTACATATTTGAATTTAACCTAACCTACAGTCAGTGCAGAATGTGTGCGTCTAAAAGGCCGCAGTTCAGCTAATGCTACAGATATTTAATAATCCGCAGCGCTGATCTTCCACTGCCGCCAGAGATACTATATAGCCACACAGTAGGCATTATTTTATTTTGCAATAATGTCTACGTTAATCGAGAAGTATTATTATTAGAGTAGTATAATCATCTATCAGCGCCCAGCTCAAGCCCCGAGATCAATAAACTTGAAAACTTTAGGGTAAGCCATCCCTATAAGAGAGGGTGTCGATAAGAACGGATTTTTGGAAATTCCACCATTAAGGTGGCAAAATAAGGCATAAAAGGTTGTATGGAACTTCCCCAGTTTTAAAATTAAAAGCATGGAATCACATAACGTTTTTTTTTTTAAATTGCAAAGCAATAGACAGTTGTATTAGGGATTTGAACAAAAAGAAAAATAAGTCCAATGCAGGAGTAAAACAGTCACTACAAGTTTGTATGGGAATATCTACACTTTCAAACGCAGCTACTTCAACTTTGGTAAACCTGCATCTAAATAAAATATTATTAAACAATAAAATAAATTATTAATAAACAAATTAGCCTTGCAGGATGCTTCGAAAATCCATCCCGAAGGGTGCATAATTCACACTATCGACGTTATCCCGGGCGAAGCTAGTAGAATTAGCTAGTTAAGGCTAGTAAGCAGTCATAACCGAGCATGTATGAAGACGTGAAAAAATGAAGAAGCGAAAGCCATTTGCCAGGATTGCAGCAAGTGGAAAGTCATAGTCTCCGCCCACCCCGTTGGGAAACAGGCGTGACGTTCATTATGTATGTATGTACTACTTAGCCCATAACGCACATAAACTACTCTATCATTATTTGTTTATTTAACAGTAGAAGTTTAAGTCTTGATCTAAATGACTGCGCAGTTCTAAGTCTCCGAAGAGGAGGCGGAATGATATTCCATGTCTTACTCGCCGCATACCTGAAACTACCCTTGAAAGCAGCCGTTTTATGTACGGGCACATGAAGATTTATGCGGGTCGTTCTTGAAGAATATTTCCTCCCCTCATGTAGCCAGACAAGCTTTTTGTACAGATACTCGGGTTTTCGTGTCGTTATAACTCCAAACAAAGCCGTAGCCAGGTGTAATTCTCTTCTGTATTGCATCTTAAGTTTATTTCTTCCAATGAGAAACGGCGTCACATGGCTTCTAGGAGGTATGTTATAGCAGAAACGAGCACAAGCATTTTGAACCCGCTGTATCAGGCTGGCTGTTTTAGCAAAAAGTCTAGAGCCGTACGCTACATCCATGTAATTAAATCTCGATAACACCAATGCATCAACCAATCTCTCACGCAAGTCGACCGTAAGGTGATTTCTAAGCTTGTATAAGAGTTTCAAACGATAAAAACAACCTCGCACACATTCGGCGATATGTTGTTCAAACCTAAGCTCGCCATCCATCAGAAGACCCAGATTTCTTGCTTCCTGCACTCGCTCAATAGATACCCCATCCACATTGATTATGGGACATTTTGCCTCGATTTGAGCTATTTGGTGACTTGATCCTAATATCAAATATTTACTTTTCCCGCCATTGAGTACGAGATTATTTTTATGTGCCCATTGACATAATATTTATTAGGTCTTCATTCAATTTAACCATCGACTCCTCGAACTCCGCGTCCCTGAAGGAAATGTAGATTTGAACATCATCAGCGTAAATATGAAACTTGCAGTGCCGTATCACCCGCGTAATATCCGCACTATATAGTATAAATAGCAAGGGGCCTAATACCGATCCCTGCGGCACGTCTCTATGTACAGCGGAAACAGTGGAGTCCATGGTAGATCCATCGTCATTGCGGGTTTCCACATACTGTGTACGGTTGGATAAATAGGAGTGAAACCACTGAATTGCCTTAGTCTCAAATCCGTAATACGCTAATTTGGAAAGCAACAGGGTTACATTTAGTGCTTCAAAAGCCCTGGAGAAGTCCAACAAAACCAAAACAGTACCTTTACCTTGGTCTTGTGCTGCCAATATGTTATCCATAACATCTAGGATAGCTGTTGAAGTACTTCGGCTCTTTCTGAAGCCCGATTGAACATCAGGCAAAATATTGTTCGTTTCCAGAAATCGTCTAAGCTGTAAAGCTATCACTTTTTCCAGTATCTTTGACATGCAAGGTAATATGCTAATGGGTCTTAAGTCTTTAATATCCCTAATATTGTTAGTCTTAGGAATAGGTCGGACAATGGCAGTTTTCCAACTAGTTGGGAATTTAGACGTATTTATAGACCTGTTTATTACAGCGGTGATTACCTCCAGTGTTTCCACGGTCATATATTTATCATTTGCAACGATAAACCATCACATCCAGTTGCATTAGAGTGAAGTTCATTTATGATTTTAAGAACCACTGAGGAATCAACAGGCGCCATGGCAAAAGTAGCACGCCCAAATCTATTAAATT
Source organism: Miltochrista miniata (assembly GCA_933228765.1). NCBI lineage: Eukaryota > Metazoa > Arthropoda > Insecta > Lepidoptera > Erebidae > Miltochrista > Miltochrista miniata. The sequence goes on from OW121778.1 coordinate 667,448, forward strand.
CATAATAAGTAAGTTGAGATAGCGTCACATCCCTGCTGCCAGGGACATTCAAAAAATGTTGATTGATTCTATTTGGATCATTCAGGTGGGCTGGTAGTTCCGTACCCTTATAAGGATTCAAATTGGACTTTAAATTTTTCCACAATATCTTAGGATTATTAATATTACCATCAATTTGTTGTTTAAAGTAACTTTGCTTTTCACTACTAACTGCTAACTCAACTTGCCATTTTAGTTCTTTATAGTAAAGTTTATGCGTTTCAAGTTTCGATCGCCTAGCTCTATTCAGCGCTCCATCTCGCAGCCTCATCATAAATTTTATATTGCTTGTTAACCAGGGTGTAGGTAAATCCTTGATAGTTCTGCTTCTCGCCGGTGCATGTAATTCAAATCGCCTAGCTCTATTCAGCGCTCCATCTCGCAGCCTCATCATAAATTTTATATTGCTTGTTAACCAGGGTGTAGGTAAATCCTTGATAGTTCTGCTTCTCGCCGGTGCATGTAATTCAAACAAGCAATTAAGGTAAGTTGTGTAGTCATCCACAATGTAATCCACGTCCTCAAGACGCAACAGCAGATTCCACTTAATAGCCTTAAGGTCCAAAATAAATTTGTTCATATCGATGTTAGCTAGAGGTCTGTAGTTGATAACTTTTGAAGGTATTTTTGGCTTACGAAATGTAAGCTCACACTCCACAAATGCATGACCGTTCAAAAGGCCCACTGAGTCCACTGATGTGCTACGTACATTTGCGTTTGTACAGACAACATCGATAAGTGTCTGACTATGATCCGTGAAATGGGTAACATCCCTTACATACTGCCTCAAACTCGTGCATCGTAGAAACGTGTTAAAATATTTCACTTTTAGTTCGTCACATTTAATCAAATCTATGTTAAAATCTCCAAGGAGAATTAAGAAGTCATAATCAGAAAATGAAGCTATTGAGTCCGTCATCGCATTTAAAAATTGTTGAGCATTACCCGTAGGGGGGTTATAACCTGTACCAACAATGATCTTGTTGTTGTTTACCTTTAGCCTAATCCACATTTGCTCTATCTCTGGGTGCACAGGATGGGCGCACACCTTAATACTCAAGCCGCGTCGAATATAAAAACCGATGCCTCCCCCTTTGCTGGCTATTCCGGAGGGTCGAGGTATATGCCTCAAACGATACTCCGGTATAAATGGTGCACGCCCCTCCTCATCCACTTTCAGCCAAGTTTCATTTATAGCAAGTACATCCACCCGGTGGCGGTCCACTGTTGCTATTATATTATCATGATTCGTTCCCAGAGATCCCGCGTTAAACAATCCGACTTTGAAGTACTTGCTATGCATCACAGAAAGACATTAACAAAGCAATTTCGACCGAATACGGAAGAGTACCGGAATACCATATAATAAAAATTGTATATACTTCGTATACGTACAAAGAAAATACACTAAGTGTTCGGGCAAACCAAACCTCACTTCCTCTACATAACGTTACCCCTCGGTGTTGCGAATGATATTCATGTAAAACCCAACAACGCAAGCCCTGAACGTGACTAGCCCAACGACACATTCTACACTGACCTCTCAAATCTCGACATGCACTTAGTTTTACTGTAAGGTAAAAGGGCAAGTATGACTTACTGATAATAATAATATACACACTTAGCTCCGCTAAACAATATATCTGTTGAGTCACAACCATACTGTATCTTTCGATTTTCATGATTATACAAAAACTAAAAAGTTCAGGCAAATGACATAATACGCATAAAAATAACATTAAATTCTGTGAATAACAAAAAAATAACACATAAAATACCATGACATTATAAAAATGCAATACTGTTCGCAGGTCCGCAGCGATACGCATAATTTGTTCAAAGAACAGTGAGTCAATCATAGCCGGTGCTGTATTACCAACGATACAGCCACACGCATGACAAACCTCCCGCACTTCACAACAGCAGCAGTTAGGGCGTTTCAAAATCTTAAAATCTGAAATTTTACTGTGGGATAGTGCGGGATACAATTGCAAACATATAGCCGCTATAAGAATAGATAAAAGCGCTCCCATAGTAGTTATAAAACATACAAAAAAAATAATAATACACTTCTTGTTTCCGTTTAGCAATAACATTTTGTCACTTACAATGCAATGAGTAATCTGTAGTAACAACGTGCCATCCATAGTACGCACGCCCGCATCCAGTGTCATACGCGCGTAGGCGCGCAGACTCGCAGACGCACAGGTGCGCAAACGCGCCGTCGCGCAAAGGTGCATTCGCGCAAACTCACACCCGCCTGACACACCAGCGCCTCCATCTGAGTCTCTGCACAGTGCGCGCACGCAGCGACCCGGATGGCACACTAGCGCCACCAGCCTCTTGTTATAAATAATAAACAAAACAAACGCCGCCAAGAACTGCCTAATTAAACTCTGAAGACCGAACCCGGCCCACACCAAAAACCCGCACCAAGTCGCTTTCGTTGCGTATCGAAAATGTAGGCTTACCTTCCTCCTGTTTTACCAGAATACGCCCACGCTTGGTCCAAACGAATTTCCAGTTCATTTGTTTACGTGACTCGCGTACCTTAAATAGTAGCTGTCTATTAAATTTTGTTAAGCGCTCGTTAATATAAATTGGTCCCGGTTTATCCGCTAGGCCGAGGTCAGTACTGTTCACTCCACGCCGTACACGCATATTTTTCAATAAGTCATCTCGTACTGAGCGACGTGCCAGTCTTACCACAAGGGGGCGCGGGCGGCTGTTCTTTGTGCCCCAGCCGCTACCGTTACCAGATCCAACACGACTTAACCTAGGACCAACCCGCTCCGCGCTCACAATATCTCTCTCATCAATAGTGATCCCCAACTTTTTAGCTATGATATCAACCACATGCAGTGGATTCTCCCCATTGCTCTCAGGCAAGTTGGTGATCTCCAAGTCATTTGCGAGCAACTGCTGGTCCTTATCATTGAGTTCAGACTTGAGCTCTTCTATTACGGTATCCAGGCGCCCAGGATTGTCATGTCGGAATTCAGAGTTGCTTTCCAGTAGGTTTAGCCTTTCCTCTAATCTATCACTACGAGAACCATTATTAACGAGGGTTTCACGCAACTCTTGAACGTCCTGGCGCAGCAATCTCAGCACCTTACTCTTCCTGCAAATCTGCCATCTTCTCACGGAATAGACGCAACTCCCTTAAAATATCAGTGACCCCAAGTTCAACCGTGGGGCTTACGTGAAGTGTGTCCCTTTTGTTCTCGTTCTGCAAGGACACTCCGTCAGAGGCGTTCTTTACCGGGGTTTCAGCATGATTATCCCTTGGCCGATTTTTCAAGCACTCCGGGCAAGACCAGTTAGGTTGTTTGGCCATAGTCTTCGCTCCACCCAAACACGCTAGATGATAAGATAACGAGCATGTGGAGCAGGTCGCGCCATCTGTCTTCATATAACGACCGCAAGCCTTACAATTGGTCATCGTTCAGAGTAGGTGTGCATACAGTGCCCAGACTTTAAATCCTATTTCGGTAAGTCGTACGCGTACGGCACCTCCTTGACAGATGTCGCTATAATAAAGGTGCAGTAAATGGCACTATCTTTTCAATATCATTCATGTGCTCACAAAACTGATGGTGGGGTAGATATGCCAAGTTTCATTGATTTGCGATTCACATCCACCCACAATGTGAGACGGATTCCTTTATTTTTTACAATAATCAGTGTCAATTCGTGATAATGCACTGGGTATATCAGGCACAGTCTATTAGATCAGTGCTAATCACAAAAAAAATTCATGCACCACCGCTCCATCAATCGCTAGTATTCGCTAGTCGCACTGAGTAGCTAAGCTTACTTTCTTTTTTTATCACAGAACCTTATCACAACACTTCGCTAACAATAGTCAATGACCCTTATCGGATTAAGATTCACTTTTTTCACTTTCTACCACTTGGAGCTAAAAATTTAATTTTTACTAATTATTTATTCACAGTACTCTAACGCAGACTTGTTACGTATATCGTAGATATAAGTTGATAGTATGACATCGGATAGGTTATTAAGTTCAAAGAAAAAATTACTATCAATTGCGTAGTAAGTGTCATCTTTTGTACTAGTTTGGTTAAGATCTTCTTTTAAGGTAATTGTGTTGAGGGACATGTATCAACCCGCATCTAACTGTATTGAGTAGTTTCCAGTTAATTTAAATTGGTTGCAGCGTTCAAATAAAAATCAAGGCGATGTTTATGTGGGTAGACAATTATAAAAATCGAAAATGACCACACCATTCTATTTATAAGCACTACGAATGCATTTAGGAAACGTGACTACCTTCTGTTATAATTAAACATTACCTCTCATTTGAAAATTGTCAAATCAGTTTGTAAAGTTTGGAATACGGAAAGTCCATAAGTTGAAAACTATTTCAGAGTCTGTAATATTTTTTTACTTTCATATAATATGAAATAACCCCAATAGCAAACCAAAAATACGCAGGGTTTATGCGGAGTACCGTACATTCTGCAGATGACAATTTGAATCCAGCTTAATGAATACATCTGTGTGATGAATACATCTGTGTGATGAATACATCTGTGTGATGAATATCTATTTTATGCTTAACTAGCGGCCCGCTCCGGCTTCGCACGGGTATACAGTATTACTCCACTATTTAATGGATGTTATTATACATATAAACCTTCCTCTTGAATCACTCTATCTATTAAAAAAACCGCATCAAAATCCGTTGCGTAGTTTTAAAGATTTAAGCATACAAAGGGACATAGGGACAGAAAAAGCGACTTTGTTTTATACTATGTAATGATATTGGCCGGTCGAATTAACTGTGTGATTTTACATCTAATTTGCCATTCACTTATTTTACATTTGTTACATAATGTGAAAAACCTATAGTCCAATCCTGCCCGTAATGGCAATAATGTAAACATGTCATGTTTTGACAATCGTTGTCTAAGACAGACGAGTAGAAAAATATAGTATGAATCATTGCATTTTTTACTATCCTGAATAGGTATTTTAAATGAAAATAAACTATCATAAAGAAGTTATTTGCTGTCGAAATGATTGTAAGAACACTGTATGACTCCTGGACACTGGGATATAATCAGGGTGAATACTCAATGCAAGTAACTATGGTTATATAGGATCAAATGCGTTTGTTTACATTTTTGCGCAAAGCTACTTATCTGACACACGACATAACAATATGCTTTGTGTAGCTACAACTACAGAAATATAGTACTAGCTATATGTAATGCGAAGGATAAGGTACGCAGCAGTTTTCTGTCCGAAAACATTTACTGCTCCAACCGATACTACTTTTCTATTGTTTCATTTGGGCATGGTATAAGATATTTCTTGTAGAAAACATGGATAAAAAAAAACGATTCTAAGTATATGAAGACTATAGTTACGTAACCGTGTGTATGGAGAAAACTTTACAAGAGTTATAGCATTCGCTATCATTATTTCTATATTTTTGGTTTAAATCATGTCGTACAACTTTTTTTTGAGAAGTCTTAATTGGAGTTCATGATTTCGATCAAGATAAGGCTTATACGTTCTTCCATAGCTCGCTATGCAGTATCCGATAATCGATATCAGTTAGTAGGTAGTGTAAGTATTACTAGGTACGTTATACAGCACGAGTTCAACTTTAAATGGTACTCTAGCGTCAATAACATATTTGCCAGAAAAGCTCAAAGTTTTTCACATAATTAGTAAGTGAATATGAGGAAGCCAATGAAATGAGGCCGCATTGGCGGCCGTAGGTCTGTTGGGAGTCACGGGACATCCTTCCTGAGGGCTTACCCGAGGCTCTCAACCATAGGCTGTTGGGCGTTACGTGAGGTTTTTTTTTAGTCGGTAAGAGTCCGGCATAGCATCCTACGAGGATTTTCCCTCACGTTAAAAAAAAAAAAAAAAAAAAATGGTATAATGGGTAATGATGCTCAACACCCTCGATTTTTGGACAAGTACAGCAGTTCTTATAGGCAGCTATCAAGCTTTTTCACATGTTTTTTAGATACACTGTATTTTTAGGCTGTAAATATTGATAATAGTCGACTTTTCCTTTTTTTCTCGGTTGAAAGTCAAATTGATTTTGTAGATATTGCTGTTGACTAAAATTCTGGACCCGACGAACGCTAACGCAATCCGTTGGAATATTTTCCTGTTTTGAGACTAGTATTAATGTGGTTAGCAATAGATTGACGAAATTTGAAACTTATATTTATCAGGCGCTTTAAGTATAGGTAACAAGCTTATTTAAAATAGTGTTTAATTTGCCTGGGGTTAACTAGCATGCTGAGTTACACATTTTGAAAATAGTCCTTATCGCCAAGAAGAGGAATGTTACTGTGTCATCAACTCGTTAACCGAGCTTTGAAATTTCACTGCAAATTTATTGGCTATTCCATAGGAGGGTAGGTTCTGATAGCTAAACGCTTTTGTAATAATATCATCTGTTGCTGCGAGAGACCCTTCCGCAAATAGCAATAATTAAATGCCACAGATTTTGTAGCTTTGCCAAAGTTTTTAATATTATCTAGAAGTCGTTTCTACAATATTCAGTTTTTTTTATGAATTTTGTTGCGTAACTTTTTATACTGTAGACTGTAGCTGATGAGTGCAGTCCTGGATGTCTATCTATTAGTGGGAGCTGACTTCCATGTGGCAAATAATTCGTAATTAAAAATATTAATTTTTAATTCTCTTATTTGACAGAAGTTAAAATCTTCGGTTGTTTGTGGTGAATGACATTGCGAGTAGTTACTAAACTGGACTGTACTAAAAATGCACTTCGAAAACTATCATATTCGGCCAGGACAGCTTATGCCCTCAATGATATACCAATCGATTGAATTAAGTTCATTGTGCAAAATACGACGATCATAGCCATTCAGTTAATTTCTATTCGGAGCGAGTACTACAATGCGATGATCCGCCAGTCTTGCTGATTCGGTATAATCTGATATGCCATACACAAAACCGTGCCTAGATTTCATTCAAATGAGTCTCGATGTGAGGGATGTGTTTGTGTCACTGAGTACCTATATTCAGTGAGACTGCATTTAGTTATGAGTTTGTCAAGTTCGGAAACACACATACCTACCTAGTTCGCTATTCGATGGCGGTCTATAAATTACACAGTTAACATTTTTGTTATTAATTGTCGTGCTCGCGATTAAAGTGCCTGTTATACTTTCAAAGGTGTATTCGGAGTGTCTTGACAGTGAATTTAAAGCAGTTTCGAACTATTGTTATTGCACCACCTTTACGATTTGGATGCTGATGTGTGTACATCTTATAACTCAGTATTTGGTACATATTACATATATGCATAGATATACCTACTACCTAAAAGCTATCTATATACATATATCTACATATAACACAAAGTAGCATTTACGTGCACTCAGAGTAGATGAAAACTGCCAGAGGAAATGTTTTGATACAATCATTAGTGATATGCACTCGCAAATTTCATGCCTACATACTGGGGGTTATAGGTTGTTAGTTTTCCTATTAATATGCAAACAAATAAACAAGCAATCAAATCTTCCCTCTTTATAATATTAGTATAATAGAGTATAGATGTGGTCGAGTGAGTGCATACTGAAAACTCGTGTTAAGTGTAAATATGCTGTGTGGATTAATTTATAGTAAGTCAAGATACATTTATTTCATATGGATATATACATAACGCTGATAAAATGCCAATGATTCAAAGTAAATTTAACCCTAGTTCAGAACTCAGCACCGTCCTGAGAGGCACCGGCCGGAAACTGTGTAGGCTTATTCCTTTTGGTTCTCTATTCTACAATGTAGAAAATCGAAAAATAATTTTGGGAATCTACCTAGTAGAGAAGGATCTTTTCCAGGCTTTATTGAACAATAGTTAGGCCTTGTGGTTTAGGCCATTTAGTTCTGTAAACTTCTTGAATGGTTACTAGCCTGTTGAAAGAAAACGCATACGTTGCCCTACAAAAAAAGTTATAGACCTTTGTCAGAGATCTCTCTTGGCAATGACTATGACTGTGATAATCTGTGTGATAATCTGTGTGATAATCTGTTTGATAATCTGGAGATAATCTGTGTGATAATCTGTGTGATAATCTGTGTGATAATCTGTGTGATAATCTGTGTGATAATCTGTGTGATAAGCTGTGTCTATGTGACAAATCCATATTTACATTGATGTCAGTGTGACAAATCCATATTTACATTGATGTCTGTGTGACAAATCCCTGTATGTCAATGGATTGTTGTGTGATTCTGTGTAAATTAATACAAGTAAGGAATGCTGTGTGATCAATCCCATGCATTTAAACCGATTACTGTATGAATAGATTTGGAGTTTTGCTTCTCGCTGTGTGAAGAAGTCTATTATACGTCAATACAAAATAAGGAGTCACTGTGTGCTTAAATCCACGAAAATGATTATAGCAGTGTGTAAAGTTATAAAATAACAATAAAAATTTTAACATGTTTCATCTGCCCGTAACTTTGGTTTAAATTGCAACTGTGTCGCAGCTAGAGATGTGGGTTCGAATCCTGCTCGAGACTTGAAATACGTATTTTAATAACCAACTTCAAAACTGAGAACTGAACTCTTTCTACCGTATGTTTTTTTCCACTTTAGCATGTTAGCCGACTTGTAACCGGATGGATGTGGGTTCGATTCCCAGCTGAGACAAAAATTTGTGCGACCCAAAAACATTTGTCTCGAGAGTCTGCATGTTTATATTTATGATGCAGTCGGCATAACCTCCAATTATTTTAAAAAATAAATGCATTCCTACCTACCCTGTTATTAAGTATTTTATACAGGTTCTAGCTGTTGCCCGTGACTTCGTACGCGTGAAAATTATGTTATGATGCCACTTTGATTGCTCTCTGCTTAGCCCCTAGGATATGTAGCGTGATAATATAGCCTATTTGAAGACCATACCCCTAGTTAAAATTTGTGCAAAATTTGAATCAAATCTATTAAGTGCTTTTCGAGATCCTTCCGGACTAAGCGAAGCAAACAGACAAACCAGACAAACCGACAAACGGACAAAAAAATTCTAACTATATTTTCGGCTTCGGTATCTTATGTTGAACACCCAGCGAGTATTTTTTTTAAATATCTCCAATGTACAGTTTTGATTTTTCTATCATTTTATTATATGTATAATAATTATCAATAAATGAACAAAATGATTGTTAGGTTGACTACAGTCGAACACGTAATGTTGTTGAACACAAGTTACTGCTGTTAAATGTTTGTTTCAGAACTCCCGATTCTATACGCTGACGAATGACTAATCAAGCCATGAGCACAATGTACCGTACCATGAGGGCCGTGGGACACGGCCTTTACAGGATGGCCGAGTGTTACAAACACAACCCACGATAGATGGCGCTTACTCCAACATACTCAACATCACTATTTAGTTGTAATAATTATTGACATGATAACTGTGTCTTGTGTTGTATCGAGTACTAAAAATATTAATTATAATTATCCATAATTGCTAAGTTAGTTTTGTATAATATTGTGTAATTAAATGGTATTGTCTAATTAGCAGCTTCTGGGGGTAAATGTATAAAATGGCGGGTAATCATATTGGGAGCTCTCTTCATTCTGAACGCTTAGATAGGCGGTAACGCTGTCCAAATAAATGTAAATGTAAAGTTGTGATTTCAAGTTTTATTTTATTCCTAAAGGTGTACCTATTTAACATAAATGATATTAATATTGGTCTTGCTTTTACCTGTTTATAATCTTTTTTGCCAATGCGGTGTATTATATCAATGTCTCTGTCTTCAAGCTGAATGTTGAGATCGCTTTTTACTTTTCTTATAGAGGAATTCACTCACACTTCTCTGTCCATACCGATTTATTTTCTTTACGAAGTAACTCATGTAGGGGTTCTAGAATATTGCTCAAGTTAGGAATGAACCGGCCATAATAGTTAACGAAACCTAATAATGATTGCAATTCTGTGACATTTTTAGGTGTGAGAGCATTTACCACACTTTTTACCTTTTTATCTGATTTGTGTATACCATTTTTACTTATTTTGTAGCCACAATATTCTATTTCATCTTTCAAAAATTCAGATTTTTCTAAGTTAATCTTTAACCCGTATTCTGAAAGTCTAGACAAAACCAAATCAAGTCTTTCTAAATGCTCGTGGTCTGAAATACCTGTTATTCGAATATCATCAATAAAACAATGAACACCTGGAATGCCGGCTAAAATGTTTTCAATTTTGCGCGGCCACTTAGCAGGCGCACAATTGAGGCCGAACATAAGACGAGTACATAAATACAGACCCTTATAGAAAGAAAGAAAAATACATTTATTAAACACACAAAGACTGCAAACTTAAATTTAGCATCAACTATCCTACCATACCTATAGAAATTACAAAAGGTTACGTATTTGAATTTAACCTAACCTACAGTCAGTGCAGAATGTGTGCGTCTAAAAGGCCGCAGTTCAGCTAATGCTACAGATATTTATAATCCGCAGCGCTGATCTTCCACTGCCGCCAGAGATACTATATTAGCCACACAGTAGGCTTTATTTTATTTTGCAATAATGTCTACGTTAATCGAGAAGTATTATTATTAGAGTAATATCTATCAGCGCCCAGCTCAAGCCCCCAGCTCAAGAAACTTGAAAACTTTAGGGTTAGCCATCCCTATAAGAGAGGGTGTCGATAAGAACGGATTTTTGGAAATTCCACCATTAAGGTGGCAAAATAAGGCATAAAAGGTTGTATGGAACTTCCCCAGTTTTAAAATTAAAAGCATGGAATCATTTTTTTTTTATAAATTGCAAAACAATGGACATTTGTATTAGGGATTTGGACAAAAAGAAAAATAAATCCAATGCAGGAGTAAAACAGTCACTTACACTTACACTTATGTGTATTTAAAGTCAGTAATTTCTGATCTTCTTCCCGGACCTTCCAATTCAAATATGCATTTTTAAGGTCAATTTTCGAAAACTTTTCCCCACCAGCAAGACCATTAAAAAGTTCCTCAGACGTAGGCAATGGGTGCTCATCCACAACCAACTGTTGGTTTAAGGTGAGCTTGTAGTCCCCACATAACCTAATTTTGCCATTCGCCTTTGCCACTGGTACTACTGGTGTGGCATATTCAGAATAATCTACCTTAATCAAAACACCATCAACACAATGATTCACCAAAATGCGACCCATCACCACCAACTCTCGAAGCCGGCTATGACAGTAGTTTCGATAAACATCGAAAGCTTTTCTGATGCCAAATCATCTTTACTGTCTGAACTTAGCCGCACATCAAAATGTGACTTTCTTTGCATACAAGAGACGCACCGTGGCATTGACGACCAAAGACCATACATTGAAGGCCTTGCACTTATTGCCGAAATACCACACGAAAAATATGTCAGTGCAATTTTCTGTAAGCCTGACACTAAAATCTTATCAGCAATGCAACTCTCCTCACAAGACTCCATTGAGGTTATAACAATAGACACGGGTACCTGTACTGTAACCTCAGTATATAAGCCCCCGAACTCTAACTTTAAGTTTACAAAACCTGCGAACTTCGACACCCGATCCACTCGTATAATACTAGGAGACTTCAATAGTCACAGTTTAGCCTGGGGTTACAGCAACACTAACCCCGATGGTACTGCAGTGGAAGAGTGGGCGGATGCCTTGGACCTATCTCTACTACACGATCCGAAACTCCCTCCATCGTTCAACAGCCGTAGATGGAGAAGAGGCTATAACCCTGATCTCCTGTTTGTGAGTTCCAACTTAAGCTCAATGTGCTGCAAACTCATCGGAAAGCCTATCCCCCACACGCAGCATAGGCCTATCATTTGTAAAGTTCAAGCAGCCGTAAGACCAATGTCTGTGCCGTTTAGGAGGAGGTTCAATTTCTTAAAAGCCAACTGGGAGAGCTACACCGCAGATGCTGGTCGAGAACTTGAGGGCTTGGATCCCGTGCCGGCAAATTGTGAACATATTGAAAACGACACTTGTACTATTCCACAATATTTATTATTATAAACCTGACCGGTTTCGCTTTACAGCATTTTCAAAGGTCTAGATGGAAGGACACGGTATTACTGTCTCGAAAACACACCAACAATAACATTTTTCTAGTGTAGGTATATGAATATTAGAGAGGTACCAGGTTTTAAATTTTCCCCAAATTTAGGGAAATTACAAATTTAAATATTTTTCTTAAACGTATGTTACAATTATGTTTTACATAACAAAGTACCAAATAACCTATTATTTTCTACATTTACCCCAAAAACTAGGGAGAATAAATTTATTTCATTTTTGTGATATTGCTATTTTACAAACATTATAAAATTACAAATGTCAAAATGCAATATTCCGAAATGTCAAAAGTACCCATATTCAATTATTAAATTTACAGATGTCAAATACTATATTAATAAATGTCAAAGCTAAAATGTCAAAACTAATAAATGTCAGAAATTAAAAGTGTCAAATTATGAACTGTCAAATGTTGCATTGTATTCATTTGTCACGTGGAACAATTGAAAAGCAAATCAATCAACAGTATAAATAAATTGTGAACAGTTTGTCAACATAATTTGGTCGGTGTCGCGCCGGAATATACCAAGAGGCTGTCGCAGTGCGTATGTTCCGGGGCTAGATGGGGACTCAGCATCTCTATTGAGCAATTATAAAAAGTTATACGACACTGACCCATTCTCTGAGGAGACCGTTGCGGCAGGCGAAGATTTGTTAGAGAAAATTGCAAAAAACCGAAGAGAAAAGTGGATATCAACTGTGTCGAGTATTAACATGACCCACAACAGCAAGAAAGCCTGGCAAACTATTAAAAAACTAACCGGCGAGTCACCTGCACCGATAAACCTAGGTCAAATAACAGCTAATCAGATTGCTCATCAGCTCATTTTGAATGGAAAACCACCGAGGCGTGTCGCAAAAGTGGCCCGTCCAACCAACGATTCACTACGAGTAGTTTGAAATTGGGGTTTCTGGATCAGATCAGATCCAGAAACACCCAATTTCAACCATCATTCACGCAAAATGATTCAAAAAGAATGATCTAGTGGCTTTTATGTTTTTATCTAAGTATAGAAAAAATATAAAATATTTCACTACTTACAATTATCAAATTTAATTAACATTGTGATAAATATAGATATTCACTATAAATATCGGAATGTTATCTTAATTTGACATTCATAATTCTGTGCATTCCAATTTTTAATAAATACACTACTAGATTAATTCAACATTTCAATGAAACTTGAGATTCTACGTAGGTGGCTTACCCAAATGGAATGCGCTCGCTGTTGCCCAGCGCGCTGCCTTATAGGTATATATTTTATACCAGCTGTGCCGCGACTTCGTACGCGTGAAATTCTGTTATCAGATCCAGAAACACCCAATTTCAACCATCATTCACGCAAAATGATTCAAAAAGAATGATCTAGTGGCTTTTATGTTTTTATCTAAGTAAATAATTAATTGATGAAAAATTAAAAATTAAATATTTCATTAAGAAAAATGAAAGTTGAAGAAGCAAGTGAGGTGTGTATGGACCGTGCCGTGTGGCGCTCGGTTCATTCTGCCTACCCCGCAAGGGATTTGGCGTGAAGATAGTATAGTATAGTATAATTAATTGATGATTGATATGCAATGATAGTGGCTTAGTAATAAAACACTAAATAAGTTTTAGAATGATTATATTATATATTAAATAATTTTATTTATAATTTATACTAGCTCTTTAAAAACGAATATTACTATTACACCATTTTAATTATAAATTAGGTACAAGAAGGAGAACTTAATTTTTTAACAATTGTATTAACTAAATAGCTGGTTTCATTCATTATTTCATCAACATCACTACGCACTAAATATTGTATATTCACGCTAGCACTATCGGGGTCACAGTCCATTTCATCCACCTGACGACCATCCACATCGTATACCATTATTTTTATAATTCTCTGAACATGCCCAGGGTCTTTACGCATGATGAACGATGTGTTTTTCGGTGATTTTTTGTTTTTTTTCTTCCTCAATTTTTTCTTTTCTATTTTCTTCTGTCTACTCTCTTCACACGCTTCTGCTGCCACCTCGGCATACCAGCTTTCTCGGTCTTGAGCATAATAGAAGGGATTGAGAATTGGATCTTCTGTCACATCCTGAAACAATAAATAATTGTATAAGTATTATTACATAACTATGAATTCTATAATAAACATCCATGACCACTTAAATACTTACATTACATTGTTGGTCAATGTTATCTAAAACAGGACTGTAGAATGGCAAGTGAGACATGCTTAATTCGATGTTCAGACTTTGTTAAACACCTAGAAAAAAGAAAAAGAAAATATTTACGTGTGATATTAATAGCTATGTAGTTTGAATTGTTGAATAAAATACTGAGAACAATATTAAAACTTACCTATTTTACCCGATATATGCGACTGCAACACTCAGGTGTAGAATAGAAATAGATTTAAAACATTTTTCTTTTTCTAAATATATATGTATATCTGTTCAGTTTTTAAATATTTAAAGTTCAAAATCGTACGTTTTGCTACATATTATATCTTAATCAAAAATGGAACAGTGAAATCGGAACCCTCAGACATTATGACGCCTAACATTGTATTGTTTATCATAATTAGATATGGATAAAATAATACTACTGTCTGTTTGTTCAAGGTAATCGTTTTCATATATTTTATTTAGATAATATGGCAAGCAAAATCATAGAATGGTAATAGTATGTTAATGTTATTGAATTTGAAACGTAAGTTGAATTCTTTTTAGGGAGATGCATCAGAACATATTATAATATTGACATACTGTTATTAATGCCTGGGTTTACCTGTTATGATTATTATTATATATTAGTATAACGATGAAAGCCAAATCTTTTTTAATTAGGTGTATGTTCCTGTATGATGGAATTAAACACAAAATGTACCTTATTACTCTGATTATTAGTATCAGACATTCACACATAACATTCTACAGCAAATAGGTTTATTAGCAACTAGCTGAGCCCGCAACTTCGTTTACGTCACATAAGGTGTATGAAAGGAAAGGTATTTCTTCATAATATTTTATTATAAAGTGAAAAAAGACAACTTGGCCCAGACGGGACTTGAACCCGCAACCTTTGCCTAATCCGGAGCAATGCTCTAACCAATTGAGCTACGGGAGCCGTACTGATACAAGTTGAAATTCTTCACCTTATTGTAACCGCCATTTAAGAGTATGGCACAGAGCCATCTATCGAGCTACTTAGCAACTCTGATATCAATGAACGATATTGCAATCATTTTTTATACATTGATTTGATGTCTCCGTCTAAATGTATATATATTTACCGATGTATAAAAAATGATTGCAATATCGTTCATTGACATCAGAGTTGCTAAGTAGCTCGATAGATGGTTCTGTGCCATACTCTTAAATGGCGGTTACAATAAGGTGAAGAATTTCAACTTGTATCAGTACGGCTCCCGTAGCTCAATTGGTTAGAGCATTGCCCTGGATTAGGCAAAGGTTGCGGGTTCAAGTCCCGTCTGGGCCAAGTTGTCTTTTTTCACTTTATAATAAAATATTATGAAAAAGTTAGCATACCAATTGCTTTAAATATTAAAAAGGTATTTCTTCATCAGAGTCATCAAGCAGCGTCTGAAACTGCCCTGTTTGCTTAATCATAAAAGAGCTTAATGATTAATACTATTTTTAAACAATTCAGTCCGCGCCGAAGGCGTGGACTGAATTTTTTTACTTTTATGATTAAGCCAACACGCCAGTTTAGGTTCACTCACATTCAAAGAAACCCCTATAATAAAAATTTTCAAAATATCTGATTCTTAAAAGTGTTATAACTCTTTTATTTCTGAACCGATTTACATAAACCAAACGCTAAATGTTAACTGGAGCAAACCTCAACACAATAAAAAAAACCGCATTGCAATCGGTTGAGCGGTTACTGAGATTAGCGTGCACAACCGTACAGACAAACAGATATACAGACATACAGACATACAGACAAACAGACAAAAATTCTAAAAATCGTTGTTTTGAGTTCTATTGCGTTCATAAAGCCCCCCTATAATATTTTTTCTTATTTATCTTCCATGTACAGACAGCGACCTGTTACGATTTTATTATATGTATTGATATTGATTGATGATCATATTGAAGTCGGCGCCAAGTAAACCCATAGGTTGAGGTAGGTATTATTAATGGCACCAACTTCAATATCATATTGAATACAATCTGATAAATCTAAATACATATTATTACTTTGTGCTATGTAAATTTTATTTTTCAGGATTTTTTTGAAGTCAGTTCTATTTATTACTAAAAATTTTTTGATCATCATTTTAAGTGACGGGTGGACCGAAAAGTATATCTATCTAGGTGTAAAGTTCTTATCAATACAAATCAATCAAGCCCAAACACAAGCTACGTGCTGTAAATCGTTAAATAATTCCCTCGACTGTCTTTCGGTTCCATCATCAGATCGACTCCTGACCTTCATTAAATTGTAGTACATTAACAGTGGGCGCACACTAGGCGTCTTGTCACGGCGACAAGCTATAGGCGCCAAATTACATACATTTTGTTCTAAGCTCCGCACACTAGGCGACATGTCGCCGCGACTCCGAGACAAGCAAGGGGAGTCTTCGCGTCTGTCGCGCTATTGTCGCGGCGACATGGCGACAGTCGCCCAGCGACAGCTTTGGACAACGTGTTCCTTGCACAACGTCTATCACGGCGTCAAGTCGCCCGATGCAGGCGCACACTGCGCGACAAGTCACCGCGATATGTCGCCGCGACTGTCGCCTAGTGTGCGCCCACTGTAAAGCACTTCATTTAAGCAAGTTACCAAACGCACTAGTTGTCCCTACAATTTTCGGTGGTTGCCCTCGATTTCTCCTGGATCCCATCATCAGATCCTGACCTGGTAAAAATGGGACTACCTCAGAAGTAAACCCTATTGAAGAAAAGAAAAAAGAATTAAATCCGTCTATAATTGACGGAAATATCAGTGAACATACATAAAAACATACAGACGAATGTAGAACCTCCTCCTTTTTTGAAGTCGGTTAAAAATAAGGAAAGGTTTCTTACAACCCCATTTTAAATATACCTGCTAACAGGCACTTACTAAATAAAATGTCTTATAAAGGTTTGATAAACTTATACTTCTGTTGTAATTTATTTGGTGGTACAAAAAGTGCGGCATGAAATACACGCTGCACCAACTGTCAACGTCCAATTGCACCAACTGGCAACGTCCAAACAAAGTGCTTGGGGTCAAATGAGTTCATGTCGATCGCATGCTACGGGGGTATCGCCCGCGGTGAGGTGAGGTGGTAAAAATACCTAATGTGCTCTGGCATTCGGCCCTTAATAGTTAAATAAACTCGAAAGATTAGTAAATTGATATTGCTAACTCTTTAAAAGTACCCTAAACCATTACAAATAAATCAGATTTAACAGAAAAGCGTTTTTACATATCCGGGTGACGTGCATGGTCAGGAACGGGTTTCTGAAGTTTGAATGGTGTATATTGCGCGCCGGAATTTTCTTTCATGGCGAAGTGTGCGACTTGTGGTAGATTTTTGGCAACAAAGGGTAAGGTGGGCGCTAGTAGTTGCAAATGTCGTACTGATAGACTGGCCAGGGATGGTAATCCAATGAAGGAGCCGCGTGTCCGTGCCCGTGTGTCCCCGGTGAGCACCCCTGGATCTGGGGATGCGGCGGAGACGGTACGGGACGTGACTCATCAATCAATTGCTTCGGGTACGTCGTCAGGAGTGGATGTGGCGGGGGAAATCAGGATGTTCAGGGCGGAGATCCGTGAGATGCGAGATGAGCTGACCAGGGAACTGAGGGACCTGCGTCGCGAGGTGGGAGACTTGCGACGGAGTCTAGTAACCTGCGAAACCAGAATAGACGGTCTGGAGAATAGGGTAATAGAGCTCGAAAATCAAAAAGCCGTTACAGTGGATCTGGAAAACACCGTGTCCTTATTAAAAGCGGAGCTCAATGACCGTGACCAGGAGCTTCTTATTTCGGATCTCGAAATCAACAATCTACCAGAAGAAAACGGTGAAAGCCCGATACACCTTGTTGAGCTCGTCGCAAAGAAGCTGGGAGTGGAACTGGAGTCAAGGGACATCGTGTTCGCCGAGAGGAGAGGTCCACCGGTCAGTCGGGGTGAGTCGCGCCGGGGTGAGTCAGCGAATGCTGGCGGTGAGTCGAACGCGGCGGGTCGCGCGCGCCCCCTGGTGGTGCGCCTGGTGCGCCGCCAGCTGCGCGATGAGATGCTGAAGGGCGCGCGAGTGAGGCGCGGCGCCACTATTGCTGATCTCGGGCTGTGCGCCCCGGAGCGCAGATTCTATATAAATGAAAGGCTTAACAGGTACAATAAAATGTTATTCTACCGCACTCGTCAGGCAGTGGAGCGCCTCGGGTGGAAATATGCCTGGACGCGGCGCGGTAAGATACTAGTGAAGCAGGCGGAGGGCAAGCGAGCCTACAATTTAAGGAATGAAGATGACTTGCGCCGTGTTTTTGGTGGTGAACGGCTCCATGATGTTACAGTGTAAATATATTGATACCAGTACCACATATATTCTGGAATGTAAACTTTGCAAAACTTTTATTATTACTGTACTTTACTTCTCACGAAATTTAATTAAGTCTTACTTGCTAATAATTGTCTCAGTTAATATATGCTCATTGAAAGGAAACATGGACGCTTGTATTCTGCATCCTAGTCACAATGATACACATATCAAGCAGCATGCTGCCAGTGTCATACAGGAAAATAGACCACTTTGGTTTAGGAAATATATATTTATTAAATTTATTAAATTCAACATGTGAGGTATGCATGTACAAATTAAGTACCACCTGTTTGTTATTATTGCACAGATATTCGGATTGTGATACAAATACACATATTATATACTAGCTGAGCCCGCAACTTCGTTTACGTCACATAAGGTGTATGAAAGGAAAGGTATTTCTTCATCAGAGTCATCAAGCAGCGTCTGAAACTGCCCTGTTCGCTTAATCATAAAAGAGCTTAATGATTAAGTCTATTTTAAAACAATTCAGTCCACGCCTTCGGCGCGGACTGAATTGTTTAAAAATAGTCTTAATCATTAAGCTCTTTTATGATTAAGCCAACACGCCAGTTTAGGTTCACTCACATTCAAAGAAACCCCTACAATTAAAATTTTCAAAATATCAGATTCTTAAAAGTGTTATAACTCTTTTATTTCTAAACCGATTTACATAAAACAAACGCTAAATGTTAACTGGAGCAAACCTCAACACAATAAAAAAAACCGCATTGCAGTCGGTTGAGCGGTTACTGAGATTAGCTTGCACAACCGTACAGACAAACAGATATACAGACATACAGACATACAGACAAACAGACAAAAATTCTAAAAATCATTGTTTTGAGTTCTATTGCGTTCATAAAGCCCCCCTATAATATTTTTTCTTATTTATCTTCCATGTACAGACAGCGACCTGTTACGATTTTATTATATGTATTGATGTGTTACGAGATAAAGTCACAATGGTTCGGTTTTAAAAAAAATTGTGTGAACAAATGCTATAAAACTACCTACACATAGTATTATCAATATCAATATCAATACATATAATAAAATCGTAACAGGTCGCTGTCTGTACATGGAAGATAAATAAGAAAAAATATTATAGGGGGGCTTTATGAACGCAATAGAACTCAAAACAACGATTTTTAGAATTTTTGTCTGTTTGTCTGTATGTCTGTATGTCTGTATATCTGTTTGTCTGTACGGTTGTGCACGCTAATCTCAGTAACCGCTCAACCGATTGCAATGCGGTTTTTTTTTATTGTGTTGAGGTTTGCTCCAGTTAACATTTAGCGTTTGGTTTATGTAAATCGGTTCAGAAATAAAAGAGTTATAACACTTTTAAGAATCAGATATTTTGAAAATTTTTATTATAGGGGTTTCTTTGAATGTGAGTGAACCTAAACTGGCGTGTTGGCTTAATCATAAAAGTAAAAAAATTCAGTCCACGCCTTCGGCGCGGACTGAATTGTTTAAAAATAGTCTTAATCATTAAGCTCTTTTATGATTAAGCAAACAGGGCAGTTTCAGACGCTGCTTGATGACTCTGATGAAGAAATACCTTTTTAATATTTAAAGCAATTGGTATGCTAACTTTTTTCATAATATTTTATTATAAAGTGAAAAAAGACAACTTGGCCCAGACGGGACTTGAACCCGCAACCTTTGCCTAATCCAGGGCAATGCTCTAACCAATTGAGCTACGGGAGCCGTACTGATACAAGTTGAAATTCTTCACCTTATTGTAACCGCCATTTAAGAGTATGGCACAGAGCCATCTATCGAGCTACTTAGCAACTCTGATATCAATGAACGATATTGCAATCATTTTTTATACATCGGTAAATATATATACATTTAGACGGAGACATCAAATCAATGTATAAAAAATGATTGCAATATCGTTCATTGATATCAGAGTTGCTAAGTAGCTCAATAGATGGCTCTGTGCCATACTCTTAAATGGCGGTTACAATAAGGTGAAGAATTTCAACTTGTATCAGTACGGCTCCCGTAGCTCAATTGGTTAGAGCATTGCTCTGGATTAGGCAAAGGTTGCGGGTTCAAGTCCCGTCTGGGCCAAGTTGTCTTTTTTCACTTTATAATAAAATATTATGAAGAAATACCTTTCCTTTCATACACCTTATGTGACGTAAACGAAGTTGCGGGCTCAGCTAGTCGACAATAATTTCATTAAAAAGTCAAGCACATTACCATCTTTTTAAATAGTCGGATAAGAATTATCATAATAAGCACTAAGTAGTGTTGGCTGTATTATAGGTACTAGACAACGGATAGGAGCGGAGCAGTACCTACATACATATATTATTATTTTTTTATAAACACACTAGCGGACGTCACGCGGTTTCACCCGCGTTGATCCCGTTCCAGTGGGAAAATGGGAATAAAATATAGCCTATGTTCACCGGGAAGAGTGTAGCTTCTCAACAAAGAAATATTTTTTTCAAATCGGTCCAGTAATTTCGGAGCCAATGCGTTACAAACAAACAAACAATACTTTCCTCTTTACAATATTAGTATAGACTAGCTGACCCGCACAACTTCGTTTGCGCCACATTTCCCCCGTTTTTGAAAAATTTACTATTACTGCTCCGCTCCTATTCGTTGTAGCGTGATGCTATATAACCTATGACACTCCACAATAACGTAGCTTTCTATTGGTGAAAGAATTTTTAAAATCGGTTCAGTAGGTCCCGAGATTACCCCATACAATTTAACAAATATACAAACACACAAACTTTACTTCTTTATAATATTAGATACATATTATAGATGAATTACACCCAAGACACGGAACAAATGATCATGCTCATCGCACAAACTTTTGTCCTGGGTGGGAATCGAACCCACGACCTCCGCTTTAGCAGTCAGTGTCACTAACCACTACGCCACAAAGCCAGTCAGCATTACGATACATCATAGAAGTATCGTATTCAGATACATTTATCTTACATAGCATAATTTTACACGTGCTTACTTTTCTATATTTGGGATACTATGACGTAGATTTATCACTATATAAGCGTGTAATTGTTGAAGTGAAACCACAAAGCATTTCTTCAAGAGCTACTAGCAAGAGCTGCACTTATCAGTAGATACCCGGAAGAGTACCAGATCCTCTCTATCATGTAAGTTACTTTTCCTTTACCTATACATTCATGTAATTCTACTACTCATTAACAGTACTATTCAATCATTCAACTTTTCAATCACTCTTTTATTATATCATTACATTATTCGATAATCAAATATTAATAACTAGATGATACTCGCGGCTTCGCCCGCGTTAAATTCGGTACCCGTTCGCACTTACCGTGGGAACATATTCCCCGGAATGAAAAGTGGCCTATGTGTTATTCCAGACTATAAGCTATCTCTGTATCAAATTTCAGCCCAACGCGTTTAGTCGTTAGAGCGTGATTGAGTTACAAACATCCAAACATCTTAACAAACTTTCACATTTACAATATTAGTAGGATTATAAGAGTAAATATTAGACAAAAATAATCAACTATTCAGTCATTAGAATATTAGTCAACAATCTTCTTTCAATTATTCTAATTAAATATTGTCAACTTGTGCGTGATACTTGGATAGGTCTATTGTTAAGTTACTGCTACCATTTACTTATTAACTTTTATTTCCAGGTCCAAACAAACGGCTGATCAGTTGTTCCAGTCATCCGACGAGTCGACGGTTGATACCCAGAAAATCAAGACCAGCACGAAGAAGCGGAAGATTGCCGTGAAGGCATCATGCGACGAGCCTTCTACTAGTAAGAAGGCGAAGGCGAAAACTACAGCGCGAGATGTCTTCGGCACCGACAGTGATGACGACGAAATAAATTATAACGCCACGGGTAAAAAAACAGCACCTATTTACTCCTACATAACAAGGAGATTAGCAAACGGTTTCTCACGACAAATAAATGAAGTTAAAAGTGGATCATATGAATTAAAAATTTATAATAGTGATGAAATTGAGCGGGTGCCACCAGTCAATCGATGGCGGCACTCCGTTATAACTATTAAAAATAAAACGAATTCAGACACCGAATCCTGGAAGCATTTAAATGCATTTATAAAAGAGACTAGGAAAGAATTTAAAAATGTTGTACCAACTTTTATAAACTCGTACCAGTAGAAGAAGAGAAGTGAGCTATGTACCTCATACCTATTTACTGAAATAATTAATCCTTAGGAATATCTATAATGAGTTATCTTTCTTTTTTCTTTAGAAATAAAACTAAAGTTAATTAAGCCTATAACTATACTTATAATATCATTTAACTGTATTAATTTTGTGTGTTAGATGTAGATGTGTTTTATTAAATAAATATAATTTACTATGCTTTCTTTATTTTTTCTTTTCAGTAAAGTCACCTTCCACTGATTCACCATCAAGTTCTTACATAAATTGTGATAAATGTAAAATCCAGATACCTAGACATGAATACAGATATCATAAACGAACTAATATTCATAAATCGAATTGTTTAATAAAATCAGAGTTTGAACACATTGATGTAATAGCTACAGCACTTAAAAACAGAATAATGACTTATCGCTTAAACCCATCTATAGAAGACGAGTACCTCTTACCAGAGGCGTTCTTAGATGGTAAGCGAGCTGATATTTTAAAACTAATTAAATTATCATTATCAAAGAATACTTGTATCAAAGTTAACTTTGAGCTGTTTGCTTACATCGATTTAGTTAAATCGGGAGAGCAGCAACTGAAGTCATTTAATACAAAATACGAAGTGATTTATAAAAGTACTGATTTTGATGAAATTTATTTGAATTTAAGAGAAACTTTTAAAATGAAATTGACTGAATTTGAGCACTGTGAATCTGGATGGTCATTTACATCATTGAGCCATTTAGAAATAAACATAAATAAGTATTCTCCCTTGAGAGGTGGATCTTACATAGAACTGCCAAAGGTTATTAAGAATACAAAGAGCTGTATAAATATTTATAATAATGATGAATATTGTTTTTTATGGAGCATCCTAGCAGCTTTATTTCCAGTTAAAAATAATGTCTGTAGGACAAGCTCTTATCCTCATTTTAGTACGATATTTAATATAACAGGGATGTCATTCCCACCATCATCTAAAGATATAAGATTATTTAAAAACATTAATTGTGATATAAGTATTAATATTTACGGACTAGATCTACATTACAATGTGACTGGCCCCCTTTATGTGACAAATGTCAGAAGAGATAAACATATTAATTTATTGTATTACGAGAAAAATAATAGAGCCCATTACTGTTTAATAAAAAACCTATTACGCTTAGTGAGACGTCAAGTTTCACAGCATAAAGGACGAATGTATTTATGTGAAACATGTTTGCAATTTTTTACAAGTGAAATTAAATTCCATTCTCATACCTGTTCTAAAATAAGAACTTTACTGCCAGATAAAAACAGTACGTTACAGTTTAAACATTTTGAGAGACAACAAAAAATAAACTTTATTATATAATGCCGATTTTGAAAGCCTGTTATGCAATTTTAATGAAATGAATACTGATAAAAATACTATAAGAAATAAGTTACATCAACCTTCTTGTTTTGCATACTATTTGTGTTGCTCACACGACAGTAATTTAAATAAATTTGTTACTTACCGAGGAGTAGACTGTGTCAAAGTATTTATTAAAAAAATATTAATGAAGCTAAAGCGATTCATGAAATCTTGATTACTAACAAAAATATGAAACCAATGACTCCAGAACAAGTTCTTAATTATCGTAATGCAATTACATGCCATATTTGTAAACAACTATTATTTCATGATAAAGTGCGAGACCATGATCATATTTCATCTGAGTATAGAGGTGCTGCACATTCACATTGTAATTTAATTTATAGAGTATGTTCATTTATACCAGTCGTTTTTCATAATCTATCTGGTTACGATTCCCATTTATTTATCAAAGAATTGGCCAAATATGATGGCGACTTAAAAATAATTCCGAAGACTAAAGAAAAATATTTAATTATTACAAAAATTATTGAAACTGACAAACATAATAAGCCTTTGCAAATAAAATTCATAGATTCATTCCAGTTTCTTAGCACGAGTCTCGATAATTTAAGCAAAAGCTTAACAGGCAGTGATTTCGTAAATTTAAGATCACTTTTTCCTAATGATGAAAATTTTGATTTAATTCGAAAGAAAGGCATATATCCATACGAGTATATTGATTCATGGCAGAAATATAATGAGACACAGCTTCCTCCCAAACATTGTTTCTATAATAGTTTGCAAATGAAACATTGAACTGATGACGAGTACAAACATGCTCAAACTGTTTGGAGTTGCTTTGATATTAATAGTCTTGGAGAATACACTGATTTATATTTAAAGTGCGATGTTTTGTTATTATGTGATATTTTTGAAAATTTTAGAAATATATGTCTACAACATTATAATCTTGATCCCGCATACTATGTAAGTTCGCCTGGCTTAAGTTGGGACGCTATGCTCCTTTACACTGGTGTTCAACTGGAATTGATTCATGATATTGAAATTTATAACATGATAGAAAAAGGAATACGTGGTGGATTAGCACAATGCTCTCACCGATATGCTAAAGCCAACAATATTTATCTCCCTTATTTTGATGATTCTAAGCCGTCAACATATTTAATATATCTTGATTGTAACAATCTTTATGGATATGCAATGACTAGAAAATTACCCATATCAGATTTTAAATTTATGACAAACTCTGAGATAGAAAATTTTGGTCTGTTTGATATCCCTGACGATGCTGATTATGGTTACATATTGGAAGTTGATCTAATTTATCCCGAATATTTACATAATTCACATAGTGCCTGTGTTTGCCTTTCGCTCCAGAAAAATTCATACCCATTGGAGGAAAAACAGAAAAGTTAATTGCAAATTTGTATGACAAGTATTACTATGTGATACATTATATTCATTTAAAAGAATATCTTAAAAATGGACTTGTATTGAAAAAAAATCATCGCATACTTCAATTTAAGCAAGAGAACTTTTTAAAAAAGTATATAGACTTAAATACTCAATTACGCCAATTAGCAAAGACATCTTTTGAAAGGGATTTCTTTAAACTTTTGAATAATTCTATATTCGGAAAACTATAGAAAATAAACGAAAACAAATTGATGTCAAATTGATAACTAAGTGGACTGATAATACGAATAGAACAAATAAAACAATGGGTGCAGAGAAACTAATTGCAAAGCCAAATTTAAAAAGTATTGGTATTTTCAGTGAAGATTTTCTTGCAATTCAATTGAATCCCGACAAACTTGTTTTAGATAAACCTATCTATATTGGTTTCACGGTACTAGAATATGCTAAGCAACATATGTATAATTTTCATTATGGTTTCATTAAAAATAAGTATGGCGGAAATGTTAAGTTGTGTTACACTGATACTGACAGTTTATTATACTTAATACATACCCAAAACTTCTATAAAGATTTAAATGAGAATTTATTAAAATTTGATACCAGTAATTTTGACTTAAATAATCCTTACAATATTCCAAGTGTCAATAATAAAATTCCTGGCTTGTTTAAAGATGAATTAGGCGGTGATGTAATAACCGAATTTGCAGGCTTGAGAGCAAAGCTTTATTGTATTAAATCGATTAAAACTCAGATTAACAAAGCTAAAGGAGTATCTAGACCCATTTTGACTGCCTCTGTGGCGCGGTCGGTAGTGATACCGCCTGTGGCGCTGGAGGTCGTGGGTTCGATTCCCACCGGAGACAAATATTTGTGTGACCCATAAATGTTAGTCTCAAGAGTCTGGGTGTTTCTATGTATAATAAGTATGTATTTAAAAGTATATAAGTATTAATATCCGTGGTCTGATACCCATAACACAAGCAGGGTTATTCCTAGCTTACTTTGGGGTCAGATAGCGTTGTGTGAAATGTCCGTGAATATTTATTTATTTTATTTATTTATTACAAAAAGTTTGAAAATCTCGAATTATAAAAGAGTTTTATTTAACAATATTACTTTACGACGTAAGATGAATATGATAAAGTCAAGCAAACATGTACTGTACTCGCAGGAAGTAAATAAAGTAGTTTTAAGTAGAATAGATGATAAAAGACTTGTTCAATCCAATCAAATAGACACTTTACCTTGGGGTCATTGTGATCACATATGTTAAAAATGTTCCAATCATACAATGTCGTGCATATACTGCTATGATTTTATAATAAAAAACAATATTAATGTTATGATAGTTGCACAATTTGATAAGTAGAGTATAATTATTAAGTAGGTATATAAATAATGTACGATAATGTTACGATTTATATAAAAACGTAATAGTGATGTTATTTTGTTGTAATATGTAATGTTATTACTTTTATAAGTATAATAAAGTCTATACTTACTCAGAATTTTAACTTTTATTTTATACTCTTTAAGGTGAGGCCTTTACAGGTACTTACGTTGTATGTACGTTTAACCAGAATAACTATAAAATCTAAAAAATGTGTTGGTATAAATTGAAGTGTTCAGTAATAATAATATTAATAAGCAAGATGAAGTTGTTCAAACACCACATATCCTTGAATGTTAATAATATAAATTTAAGTGCCTCTCCTCACCACATCAGGCATAGTCCTTTGTTACCGAATACAATTCGCTGTATAATATGTGGACCATCCAACTGTGGTAAAACAAACGTCATGATTAGTTTAGTGCTACATGAAAATGGACTGAAATTTAGCAATTTATATCTTTACTCTAAAACTACTTTTCAACCAAAATATCGCTTTTTGAGTGAGGTGATGAGAAGAGTGCCAGAGATTAAATTCTACGAGTTTAATGACGATAAATATATTATGGCTCCGAATGAAGCTTTAACCAATTCTATTTTTATTTTTGATGACGTAGCAACTGAGAATCAGACAAATATCCGTAACTATTTCTGTATGGGGCGACATAAACATATTGATTGTTTCTATTTATCTCAAACTTATTCAAAAATTCCGAAGCAATTATTACGTGATAATGCGAATTTTCTAATCATATTTAAACAGGACGATATGAATTTAAGACATATTTATGAGGAACATATCAGCCCTGATTTAAACTGGAACCAATTTAAAGATATTTGTAAAACAGTTTGGACAAATCCTTACAATTTCGTGCTTATTAACAAAGACTGTTCATTAAACAATGGGAGGTACAGGAAGAACTTCGATGAATTTTTTAAATTTGATGATAGGAACTGATATAATTATATTATGAATAACATACGAAGGAAAATTAGTATTAATTCTTCTTTAAGTGAAAGCAGTCGTCGGTCGCATATAAGATGGAAAAAAATATTAAAATAGAATTATTGAAATCTGTGGATTCCATAAAGAATAAAATAAAACAGATGAAGGCTCAGGAATATGCTATGAATCTGTCACTCGAGAAAATGTTGAAGCCTGTCACCGAACCTCTTAAGACTTTAGTTGATTCTGATATATCTATTATAAAAAATAGGAATGTGGAAAATACGTCTTTCATTAATACAGACAAAATTGAACCTGATGATAATAATATAAGCTTTACGAAGGTTGAAGACTGTTACGAGCCTAAACCAGTTTCTAAAAAAATTGTAGTGAATTCACCAAAAATAGACTTATCTGATGATCTAGAAATTTCATTACAGGGTTCTGACGTCTATGGTATTTATGATGGTTTAAATATACCATTCGGAATAAGAAGTGAAAATAAAATTTTATTAATGGGAAATTCAAAGGTATCATTTTCTAAAATTGATAGTTTAACCTTTACCTGGTGACGTGCGGTCTCACAGGCCGAGCGGCGTAAGCGAAACATCATATCACGCCCTTCCCCGCATTTCCCATGTTTGAGCGCCTGAGTAGCTTCGAGTTTAGTGTAGGCAGTGCCCTAGAGGGGGATAGTTGCTTCGGCCAGGCCCAAATCGGTAAGTTAGATCGATTGGAAATTCTCGGGCGGCCTCTCAGACCTTATGTCACCACTTACGTAACTTTTTTGGAGTTACACTGTAGTGTTGTATTGCGTTTTTTTTTAGATATTTCTTACTATGAATGACTCTGGACTTCCTAGAAAAAAGCGTGGAGAGGTTGTTGACAAAAATCTAGTGCCTACTCGAATTGTAGACTGGTTTAGCACAAGAAAACTCAAGTGGATCGGAAGCTGAAGACGTTTCCAAAAATTATGTCCCGGAGCATAGCGACCACAACTCGGAGACGGAAAAAAATGCTTCTGAAGACGAAGAACCTGTATATATGATATAATACACCAGGAAAATCAGCTTGCAGAGAGTGACAGTGACGAATGTATATCATGTGATAAACATGTGTGTTTGCAGTGTGCGAAGCAATTATGCCCTAACTGTCAATAAAAATACTAAAGATTAACAGTTGTCATTTTTGAGACCAGACGCTTGTGATAAGAGTTTAATTTTTTTTTAAGTTGATTAGTGTTTGAACTTTGTTAAAAAACAAATATTTTATAATTTATGTTGATTTTTACTATTTTATAAGTAATCGTTGATCTCGATTCTAGTTTTTCAATTACAGAGATCCAAAACTTTGTAATTACCCAGTTTCTAATTAAAATTATATTTAGACTACATGACGTTGTTTTAATTTTTACTTTAATATTTAATTTAACACAAAATCAACATTAGGATAACCTACCATATTTTAATATAATGTATTATAGACCAATTATGGCAGCGACCTGTGAGGCCGCTCGTCACCAGTTATGTTATAAAAAAACCATGTCACCAGTTAAAGGTTAAATAATGATAGTGTCATTTTGATTAAAATCGATGATAAATCCTACAATTTAACTCCTGGTCTGAAAGAACTCTTACTTTGAAAGAAACCAGACTTAACATTAATATCCAGCGTAGATAAACTTGTCTACAAGGATATATTGGTTTATACAAATGCTCATAAAAGAGACTTCAATCCTAGAGGACAAATAAAAGGTGATAAAGGAACAAAATACCGTGCAATAATTAAACCACTGTTTTCTGAAATATTAGATGAATCTACTAAATTTGGAGGAAGCTTGCCAAAGCTTAAGAAATATAAAAAAAACACTATATAAATTGTAATAAATTAATAATAGCTACTTAAGTTTACTACTCTATATACTAGGTGTTCAATCTATTAGTTGTCAGTCTTATGATGTGTGTTGGGGAGAGCAGTCTTCTCAACTGGTTAATAAATAACTTACCATTTGAGCTACATTTACCAGGCTACAACTATTGCGGGCCTGGCACAAAATTAATTAAAAGGCTTAAACGTGGAGATAACGGTGTAAATAAACTAGACGAATATTGTTAAGAGCACGATATTGCCTATCACCAGTTTTCAAACTTAGAAGATCGTCACAAGGCAGATTTGATTTTATTGAAGATGGCGAAAGAGCGAGCAGCCGCTCCAGATGCCGGGATAAGTGAAAAATTTGCAGCACGTTTAGTACGCAATGCTATGGCTACAAAAATTAAAACAGGATCAGGCCTAAAAAAGAGTAGCAATAAGTGTGCTCGAAAAAATATATTTGGAAAAGGGTTAAAAAATATAGGTATTTAAAAATGTTGTTAGTAAAACGAAAAAACATATAAAAAAATTAAAACCGAAATGCAAAAAAGTTGCAATAGAATTAGCTATGACTGCTGCCAGAGAATTAACTGAGGATTCATCCATTAAACTTCCTCGTGTTATCCCTATACCAAAAACTGGTGGAGTGTTGCCTTTGATTCCTATTTTTGCTGGATTATCGGCGGCTGGGGCTCTAGCAGGTGGTGCAGCTGGTATAGCTAAAACCATAAATGAATTCAAGATGGCTAAAAAGTTGTTAGCTGAGTCAAAGAGACATAACGAAAAAATGGAAGCTCTTTGCATAGGAAATGGACTACAACTTAAGCCACATAAAGACGGGCTTGGAATTTTCATATCTAAAGAAAAAAACTAAGATATCGGCTACCCAATAGAGCTTTAACTAACTTTGACATTATAAAGTATGGAAAAAGTATTCCGTATTTTAGAGGTGTTTTCATGAGAGATGAGCTCCCTAAAAGCCCGCTTAAAAAAGAATGTGGAGTTATTAATTTAGATACTTCGAAAAACCCTGGCTCGCACTGGGTAGCCTATGTAAAACACAACGATTATATTGAGTATTTGATAGTTATGGAAATCTTAAACCACCACAGGAATTCATAAAATATGTTGGTTCTAAAGTCAACTACAATTATGAAAATATTCAACGTGACCATCCCTTTAATTGTGGACATCTTTGTTTAAACTTTTTAAACAATTTTTGGTGTAGCGGAGTTATAAAATAAAGTGATCTTTCATTATATTCCAGTATATAAGTATGTCTGCCACGGTTACCATCTCTGGAAATAAATCAGAATTAGTTTCATATTTTCAACCTCCACTTCATTTATCTGACCCCTATGAGTGCGGCTTAGTATACTTTTCAGTATTGAATTCAAGAGGCGATCTTTCTATCAAACGTAGCAATCTATCCACGATCAAAATCGAATGTGATCTTGTGTACGGTTCATATTGCAACGGATTACCAACACATTTTATTCATGAATTTGTTCCTGATACTGCTTTAGATCATCGTTGCCTAGAAAAACCACAAAACGTTATTTACTTTCCAGTGAACAAAAGTGTAATATCATCGATATCTGTTAAAATAGTTGATCAATTAGGTCACTGTATTAACTTTGAAGAAGAACATATTGAACTACGCCTGCATTTAAGAAAAACAAAATGATTGTGTATTATAAAAACAGCCCAGTGAAAATAAAACGTCTTATTTCTTCTGCGACCACTAAAGCGCACAGGCGTAATATAAAAATAAAAAAATTGACAAAAGCAAATAAAAGCTTTCTTAAAGCGCTTGGGTTTAAAGTGTGAACATGCTACAGATTACTGAATTACCGCAGTTTGACAGTTCAATTGAAAGTTATGAAATCCATTCATACAATCCCTACAATAACAGTTTTAGGGAAAATGATGAAATAAGAATCCCCATACATCAACAAGACGTATACGTGCTACCATCTGCCAGCTCAATTTACATCGAGGGTCAAGCAAAACTCTTCGGCAAAGATGGGAATCCGATCAAGAAAAATGTTACGTTCACTAATAACTATGTCATGTCTTTGTTTCAAGACATCAGGTACGAAATGAATGGTATTGAAATAGACCGTATAAAACATTCGGGAATTACGTCTACAATAAGATCATACATTTCATTAAATGAAGCAGAAAATAAAGTTGCAGCCTTGTGGGGTTGGAACTTAGCAGGATACCAAAGTGATGGGCATTTTAGTCCACTCCGGTATCCTTCTCCGGCACGACCACAGCATCAGGGACTTTTCACAAGCTGCTGGTTCAGCCTCCTGGGCGGAGATTAAGTAATCCCCAGGTTCGGGTCCCGTACAGCCTGCGGGCGGTCAGCGGTCAACCGTTTCACCGGGTCTCCCTGACCGCCGTACCAATACTCCGCGCCTATGCCAGCCAATAGAGACAGTTGAGACTCTGGTCTCACCGTCACCGGTACAAAGTAACCCCAATGAGCACTGGGACCCTACTCACCGACGGAGAACATAACCCAGCATGGAGCCAGGTTACTATTACCGCGGTCTTCTGCAGGGTGGAGGTACTGCCCCAGGCGGGCTGCTCAACGAACGGAGTACCGTTATGCCCTTCCTCCTAATAATATAAGATTACAATAAAATTGTGATAAATTATAAACACGAACTTATTTTAAATAGAAGTAACTCTAATTTAAACAGTGTTATTCTAACTGATGATGTTGTTCATTTTCAAATAGATATACAAAGAGTTCAGTGGAGGGTGCCACATATTAAAGTGTCAGACCGAGAACGACTTATACTTTTAAAACATTTAGAAAGAGATAAATCTATACAGATGGCTTTTAGAAATTGGGATTTATATGAGTATCCCTTACTTCCTAAAACGACAAAGCATTCTTGGTCAGTTAAGATAGGAGGAATAATAAAACTAAGGACAGTTCACTATTCGATCACTGTGAAGTGAACAACGTAACGCTCTTTTTGAATTCGCAATACTACCCGTATGAACCATTGAGTTTAAAGTTTTCTGAGAACAAGTATAGTATAATTATGAAATGTATGTGAAATTTCGTCAGTCGTATTACAACAGTCCTATAGATCCATTGCTAGACCTAAAAGATTTTAAAACTAAGGCACCCTTGTTTATCTTAGATTGCTCAAGACAAAACGATAGTCTAAAGACAGGTCCAGTAGACGTGCGGTTGGAAGTTGAAACTTGCACCCCAATACCAGATAAAACTACTGCATATTGTCTGATTATAAACGATCGACTTGTGGAATACAAACCTCTCAGTAACATTGTTCGAAGGTTATCATGATTGCTATTGTTGATATTCAAGGCTTTAAAACAGAAACAAATGAATTTCTACCAAAAGAAATCGCTATATTGTATAATAAAAAACTGCAAGTATTTTTGATTAAGCCACCATTTCCATTCAAAGATTTAACGGTACCAGAAAAAAAGCAAGTTAGTTGGATTGAACGTAACAGAAAGATATACTGGAGTGAAGGATTTGTACCTTATTGCAATTACCAGAGTTTGGTTTCAGACATATTAAGAGATAAGTGTATTTACGTCAAAGGTTTAGAAAAAGTGTTGTGGATAAAGCATATTTTAAAAAATAGTAATTGTAATATATTAAATTTAGAAGATAAAGGTTGTTCGAATTTGATAAGTTTGTACGATCAATATAAATATTCTCAAGATTTATATAACTGTATTTATCATGATTCTGTTTGTGCTTTAAAAAATGTATTTTGTTTAAATAAGTGGTGCTTTGATAATAAAATTTTTATATAAATATTTTCTTGTTTAGTTTTTATCCCCTCCTAATGATTATCCTGATCAATCATTATAAGTTGCTGGCTGAAAGCGAAGTGATGTCATTATACGTTTAGAATCATCTGTATTCAGAACTAGGAAGTGAGTGAATAGGTATAACATGAAAAATGAGTACAAACCACGATATGACATGTATAGTACGCATAAAATGCGTGAATTTTCATTTAATTATTACTGGGGAACGTTTAATTCAAAGAAAAGATTAGTGATGGAAATGGCTGATGCTGGATTCTTTTACTTTGGAAATAGTATAAATGATAAAGCGGCATGTTTCTCATGTGTAGGAGTTATAGAAGATTGGGAGATTTACAACGATCCTTGGATGCAACATGCTATTAATTTTCCTCAATGTTTTTATTTGAACGCAGTAAAGGGAAAATATTATATTATTAAGTGCATGAAACAGTTCTCCACAAAATGAGTCAAACTTGTGCCTACATAAATATAATTAAAGGGCTTTGCAAGGCAGCATTCAATTCTCACTATTGCTGTGTATAGGTTCAATATTATCTCATATCCCCCCATCCACTTTGTTTTTGCATGATCACGAAAGTAAATAAGTTTGATATTATCTACAGCGAAACCTGTTAATGAAGGCATTCGTAAAATCTTTATCAAGAATTCCAAGATTAAGATTTGGACATTTTTATGCTACGAGATACTAACTACCAGAAGATGAAATTATTTATTTTATATACTTAAGTCAATTATAAATTATTGTAAGTACTTTATTCTTACAAACATTAAATATTTTTTTTCGGTAAAATAAGAGTAAGTGTTTCATTTAACACCTGCTTAATATTATGCTCAGAACAGAACAGGTCAAAATAAACCCCCAGTTTTAAGTAAAATTAATACACAGTTAGAAAACAGCCAAGATCATTTCAGAATATTGCACCCGTTCCTAAGTGAACAGATCAGACCCGTCTGACTAGTATTCAAGTATCTATTCAGAAAAAATGAATAGTGGTTGTAATTGGGTGTTTCTGGATCTGATCTGATCCAGAAACCCCAATTTCAACCTACTACTACGGTCACTTAATACAATCTGCCAACCGTTTACCTTAACAGAATTAGTGCACAGCATCCGGTCGCTTAAATGTGGGAAAGTTTCTGGAGTTGACGACATAACAGTGGAACAGATCCAACACCTTGGCCCGCCTGCGGTGTCTTGGCTCCTGGCTTTATTTAACACCTGCTTAGAGGAAGTGAAAATCCCCAAGCTTTGGAGGAAAGCTAAAGTTATGGCACTACTGAAGCCAGGCAAGCCCCCAAACGAGGCTAAAAGCTACAGGCCTGTATCACTGTTATGTCACACATACAAGCTTTTTGAGAGGCTAATACTCAACCGCCTCATGCCTAAAATTGACAGTGCATTGATTCCGGAACAAGCTGGGTTCCGCCCCGGGAAATCCTGTTCCAGTCAAATTTTGAATCTGACTCAGTACATTGAGGATGGATTTGAGTTGGGTCAAATTACTGGCGTCTGTATGACGGCATATGATACCGTCAACATCAGACGGCTGCTAACAAAAGTGGAAGCCATGACTGAAGACACGAAGCTGGTTAGGGTGCTGGGAGAATTACTGTCCAACCGTCGATTCCAGGTGTACCTCTCCACAGACGTACGTACCTCTCCACGTTGGTGCGCCCTGGGCGGCGGCCAATGGCAATCTTAGGGGTTGCTATTGGCCGTCGGCGAATATCCGACAGCTGACCCCATTGCACGAGGGGGTCGTGGGATGGCGGACCTACAAGGTCCGCGTTAGATCTCGCTCTTGGTTCCCTTCTGCCTATCTAAGGATGGTTCGAGAGGTATCAGGAGCGATATTAGGGGAGCTCTACCCCGAAATTGAGCTATCTGTGGGACTTTTTGAGTCAATAATATAATGGTTCCATCGTCGTCATTGACAATTTTGTAGTGGTTGTGTACGCGAACGGACTATAATGCCGTTCGAGTCGGTATTCGTAATCCCGAAAGGAGTGTCGTGGTCATGTCTCGCGACTCTGACCGGGGACGAAAGTCTTGGCTTGGCCGCCCGGACTGCGAGGAAGACAACCTCTTTAAAAAATTACCCCGAATTCGTAAGCTCTGGTGCGTTTTTTTTTTTTTTTTTTTTTTTTTTTTTTTTTTTTTTTTTTTTTTTTTATACCACTAAGGTGGCAGACAAGCATACGGCCCACCAGGAGGACTGGTGGTCACCGCAGCCTATGAACGTTTGCAACACCAGAGGCGCCACACTCGCGCTGCCGACCCTGTAAAAACCTTCTTAGACCCCTTTTGAAGAACCCCATACTGTAGGCGTTTGGGAAAACCGAGGCAGGAAGATCATTCCACAACCTAAGCGTGCGCGGAAGAAATCCCCTATCGGATCTAACCGTGCTCGAACGCTCCGGACGTAGGGTGTGAGGATGAAATCCCAGTCTATGGCGAGCGGTGCGATGATAGAACGTAGCCGTGGGCATCATGTCAAACAATTCCTCAGAGCAGATACCATTGTACAGGCGGTAGAACACGCATAAGGAGGCAAAGTCTCTCCTGTCGCAAAGAGGTTCAACACCACCTGTCAGTAAAGGATCGTTGACAACTCTCACAGCTCGCCTCTGCACCGAGTCAAATGGACGAAGCTGATATTCAGGTGCCCCCGCCCAGAGGTGACAGCAGTACTCCATGTGTGGCCGCACTTGCGACTTATAGAGAAGCAGTGTTTGCGCCGCAGTAAAGTACCGCCGCGCCCTGTTGAGCACACCGAGCTTCTTGGACGCTAGCTTGGCCTTGTCCTCCAAATGACTGCGGAACTGAACGTCACTGGAGATATCAACACCAAGGATCCCTATACATTTAGAGATGGAAAGAGATGTGCCCTGGAATTGTGGCGCTACAGTAATTGGGGCTTTCTTAGCGGTGAAGAAACACGCCTGTGTCTTGGAGGGGTTGAACTGAACAAGATTTTGTCTACCCCAATCGGACACTCTAGTAAGAGTAGCCTCGATTTCAGACACAAGCTGTTCACGACTTTCTTCCACTGCGTCCCGAGAGATACCGGGGCGGCCTGTGTAACAAGTATCCCCCGTACTGTCGTCTGCATAACAATGAATGCCGTCAATAGACAACATGTCATTGATATGCAGCAGAAACAGAGTAGGGGACAACACTGAGCCTTGCGGTACTCCAGCGTTAATGGCCATGCAGTCAGAACAGCTGCCGTCGACAACAGCCCTGATGCTTCTACCGGCCAAAAAGCTGGACACCCATCCGCATAATCTTTCGGTCAGTCCGTAGGAGGGCAATTTATTAAGAAGAACACGGTGCCAGACCCGGTCAAAGGCTTTAGAAATGTCGAGGCTCACTGCTAGAGCCTCGCCCTTACTCTCGATAGCCGTCGCCCATCGGTGTGTGAGGCACACGAGAAGATCGCCCGTCGAGCGACCGTGACGGAAACCGTACTGCCGGTCACTGAGCAGGTCGTTTTATAATAATAATAATAAATATTCACGGACATCTCACACAAACGCTATCTGATCCCAAAGTAAGCTAGAAATAACCTGCTTGTGTTATGGGTATCAGACCACGGATATTAATACTTATATACTTTTAAATACATACATATTATACATAGAAACACCCAGACTCTTGAGACAAACATTTATGGGTCACACAAATATTTGTCTCCGGTGGGAATCGAACCCACGACCTCCAGCGCCGCAAGCGGTATCACCACAGAGGCAGTCAATTTAAAATGAGTTTTCCTCAAGGTACCTCAGGAGCTGTGTATTAATTACACGCTCCATCACCTTAGACAATAGTGAGGTGACGGCTATAGGCCTGTAATTGGCCGGGTCGGTCCTATCACCCTTCTTGGGCACAGGATGCACATACGCGATCTTCCACGACGCCGGGACTTGTCGCATAGAATATGAAAGCGTGAAAAGACGTGTAAGTACCGGACACAACTCTGGACCACACTGCTTAAGTACCACCGCGGGTATACCGTCCGGCCCACTCGACTTATGAACGTCCAGAGAACGAAGCTCCCGTCGGACGTCCCGCTGCGTGAATTTAACTTCCGGCATGGAAGTTCCACACCACGGAACATCCGGCGGTACAGCACCCCCGTCGCTCATGGTCGAGTTAGCGGCAAAGAGAAAACCCAAAAGGTCGGCCTTCTCCCCGGCACTCTGGGCCAGACTACCGTCGGGTTTAAGCAAAGGTGGTAAACCTGACTGACAGAAGTTTCCCTCGGCAGCTTTGGCAAGCGACCAGAATTCACGACTCCCTGAAGGGTACCCAGCT
Source organism: Miltochrista miniata (assembly GCA_933228765.1). Lineage (NCBI taxonomy): Eukaryota > Metazoa > Arthropoda > Insecta > Lepidoptera > Erebidae > Miltochrista > Miltochrista miniata. The sequence goes on from OW121778.1 coordinate 705,460, forward strand.
AGCCGCTCACCAATTCTGCCGACGAAATCGAATTTAGCCCTGACAATTGCTCTCTTGCTAGCCCTCGAGGCGGCATTTAATTTGCGTTTCACCTCAGAGATGTTTGGATCTGAATTTGCACGAGCCGTGGTCCAGGCTCTGTAGGCAGATTCTTTCAGCATCAAAGCTTCTCTGCAGAGCCGATTGAACCACGGTCGCTTTTTTGCTCCTACAGGGATCCAGCGGTTAGGAATGTAGCACTCCATGCCCTCCAAGATCCCCTCAGCGACTGCCGCAGCGCAGGAATCCAGATCGTCTGAGGCAAAACAAAGCCGCCTCCACGGGTACGACGCGAAGAACTCCCGCAGTCCATCCCAGTCTGCTGACTTATAGTGCCACACATGTCGCCACTCCTTGGGCCGAGGTGGTTCAGGCCTTGCGAGTGGCACATGCGCCCGAATGATACAGTGGTCCGACGATCCGAGCGGAGCATCCACTGAGACGTTGTATCCATCCGGACGCGTTGTCAGCAGGAGGTCCAGCAATGCACTATGCTCGTTCTCCTTGTCTGGTATCCTCGTATGGGATTTAACCAGTTGGGAGAACCCATAGGTCAGGGCAAATTCGTGTGTGTCGCGTGGCGACAAGATGCATAGCTGGAGGGAAGTTCAGTTCCAAGCGCATCCCCAGCTGAGGTACCGGCGGACCCCTTGGTTGGGAAATAAATGCACGCCAATTTTACTCCTAATAGTAGTAAGTAGTTTTGATAACTGCAGTGCAGAGTATGAGCGAGCATTAAACCGTATATCTGATCTGGAACATGAGTTAAGGGACTCCCAACAACAAATAACACAACTAGAAGAAGCCTCTCTGCAAGTCAGTATACAACAAAACCAAACCTTGTTCAACGAACTCATAGATAGGTCCCCACGGCTGGTTACTGCTGCAAAACCGATACACACAGATATTATAGACCTTACCAATAATACCCCCAAACACTCTGCAGTATCAGCTAAAATGGGTTTAGGTCATTGTAGTAATAAAAAAATTAAAAAGTATATAAAAATAAATAAGTTGATTAGAAAAAAACAAAATGTGATCAATAACAATAAAAAAATTATCAAAAATATTAAAAATTGCAGAAATAGACTGAATATATTAAATGAATTAAGTCTATGCACTGCAAAATTAGAACATAGCCAAAAACAGCATGCTGCTGACACTCAAGGCTTCAATTTTAAAATACAACAACTTCAAGAGTCCCTGGAGTCTGTAAAGTCCATGTATGATAAATCACAGCTAATTATCAAAGAATATTCTTTGGCGATGGATACACTCTTAAATTCAACATCTCATTATGCTGATCGTTTCAACTCGTTAGCAGATAAAACCCAATGTAACTGCAGCCAACCTGAGCCAGGGAATATACAAACCCTACCTAGTGACCAGCAAGGTAGTAGTCTTAATAAATTACAGGGCAATCTTAGTTTAAAAAGTTATAGTGAAACAAAGAATCAATTGATCATGTTCAGTGATGAAATTGGGAGAGATATGGGGTCGAAATTAAGCTTTTGTACACCAGGGCAGTGTTTTATAAATCACTGCATGCCTTCTGCATCATATGCCCAAATAATGAAGTCCATATTTAGTTATAAATTCCAAAGGCAAGATAATCTGGTTATTTTCATAGGAAACAGGGCAGGTATAACCAAACAAAAACTCATTGAATACTATAGTAAATTAAGCTCATTAGAGTTAAATAATATTATTATTTACACACTGCCTTATTGCCAGGGTATGCCAGTTGCGGAAAATAGGACTAGGTACCATTTAAATTTGTCATTGGACACATTAACATGTCACAATAAAAAGTTTCATTTAATTGACACTAACACTATTGTTAGGAAGAATTATTATTTTTACTTGACTAAAAGAAAGCATAAGCTTCTGGATTATTTTAAAAGACAGGTAGCATTTTCGCTACATTATTTTATAGATATACTAGCCAAAAATCTGGCTACCCAACCTGCTCCTTTTGAGCAGAAATATGACATTACTGAAAATAGAACTATGGATAGCTATTTATATCCAAGTAATTTAAATTAGATTATGAGACAAAAGAGCAACGTTCTTGCACTAAGCTTGACATAATATACGAATCAATGAATGTTAAATCTGGCAATTTAGTTTTACATCAGCCACAGCAAAATTTTGAATCTGACTGCTCTCAGGCCATTGAATCTACTAATCATAAAAATTATGGTTTACACCTGGTGCACCAAAATGTAGAGGGCCTTATTAATGGGAAAGAACTGGTGTTAGAGTTGTACATGAACTTGAATGACATTGATATTTTTTGTGTCACAGAACATTGGTTAAGGCGTCATGAAGTCATGTTCAACTTTAAAAATCACCAGGTTGCTAGCTCGTTCTGTAGGACAAAATGTATGCGAGGAGGCTCATTAATTCTTATTAACAAGTCTATAAAATTTAAAGAACGTAAAGATATAGTAAGCCTCTCTCTTGAACGAGTTATTGAAATAGCTAGTATTGAGTTCGAGCAGTTCATTGTATTAAGCGTATACAGTCCCCCGGATGCTCCATACATACAGTTTGAAGAGAAGCTGGAAGAAGCTTTGTTTAAATGCCAGTGCTCTAAAAAATCAGTAGTAGTTTGTGGAGATTTCAATGTAGATATTTTAGATTCTTCGCTGGAACCAACAAAGAGACGGAAAATGTTAAATTTATTGAAATCCTTTGGTTTATATAACGTATTTCTAGAACCTACTCGTATAACTGCCACTAGTGCTACTTGTATTGATAACATTTTTAGTAATATACAACCTGTTAGGAATTGTATTGTGGACCCTGTAAAATCTGATCATCGAGGACAATCGGCTCTGTACTCTAAAAATATTACCAGAAATAAGAATGTAATCAGTTTTGTACCAGTCAACTCAAAACGCTTAGAAATTTTCCGAGAAAATATAGTAAATAAGATAACAGAATTGCCCGATTACACTACTGTGGATAAATCTTATGCTGATTTATTCAACTTAATCCATGATGTGTTTGGGAAAATCTTTACACCAAAAACAGTATCGTGTAACACTCTGCAATACTCACCAACACATTATCCATACGTTCTAGTATAATACTCTCTTTTTGTCTCGTGATAACGAGGATTTCATACATTAAGCACATTAACACAAAGATATTAAACTCGATATCTTTCTGTCGTTTTATTCCGTGTTTACATCCAGTCACAATACTACACATACACATAGGTTAGACGTCGTGAATCTGACATTGTCATTTTGACAGTGACAATGACTGATCCTTGTCAACGAAATAGTTTAGGAATAAAAAAAAAAAGAACATAAAAAAAAATAGTTTTATTTAGTGTACAATAAATCTAGATTAGAATAAATAATAGGTATATTAAATTAGTAAACAGATTTGGAACTAATGATAATTTATATATAGTTTACGAGCGGATCAATTTCGGAGTGGTCACACCGGAATTCACGTTCCGCGTAACGTAGAACATTATGTCAAATAGTGGATAAAATATTCGCTTAAGAGGATAGGATGGTTAATGTACAGGATAGTTTTAGCTTCAGTTAATGACATGGCGTTAATGCGATAAAGCCCTAATCGTGTATGGCGTATGAGAGGTGGAGGAATAAAAGTCACGAACGGAACGTGAGGGATGAGTGAAATGAAACGGACCGTAGATGTAACTGACCAAGCGGGTTTGGCTTGGTGGGAAGGGGAAGAGACGAAAAGCAAAGATGGAGGCAGTCGGCATTTTTTTCTCTCGAGCGAGAAGACCCGTAAGGTGTCTCTTCAAGAGCAATTCGTACCATCACAGGACCCGCAAAAAGGTATTTATAAGCTAGATAGACCTTGTAATAATCGCGGTCTGTGAAGTGCGTGCTGATTGCTAATGACGCGTAACTTTTGTTGTAGCGGGTCTTTGGAGTACCTACCTATTATTGCTGGGAATACCTGCCCGTCCCTTGGCGGAATCCCAACACGGAGGAATTCTTCCCCGTGAACCCATCAGCGTGGGACGCGTGATCCACAGACGGGACTGCGCGCCGCTGACGAGCCCGGCTTTGTAGCGGTAACCGGTTCTCGCACCGGCATTTTTTATTCTCTTTTTTGCGCCACGTGCATTTCTTTTTCACTACTTGGCACCAAGGAGGGCCACCAGGATTCTTCTTATACATCCATACGCGAGGTTGATTACTGCATCTCGTTGGTTAGCGGTGCCTACGCGATAGTCCACCGACAGTTTAACAACGTAGTTCACCTTCAGGAGGCTGCATAACGATCCGAGAATGTAACTAGATTTATTTAGCCTTTAAATCATAGATTATAATAATGTTAACCAGAATGGATCCATCTCTAGGTCGCTAGATTAAAGTATATTTTGTTAGCCACGTCACAAGGTGATGTTTAGTTAATTGTGTCAAATGAAATAATTTCATCGCATCGGCGCAAGAGCCGGCCAGGTCAATAGATCTGATATAAGTTTATAGCAAGTAAGTAAAGTGTGTGTAGATATAAGTATTCTAACTGGAGTAATACTGGTACATCCTGCCATATATATATAGGCTAAGTAGTGCGTTTGATATACCACAAGGCCTATGGTTTTTGTATTGTAGACCATTAAACGTGGTGATAATAATATACACTGGTTTTTCTTTCACGAACTCACTGCAACAGGGGTTTACTAGCCAGACAACACGGCCCTTAACCTAAAAGGTCCACTGTATCTCCGGCTGCTGTTATCCAGGTAATCTTCTTTTACAAATCAAACTATTGTAACACGGGACTTGGGAAGTCCACACCGACACCCTTGACGCCCGTTACGTTACATGGCGCCCGAACTTTATTTTATTGTGATTACCTATTAAAGTGCTGCATGTACAGCGCCTGAATTCAATTGAAATTAGTTGGTAACCATTGTTGCAATTGAGCTTCGGGGGGGAATTTCCTTTGTGTTTATCTTTTGAGGGATACAATTTTTATTGTTGTATCTAGGCTTGAAAGCAGTAGCTTTACTTTAAGAAAATTAATAGTTCATACTTCACCGTTCCCTCAGGAATATGTCAAAATTTTAAATATTGACATATTGATGGTTTATAGATATTGAATCTGGTCACTCACCCTATTAAGAATTCATATCCGTGAAGACCAGACCACAAAATGTGTAAATTTTGACTTTTTTATGCAAATTTAAGTTTTTTTTTCTTTAACAAAAGTTTCATCCAGAACTAACAACATTTTTTAAATATTGACATCTGGATAGTTTAAGTGTTTAATATAATTGCTTACACTGCTTAGAGTTAATGACAGTAAGAAACCAAACCAAAATATGTGCAAATTTTGTTTTTGTGAACAAATTTGTGTTTTATGAGTTGTCGTTCTCATCCCGGCAAAAATCAACTTTTTAAGTATTAACAGATTGGTGATTTTTAAACTTCTATCTGATTCGGTGCACCATTCTGCATTGATAAACACTAGGACCAGATAAAGTCTTGTGTCAATTTTCGGTTTTGTGAGCAAATTTGAGTTTTTTTGTCTTATCGTTCTCCCGACAAAAATCAACTTTTTAAATATCAACATATTGGTTGTTTTTATAGTTTTATCTGATCTTGTACACCCTTTAGAGCTTAAATACACAAGGATCAGGACTAAATAGTTGCAGGTTTTGTTTTTATTAACAAAATTGAATTTTTTCATAGTAATTTTTACGAACATACTTTTGAAACATAACTTTGTTGTTATTGTGTCTGTGGCATTGCTACAGTGATTATACCATTACTACTACTACTACTAGAGCATTTTAGGCTAAATACAAACTAGATATTAAGAACTTATTTATAAAAAATGTCAAAAACTCCAGATACTGATGCAAGTGAATTTGCTTCACCGGTGCATAGTCGGAACGTTATGCAGGTAACTTCTAGCCCGTATACACGACCTTTAGAGGTACACATACCTATGGATACCGTAAATACACGTCCCCGAGTCAACGTGAACCGGACTTCATCTTTGGCTCCCGAAACGTTTACGACATCCATAGTCTCTAATACGACCACCCATTATGCTGCCTCTCACAGCAACACACAAGAGACATACGTGGCACAAGAACCGATAGCACACGCACATAAGACATTCCCCATTAAAACTAGCGAAATTTTTGACAACATGAACCAAGGTAATGGTATAACACAAGTAGTTGCACCGCCCCCCAGTGCGCATGTGTACTACAAATCATTGAATTTAGCTTCCCTTAAACTCAAGTATAACGGAGAGTCAGATATTGACGACTTCCTCCTTAGGGTTAATGAAACACGTATCGCACGACAGATTGACGATACAACATTAGTAAGAGGTTTTTCAGAACTGTTATCTGACACCGCACTCAAGTTTCATAGAACAATCCAACATAAAATTAACTCTTGGTTTGATATTTGCGTTGAATTTCGAAAATTCTTTCAATCAAAGGATTACAACTACAACATAGAGAGACAAATTCGTGAAAAAAAGCAGAAGCTAGGTCAGTCTGTATCATTCTTTATTTTAGATATCCAGGATTTAAACAATAGACTAACATATCCTATTACAAGCGACAACCTACTTGAAATTATAAAACACAATTTGCTACCTACATACGCCCAACTATTAGCCATCAATGATATTACTACCTTTGACCAATTGGTCAACGTGTCCAAGAATTATGAGGCTTATTCTGGTGTTTTATGTCAATCTAAACCGGTTGGCAAGCGCGAACTCAATGCAGTCAGCGTCGGCAAATTACCTGACAGGCGCGGCTCACCTATTACTTGCCTTAAATGTAAAAAAGTCGGCCATAGTTATAAGGTGTGTAGGTCAATACCAGGCATAATATGTTTCAAGTGCGGAGCTAAGAGGGTGACGATTAGGAGCTGCACCCAATGTAACACAGGCTTGCGCTCGCAGTCTACTACACAGACACTTAATGAAAAAAACTGATGGGGCCCCCGAGCAAGTCGTTACACACACAAACAGTCTCTTCGCCTGAAATATCGTCATTCGTAGGGGATAATCGGTTGTTTGTTAAATTCACAATAAAGGACCGTAATTTCGAAGCATTGCTCGATCCTGGGGCACATTTATCAGTTTTAGGTGCGAATAAGCATCGATATTTTCAAAGACTTGGATGGACATTACATGCTAGGGATGCTTCAGTCGTGCCAGCAGTATTTTTAGCGGATTTATCTCAAATTAAAGTCATTGGCATAATGTCTTTGCCAATAACTTGTAATGGGATAACTGCCCACTTTAATTTTTTAGTTTGCCCTGACATACATCACGAAATCTTGTGCGGTATGGATTTCGCTGATGCATTTGGTCTAGTGGACATTTTTAAGTTTGGAGATGTCGTGAGGAGAGGCAACTCCACAAGTTATAGTGCTTGCAGTGCGTTGTGTGAGGTGAAAGCTTTAATACCCAGAGATGATCTAACATCTCAACAAGCCAAACATCTACAAAAAGTAATGAATGACTTTGAGTCAATTTCATCAGAAAAAAAAGGTTTAGGGAAAACGCATATCGTTACACATAAAATTATTACACAGGGAGAGCCTATTAAACAAAGATATTACCCTTTATCGCCTGCTAAGTTGACAGCATTGAATAGGGAGGTGGACGAGATGTTGAGGCTCGATGTCATCGAACCGTCGAGGTCACCATGGTCCAACCCGGTTGTCATGATCCCAAAGAAAGATGGATCATGGAGATTCTGCCTCGACGCGCGTAAGCTCAATGATGTCACGGTTAAAGACTCGTACCCACTTCCTTATATAAATTCGATTTTGGACAATCTGCGAGGAGCACATTATCTTAGTTCAATTGATTTATCATCGAGTTTTTGGCAGGTCAGTTTGTCAAGTCAGGATGGAATAGACGGCAAAGGTACTTCTTGTGAGAAAACAGCTTTCGTAGTCCCTAATAGAGGTCTTTTTCATTTTAAAAGAATGCCATTCGGATTATCCAATGCGGGAGCGGAAATGCAAAGGCTAGTTGATTCGCTATTTCTGCACAAATTTGACGGAAAAGTTTTTTGTTATCTGGACGATCTTCTGATTGCCACAGAGTCATTTTCTGAACATATGGAGATACTTGCTGCTGTAAAGAGGTCGCTTAGTGACGCTGGTCTCACTATCAACTTAAAAAAGTGCGAATTTTGCAAAGGAGAGCTTAGATACTTGGGATACATCATCAATACACAAGGTTTGCGCACTGACCCAGAGAAGCTGAGCAGCATTCAGAATTTCCCACAGCCTAAAACTGCCAAGCAGCTACGAGGATTTATAGGTCTATGTTCATACTATCGTAGGTTTGTTAAGGATTTTTCCACCATCATAGCACCTATGACAGCGTTGGTAGGTAAGAAGAAAGGCAGTGACGGCATCCAATGGTCCGAAGCAGCTGAGGATTCTTTCAATACCCTTAAAAATGCTTTAATAACAGCTCCAGTTTTGGCGTCGCCAGAATTTTCGAAACCTTTCGTGCTTCATTGCGACGCATCATCCGTAGGCATTGGTAGTGTTTTGACGCAGGACATAGATGGAATCGAGCGTCCTGTGGCTTTCTTTTCACGTTTACTGGCAAAACCTGAGAGAAATTACAGTACAACAGAGCGTGAACTGCTCGCGGTAGTGGATTCCATAAATCATTTTCGTGCTTACATAGAAGGTACTAAGTTCACGGTCATCACTGACCATATGAGTTTAAAGTGGCTTAAGTCTTTAAATAACCCCTCAGGCAGGTTGGCCAGATGGGCAATGCAGATATCCACTTTTAATTTTGACATTTGCCATAAGGCAGGTAAGCTTAATGTCGTACCAGATGCACTATCCCGAATTTCGGTCGATGCTATTACTTTCAATCAAGAACTTTCTTCAACTTCTGATGAGTGGTATAAGAAGATGTATAACGGCTGTAAAACTAAGCCTACTCGTTTCAAAAATTTTCAGATCCTAGGCAACAATTTGTTTAGATTTTGCAAAGGTGGCTCTTGTACTTCAAAAAACAATTGGAGGTTAGTAATTCCTAAAGAGCTGGTCGATGAATGCATCAAGGAAAACCATGACTCCTTCTGTAGTGTACACCCAGGAGTTCAAAAAACGTATTTGAAAATTAGGGAACATTATTATTGGCCAAATATGTTTGAAAATGTTAAGGAATTTGTCACACGGTGTGACAAGTGTAAAGCATATAAACACTCAAATTCACCACCTCACGGACTCATGACAAATCAAAAGGAGGTGGACGTTCCGATGCACACGTTGTCAATAGATATTATAGGCCCATTACCTAAAGCATATTCGGGTCATATATACATTCTGTCAGTTGTAGACGTTTTCTCAAAATTTGTATGGCTTCACCCCCTCCGTACTGCAACCACTCAAACGGTCACTTCATTTTTGGAAAAGGAATTGATCTTGAAATGGGGAACCCCCGCGATTCTTATTTGTGACAACGCTACCATATTTAAAAGCAAATCGTTTAAATCATTTTGCGATGGATATTCTATCCCTCGAATTTTCTATACGGCGCATTATGCACCGCAAGCGAATACAGTCGAACGGTATAACAAAACCGCTGAAGTCTGTTTATCCATACTAGTTGAACAAGATCAACGTAATTGGTCCAAATACCTTCAGCAAATTCAGCTATCACTGAATAGCACGGTGAACCTAGCAACGGGATACACACCGTACTTCTTAGCCACCGGTCGTGAAATAGTCACTGACGGTCAATTCCATTCAATTCTTAGGGATTTACCAACATCAGCTGATGATCTGACCATAGGCGATAGAAGCGCAGCGGCATCATCGTTGTTGGAATTGGGAAAAATTTTTGACAAGGTAGTAGATGCATTAACTCAGGCGTACCAGAAAAATTCACAACATTATAACCTAAGACGACGACACTTCACAGCGAAAATAGGCGATGTGGTCTGGCGAAGGAACTTCGTACAATCTAACGCAGCGAAGTATTTCTCCGCCAAGCTGGCGCCGAAATTTGTGAAGTGCACGGTTGAAAGGAGGTTGTCAGATGTAGTGTATGAGCTACGCGAGTTATCGTCAGGATCTGTTGGTAAATTTCATGTAAAGGACATCTTGCGTGTAGATTAAATTATTTACACACCCTGTCCGATATTGTTGCTTGTCTAGTGGTATTTACTCCGAACCCAAGATTTTTTTTTTGATCGTAGGGCTAGGCAAGCATTTATCGAAACTAATGTATGCAATTAATAATTGCTTTGCCGTTTGTGTTTTTACATTGTGTTCTTATTCTTACAGTTAATGTTTATATGATATGATACTTAACAACGCATGAGCAAAAAAGTTGTTTTTCTTGACAGTCAAATGATTGACCGACAGTACGATTGGCCAAAGTATGAAAAACTCTTACAGAATATAAGACTGATGAATGACAGCATGTAAATAATTATGGAATGATAGGAGCAAATAAGAAAGGGAAGGATAAGTGCATGACTGAATGATAGGTGGAAAATAAGCTTTAAATATTATTATATGTATTATTATAATTATTATTAATATGGAAAGGATGACGAATGAATGTACATAGATAAATATGAAATACTGTGTGAGGTATGGAAGAGTGAAGTACGCGTTTTGAAAGGAATACCTATCCAGCTGTGATCATTCTAAAGGGCAGTCAGAAGAATAACTATTGCTAGCAGCGTTCTGAAGTTTTATTCTTTTATTTCTCGGTATTTTTTTAATCCTTTTTGGAGTCGGTTAAGTAACCACTTTTACCCGGTTACCCCGGCTGTTTCTTTCGGTAAACCTGTCGGTTTACCTCTTTTCCCGAGAAAGGGGGTATTGTAACACTCTGCAATACTCACCAACACATTATCCATACGTTCTAGTATAATACTCTCTTTTTGTCTCGTGATAACGAGGATTTCATACATTAAGCACATTAACACAAAGATATTAAACTCGATATCTTTCTGTCGTTTTATTCCGTGTTTACATCCAGTCACAATACTACACATACACATAGGTTAGACGTCGTGAATCTGACATTGTCATTTTGACAGTGACAATGACTGATCCTTGTCAACGAAATAGTTTAGGAATAAAAAAAAAAAGAACATAAAAAAAAAATAGTTTTATTTAGTGTACAATAAATCTAGATTAGAATAAATAATAGGTATATTAAATTAGTAAACAGATTTGGAACTAATGATAATTTATATATAGTTTACGAGCGGATCAATTTCGGAGTGGTCACACCAGAATTCACGTTCCGCGTAACGTAGAACATTATGTCAAATAGTGGATAAAATATTCGCTTAAGAGGATAGGATGGTTAATGTACAGGATAGTTTTAGCTTCAGTTAATGACATGGCGTTAATGCGATAAAGCCCTAATCGTGTATGGCGTATGAGAGGTGGAGGAATAAAAGTCACGAACGGAACGTGAGGGATGAGTGAAATGAAACGGACCGTAGATGTAACTGACCAAGCGGGTTTGGCTTGGTGGGAAGGGGAAGAGACGAAAAGCAAAGATGGAGGCAGTCGGCATTTTTTTCTCTCGAGCGAGAAGACCCGTAAGGTGTCTCTTCAAGAGCAATTCGTACCATCACAGGACCCGCAAAAAGGTATTTATAAGCTAGATAGACCTTGTAATAATCGCGGTCTGTGAAGTGCGTGCTGATTGCTAATGACGCGTAACTTTTGTTGTAGCGGGTCTTTGGAGTACCTACCTATTATTGCTGGGAATACCTGCCCGTCCCTTGGCGGAATCCCAACACGGAGGAATTCTTCCCCGTGAACCCATCAGCGTGGGACGCGTGATCCACAGACGGGACTGCGCGCCGCTGACGAGCCCGGCTTTGTAGCGGTAACCGGTTCTCGCACCGGCATTTTTTATTCTCTTTTTTGCGCCACGTGCATTTCTTTTTCACTACTTGGCACCAAGGAGGGCCACCAGGATTCTTCTTATACATCCATACGCGAGGTTGATTACTGCATCTCGTTGGTTAGCGGTGCCTACGCGATAGTCCACCGACAGTTTAACAACGTAGTTCACCTTCAGGAGGCTGCATAACGATCCGAGAATGTAACTAGATTTATTTAGCCTTTAAATCATAGATTATAATAATGTTAACCAGAATGGATCCATCTCTAGGTCGCTAGATTAAAGTATATTTTGTTAGCCACGTCACAAGGTGATGTTTAGTTAATTGTGTCAAATGAAATAATTTCATCGCATCGGCGCAAGAGCCGGCCAGGTCAATAGATCTGATATAAGTTTATAGCAAGTAAGTAAAGTGTGTGTAGATATAAGTATTCTAACTGGAGTAATACTGGTACATCCTGCCATATATATATAGGCTAAGTAGTGCGTTTGATATACCACAAGGCCTATGGTTTTTGTATTGTAGACCATTAAACGTGGTGATAATAATATACACTGGTTTTTCTTTCACGAACTCACTGCAACAGGGGTTTACTAGCCAGACAACACGGCCCTTAACCTAAAAGGTCCACTGTATCTCCGGCTGCTGTTATCCAGGTAATCTTCTTTTACAAATCAAACTATTGTAACACGGGACTTGGGAAGTCCACACCGACACCCTTGACGCCCGTTACGTTACAATCGTTCGGAAGCAGTTTTGTTTTCAGTGACTGGGCAACACCCGGTATTTATAAAAGTCGTAAGAGACTTTATGAACTTTATTCGGAAAAATCATTTAATTTCAACCCTGACTTTCAGGAATATGTTAAAAAATATTCAAAGACATTTAGACAGGTCTGTTCCTTGGCAAAGTCAAATTTCATTAGAAATAAAATTACAGCTTCGACAAATGTAATTAAAACTACCTGGAACATTATAAATTCTGAATGCGGTAGGTCTAAAACGAGTAAACGAAGCTTTCATTTAAAGATAAACGGTCGCCACGTTACAGGGGATCTGGAAGTAGCGACTGAGTTCGAAAATTTTTTCAGTAATATACCTATTGGTATAACGAATACTCTTCGGTCGTCTTCCACTTCTGCTGAGCAATTATTATCAGAATGTGTAGATAGCTGTCAAGACGCGTTCGAATTCACGGCTGTCAACTGTAATGGCATTTTGAAAGCTTTTAAGGCTATTAATGTTAAAAAAACTGCAGACCTATGGGGGCTATCAGTAAAATCTGTGTCTAGTGTCATTGATGTCATTGCCCCCCACTTGGCAGCTGTGTTTAACGATTGCGTTTCAGGGGGTGTATTTCCTGATTTAATGAAACATAGTAAAGTTATACCCTTGTTCAAGGCTGGCAGTGCTTCTGATCCAGGTAATTTCAGACCTGTCTCGGTATTGCCGACTTTGAGCAAGATATTTGAAAAATTAATACTTGAGCAGATGCTGACCTATTTTAACAATCACAAATTATTTCATGTTAAACAGTTTGGCTTCACTAAAGGACGGTCGACTACCGATGCTGGTGTAGATTTGATGAAGAGTATTTATGAGGCCTGGGAAGATAAACATGATGCGCTTGGTGTGTTCTGCGATTTGTCAAAGGCTTTTGATTGTGTTCAACATGAAACATTGATCAGGAAACTGCATCACTATGGGATAAGGAATAAGGCTCTCGATCTTCTGACTTCATATTTGAGCAATAGAACTCAGAGGGTCGATGTTGGTGGCACACGTTCAGAGGGATCGGTGGTTACTATGGGCGTTCCACAGGGTTCGATACTCGGACCATTTTTATTTTTAATTTATATAAATGACCTACCCTACTACGTAGGGGACACCAACGGGATTGTTTTGTTTGCAGATGACACTTCCTTAATTTTTAAAATTAAAAGACAACTAGATAACTACGACGATGTCAACAATGCAATCCTGAAAGTAGTACATTGGTTTAATACTAATAATCTTAGCCTGAACGATAACAAAACTAAATGTATTAAATTTACCTTGCCCAATGTAACACAGGCAGAAACCAATGTTCAACTTAATGGCCGAGAGTTGGAACTTGTGAAATCTACGGCGTTCCTAGGGTTGACGGTCGATGCTGGATTGCAGTGGGGTCCACATATTGAAAAGCTAGCTGGCAGGTTAAGTTCAGCAGCATTTGCGGTACAAAGGATTAGGCATTTGACTGATGTAGATACAGCTAGAATAGTTTATTTCAGTTACTTCCACAGTGTTATGTCTTACGGTATTCTACTGTGGGGTAATGCCGCAGATATAAATTCAATTTTTGTTTTACAAAAACGAGCCGTAAGAGCCATATATAGATTAGGTCCAAGGGTCTCTCTGCGCGAAAAATTCAAAGAGGTAAATATTCTGACTGTAGCATCACAATATATTTTTGAAAATCTTATGTATGTGCAAAAGAATCTATCTAGTTTCGTTAAGTTAAGCGATATACACAGTGTAAATACCCGACATAAAGATAACCTTGCTTGTCATCAGTGTAGACTGAAAAAAGTCAGTAATTCCTTCCTGGGTAACTGTATACGTTTTTACAACAGGCTTCCAAATGAAATAAAAAGTATGCCCTTAAATAAGTTTAAAAAGTGTATAAAAAGTAAATTGTACCGCAGGGGCTACTATTCAGTTGACGATTATTTGCTTGACAGGGAAGCCTGGAAATGATCTGCTTGCTCTACTGCATTCTCAAGCAATAGTTTGTGATTTTTAGTTTAAATTTTTGTAAATAGAGCGCAAAAAGAAAAGCCCGTCGAGTTTCTTGCCAGTTCTTCTCAAGCGGGCCGCGTTCCGAACTGGTGGTACTATTTGCATTGTATTCATTGACGTGTCGCAAGTGTCTATGTATTAGGATTATGCGAAATAAATGTTTTTTTGAGTTTGAGTTTGAGTTTGCCTTCTCGGGTATTGGGGGATCTCTGCCCGGGTCGACATTTATTTCTCCCCCACTCGTGGGACTCCAAATGAATAACGAAAACCTACAAACTACAACTAAAAAAAAAGAGTTAAAGAAAAAGTCGGGAGTAAAGGAACCGACGGCTTTGGCCATGCTCCCGGTTGTCGATTCGGCATCCGGAAGCGGACCAAGTTCCGTCCGTTCGGATTCCAGTTCCAACATTGAACCGGAAATAAGATAACCAAATACGAAGGATGCTGATATTGCGGTTGATGCCGTCATTTCCAAGGGCGGGCAGCGCAAGCGTAGTCGCTCGAGGCAGTCTGAGGAGGAGATGGGAGTAATAATGCCGGCCCCTAAAGTTGCCGCCGCTCGTAGTAGAGGACGCCCTGCAGCGAGAAGGCCTCGTTCGCTCACCCCGAGATCGGCCAATTCCGCTTTCTCAAGGGCGGACGCCATGGGGCTTACTCGCGCAGAAGGCGAGCTTGCGGCTGAGGAGGAGGTCGAAAGTCTGCTCGAGACTTTGTCTCCACAGTTGTCGGGGAGTTCTGTCTCCCAGACGCCGGCGGACACACTTGGAGCAGCAGAGGCGGCTTTTAATGTGATTATGCCGGTTGCCACAAAATCACAAAAGCTTAAGGGCTCGTTCGTAAAAGCTCTTAAAGATGCGGCGAAAGTGCTGTTCGATTCAGTGAAGAACACACACGAACATGTGAAGGTCGTCGAGCGGCGACTGGATGAAATCCTGCTGATTTCGCCCAGTTTCGTCTCACTAGCCATTCAATATCACCATCAGCAGAAGTTGCACCAACACAAATAAACTTCGATGGCCCAGTGCCTGAGCCCCCCCGGGCTCTCCTTCCTGACGCCCAACTGCGCCAAATTTTGGATGCAGTCGGACACATGCTGGACGGCCGACTTGCTGGGATTGAGGCTAGATTGCCTCCACCACCCTGCGTTCGGCCTCCCCTTTCTGGACGTAAATCCAAGTCAGCAGCTTCGGTTCAAAGCTCTGTGCGGTCGGAGGACCTGACACCACGTGGCGATCAAGAAGCGTCAGCTGGGGCATCTTATGCGACTGCAGCTGCCGAGCCGCCAAAGAAAACGGGTGGAAAAAAGAAACGCTCTCTTTATTCCACCTCCCAGGCATTCCCACCCCTTCAGGGGAGGGCTGAGGTGCCTGTTGCATCAGGATCTGGCTCCTCAGCTCCAGTCCCTGCCAATGAGGAGTGGCAGACGGTTCAGGGTTCAAGGAAGAAGAAAAAGAGCAGAGGGAGGAACGGTGCCAACTCAGTAGGAGCTGCCACCGCTGCTAAACAAATTCAAGTTGGCAAGAAGAAAAATAAGCTCAAGCCACCAACATCGGCCGCCGTGGTGGTGACCGTATCGGCAGAGGCGGAAGAGAGTGGACTGACCTACAAGGAGGTTTTTAAAAGAGCCCGAGCAGTAATCAGCTCTGAAGATTTGGGTGGCATCGGTGGCCGCACACGGCTCGCTCAAACAGGTGCCCGAGTTTTTGAATTCCCTGGAACCGAGGGTGTCCGAAGGGCTGATCTTCTACCTGAGAAACTGCGGGGCCTCTACTCGGTGGAGCAAGGGGTCAAAGTGACGAGGCCCACCAAATGCGCAGATATTCGCATTTCAGGTCTCGATGACTCCGTCGATACGGAAGACATCCGGGATTTTATAACATCAAAGACCGGATGTGACCCTGATTCTGTCAAGGTCGGCAACATTCGCCCTGGCCGTGATCGTATGGGCACGGTATGGGCCCGCTGCCCTGTGGCAGCTGCCAAAATGCTAGTAGAGGGTGGCAGGCAAATCGTGGGCCTCAGCGCCGTCAGAGTAATGGCTCTGGAACGGAGGCCCATGAGATGCTACAAGTGTCTCGGACCTGGCCACGTCCGCGCTGTGTGTGAGTGCATGTTTGACTGCAGCGGACTCTGTTTCCGCTGCGGTCAGTCAGGTCACTTAGCATCGACGTGCTCCTCCGAACCCAACTGTCCCGCCTGCGCGGCGGCTAAATTACCCGCCAATCATAGGGTAGGGAGTGAAGGATGTAGGCCTCCTAAAAGGGCCACAGCCTCACATACCGTTGCCAGTCAACCAATTCTGACTGACCCTGGTGAATTATCGCGACCTTTGTCGCCGATGGAGGCTGTAGAGACAATCCGTTAATGGATTACATCTTCAGTCATATAGTCCAAACGAACCTTAACCACTCCGCCGCTGCGCAGGATCTTTTCCTACAGAACATGGCGGAGTCGTTGGTGCACTTAGCCGTAATTTCAGACCCCTATGTTGTACCGCTCCGCGCTAATTGGGTGGGTGACCGGATCGGTTCCGTGGCCATCATAAGCTCCTTGGCGCTTCATTCCCCACCCTTATCAGCAAGAGATAAGGGTACGGGATATGTGTGCGCCGACTGGGGTGATGTAACCCTTTTTGGAGTTTACTTTCCTCCCAGATGGAGCTTAGTCGAGTTTGAGGACGCTCTTGAACATCTGGCAGCCTCGATCCGGCGTTTGGCGTCTGGACGCGTACTGGTGCTGGGCGACTTCAATGCCCACTCCACTACGTGGGGATCTCGAAACAACAATGCAAGAGGTACGGCAGTTGAAGATTGGGCTACATCGATGGGCTTTTGCCTTCTTAACAGAGGTTCCACCTGCACTTTTATGAATTGGCGAGGGGAGTCGATAGTGGACCTTTCATTTGCTACCCCTGCCCTCGCACGACGAGTAAGAAACTGGTCTGTCCTGGAAGAGGTTGAGACGCTCTCAGATCACTTCTATATCCGATTCGAGCTCTCCCGGACCCAGGGCCAAAGTAGGGATCACACGGCGCGCAGGTCTCCCCGATTCCCGCGGTGGGCTTCGGGAAAACTGAATAGGGACGTACTCGAAGAGACAGCTATTATTGAGTCTTGGCTGTCTCCACCACCTACATCTGAGGAGGTTAGCGAAAGTGCAAGCCGTTTCTGCGCATCCATGAAAAGGATCTGCGATGCAGCTATGCCTCGTATACGAGGCCGCCCTCAGAAGACGGCGGTCTACTGGTGGACTCCTGATTTGGCAAATCTCCGTGCGGCTTGTGTTCGCGCCCGAAGGCTGTACACCCGTAGCCGCCGGCGTCACCGTAACGATGAGGAGGAGGACCAGTTTCGACAGAAATATTATGAAAATCAGAAGACCTTCAAACTGGACATCCAGCGTGCTAAAGATAATAAAAGAAAAGAGGAGCTGGAAAGACTCAATCGCGACCCCTGGGGCCGCCCTTACCGCGCAGTCCGGAACAAATTACGTGTCCCTGAGTGCTGGAAACATGGACGGCTAGTACTGCTCCCAAAACCAGGACGTCCTCCTGACTCGGTCTCGGCGTACAGGCCCATTGTGTTGCTGGATGAAGCGGGGAAACTGCTGGAAAGAATTCTAGCAGCCCGTCTCGTCCGGCACCTACTAGAGGGTGGCCCTGATTTGTCGGACTCTCAGTTTGGGTTTAGGGTTGGACGTTCGACAATTGATGCTATTATGCGCCTGCGAGCCGTGTCCGAGGAGGCCGTAAGCCATGGCGGCGTGATGTTGGCGGTATCTCTGGATATCGCCAATGCATTCAATAGTCTGCCATTCACTTGCATCGGCGAAGCACTTCGTTACTTTGGAGTGCCATTTTACCTAAGACGACTAGTGGCAGACTACCTTGAGGGACGTAGCGTCCTGTATGAGGACCGAGAAGGAATACTAAGAAGGCAACCTATGTCGTGCGGTGTTCCTCAGGGGTCGGTTCTAGGACCACTCCTGTGGAACATAGGGTATGACTGGGTCCTTCGCGGAAGCTTAGCTGCCGGGCTGGGTGTCATCTGTTACGCCGATGACACACTAGTCACGGCCCGGGGGAGAAGCTTCGACGAGACAGTGTACTTGGCCACTAGCGGAGTCTCCCAAGTGGTCGAGCGTATTGAGGCGCTAGGCTTACGTGTCGCCGTGGAAAAGACGGAGGCCCTTCTGTTCCATGGACCCCGGCGTGGGCCGCCCCGTGACGCATCAATTGAGGTCCGCTCGGTTCTCGTGCCGGTCCTGCCCCAAATCAAATATCTGGGTCTGGTATTGGATGGACGGTGGCGCTTCGACGAGCACTTTAAACGGCTGGGTCCAAAGCTTGTTGACGTTGCGTCCGCTCTCGGTTGGCTTCTGCCTAACCTTGGAGGACCTAGCGTCACATGTAGACGATTATACACGGGGATTGTCCGATCAATGGCACTGTATGGTGCACCAGTGTGGGCGCCAGCCTTGACCGCTGAAAATAGGGCCCGACTATGGCGTCCTCAGAGGGTAATGGCGGTCAGGGTCATACGCGGATACCGCACTATATCCACAGAGGTTGCGTGCGCGTTGGCCGGGACACCCCCGTGGGATCTGGAGGCAGAAGTGCTCGCCGAAGTGTATAGGCGCACCACTGAGTTTCAGGCGGATGGCGTCAGTCGGCCGCCTCACATAGTGGTCCGCATGTGGCGTGAGGCCGCCCATTTTGAAATTTTACAAAATTGGTCGTTCCGGCTGGAAGCTCCGCGTGCTGGCTTTGCCGCCGTGGAGGCGCTCCAGCCGGTCGTTGTTGAGTGGGCAGAGAGGCAGCATGGGGTTCTATCTTTCCGACTGACGCAGATGCTGACAAAGAAAATAGATAGACAAACAATTTATAATAAAGAAAGAAAGAAAGAAAGAAAAACATTTATTCAGAAAACGCTCATTACAATTACAAGAAAAAACATGACGATAATAATTTATTCCGTGCGAGTCCTGAATGGGTCACCATCTCAGCATTAATGCTACACCTCATTAGCCAAGACATATGAAGTGCAGCGCTGATTTTCAGATGGTGCCCTCCCCATCACGTCACTCGCGTGAGCACTGGACACCTAAGTGCCTCACTGCTATCTATTTACAGAATGAACACAATTTAGCCAATGATAGATATACAAGAAAAATAAAAAGCATGATAATAATAACAAAATATCTCAATAAAATGAGAAGACACAAGAGGAAACAAACAATAGTTACATACATTATCAGCCACCAAAATGAAACCATACCCTTCGATAGGCTCTTCACATTACTGAGAGAATATTGCGATAATGTGGAGGCCCCACGACAGTCATGGTTTCCAAACGGTCTGCTCGGCTATAATAAACATTGATTTTGACATGGACATTTTGACAATTTATAGATAGTTTGACTTTGACAGTGTGGCAGATCCTCGTGATCTTACTCTGGTCCACTACAATAGCTCACATGCCCAATCAACACCCGATGTTGTTTTGGTAAGGAATGTCAGTCATGTCTCCATACCACAAGCAATGCAATGTTTATCATCAAACCACTTGCCTGTATATTTCACAGTAGGAGGTAAATTCGATAGATACAAGAAAACAATATTTAACTACTCCAAGGCGGATTGGAGAGGCTACCGGTTGACCCTAGATAGAAATATTAACCTTTCAGTTAGCACTATTAATACCATCTACCAAGTAGACTCTGCAATAGAAATATTATCTGATGCAATATTGACCTCTCGTGACATTAATATCCCCAAAATAGCTTCATTAGAACCTTGTAAATTACCTAGACGTATAAAGAACCAAATAAAAATCAAAAATTGTCTGAAACGTATGGCCGTCAAGGAATCTGACCTAGATCTCCGCCGACAACTTTACGCTCAAGTTAATCGAAAGCAGTTAGAAATAAAAGATAGAATAAAGGCTTTTAATGACCATTTGTGGAACACTAAACTATTTAATATTGATAACCCATCATCAGACCTATGGCGTATTGTAAAATCAATAAAACACAAACCAAATACCATTCCAGCCTTGAAAACACAGGATAATCAATCTACAAAAAGTGTTCTAGATCAGTGCGAAACTCTTGCGGAATCATTCTCCGAAAACATGCATCTCACTAACAGTTGGATCAGTGATTCTGATACTGAACTTGCAGTCTCAGCGTCAATGACCTTTTTGCAAACCATCGAGTATGAAAACATCCCTTCTCTTATTAGACCAAATGAAGTACGTAAAAAGTTGACTCAATTAAAACATCGCAAGGCTCCCGGTGTTGATGAAATACAGAATAATCTTTTGAAAAATCTGTCCCAGAAAGCAATAGTATATCTCACTAAAGTTCTTAATGGTTGCCTGCGGCTGGGTTACTTTCCCTCGAAATGGAAACACGCTAAAGTAATTGCCATTAAAAAACCAGGCAAGGATGGAACTATTCCTTCTAACTACCGACCTATAAGTCTACTGCCTAGCCTGGGTAAGTTATTTGAAGCTTTACTCATGCACCGTTTAGTTAAAATAACCGAACCGATCCTAATGCCGGAACAGTTTGGTTTTCGGAAAGCACATTCCACAACCCAACAACTAGCTAGGTTGGCCGAACATGTCTCTCATAATTTAAACTTGGGCAAATCAACTGGTCTAGTACTGCTGGATATTGAAAAAGCTTTCGATGCTGTATGGCACCAAGGTCTCCTTCACAAGCTCCTAATCAATAAAGTACCCCTATATCTTATTAAGTTGATACAAAATTACTTATCAGAAAGGTCGTACTCAGTATACATCGACAGTAAATCCTCTAAACCTAAACCTATTGTAGCTGGGGTACCTCAAGGTTCCATATTAGGCCCATATCTCTTTGGCCTTTACTTAAATGACGTGCCCAAACAACCCCATACAAATCTGGCAATCTACGCCGATGACACTGCTGCATTTGCAACAGATAAAGATCCAGACATAGTTATTGCTCGTTTACAGTTGACTTTGGAACTTTTGAGTCAGTATTTTAAAAAATGGAAATTAAAACTAAATTCCAGTAAAACTGAAGGTATATTTTTCACTAGAAAGAGAACATTGCCTACTAAACTTACGAAACAAGATGGTTTCGATGTTCCATGGAACACAACAGTCAAATATTTGGGAGTTCATCTTGACAATAAATTAAACTGGAACAGAAATACTGCTGCTTTGTGCGAAAAAGGACTCAAAGCTTTAAATTCCTTGAGGCCCGTCTTAAACCGCAAATTTAAACTTAGTTGTAGCACTAAACTTCACATTTATTCTACACTTGTACGACCGTGCCTCACCTACGGGGCTCCGGCTTGGTGTAGTATTACAGACACAAATTATCACAAGTTACAAACCATTCAAAATAAAGCAATAAAGTTAGCCTATAGTACAAATTTCAAGACTAATCTCAAGAAACTACATAGTAAAATTAAATATCCTTTCATTAAAAATTTCATTTTAAATATATCACGCAAATTTTATATGCATAAAAATCCTACACATAGTAATATTCTTGTATCAGGTATTGGAAAAAGTCGAACAGCTTCTCTGCCGTATTCCAAAACGTACCGTCGATACCGCCTACCACATCACTATTTTCTCAATGAACCATACACCTAGCGAATGCTCACTTACCTGCGGACCGGTCCTCAAACATTCATGACGACCGATGTTTACTATATTAGTATCCCAATCTACTCGCAAATTAAAATTATAATTATAAGTGTAACTGTAGCTTAGAAAAATTATTACATTTATAACGTATATTAATTACTCTGTAAATTAATTTAATTAGCCAGTGTGGTTATTTTGTAGTTATATCTACTATCACCGTAATTATAGTTAGTCGAACTTGCTAATTCGGCTTACTGAATGACATGTAAATCGTAAGTACTAGTCCTTAGTCGTGTGTAAAACTAATTATAGTAATAGTTGTTGAATATCTAATGTCAAAAGTTCATAAAGGCGCATATAGCCTGAGTAACATTTAGTTATTAATCTTAGAAACAATTAGAATAAGATCAATTGTGTACTTTCATTGTAATATTTATAAATAAAGACCCTTTAAAATCAAAAAAAAATCAGTGTGGCAGATGCTGTCAGTTAGAACACTTAGAACCATTCACTGCTATGCTATTATCAACTTATCAACATAAATAAACATCTATAACAAAATCTCTCACTCAATACATCTCTTTACCTAATCTAAGTATTAAAACAACATGCAAACATAAATGTACAAGTGTCTTTCTTATTAACAAAGCGCGGAATGCAGTTACTGATAACAATAGGCAATTAGTGAGCAGTCCCAGCGATGACCAACGTTTTTACACTTCCACCATTTTTCCTCCGAGAGAGCATACCCAAGTAAGTAGAAAAATGTAAGTTTTCCCAATTACCAAGTAACAAATCTTATTCATAGTGGACAGCTTAAAATAATTGATACAATTTTTTTTATCCTTTAAGTATAGCATTGCCTCCTATTTCATCTCCGTACAGCTACTCAGACAGGCAACACATGATGGGTTTGTACCTATCACTTAATTGATACTATTGCAACTCAGCCGAACCATTTGTCAACAATTGTTTTGCCCGAATCATGAATCATAAATTAGTGATAATTATTAAGGTGGGAAAATTTATTGCATTTGAGTAAAATATCACAATTTAGGTAGGTATTGTGCTTGAGGTCATTTACGAGAACTTTGTTAGTTGTATTTTTTTTTCTTTTTTATTAATAACTAGCTGTTACCCGCGACTTCGTCCGCGTGGAAATTATGTTATAAGCAAAGTTTGAACCGTATTCTATTTGAGCCTCTAGGATAAGTCGTAACCAAAATGTGGGAACAAATTTAGGACATCCTCCAACTTACCCGGGGAGTTATGCGCTAGATGGATTTTTTTAACGTGAGGAAAATCCCACATGAATGTACTATGACTCCCACTGAATAAAAACCACAAGTATCCTACCTAACAGCCTACGATTGGGAGCCCCGGGTAAGCCCTCTAAAGGATACCCTAGGTCTGCGCTAGATGGATAGGAAGAGACCTCATGGTTTTAGTGGGTCCAAGGCCGGTATGACGTACGTGTTTATTAATTAGCCCCTTTAATAATTATAAGAGTAAGTAGTATGGTGAAGCGCGAATACGAAACGTTTGTTAGATTAGGGCCACAGACTGAAATCTTTACGCATAATCGGAAGAGTTGAGACGATAACACCAACGCTAACGGTAGCCAGTAAATGGCAGTCGTTAAACCAAGTTGAAGACCTTATAGATTTAATAATTTTCAAAAGTAGGCAGTACTAACGCCTGTCCATTTCAACACGGCAATGCGGCTCACCACCTATTACGTTACGTCGGACAAATTAAAAAAAGGTAAACATATAATATGCCTCGATACCCCTTTGGGGATAAAGGCGTGACCGTATGCATGTACTTATTATGTTTAAGGTGATTTAATTTATGTACCCGTGTCACTGTAGCCAAAGCTCAACATTTTTCAGTAAAGTTGTTTTAAGAATGTTCATTATAAACAACGTTTGTGTGGCGTGTTGGCTTAATCATAAAAGAGCTTAATGGTTAAGGCTATTGTAAAATAATTCAGTCCGCGCCGAAGGCGTGGACTGATTTGCTTTAGAATAGACTTAATCTTTAAGCTCTTTTTTGATTAAGCCAACAGGGCTGTTTCACACGCTGCTTGATGAGTCTGATAAAGAAATACCTCTCCTTTCATAGATCTTATGTGACGTAAATGAAGTTGCGAGGGTTAGCTAGTCTATACATATAGTAAAACTGTTGAGGGTCGAGAGTCTACTGCAGCCGAAAATGAAATTACATTTTTCATGTGTGTCTGTCTGTCTGTATTCCGAATAAGTATCACGCCGAAGTTACTGAATGGATTTGAATGAAACTTAGTACAATCAGAGCTTTTAATCCGAGGAAGGTTCTAGGATACTTTTGATCTCGATATTTTGCGCGGTTCCTTTGGGAGAAGGGATGAAAGACAAAACGGTTTTTTAGTTGTTACTTCTCAATGCGTTTTCGGATCCCAAAATTTTTCTTTTAGTGTTATAAAGGGAATACTGTAAGGAATGTTTCACACAAGCTTCCATGTTAAAGGTTTTCTAGTTCAGGAATTAGAGACATCCCAACTTTCGCAAATCCTAGAATTCAAGGATCCCTTTGAATGTGAGGGTAAATCTAAACTGGCGTGTTGGCTTAATGATAAAAGAGCTTTATGAGTAAGGCTATTGTAAAATAATTCAGTCCGCGCCGAAGGCGTTCACTCACGCCCCCCCCCCCCCCCCTTAAAAGCGGGATCGCACCCGAAACCCCCAAAGACGTGGCATAGCACCCGAACCACCTCCTAGGCGAGGACGCAGTGGCGGCCGTGGGTCTGCTGGGAGTCTTGGGACATCCTTCCGAGGGCTTACCCGGGGCTCCCAACCATAGGCGTTACGTGAGGTTTTTTTAATTGGTAGGAGTCCGGCATAGCATCCAAGATGGATTTTCCTTCACGTAATAAAAAGTATACTACATATTACATGGCTTGTACAATAGTATAGCGTAGCCTGAAATTTGATTTATATTAGTGTGAGCTATGAGATCTAGAAAACTGATAAACTTACTTATTATGTTATATACTAAATGCATATTTAAAAACAAACACGTACTGTAATGAATTTGATTATTGTTCTTTATCAAGCCTATAAATTACTACTACGAATCTTTACAGTTAGGTACTTTTGATTGTTGCCCGTAAATACATAAACAAATATATTTTGTGTCTGTCAAGCCGTTAGAATAATTATATGAAAGAATATGAAATATAATTTCATTGACTGCCTCTGTGGCGTAGTCAGTGTAGTGATACCGCCTGTCGCGCCGGAGGGCTTAGTTCGGTTTCTGGGTTGTTCCAATTAGTAGTGTGATCCACAAATGTTTGTTTCGGAGTTTGGGTGTTTTCTATGTATAATATGTATGTATTTAGAAATATATAAGTATGTATATCAGTCGTCTGGATATCGTAGCAAACACAGAATGTAATTTTTCTCTATCGGGCCTCCAAGATATTTAGCGTGATAATATGTAACGGGTGTGTAAAACCGATCTCTAACTAATATTCCTGCAACGTTTTAGTTTAATCAATCCACATACTTACATATTTCATTACCCTATGCCTAGTCCCTAGGATATGTAGCGTGATAATATATAGCCTATTTAAAGATCCTACCTCTAGATTGCTATTCAAATAAAAGATTAATTAAAATTATTCAGTAATTTCTGTATTTTGCAAAAATATACAAACAGATTTTCATTGTTCTCTGCCGAGCTCCTAAGAAATTTAGCGTAAAAATATGTTGTCTGAGTGTAAAACCTATCTCCTACTAATATTCTACGTTAATGCTACGTTTTAGTTTAATCAATCCAACGGTTTAAATATTTCATTGCTCTTTGCTTAGCCCCTAGGATATGTGGCGTGATAATATATAATCTATTTTAAGACCACACCCCTAAGTAATATTTGTGCAAAATTTGATCCCAATCTGTTCAGTACTTTTCGAGATCCTTCCGGACAAAGCAAAGCAAACAGATAAACAGACAAAAAAAATTCTAACTATATTTTCAGCTTCGGTATCTTATGTAGAACACCCAGCGAGTATTTTTTTGGTAATATTTCCAATGTACAGTTTTGGCTTTTCTATCATTTTATTATATGTGTAGATATATTTTTGAAATATAGGTATAATTATGTATATCAGTGGTCTGGATATCGTAGCAAACACAGGATTTAATTTTTCTCCATCGGGCCTCCAAAATATTTAGCGTGATAATGTAGCCGGTGTGTAAAACCGATCTCTTACTAATATTCCTGCAACGTTTTAGTTTAATCAATCCACATACTTACATATGGCACTACCCTGTGCCTAGTTCCTAGGATATTTAGCGTGATAATATATAGCCTATTTAAAGATCCTACCTCTAGATTGCTCTTTAAGTAAAAGATTAATTAAAATTATTCAGTCCTTTCTCTATTTTGCAAAAATATACAAAAAGATTTTCATTGTTCTCTGCCGAGCTCCTAAAATATTTAGCGTAATAATATATTGTCTGAGTGTAAAACCTAACTCTTACTAATATTCCTGCTACGTTTTAGTTAAATCAATCCACTGGTTAACAAATTTCATTGCTCTCTGCTTAGCCCCTAGGATATGTAGCGTGATAATATATAGCCTATTTTAAGACCCCACCCCTAAGAGATATTTGTGCAAAATTTGAACCAAATCTGTTTAGAACTTTTCGAGATCCTTCCGGACAAAGCAAAGCAAACAGACAAACAGATAAACAGACAAACAGACAAAAAAATTTCTGACTATATTTTTGGGTTCGGTATCTTGCGTAAAACACCTAGCAAGTATTTTTTTCTTAATATTTCCAATGTACAGTTTTGGCTTTTCTATCATTTTATTATATGTATAGATTTTGACTGTTTGACTATGTAACACTATAAATGTATCGATAATGTAGCCTTTTGATAAAATTGTACTAATTCAGACTGAGAATTAAACAAAAATGAAACGAAACATATCAACTATTCCCTATTTACCTTTCTGTTTGTTCAATAAATACATTTTGTAACGATTTTTAAAAGTCTTTACTGTTTTTAGGGCTCGGAGCGGTGGTGGCAGATCATTCCAAATGCGGCTTGCCGAGAATTTAAAACTACTTTGATACCCAGTTGTCCTGTGCTTCGGAACTAGCATGAGGTAAGACGCACCTCTGGTCCTATACCTATTTGTGTCCCTTGACCAAGAGAGCCTTTCATAAAGGTACCGTGGTCTATGTGTCAACACCACCCCAAACAGCATAGTTGCCAGATGCAGCTCTCGCCGCTCCGACATTTTCATAATATTGCCCTTGCATAAATATGGTGTGACATGAGTTCGTGGTGGAATGGCAAAGCAAAAACGTGCAAATGCATTCTGCACCCGTTGTATTAACCGCTCTGTTCTTTTCAGAATACATCCGCCATATACAGAGTCAGCATAATTGAGTCTAGATAGAATTAATGACTCGCATAGCAACAATCTGATGCTCTCATTTAGGTATGGCCGTATTCTATATAGTAGCTTTAGCCTAAAAAAGCAATTACGAACAGCTTGTAGGATATGGTTCTCAAAGTACATAAATATGGTCACGCCTTTATCCCCGAAGGGGTAGGCAGAGGCATATTATATGCCCACATTTCACCTTCGTACAATTTGTCCCACGTAATAGGTGGTGAGCCGTATTGCCGTGTTTAAATGGACAGGCGCAGGTTGTGACTGCCTGCTGTTGAAATAAAGCCTTCAACTTAGCTTAACGACTGCCATTTTACTGGCAACCTGGTTCTCAAAGTGTAGCTTCTCATCAAATAGCAGCCCCAGATTTTGGGCTTCCTCCACTCTCTGAATGGCACAGCCACCTATCCTTATATCTATTGTCTGCTGACTCATAGTTTCAATCATTTTTCTAGTGCCCAAGAAGATATATTTAGATTTTTTGGGATTCAAAGTTAGAAAGTTCCTACATGCCCAACTTGCAATGTTATTTAGATCCTTATTTAATGCGCTTACAGATTCCGAACACTCAGATGGAATGAATGACACATGCAGCTGCAGGTCATCCGCATATAGATGGAATCCACAGGAAGTTATGGCGTCTGCAATATCAGCACTATACAAGATGAAGAGCAACGGTCCTAGAATGGAACCCTGGGGAACACCACGAGTTACCGGACGGTGTGCAGAGTCAACCATGCAACCAGTTTTGGTATCCTTCAGCTGTACAAATTGGTATCTACTGCTGAGATAACTGTGGAACCACCCAACTGCCCCCTCACTGCAACCACACTGCAATCACTGCCATAGTAGGCAAGCTTCGAGAGCAACAGTGAAACATTTATGCCATCAAACGCACGGGAAAAATCAAGCAGTGCAAGCACTGTACCCATGCCCTGATCTCTAGCCTGCAATACACTGTCAACCACATCCAATAGGGCAGATGCCGTGCTGTGACCTTTACGAAACCCTGACTGTCTTGCCGGTAGTAAATTTGACTGCTCCAAGTATCGAATTAGTTGGTTGCTAACTACTCTCTCCAGAACTTTAGATAAGCACGGTAGTAGACTGATGGGTCGGAGGTCCTTGGGGCCGGATGGGTGTGTCAGTTTTGGCACAGGCCTTACCTTTGCTGTCTTCCATGAACTTGGAAATGTTGATGTGGTAATGCATACATTTATTATGTGGGTTTTGATAGTTAGTGTTTGTGGTAAAGTCATCATTAACATCTCCAAAGAAATCTCGTCAGTACCCATAGCATTAGATTTGAGACCCCTGATTATACTTCCAACCACCTCCTCATCTACCGGCTCCAATTGAAAACTACTATGTGTAGCTCGACCAAACTCAAAGTAGGTGAGGTCAGATATTGTGACTTTATCATCGCTTGGCACATCCAGAAAGTGCTGGTTTAACACATCAGGATCCCTACAATTGGCTGGCAGGTCCTGATCAGCCCTACTATTTGGCAATATGTTAGTTTTGAGATGTTTCCACAGTTTTTCGGATGTTGGATGTTATTGTTGATGTGGTTTTTGAAGTAAGCATGCTTTTCGCTTTCAATGGCAGCCCTCACTATTTGTTTTAAGTTATTATATGAGGAAGCATGTGACTCCAGTCCCGATGACTTTGACCTCTTGTGATACTTATCCCTAAGTTGCATCATGTCCCTCACCGTACTTGTGATCCAGGGGTAACCTTTCTCCTTTATCAACACCCTCCTGATTGGAGCATGCAAATCAAATAACCTCACAATACAGAAAGTCAAGACCTGAACCATGTCATCCACACTTCCCAATGCCCTGATGGAGTCCCAATCTACACTATCAAGGTCTTCCTCAAACCTATTAATCAGGATATCTTTTATTGGCCTGTAAATGATCCATTGGGGAATCGGTTTCTCCACCCTAAAGTTAATTTCAGCTGTGATCACTGCATGCCTACCCAGCTCAGGAATATGATGCACTCTAACACTATCCACTCGGGCATCTGTGCATAGCAAGTCTATCAGGGTCGCACTGTGGTCCGTGAAATGAGTAGGCTCAACCACATAGTTAGTCAGACCCACACTAACCAGGAATGACTCCAGGTACTTAGTCGCATACTCTGTCGGTTTTAACAAGTCAGCATTAAAATCACCCAAGAGGACTATTTTATCCGCTCTTGAAAAAGAAGAAACCGAGTCAGTTAGCGCATCTAGGAATGTGTTAATATTAAACCATGGTGGCCTATATGCTGTGCCAATTATAATGGACTGTGAGTTCCTAGTTAGTCTCAGCCACATCTGTTCAACATCAGGGGCAACAGGGTGCTGTTCCCTTCGCACATGTATCCCTCGGCGGACGTAGAACCCAACACCTTCGCCATTACCTTCGCGGATGTAAGTGGGGCGCGGTGTGTGCTGCAACCTGTAGTTTGGTACCCTCGGAGCGCGGCTCTCAGCGCCCTCCTTAATCCACGTTTCATTAATCGCCATGATGTCCACAGCCATATTACCCATAGCCACAATAAATTCCTCATGCTTTGTACCTAGAGAACCAGCATTGAAAAGACCTATTTGTAAACGTTTTTCATA
The DNA here is from genome assembly GCA_933228765.1 of Miltochrista miniata. Taxonomy (NCBI): domain Eukaryota; kingdom Metazoa; phylum Arthropoda; class Insecta; order Lepidoptera; family Erebidae; genus Miltochrista; species Miltochrista miniata. Next base: position 735,885 of record OW121778.1, read on the forward strand.
TCAATGATAAACACATCACTAAACAAGAATCATTCAATCTGTACGTGTATACATAACATGCTGTAATCAATAAATAAACAGTTTCCAAATCACACACATTACCCGGACACATACCATTGCAACATATCGATAAACATTTCATTAAACAATAATAATTATAATAATTCAATTTGTACATGTACAAATAATATGCTGTAGTCAATACATAAATAGTCTTCAAATCATAGTAGTTTATGACACTGTTGCATAATAAGGGTTCTTATAACACGAGTGTGTTTTAAAAAAACGAGCCGTAGGCGAGTTTTTTTATAGTATCACACGAGTGTTATAAGACCAAGTTATGTACAGTGTCATACACTACTTTATCTACTCTCATACTATAATACCTGATTTCATTTTGTTGTGATATATAGTTGCTCCTTGATTTCGCCGGTAACAGGTTCATGGTCATGTCTGACGCAGTTTCCAGAATGTCTGGTGGTGTACAATTACCACCATCCTCGCTTTAAGACATGTTTTTACACAAAAACTAATTTATTTTACAAACAAAACCAAACTTTGTTTAATTTAAAATGTAAAATGTTGGCGCCAAGGCGCAAACATCGATTGCGCATGCGTGTTTCTTTTTTTTTTAGACTGCGGAGACCATATATTTAGGATTTTTCGCTACTCTGGAGACACAATTTTTTTTAAAGTCGAGGTTCAAACTTCTTTTTCAGCTGGAGATTGTTTATGGTGTATCGTAATGATTAAAAAGTTTTATTACGATATAGGTGTCCATACAAGACCTGTATCGTAATAAAACTTTTTTTTTGGCTTGTGCGTAATGTTTGTCATAATAGTATTGATTTCAATTTTATAATCTTTGTATTATAGTATCAGAGTAGATAAAATATATTATTTGGACACATATCATTATAAGCTGAATACATAGGTATCAGTGACAAACAGGTGGTATTCAATTTGTACATGTACACATCATTCATCATCATTCATTCATCATAAGATTCATCTTATAAACTAAAAAATCAAGTAATTCCCAGTGGGGAGTCAGTAAGGGATCTAGGAATTATCCACGACTCTAAGGTGCTATTTGACAAGCACATTGAGTATATAGTGTCGAGAGCCTCCAAAGCCCTTGTTTTTATTATGCGTAGTTCGGCCTGCTTTAAAAACGTCAAGACCTGGAAGATACTGTATTGTAGTTTTGTAAGGAGTATATTAGAGTACGGTTCACAGGTATGGAACCCACGGTATGACAGCTACATCGCAGAAATTGATAAAATTCAGATTAAATTCATTAAATATATTTGCTTTCGGTTAAAAATCCCCTATAAATCCTCGGAGTATATTAAATTATGTAAAAAGTTCCACCTAATTACACTGTCGGAGCGAAGAAATATCGCAGACATATCGTTCATTTTAAAAATTACATCAAATGCCGTTGACTGTCCCGACCTGTTGAGTAAGCTGTTTTTTAATGCACGAACCAAGCTACTAAGAAACCTTAAACCGCTTCATGTCTTTAGATGCGGTACCAATTACAGACAAAACTCATTCATACCGCGAGCATGCAAGAGTCTAAACTCAATGTCAAATGAACTCGATTTTGATATTTTTAATACTAGCATTCCAGTAGCAAGGCGTCAAATGAGCAATAAGTTTTTCTTAAACTAGTAAATACCTCTTCACCTTTGTATATCACTATTTTGTAAGTATCTTATAACATATTTTATTTCATTATGTAAGTACTGTTAATATTTGGAGTGTAAAAGGCATAAGTAGCGTAAGTTGCTCAATGCATATTTATTAAGAATCCTAAACGTGAGAACCTATAACTGGCTTACTGATACTAATTTAAATGTTTTACTTAAGTTGAATAATGCTGTTGGTTCTCCATAAATAAATAAATAAATAAATAAAATCATACGCTGAATCATAAAAATAAATAGTTTTCAAATCATCAATCATCAATACATATAATAAAATCGTAACAGGTCGCTGTCTGTACATGGAAGATAAATAAGAAAAAATATTATAGGGGGGCTTTATGAACGCAATAGAACCCAAAACAATGATTTTTAGAATTTTTGTCTGTTTGTCTGTATGTCTGTATGTCTGTATATCTGTTTGTCTGTACGGTTGTGCAAGCTAATCTCAGTAACCGCTCAACCGACTGCAATGCGGTTTTTTTTATTGTGTTGAGGTTTGCTCCAGTTAACATTTAGCGTTTGTTTTATGTAAATCGGTTTAGAAATAAAAGAGTTATAACACTTTTAAGAATCTGATATTTTGAAAATTTTAATTGTAGGGGTTTCTTTGAATGTGAGTGAACCTAAACTGGCGTGTTGGCTTAATCATAAAAGAGCTTAATGATTAAGACTATTTTTAAACAATTCAGTCCGCGCCGAAGGCGTGGACTGAATTGTTTTAAAATAGACTTAATCATTAAGCTCTTTTATGATTAAGCGAACAGGGCAGTTTCAGACGCTGCTTGATGACTCTGATGAAGAAATACCTTTCCTTTCATACACCTTATGTGACGTAAACGAAGTTGCGGGCTCAGCTAGTATATAATAAGTGTATTTGTATCACAATCCGAATATCTGTGCAATAATAACAAACAGGTGGTACTTAATTTGTACATGCATACCTCACATGTTGAATTTAATAAATTTAATAAATATATATTTCCTAAACCAAAGTGGTCTATTTTCCTGTATGACACTGGCAGCATGCTGCTTGATATGTGTATCATTGTGACTAGGATGCAGAATACAAGCGTCCATGTTTCCTTTCAATGAGCATATATTAACTGAGACAATTATTAGCAAGTAAGACTTAATTAAATTTCGTGAGAAGTAAAGTACAGTAATAATAAAAGTTTTGCAAAGTTTACATTCCAGAATATATGTGGTACTGGTATCAATATATTTACACTGTAACATCATGGAGCCGTTCACCACCAAAAACACGGCGCAAGTCATCTTCATTCCTTAAATTGTAGGCTCGCTTGCCCTCCGCCTGCTTCACTAGTATCTTACCGCGCCGCGTCCAGGCATATTTCCACCCGAGGCGCTCCACTGCCTGACGAGTGCGGTAGAATAACATTTTATTGTACCTGTTAAGCCTTTCATTTATATAGAATCTGCGCTCCGGGGCGCACAGCCCGAGATTAGCAGTAGTGGCGCCGCGCCTCACTCGCGCGCCCTTCAGCATCTCATCGCGCAGCTGGCGGCGCACCAGGCGCACCACCAGGGGGCGCGCGCGACCCGCCGCGTTCGACTCACCGCCAGCATTCGCTGACTCACCCCGGCGCGACTCACCCCGACTGACCGGTGGACCTCTCCTCTCGGCGAACACGATGTCCCTTGACTCCAGTTCCACTCCCAGCTTCTTTGCGACGAGCTCAACAAGGTGTATCGGGCTTTCACCGTTTTCTTCTGGTAGATTGTTGATTTCGAGATCCGAAATAAGAAGCTCCTGGTCACGGTCATTGAGCTCCGCTTTTAATAAGGACACGGTGTTTTCCAGATCCACTGTAACGGCTTTTTGATTTTCGAGCTCTAGTACCCTATTCTCCAGACCGTCTATTCTGGTTTCGCAGGTTACTAGACTCCGTCGCAAGTCTCCCACCTCGCGACGCAGGTCCCTCAGTTCCCTGGTCAGCTCATCTCGCATCTCACGGATCTCCGCCCTGAACATCCTGATTTCCCCCGCCACATCCACTCCTGACGACGTACCCGAAGCAATTGATTGATGAGTCACGTCCCGTACCGTCTCCGCCGCATCCCCAGATCCAGGGGTGCTCACCGGGGACACACGGGCACGGACACGCGGCTCCTTCATTGGATTACCATCCCTGGCCAGTCTATCAGTACGACATTTGCAACTACTAGCGCCCACCTTACCCTTTGTTGCCAAAAATCTACCACAAGTCGCACACTTCGCCATGAAAGAAAATTCCGGCGCGCAATATACACCATTCAAACTTCAGAAACCCGTTCCTGACCATGCACGTCACCCGGATATGTAAAAACGCTTTTCTGTTAAATCTGATTTATTTGTAATGGTTTAGGGTACTTTTAAAGAGTTAGCAATATCAATTTACTAATCTTTCGAGTTTATTTAACTATTAAGGGCCGAATGCCAGAGCACATTAGGTATTTTTACCACCTCACCTCACCGCGGGCGATACCCCCGTAGCATGCGATCGACATGAACTCATTTGACCCCAAGCACTTTGTTTGGACGTTGCCAGTTGGTGCAATTGGACGTTGACAGTTGGTGCAGCGTGTATTTCATGCCGCACTTTTTGTACCACCAAATAAATTACAACAGAAGTATAAGTTTATCAAACCTTTATAAGACATTTTATTTAGTAAGTGCCTGTTAGCAGGTATATTTAAAATGGGGTTGTAAGAAACCTTTCCTTATTTTTAACCGACTTCAAAAAAGGAGGAGGTTCTACATTCGTCTGTATGTTTTTATGTATGTTCACTGATATTTCCGTCAATTATAGACGGATTTAATTCTTTTTTCTTTTCTTCAATAGGGTTTACTTCTGAGGTAGTCCCATTTTTACCAGGTCAGGATCTGATGATGGGATCCAGGAGAAATCGAGGGCAACCACCGAAAATTGTAGGGACAACTAGTGCGTTTGGTAACTTGCTTAAATGAAGTGCTTTACAGTGGGCGCACACTAGGCGACAGTCGCGGCGACATATCGCGGCGACTTGTCGCGCAGTGTGCGCCTGCATCGGGCGACTTGACGCCGTGATAGACGTTGTGCAAGGAACACGTTGTCCAAAGCTGTCGCTGGGCGACTGTCGCCATGTCGCCGCGACAATAGCGCGACAGACGCGAAGACTCCCCTTGCTTGTCTCGGAGTCGCGGCGACATGTCGCCTAGTGTGCGGAGCTTAGAACAAAATGTATGTAATTTGGCGCCTATAGCTTGTCGCCGTGACAAGACGCCTAGTGTGCGCCCACTGTTAATGTACTACAATTTAATGAAGGTCAGGAGTCGATCTGATGATGGAACCGAAAGACAGTCGAGGGAATTATTTAACGATTTACAGCACGTAGCTTGTGTTTGGGCTTGATTGATTTGTATTGATAAGAACTTTACACCTAGATAGATATACTTTTCGGTCCACCCGTCACTTAAAATGATGATCAAAAAATTTTTAGTAATAAATAGAACTGACTTCAAAAAAATCCTGAAAAATAAAATTTACATAGCACAAAGTAATAATATGTATTTAGATTTATCAGATTGTATTCAATATGATATTGAAGTTGGTGCCATTAATAATACCTACCTCAACCTATGGGTTTACTTGGCGCCGACTTCAATATGATCATCAATCAATATCAATACATATAATAAAATCGTAACAGGTCGCTGTCTGTACATGGAAGATAAATAAGAAAAAATATTATAGGGGGGCTTTATGAACGCAATAGAACTCAAAACAACGATTTTTAGAATTTTTGTCTGTTTGTCTGTATGTCTGTATGTCTGTATATCTGTTTGTCTGTACGGTTGTGCACGCTAATCTCAGTAACCGCTCAACCGATTGCAATGCGGTTTTTTTTATTGTGTTGAGGTTTGCTCCAGTTAACATTTAGCGTTTGGTTTATGTAAATCGGTTCAGAAATAAAAGAGTTATAACACTTTTAAGAATCAGATATTTTGAAAAATTTTATTATAGGGGTTTCTTTGAATGTGAGTGAACCTAAACTGGCGTGTTGGCTTAATCATAAAAGTAAAAAAATTCAGTCCACGCCTTCGGCGCGGACTGAATTGTTTAAAAATAGTATTAATCATTAAGCTCTTTTATGATTAAGCAAACAGGGCAGTTTCAGACGCTGCTTGATGACTCTGATGAAGAAATACCTTTTTAATATTTAAAGCAATTGGTATGCTAACTTTTTCATAATATTTTATTATAAAGTGAAAAAAGACAACTTGGTCCAGACGGGACTTGAACCCGCAACCTTTGCCTAATCCAGGGCAATGCTCTAACCAATTGAGCTACGGGAGCCGTACTGATACAAGTTGAAATTCTTCACCTTATTGTAACCGCCATTTAAGAGTATGGCACAGAGCCATCTATCGAGCTACTTAGCAACTCTGATGTCAATGAACGATATTGCAATCATTTTTTATGCATCGGTAAATATATATACATTTAGACGGAGACATCAAATCAATGTATAAAAAATGATTGCAATATCGTTCATTGATATCAGAGTTGCTAAGTAGCTCGATAGATGGCTCTGTGCCATACTCTTAAATGGCGGTTACAATAAGGTGAAGAATTTCAACTTGTATCAGTACGGCTCCCGTAGCTTAATTGGTTAGAGCATTGCTCTGGATTAGGCAAAGGTTGCGGGTTCAAGTCCCGTCTGGGCCAAGTTGTCTTTTTTCACTTTATAATAAAATATTATGAAGAAATACCTTTCCTTTCATACACCTTATGTGACGTAAACGAAGTTGCGGGCTCAGCTAGTATTGAATAAAATATGAAAAATGAAAATACATTTATATTTGTGCCAAGTAAATTTAATTTTTCAGGATTTGTTTGAAGTCGGTTCTATTTTTTACTACTTTTTTTATCATCATTTTAATTGTGAGACGAGCCGAGAAAAGATAATAAAAAAAAACCGTCAATAATTTATGAAATCAATTCGAGCAGTCTTCGAGGAGGTAAGCATAGGTTTTTTTTTTTTTTTTTGTTGACGCGGGGAATGCGTTTAGGCACCGTCATCCCAGCTACGGGGGTAGCTGGGACGGTGTGTGGGACTCACCGGTCCCGGAAGAAGGGACCGTCCTACCCACTAAACCCCGCGGTGTTCCGACTCACCCTATAGCCGGGCCGAGGGATATGAAAAGTAGATTCTACATCGACCCGGCTAGGGATGCCCCGTAAGGTTGGGGCTCTTCTCGGGGGGACCAGATGGTCTGCCCCCCGGAGCTCCCTAAGGAGCTGAAGAAACAAGCTCGCATCGCACCACTCTCGAGCGCCCCTCTGAAAGCAGAGGGGGTAGAGAGCGGCCGAGCGGGCGGGCACTAAGGCACCTCCGGAACACGGGGAAGTGCCTTCCGCCAAACGATTATCGGTGGGTGAGGTCCCCCGACCACCACCCACCGGGACAACACTAGTCGGGGGCGCGCACGAAAGCTGCCATGCGGCGCCCCCGAACCGGACGACGAGGCGGGAGCGTCTGTCCAGCGCGCTCCCGCACCCGCAACTCTTCTCTCTTGGCCGCCATCACCTCACAAGCAAACGAGGTGACGGCGGCCCAACACTCCTGGCTGCCGACCATGGCTCGCACCACAGCCGGCAGCGACAAATCAACACCAATACGGCCCGTGAGGGCGACACGCGGCCCGTCCCACGCCGCGCACTCGGCGAGTGTGTGCTCAGCCGAGTCCACGGCGCCACTTGGGCAGTGACGGCACACGGGGTCCGACTCCACACCCACCACCTCCCACAGGTACTTGGCAAAACAGCCATGTCCTGTGAGGAGCTGAGTGAGGTGGTACGTCGGCGCACCGTGCGCCCTCTCTACCCAAGGCCGAAGAACGGGCCGGACAGCCCCCACGAGCCGCACGCTCGCAGAGGGACACTCAATCCTAATGGCCCACTTCCGGAAGAGATCGTCGCGAGCAGACTGTCTCCAGCGATCGATCTCGTCCGGGAGTGGGCGACCTCCATTACTCCGCACCAGGGCGCTTTCCTCGTACACACGTTTGAGGACTCCAGCCTCGAGGTCCCACGGGGGGCTTCCGCCAATAAGAGGTAAGCATAGGTATAACATAAGTAGCAAAAAATAATAGAATGCATCTTGAAATCATGTTATAAGCAAAGTTTGAACCGTATTCTATTTGAGCCTCTAGGATAAGTCGTAACCAAAATGTGGGAACAAATTTAGGACATCCTCCAACTTACCCGGGGAGTTATGCGCTAGATGGATTTTTTTAACGTGAGGAAAATCCCACATGAATGTACTATGACTCCCACTGAATAAAAACCACAAGTATCCTACCTAACAGCCTACGATTGGGAGCCCCGGGTAAGCCCTCTAAAGGATACCCTAGGTCTGCGCTAGATGGATAGGAAGAGACCTCATGGTTTTAGTGGGTCCAAGGCCGGTATGACGTACGTGTTTATTAATTAGCCCCTTTAATAATTATAAGAGTAAGTAGTATGGTGAAGCGCGAATACGAAACGTTTGTTAGATTAGGGCCACAGACTGAAATCTTTACGCATAATCGGAAGAGTTGAGACGATAACACCAACGCTAACGGTAGCCAGTAAATGGCAGTCGTTAAACCAAGTTGAAGACCTTATAGATTTAATAATTTTCAAAAGTAGGCAGTACTAACGCCTGTCCATTTCAACACGGCAATGCGGCTCACCACCTATTACGTTACGTCGGACAAATTAAAAAAAGGTAAACATATAATATGCCTCGATACCCCTTTGGGGATAAAGGCGTGACCGTATGCATGTACTTATTATGTTTAAGGTGATTTAATTTATGTACCCGTGTCACTGTAGCCAAAGCTCAACATTTTTCAGTAAAGTTGTTTTAAGAATGTTCATTATAAACAACGTTTGTGTGGCGTGTTGGCTTAATCATAAAAGAGCTTAATGGTTAAGGCTATTATAAAATAATTCAGTCCGCGCCGAAGGCGTGGACTGATTTGCTTTAGAATAGACTTAATCTTTAAGCTCTTTTTTGATTAAGCCAACAGGGCTGTTTCACACGCTGCTTGATGAGTCTGATAAAGAAATACCTCTCCTTTCATAGATCTTATGTGACGTAAATGAAGTTGCGAGGGTTAGCTAGTCTATACATATAGTAAAACTGTTGAGGGTCGAGAGTCTACTGCAGCCGAAAATGAAATTACATTTTTCATGTGTGTCTGTCTGTCTGTATTCCGAATAAGTATCACGCCGAAGTTACTGAATGGATTTGAATGAAACTTAGTACAATCAGAGCTTTTAATCCGAGGAAGGTTCTAGGATACTTTTGATCTCGATATTTTGCGCGGTTCCTTTGGGAGAAGGGATGAAAGACAAAACGGTTTTTTAGTTGTTACTTCTCAATGCGTTTTCGGATCCCAAAATTTTTCTTTTAGTGTTATAAAGGGAATACTGTAAGGAATGTTTCACACAAGCTTCCATGTTAAAGGTTTTCTAGTTCAGGAATTAGAGACATCCCAACTTTCGCAAATCCTAGAATTCAAGGATCCCTTTGAATGTGAGGGTAAATCTAAACTGGCGTGTTGGCTTAATGATAAAAGAGCTTTATGAGTAAGGCTATTGTAAAATAATTCAGTCCGCGCCGAAGGCGTTCACTCACGCCCCCCCCCCCCCCCCCTTAAAAGCGGGATCGCACCCGAAACCCCCAAAGACGTGGCATAGCACCCGAACCACCTCCTAGGCGAGGACGCAGTGGCGGCCGTGGGTCTGCTGGGAGTCTTGGGACATCCTTCCGAGGGCTTACCCGGGGCTCCCAACCATAGGCGTTACGTGAGGTTTTTTTAATTGGTAGGAGTCCGGCATAGCATCCAAGATGGATTTTCCTTCACGTAATAAAAAGTATACTACATATTACATGGCTTGTACAATAGTATAGCGTAGCCTGAAATTTGATTTATATTAGTGTGAGCTATGAGATCTAGAAAACTGATAAACTTACTTATTATGTTATATACTAAATGCATATTTAAAAACAAACACGTACTGTAATGAATTTGATTATTGTTCTTTATCAAGCCTATAAATTACTACTACGAATCTTTACAGTTAGGTACTTTTGATTGTTGCCCGTAAATACATAAACAAATATATTTTGTGTCTGTCAAGCCGTTAGAATAATTATATGAAAGAATATGAAATATAATTTCATTGACTGCCTCTGTGGCGTAGTCAGTGTAGTGATACCGCCTGTCGCGCCGGAGGGCTTAGTTCGGTTTCTGGGTTGTTCCAATTAGTAGTGTGATCCACAAATGTTTGTTTCGGAGTTTGGGTGTTTTCTATGTATAATATGTATGTATTTAGAAATATATAAGTATGTATATCAGTCGTCTGGATATCGTAGCAAACACAGAATGTAATTTTTCTCTATCGGGCCTCCAAGATATTTAGCGTGATAATATGTAACGGGTGTGTAAAACCGATCTCTAACTAATATTCCTGCAACGTTTTAGTTTAATCAATCCACATACTTACATATTTCATTACCCTATGCCTAGTCCCTAGGATATGTAGCGTGATAATATATAGCCTATTTAAAGATCCTACCTCTAGATTGCTATTCAAATAAAAGATTAATTAAAATTATTCAGTAATTTCTGTATTTTGCAAAAATATACAAACAGATTTTCATTGTTCTCTGCCGAGCTCCTAAGAAATTTAGCGTAAAAATATGTTGTCTGAGTGTAAAACCTATCTCCTACTAATATTCTACGTTAATGCTACGTTTTAGTTTAATCAATCCAACGGTTTAAATATTTCATTGCTCTTTGCTTAGCCCCTAGGATATGTGGCGTGATAATATATAATCTATTTTAAGACCACACCCCTAAGTAATATTTGTGCAAAATTTGATCCCAATCTGTTCAGTACTTTTCGAGATCCTTCCGGACAAAGCAAAGCAAACAGATAAACAGACAAAAAAAATTCTAACTATATTTTCAGCTTCGGTATCTTAAGTAGAACACCCAGCGAGTATTTTTTTGTTAATATTTCCAATGTACAGTTTTGGCTTTTCTATCATTTTATTATATGTGTAGATATATTTTTGAAATATAGGTATAATTATGTATATCAGTGGTCTGGATATCGTAGCAAACACAGGATTTAATTTTTCTCTATCGGGCCTCCAAAATATTTAGCGTGATAATGTAGCCGGTGTGTAAAACCGATCTCTTACTAATATTCCTGCAACGTTTTAGTTTAATCAATCCACATACTTACATATGGCACTACCCTGTGCCTAGTTCCTAGGATATTTAGCGTGATAATATATAACCTATTTAAAGATCCTACCTCTAGATTGCTCTTTAAGTAAAAGATTAATTAAAATTATTCAGTCCTTTCTCTATTTTGCAAAAATATACAAAAAGATTTTCATTGTTCTCTGCCGAGCTCCTAAAATATTTAGCGTAATAATATATTGTCTGAGTGTAAAACCTAACTCTTACTAATATTCCTGCTACGTTTTAGTTAAATCAATCCACTGGTTAACAAATTTCATTGCTCTCTGCTTAGCCCCTAGGATATGTAGCGTGATAATATATAGCCTATTTTAAGACCCCACCCCTAAGAGATATTTGTGCAAAATTTGAACCAAATCTGTTTAGAACTTTTCGAGATCCTTCCGGACAAAGCAAAGCAAACAGACAAACAGATAAACAGACAAACAAACAAAAAAATTTCTGACTATATTTTTGGGTTCGGTATCTTGCGTAAAACACCTAGCAAGTATTTTTTTCTTAATATTTCCAATGTACAGTTTTGGCTTTTCTATCATTTCATCATCATGATAGAAAAGCCAAAACTGTACATTGGAAATATTAAGAAAAAAATACTCGCTAGGTGTTCTAAGTAAGATACCGAACCCAAAAATATGGTCAGAAAAATTTTTGTCTGTTTGTCTGTTTATCTGTTTGTCTGTTTGTCTGTTTGCTTTGCTTTGTCCGGAAGGATCTCAAAAAGTACTGAACAGATTTGGTTCAAATTTTGCACAAATATCACTTAGGGGTGGGGTCTTAAAATAGGCTATATATTATCACGCTACATATCCTAGGGGCTAAGCAGAGAGCAATGAAATGTGTTAACCGGTGGATTGATTTAACTAAAACGTAGCAGGAATATTAGTAAGAGTTAGGTTTTACACTCAGACAACATATTATTACGCTAAATGTTTTAGGAGCTCGGCAGAGAACAATGAAAATCTTTTCGTATATTTTTGCAAAATAGAGAAACGACTGAATAATTTTAATTAATCTTTTACTTGAAGAGCAATCTAGAGGTAGCATCTTTAAATAGGCTATATATTATGACGCTACATATCCTAGGAACTAGGCAGAGGGTAGTGCCATATGTAAGTATGTGAATTGATTAAACTAAAACGTTGCAGGAATATTAGTAAGAGATCGGTTTTACACACCGGCTACATTATCAAGCTAAATATCTTGGAGGCCCTATAGAGAAAAAATAAATCCTGTGTTTGCTATGATATCCAGACCACTGATATACATTAGTTAGAAGGTTGAAAGCCACTGGAGTGCGAGGACCATTGCTTCGGTGGTGCGAAAACTACCTACAAAACCGAAAATTCACTGTTCGCATAGAAAGCACATATAGTGACCTCAAGGATGCTAATGAGGGAACAGCACAGGGATCGATGCTCGGGCCACTTCATTTTCTTTGTTACGTCAATAACATGGCTAAATGTTTAAAATCATGTACATGTTATCAGTTTGCGGACGATACATGTTTAGTCAGTGCCGATAAAGACCCACAAAAAGCAGCAGAACGCTTGCAATCAGATTTTAATGTCCTTTTGAGATGGTGTCACGACTCTGGGTTAGTACTTAATGCAGACAAGACGCAACTAATGCAGATCAAATCCCCACACCTCAAACACTCACCATATGACGACCTGATTGTACACAACCACATCTGCCTACATGGATCACCACCACGTCAATGTAACTGTCCGCTAATAAAAAATGTTGATAGCCAACGGTATCTGGGCGTGATCATTGATAACAAATTAAATTGGGGACACCATATTGAAAATGTTTGCAATAAACTAAGACAGTTTCTTGCAAATATAGTTATACTTAGAAATCGCATTCCGTACAAAATCAAATTGATGTTATATAACTCTCTAGCTGAGTCTTATATTTAATATGGATTGAGTAGCTACGGTCGCACTTATAACACATACCTACAAAGTATATTTAATCTACAGCGAAGAATTCTTCGTAACATCGTCTCCACAAAAATAAAGCAACAATTTGAAAATGACGATAATGGCCTATTTAACTTCTGCAAAATCTTGCCAGTTCAGGATCAAGTCAAGTATATGTTACTCACAGAAAATTTTTATAATCAAAATTTTCGAACCAAAATAAAACACTCTGTATATACTCGCGCGGTCGCTCGAAACCAGTTATGTACGAGTGGCGCAAACAATACGTATGGCGAGCGAACGACTGCTTACCTGGTTCCTAGACTCATTAACGCATTACCGCAAAAATTGCGGGATGTGGATGCAAACAATGTTGTGCCTAATTTTAAAAAATCATTAAAAAAACATTTCATGTTAGCACTATTGTAAAGTTATACACCATCAATGTAGATTATTAGTAGCATTAGATACAAACCGCATAGGTTTTTATAATGCTTAAGTACCTTTTTGATAAGTTAATTGTTTATATGATTAATAAATAAAAAAAAAAAAAAACATAGGTACTTATATATTTCAAAAATCTATCTATCTATACATATAATAAAATGATAGAAAAGCCAAAACTGTACATTGGAAATATTAACAAAAAAATACTCGCTGGGTGTTCTACATTAGATACCGACGCTGAAAATATAGTTAGATTTTTTTTTGTCTGTTTGTCTGTTTGTCTGTTTGCTTTGCTTTGTCCGGAAGGATCTCGAAAAGTACTGAACAGATTTGGTTCAAATTTTGCACAAATATTACTTAGGGGTGTGGTCTTAAAATAGGCTATATATTATCACGCCACATATCCTAGGGGCTAAGCAGAGAACAATGAAATGTTTAAACCGTTGGATTGATTTAACTAAAACGTAGCAGGAATATTAGTAGGAGATAGGTTTTACACTAATACAACAATTATTATTACGCTAAATTTTTTAGGAGCTCGGCAGAGAACAATGGAAATCTTTTTGTATATTTTTGCAAAATAGAGAAACGACTGAATAATTTTAATTAATCTTTTACTTGAAGAGCAATCTAGAGGTAGCATCTTTAAATAGGCTATATATTATCACGCTACATATCCTAGGAACTAGGCAGAGGGTAGTGCCATATGTAAGTATGTGGATTGATTAAACTAAAACGTTACAGGAATATTAGTAAGAGATCGGTTTTACGCACCGGCTACATTATCACGCTAAATATCTTGGAGGCCCGATAGAGAAAAATTAAATCCTGTGTTTGCTATGATATCCAGACCACTGATATACATACTTATATATTTCAAAAATCTATACATATAATAAAATGATAGAAAAGCCAAAACTGTACATTGGAAATATTAACAAAAAAATACTCGCTAGGTGTTCAACGTAAGATACCGAACCCAAAAATATAGTCAGAATTTTTTTGTCTGTTTGTCTGTTTATCTGTTTGTCTGTTTGTCTGTTTGCTTTGCTTTGTCCGGAAGGATCTCGAAAAGTACTGACCAGATTTGGCTCAAATTTTGCACAAATATTACGTAGGGGTGGGGTCTTCAAATAGGCTATATAATATCACGCTACATATCCTAGGGGATAAGCAGAGAGCAATCAAGTTGGCATTATAACATAATTTTCACGCGTGCGAAGTCGCGGCATGCGGATAGGTTTTTATAAGCTTCATAATTATTATTATCGCGCTACTAAGTCTAGGGGTTTGGCAGAGAACAATTGAATTCTGTATGTATGTGAGAGTAAAAACACAAAAGCGTCTAGATCTTATTTAGTAGCATCTATCTACCTATCTATACATATAATAAAATGATAGAAAAGCCAAAACTGTACATTGGAAATATTAACAAAAAAATACTCGCTGGGTGTTCTACATAAGATACCGAAGCTGAAAATATAGTTAGATTTTATTTTGTCTGTTTGTCTGTTTGCTTTGCTTTGTCCGGAAGGATCTCGAAAAGTACTGAACAGATTTGGTTCAAATTTTGCACAAATATTACTTAGGGGTGTTGTCCTAAAATAGGCTATATATTATCACGCCACATATCCTAGGGGCTAAGCACAGAGCAATGAAATGGTTAAACCGTTGGATTGATTTAACTAAAACGTAGCAGGAATATTAGTAGGAGATAGGTTTTACACTCAGACAACAATTATTATTACGCCAAATTTTTTAGGAGCTCGGCAGAGAACAATGAAAATCTGTTTGTATATTTTTGCAAAATACAGAAATTACTGAATAATTTTAATTAATCTTTTATTTGAATAGCAATCTAGAGGTAGGATCTTTACAATTTACAATAGCCTTAATCATTAAGCTCTTTTATCATCAAGCCAACACGCCAGTTTAGATTTACCCTCACATTCAAAGGGATCCTTGAATTCTAGGTTTTGCGAAAGTTGGGATGTCTCTAATTCCTGAACTAGAAAACCTTTAACATGGAAACTTGTGTGAAACATTCCTTACAGTATTCCCTTTATAACACTAAAAAAAAAAATTTGGAATCCGAAAACGCATTGAGAAGTAACAACTAAAAAACCGTTTTGTCTTTCATCCCTTCTCCCAAAGGAACCGCGCAAAATATCGAGATCAAAAGTATCCTAGAACCTTCCTCGGATTATTAGCTTCGATTGCACTTAGTTTTATTCAAATCCATTCAGTAACTTCGGCGTGATACTTATTCGGAATACAGACAGACAGACACACATGAAAAATGGAATTTCATTTTCGGCTTCAGTAGACTCTCGACCCTCTACAGTTTTACTATATGTATAGACTAGCTAACCCTCGCAACTTCGTTGACGTCACATAAGATCTATGAAAGGAGAGGTATTTCTTCATCAGACTCATCAAGCAGCGTGTGAAACTGCCCTGTTTGCTTAATCAAAAAAGAGCTTAAAGATTAAGTCTATTCTAAAGCAATTCATTTAATTGAAATTGAATTATTTTACAATAGCCTTAACCATTAAGCAGCTCTTTTATGATTAAGCCAACACGCCACACAAACGTTGTTTATAATGAACATTCTTAAAACAACTTTACTGAAAAATGTTGAGCTTTGGCTACAGTGATATGGGTACATAAATTAAATCACCTTAAACATAATAAGTACATGCATACGGTCACGCCTTTATCCCCAAAGGGGTATCGAGGCATATTATATGTTTACCTTTTTTTAATTTGTACCACGTAACGTAATAGGTGTTGAGCCGCATTGCCGTGTTGAAATGGACAGGCGTTAGTACTGCCTACTTTTGAAAATTATTAAATCTATAAGGTCTTCAACTTGGTTAAACGACTGCCATTTACTGGCTACCGTTAGCGTTAGTGTTATCGTCTCAACTCTTCCGATTATGCGTAAAGTTTTCAGTCTGTGCCCTAATCTGACAAACGTTTCGTATTCGCGTTTCACCATACTACTTACTCTTATAATTATTAAAGGGGCTAATTAATAAACACGTACGTCATACCGGCCTTGGACGCACTAAAACCATGAGGTCTCTTCCTATCCATCTAGCGCAGTCCTAGGGTATCCTTTAGAGGGCTTACCCGGGGCTCCCAATCGTAGGCTGTTAGGTAGGATACGTGTGGTTTTTAGTCAGTGGGAGTCATAGTACATTCATGTGGGATTTTCCTCACGTTTAAAAAATCCATCTAGCGCATAACTCCCCGGGTAAGTTGGAGGATGTCCTAAATTTGTCCCCACATTTTGGTTACGACTTATCCTAGCTAGAGGCTCAAATAGAATACGGTTCAAACTTTGCTTATAACATAATTTCCACGCGGACGAAGTCGCGGGTAACAGCTAGTAATATGAATAAGACAAGTAACACGCACGCCGCATGTCAGCTTAGACCTGTGTTACAAAATACAACAAATGATAGATGGCGCTTACACCAACATAGTCAATTTGAAGTCAATTTTAAGTCTATTTGAAGACCCTACCCCTAGTTAATATTTGTGCAAAATTTTAATCAAAAATATTGAGTACTTTTCGAGATCCTTCCGGACAAAGCAAAATTAACAGACAAACAGAAGACAAACAGACAAAAAAATTCTAACTACATTTTCGACTTCGGTATCCTGTGTAGAACCCCCCGCGAGTATTTTTTTAAATATGTTTAATGTACAGTTTTGACTTTAGATCTTTTTATTATATGTATACATATAGACTAGGAACTTAGGTTGCCTAGAAAGTTTTCAAAAACCTATTCTTAGTCTCCCGCAGGCTGTATCCCACAGGTGGCCCCTTCCGAGGTCCGTGGAAGCACAAGGGATATAAACCCTTGTTTGCAAAAATAAAGGATTGAATTGAGTACTTAAACCAGAAAAATAATAAATATTTATGGGGGACTTCCATACAACAAACGTGATTTTTTTTTGCCTTTTCTTATTAATAACGGCAACAAGTACACACTTGAAATGAACGCCGCAGACATGTCTTCGCCCAAGACTATCGGTCTCCATAACCAGGGGCCTGAAGACGGTGAGGGGGCTGCTCACCCTCCTTACAGAAGCAGGCCCATGACGGCAGCGTGACGTGAGGGATTTATGCATACCCCCTTCAGAAGCGGGATCACATCCGAAGCACCCAAAGACGCAGGATTGCACCCGAACCTACCCCTAGGCGAGGCCGCAGTGGCCTGAGGACGGTGAGAGCTCTGCTGCGTGACGTGAGGGATGCACGCACGTTCCCCCCCCCCCCCCCCTTAGAAGAACACCCGAAACCCTCAAAGACGCGGGATAGCACCCGAACCACCCCCTAGGCGAGGCCGTAGCGGCGGCCGTGGGTCTGTTGGGAGTCCTAGGACATCCTTCCGAGGGCTTACCCTGGGCTCCCAACCATAGGCTGTTGAGCGTAACGTGAGGTTTTAAGTCGGTAGGAGTCCGGCATAGCATCCATGAGGATTTTCTCTCACGTTAAAAAGAAAAAAAAAGGGTTTATAACCCTTGCTTACAAAAAATAAAGCTGTTACAAAGTTGAATGAAAAAGGTACATGTCCTCAAAGTCTCGCTCTCGTATGTCAATTCGGTGAATCAGCTTATTGATAGGAATAAAAAATAAAATGCTGAAAGGAGTCACGAGCCCGATTTTGATGAAACTTAAAACCTTATCATAGTACAAATAAAGGACAGCAGTACAGGATATATAGTAGAATCTGCACACCGTCAGGTCACAAGGGGTGTTCCACAGGGATCCATTTTGGGACCTCTTTTGTTCATATTGTACACAGCAGATGTTGGCAATGTGATAAGGAATTCCAGGTTTCATCTCTATGCTGATGACCTTCAGCTTTATTATTCTTTCCCACCAAGTGAGTATGAAATGTCTGTAAACAAAATTAATGAGGACTTGAGTAGTATAGCAGAATGGTCTCGAAGAAACGCATTGGTGTTGAATCCTGGGAAATCTAAATTTATTGTTGTTGGCACAAAGCAAAAAGTTGAACAGATGAAACAATTACCATTGAACATAGGTATCGATGGAAGTTGTGTTGAGTGGGTGTCAGAGGTACGGAATCTGGGCGTCGTTTTTGACGAGCAATTACATTTTGAAACACATGTCTTGCGGGGGGTTCGGAACTGCTTTTTCAGACTAAAGCTTTTATACAGGATACGCCCATACATCAGTGTCAGCGTCAGAATACTATTATGCGAGTCACTTATCCTCTCCAAGCTCAACTATGCTGACACTGTGTATGGTAGTTGTATACTGAAACGCACGGAGAGGCTTATACAAAGAGTGCAGAATTCCTGTGCAAGATATTGTTTTCATATACCATCAAGAGAACATGTTACTCCCTTTCTGAACAGGGGCAGCATGCTAAAGATGACGGAGCGTAGAGACTTGCATCTTGCCACTCTGCTATTTGGCTTGGTGCAAACACACAGACCTCAGTATCTATTCAGCAAACTATCATGGTCACGGAATTTGAATAGATTTAGAACGCGTGCCTCTGCTTACCTCATGGTCATACCTCGACACAGGACTACTAAATATAGAGGGAGTTTTAAATTCATGGCCAGCCGCATCTGGAACGATTTGCCACCACCATATCGTGCTTTGAAATCGGTCCACTCATTTAGAAAGAAATATAAGAGTTATTTGTTGGAAAGGCAGAGAAACATTCAAACTCACCATGTATTTTGCACATGACAATGATATACGAGAGTGTCACAGCAGTGGCTTTTATGTGTTTTATATTTCTTTTTTGTCTCCTTTATGTATTGCATTCTTCATGTTGGCACAACCGCAGCAATGCACCGGTATTTATCGGAAAATTGTCACAATATACTGTTTGTTGTTGACGTCGGAACCTGTGGAAAAGGTTTGTTATGATAGCATTGTCGATAATAATGATATGTGGAAGCTCTAGATATGTTACAAACACTGCGTAATGCTGGACAAGGGTGGGGTAATTTCTTCACCTTCGTCTTGCATGCTACCATGAATGGTTAGCTAAATTCTTTTTTATTTATGGTAGTTCGCTGTTTTTTAGTGGCTGTAGTGTTCATGGATGGCGTGTCTGATTGTAATGTAATTATTGTATTGCAATCGGACGCGCCATTCATGGACATCGTGGCTGTTCAGGGGCGGCGAGGCTATTGTAGGTATGTCATTGGTTGATATGATAATTATTAGGTTCTGATGTATTTAGGTTATGTAAAAGTGATAAGTTGTGTATTACTTTGGTGTTTGAGAAAATCAATATAAAATTGCTCATGTACAGGCAAATAATATACATGTTTAAGTAATATAAAAATTTTTATGTGATGGAGATATATTTTTAGGGATAAATTGAATAGGTATGTACTTACATTGTTATTGAAGCAATGGCGCAGCATGATACCGAGTGTACACAAACTGTGGTGCTTATTGTTCTCTAAGGCGGATATTAAGTAGGTGCCTTTACGCAGCCAGTAAATATATGTTAAAATGAGTTATGTTGGGTCGAGATTGAAAGTTATTGATGTTATTATCTATTTTTTCACTTTTGCTTTCGTTTGTATCATTATTGTCATTTGCTTTTACTTGCCAGAGTACATTTTCACTTTCACTGAGTTTTGAGTAGGTAGACACTAGACACTTGGCAGTTGACAGTAGTGACAGTGAACACAAACTGTTTTTAGAAAAAAAAAAGTATTAGTTTTAAAATATTACCCGATGGCTTGGTTGCTAGACATCACAGCAGCAGTGGCACCTTCAAATGATTATGCAGCCAGTTTCTTGCAAGTCTTTTACTTTTATTTTTATTTTTTTGTTTTCTCTGTGTGGCTATTTTGTGATTGTTGTTGTTTTTTTTTAAATGTTTAATTGTTTTTACTTTGTTTTGAGTCGTGCTGTTTAGTACGCGTGCGTGACGTCCCATATAGGCGTCAGCTGAAAACCAGCGCTGCCTAACATTAAACTGCTAGTGCAGCAATAGCTGAGTTGACGACCTTTTCGGGCACGCACATTGTACCCATACTAGTTTTGTTTTTCTTTATGTTGTTTGTTTTACATATTGTGCGTGCCGAATAAAGCATTTATTTATTTATTTATTTATTTATTTAATATTGGCATGCAAAATTCAATATTTGTTGTTATGGTGGCAACAGAAACACATTATCTGTGAAAATTTTTCAGATCTCTAGTTATGTCCATTCATGAGCTACAGCCTCGTGAAGGAAAGACAGAAAGATAGACAGACGGACAGACAAACAGACAGACTGACCGGCAGACAGACTAACCGATAGACAGACAGACGGACAGCGAAGTGTCATGAATACGGTCCCGTTTTTTTACCTCTGGGTACCTACGGAACCCTAAAAATTATCCACCTTTTCATACATTCATATTTACTAAGAAAGTAACGATTATTACACTCAAAATTAAAGTATGAAAGTACCTACGAGTACTAGGTACTAACGATTCACGTGTATCTTTTTTTGCATATGAACCACCGTTCAATCTCGGAATCGATGAGCTGAAAAAAAAAGACCTTGAGGGTACGCTACAACGAAACGGCTAGACTACAACGAAAACTAAAATTACACGTTTATTCTTTTACTAGCTGAGCCCGCAACTTCGTTTACGTCACATAAGGTGTATGAAAGGAGAGGTACTTCTTCATCAGACTCATCAAGCAGCGTGTGAAACTGCCCTGTTGGCTTAATCATAAAAGAGCTTAAAGATTAAGTATATTCCATAACAATTTAGTCCACGCCTTCTGCGCGGGCTGAATTGTTATAAAATAGCCTTAATCATAAGGCTCTTTTATGATTAAGCCAACACGTCAGTTTAGGTTTACCCACTTTTAGATTCATAAATGTTAAACGGAGCTAAAATAAAAAAAACCGCATTGCAATCGGTTAAGCGGTTACTGAGATTAGCGTGCACAACCGTACAGACAAACAGTCAAAAATTCTAAAAATCATTGTTTTGGGTTCTATTGCGTTCATAAAGCCCCCCTATAATATTTTTTCTTATTTATCTTCCATGTACGACCTGTTACGATTTTATTATATGTATTGATATTGATCTGATTCTTAAAAGTGTTATTACTTTTTTATGGCATGTATTTAAATCGATATCTGTTTATTCCCTCTTTCCGAACAAAATATTTCAAAGTTAAACCAAAAATACTGACTTGCACACTAAATATGCACACTAAATATACCAAATTCATTATACTGTTTAATGGTACTTGCAGAACTGTTTTACTGAACGAATAACTATTATCAGAATAGTATATCTAAAAATTCCATTGTTCAACAAAAATATTAAAACTTTTTTAAGGAAATCTATCGCCTAATTTACTTTTAGGAACATCGTTTATTCTAAGTAAAACCTCAATTTAATCAGTCACCTCTACAAAATTAAATTTTATTTATCAAAAAAAAAAAAAGTTTAACCTAACCTAACCTATTCCGTTATAAGATAGTACTATTTAGAGTGCAAGTTAGTATTTTTGATATGCAATTCGTATTTCTGTTTCACAAATCATATATTCGATGTACGAACCACATTTTTGGTGTGAATTCGATTAAAAAGGTCATCTCGTTCTGAGTAATATTTAAGTTTTTTAAGTAGTAGGTACATGTTTAGTTTATCAATTGGTTTTTTTGCACAGCATTTAATTTTCTGGTTTGCATTCAGTAAATTAGTGGAGTTACCTAGTGTGCAGAAAAATTAAACAGAGGTCCATTTAAAAATATCCCCTTTTTTATTTATAAACCGATTAACATGAAATAAATGCTAAATTTTAAGTGAAGCAAACCTCAACACAATAAAAAAAACCGCATTGCAATCGGTTAAGCGGTTACTGAGATTAGCGTGCACAACCGTACAGACAAACAGACAAAAATTCTATAAATCATTGTTTTGGGTTCTATTGCGTTCATAAAGCCCCCCTATAATATTTTTTCTTATTTATCTTCCATGTACAGACAGCGACCTGTTACGATTTTATTATATGTATTGATATTGATGATTGATGTATTGATTAAGCCAACACGCCAGTTTAGATTTACACTCTCATTCAAAGAAACCGCTACAATGAAAATTTTTAACATATCTGATTCTTAAAAGTGAACCTTTTTATTTATAAACCGATTGACATGAAATAAACGCTAAATGTTAAGTGAAGCAAACCTCAACACAATTAAAAAAAACCGCATTGCAATCGATTAAGCGGTTACTGAGATTAGCGTGCACAACCGTACAGACAAACAGACATACAGACATACAGACAAACAGACAAAAATTCTAAAAATCATTGTTTTGGGTTCTATTGTGTTCATAAAGCCCCCCTATAATATTTTTTCTTATTTATCTTCCATGTACAGACAGCGACCTGTTACGATTTTATTATATGTATTGATTGATTGATTGATGTATTGATTAAGCCAACACGCCAGTTTAGATTTTCACTCTCATTCAAAAAAAACCGCTACAATTAGAATTTTAAACATATCTGATTCTTAAAAGTGTTATTACTTTTTTATGGCATGTATTTAAATCGATATCTGTTTATTCCCTTTTTCCGAACAAAATATTTCAAAGTTAAACCAAAAATACTGACTTGCACACTAAATATACCAAATTCATTATACTGTTTAATGGTACTTGCAGAACTGTTTTACTGAACTAATAACTATTATCAGAATAGTATATCTAAAAATTCCATTGTTCAACAAAAATATTAGAACTTTTTTAAGGAAATCTATCGCCTAATTTACTTTTAGGAACATCGTTTATTCTAAGTAAAACCTCAATTTAATCAGTCACCTCTACAAAATTAAATTTTATTCATCAAAAAAAATAAAAGTTTAACCTAACCTAACCTATTCCGTTATAAGATAGTACTATTTAGAGTGCAAGTTAGTATTTTTGATATGCAATTCGTATTTCTGTTTCACAAATCATATATTCGATGTACGAACCACATTTTTGGTGTGAATTTGATTAAAAAGGTCATCTCGTTCTGAGTAATATTTAAGTTTTTTAAGTAGTAGGTACATGTTTAGTTTATCAATTGGTTTTTTTGCACAGCATTTAATTTTCTGGTTTGCATTCAGTAAATTAGTGGAGTTACCTAGTGTGCAGAAAAATTAAACAGAGGTCCATTTAAAAATATCCCCTTTTTTATTTATAAACCGATTGACATGAAATAAATGCTAAATTTTAAGAAGCAAACCTCAACACAATAAAAAAAACCGCATTGCAATCGGTTAAGCGGTTACTGAGATTAGCGTGCACAACCGTACAGACAAACAGACATACAGACAAACAGACAAAAATTCTATAAATCATTGTTTTGGGTTCTATTGCGTTCATAAAGCACCCCTATTATATTTTTTCTTATTTATCTTCCATGTACAGACAACGACCTGTTACGATTTTATTATATGTATTGATATTGATTGATATTGATTGATGTATTGATTAAGCCAACACGCCAGTTTAGATTTACACTCTCATTCAAAGAAACCGCTACAATGAAAATTTTAAACATATCTGATTCTTAAAAGTGTTGTAACCTTTTTATTTATAAACCGATTGACATGAAATAAACGCTAAATATTAAGTGAAGCAAACCTCAACACAATAAAAAAAAACCGCATTGCAATCGGTTAAGCGGTTACTGAGATTAGCGTGCACAACCGTACAGACAAACAGACATACAGACAAAAATTCTAAAAATCATTATTTTGGGTTCTATTGCGTTCATAAAGAAGCCCCCCTATAATATTTTTTCTTATTTATCTTCTATGTACAGACAGCGACCTGTTACGATTTTATTATATGTATTGATTAAGCCAACACGCCAGTTTAGATTTACACTCTCATTCAAAAAAAACCGCTGCAATTAGAATTTTAAACATATCTGATTTTTAAAAGTGTTCTTATTTTTTTATTTATAAACCGATTGACATGAAATAAATGCTAAATGTTAAGTGAAGCAAACCTCAATACAATAAAAAAAACCGCATTGCAATCGGTTAAGCGGTTACTGAGATTAGCGTGCACAACCGTACAGACAAACAGACCAAAATTCTATAAATCATTGTTTTGGGTTCTATTGCGTTCATAAAGCCCCCCTATAATATTTTTTCTTATTTATCTTCCATGTACAGACAACGACCTGTTACGATTTTATTATATGTACTAGCTGAGCCCGCAACTTCGTTTACGTCACATAAGGTGTATGAAAGGAAAGGTATTTCTTCATCAGAGTCATCAAGCAGCGTCTGAAACTGCCCTGTTCGCTTAATCATAAAAGAGCTTAATGATTAAGTCTATTTTAAAACAATTCAGTCCACGCCTTCGGCGCGGACTGAATTGTTTAAAAATAGTCTTAATCATTAAGCTCTTTTATGATTAAGCCAACACGCCAGTTTAGGTTCACTCACATTCAAAGAAACCCCTACAATTAAAATTTTCAAAATATCAAATTCTTAAAAGTGTTATAACTCTTTTATTTCTAAACCGATTTACATAAAACAAACGCTAAATGTTAACTGGAGCAAACCTCAACACAATAAAAAAAACCGCATTGCAGTCGGTTGAGCGGTTACTGAGATTAGCTTGCACAACCGTACAGACAAACAGATATACAGACATACAGACATACAGACAAACAGACAAAAATTCTAAAAATCATTGTTTTGGGTTCTATTGCGTTCATAAAGCCCCCCTATAATATTTTTTCTTATTTATCTTCCATGTACAGACAGCGACCTGTTACGATTTTATTATATGTATTGATTGATTGATTGATATTGATTGATGTATTGATTAAGCCAACACGCCAGTTTAGATTTACACTCTCATTCAAAGAAACCGGTATAATGAAAATTTAAAACATATCTGATTCTTAAAAGTGTTATAATTTTTTTTATTTATAAACCGATTGACATGAAATAAACGCTAAATGTTAAGTGAAGCAAACCTCAACACAATAAAAAAAACCGCATTGCAATCGGTTAAGCGGTTACTGAGATTAGCGTGCACAACCGTACAGACAAACAGACATACAGACATACAGACATACAGACAAATAGACAAAAATTCTAAAAATCATTGTTTTGGGTTCTATTGCATTCATAAAGTCCCCCTATAATATTTTTTCTTATTTATCTTCCATGTACAGACAGCGACCTGTTACGATTTTATTATATGTATTGATTGATGTCGGTAGTGGGTAGGTACTACTGTTATAATTTATACAGTGTAGCAATAACAACGTGAATCTACTATTATACTCTAAGCGTCAAACATTATATTATTTACTACCCGTTCGCGCTAAGGTTGCCGCTGGCGGACAGGATGGTGTACAGGCGTAGTATGGGAGGCGAAAGGCAAACTTAGAGCGAACGGGCAATACGTTGATTGTTCAGGCATAGTAAAAAGAGAATATTTTACACCTAGTAGTTACTGTGGTTTAGGTAAATACTATCCCTCTTCTTATCGTAAGGTCCCAAGCAACTTTGGGGCACCGAGTTCAGTTCTCACAGTCATTCATTACCAAAAACAGCAGTGATCTAACTTACTTGGCCTTTGCTAAATGACACCTACCTGTACCTACGTAGAAGAGGACTGGAATGGGAGATCTCTAAGCCTATAAGAGTACGTTTAGCTACTGTACTGCCTCTTCAGCAGGTAGCAAAATAATGGCAGCTGTTGGCTTCATTCGCTTCGCTCAGCATCAACCTTATAATTTCATCATGCCCGTCAGTGAATTATTTGGTTGTGTATTTTTATAAATATAACTAGCTGTTACCCGCGACTTCGTCCGCGTGGAAATTATGTTATAAGCAAAGTTTGAACCGTATTCTATTTGAGCCTCTAGCTAGGATAAGTCGTAACCAAAATGTGGGGACAAATTTAGGACATCCTCCAACTTACCCGGGGAGTTATGCGCTAGATGGATTTTTTTAACGTGAGGAAAATCCCACATGAATGTACTATGACTCCCACTGTTTAAAAACCACACGTATCCTACCTAACAGCCTACGATTGGAAGCCCTCTAAAGGATACCCTAGGACTGCGCTAGATGGATAGGAAGAGACCTCATGGTTTTAGTGCGTCCAAGGCCGGTATGACGTACGTGTTTATTAATTAGCCCCTTTAATAATTATAAGAGTAAGTAGTATGGTGAAACGCGAATACGAAACGTTTGTCAGATTAGGGCACAGACTGAAAACTTTACGCATAATCGGAAGAGTTGAGACGATAACACTAACGCTAACGGTAGCCAGTAAATGGCAGTCGTTAAACCAAGTTGAAGACCTTACAGATTTAATAATTTTCAAAAGTAGGCAGTACCAACGCCTGTCCATTTCAACACGGCAATGCGGCTCACCACCTATTACGTTACGTGGTACAAATTAAAAAAAGGTAAACATATAATATGCCTCGATACCCCTTTGGGGATAAAGGCGTGACCGTATGCATGTACTTATTATGTTTAAGGTGATTTAATTTATGTACCCATATCACTGTAGCCAAAGCTCAACATTTTTCAGTAAAGTTGTTTTAAGAATGTTCATTATAAACAACGTTTGTGTGGCGTGTTGGCTTAATCATAAAAGAGCTGCTTAATGGTTAAGGCTATTGTAAAATAATTCAATTTCAATTAAATGAATTGCTTTAGAATAGACTTAATCTTTAAGCTCTTTTTTGATTAAGCAAACAGGGCAGTTTCACACGCTGCTTGATGAGTCTGATGAAGAAATACCTCTCCTTTCATAGATCTTATGTGACGTAAACGAAGTTGCGAGGGTTAGCTAGTCTATACATATAGTAAAACTGTTGAGGGTCAAGAGTCTACTGAAGCCGAAAATGAAATTCCATTTTTCATGTGTGTCTGTCTGTCTGTATTCCGAATAAGTATCACGCCGAAGTTACTGAATGGATTTGAATAAAACTTAGTGCAATCGAAGCTAATAATCCGAGGAAGGTTCTAGGATACTTTTGATCTCGATATTTTGCGCGGTTCCTTTGGGAGAAGGGATGAAAGACAAAACGGTTTTTTAGTTGTTACTTCTCAATGCGTTTTCGGATTCCAAAATTTTTTTTTTTAGTGTTATAAAGGGAATACTGTAAGGAATGTTTCACACAAGTTTCCATGTTAAAGGTTTTCTAGTTCAGGAATTAGAGACATCCCAACTTTCGCAAAACCTAGAATTCAAGGATCCCTTTGAATGTGAGGGTAAATCTAAACTGGCGTGTTGGCTTGATGATAAAAGAGCTTAATGATTAAGGCTATTGTAAATTGTAAAGATCCTACCTCTAGATTGCTATTCAAATAAAAGATTAATTAAAATTATTCAGTAATTTCTGTATTTTGCAAAAATATACAAACAGATTTTCATTGTTCTCTGCCGAGCTCCTAAAAAATTTGGCGTAATAATAATTGTTGTCTGAGTGTTAAACCTATCTCCTACTAATATTCCTGCTACGTTTTAGTTAAATCAATCCAACGGTTTAAACATTTCATTGCTCTCTGCTTAGCCCCTAGGATATTTGGCGTGATAATATATAGCCTATTTTAGGACAACACCCCTAAGTAATATTTGTGCAAAATTTGAACCAAATCTGTTCAGTACTTTTCGAGATCCTTCCGGACAAAGCAAAGCAAACAGACAAACAGACAAACAGACAAAAAAAAATCTAACTATATTTTCAGCTTCGGTATCTTATGTAGAACACCCAGCGAGTATTTTTTTGTTAATATTTCCAGTGTACAGTTTTGGCTTTTCTATCATTTTATTATATGTATAGATAGGTAGATAGATGCTACTAAATAAGATCTAGACGCTTTTGTGTTTTTACTCTCACATACATACAGAATTCAATTGTTCTTTGCCAAACCCCTAGACTTAGTAGCGCGATAATAATAATTATGAAGCTTATAAAAACCTATCCGCATGCCGCGACTTCGCACGCGTGAAAATTATGTTATAATGCCAACTTGATTGCTCTCTGCTTATCCCCTAGGATATGTAGCGTGATATTATATAGCCTATTTGAAGACCCCACCCCTACGTAATATTTGTGCAAAATTTGAGCCAAATCTGGTCAGTACTTTTCGAGATCCTTCCGGACAAAGCAAAGCAAACAGACAAACAGACAAACAGATAAACAGACAAACAGACAAAAAAATTCTGACTATATTTTTGGGTTCGGTATCTTACGTTGAACACCTAGCGAGTATTTTTTTGTTAATATTTCCAATGTACAGTTTTGGCTTTTCTATCATTTTATTATATGTATAGATTTTTGAAATATATAAGTATGTATATCAGTGGTCTGGATATCATAGCAAACACAGGATTTAATTTTTCTCTATCGGGCCTCCAAGATATTTAGCGTGATAATGTAGCCGGTGCGTAAAACCGATCTCTTACTAATATTCCTGTAACGTTTTAGTTTAATCAATCCACATACTTACATATGGCACTACCCTCTGCCTAGTTCCTAGGATATGTAGCGTGATAATATATAGCCTATTTAAAGATGCTACCTCTAGATTGCTCTTCAAGTAAAAGATTAATTAAAAT
Organism: Miltochrista miniata; assembly: GCA_933228765.1. Lineage (NCBI taxonomy): Eukaryota > Metazoa > Arthropoda > Insecta > Lepidoptera > Erebidae > Miltochrista > Miltochrista miniata. Next base: position 764,910 of record OW121778.1, read on the forward strand.
TATTCAGTCGTTTCTCTATTTTGCAAAAATATACAAAAAGATTTCCATTGTTCTCTGCCGAGCTCCTAAAAAATTTAGCGTAATAATAATTGTTGTATTAGTGTAAAACCTATCTCCTACTAATATTCCTGCTACGTTTTAGTTAAATCAATCCAACGGTTTAAACATTTCATTGCTCTCTGCTTAGCCCCTAGGATATTTGGCGTGATAATATATAGCCTATTTTAAGACCACACCCCTAAGTAATATTTGTGCAAAATTTGAACCAAATCTGTTCAGTACTTTTCGAGATCCTTCCGGACAAAGCAAAGCAAACAGACAAACAGACAAACAGACAAAAAAAAATCTAACTATATTTTCAGCGTCGGTATCTAATGTAGAACACCCAGCGAGTATTTTTTTGTTAATATTTCCAATGTACAGTTTTGGCTTTTCTATCATTATAATATAATATAATATAATAATTTATTTGATTTCCAATGGTTGTACAATAAACACTCAGATTTTTTCATACATAATATGCTTAGGATAGACATTTAAAAGTAAGTGTTTTTTTTTTTTTTTTTTTTTTGAACACTGGTACCCACGGTAAGATTTAACTTGTGTTATGGGTACCAGGATTCTAACATAACATGATTCACAACATGCAACGAGAATTAAGTGTATAAAACATACATATTACGAGTATTACCTACCAATAACAATATGAAAGAGTTAGTGTGTGCGTGTGTGTGTGTGTGTGTGTGTGTGTGTGTGTGTGTGTGTGTGTGTGTGTGTGTGTTAATATCGTTGACCGGGCATCAGAGAGTGGATACCGGTAATAGACTCTCGGTGTCTTTGTAATTTTTTGTCTGTAACCATTTAGACACAATTTTTTTGCATTTCTGTCTGCAAAGAGGGTAGATATTGCACACCCTATTTATTGCATTATACAGGTGACTTCCAATAACACGGAAATGGCGCTGAGCAAAAGCAGTTCTCGACTTCTGAATGCAGCACACTTTGTATTGCCGGCATGATCTACGTGTTTTTTGAGCATTGTCATTGTAAATCAGCGAAGAGTGAGTGCGTAAAATACATTGTAATATAAAAAGCTGCCTCACTGTGAGGACTCCACAATCTCGGTAAAGGGCGTCAGTCGGATACATAAATGGCTTTGATGTCATAACCTTTAGCACAGTCCTTTGTGCCCTTTCTACCGGCATTAGATGAGTCTTGTGGGCTCCACCCCAGACAATAGTGCAATAGGTGATTAAGGACTGACACAGTGCAAAGTAAACCATTTTCAATGTCACCAAATCGGCAGAACATCTAAGTCTCTTAAACACGAAGATAAGTTTACGGACACGAGCAGTGACATTTTCCAACTGCAGCTTCCACTTTAAAGAGCTGTCAATAAATACTCCAAGATATTTCACCACGTCAGTACTCGATATTTGTGGACAGGAACAAAGAGAGGAAGAGTTGTTGGAATTACAAGTATGAGCTCTAAGACTCTGAAAGTCATGTGAGGGATCAGATTTCAAATAAAACGGAATATATACAGTTTTTGAAAAATTTACTGTAAGTAGGTTATTTGATAGCCATTTCATCACAGTTCTCAGGCACTCATCTGCACAGCTTAAGGTATCAGGCCAGTCGGTACCGTGTACCAAAATCGTGTATCATTTTATTATATGTATAGATAAAGATAAAACAATACTTGTAGGAACTTACCATACTTGCCGTCGTAGTAGCCGCAATTGACATCTGGGCATTTTATTTCTCTTGGCTTTTTTTACCCATATTCACTGAGTACCTAGTCACTAATCACTATATTACACGATATTTATTTATTTATACACAATAACGTACTTATCCTAATATTTACAAATAAAAACAAAATAATATTTACAGATTTCTGCAACTACTTCTAATTAAAACGATCGATTCGCGCTAACGTAGCGGGTCACGGATGACAGAGCGACACAGGTCCTACCCAGAACAGCCCTGTCAGGCGTATGAAGTGATTGAAGTGTACGCTAAATGCCTAATTGTTCTAGATTCCACACTTTTTATCATTGTTTTAAAATCTGAGGTGTTTAAAAAATAAATAATAGCATGAATATTGTTCATAAGATCAATATCTTTAATATAGACATGTGTTTATATAAAATAAACAAGTATATTTTGAGCAATAACAACATTCATCTTTAAAATTTTTACACATTTCCAGTTTTTCGAGAACGATTTTTATCATATAAAGTTTTATTAATCGTGTTTTAAAAATTAAAGGAAGCAAGAGCATCTATTAAACTATAGTAATACAATACTGCTTGTGGTCTCAGACTTGCACCAAACAATTGACCGACCAGCGGAAACATAATTTACCCCATATGTTTGCCAATTGCATAGACATGTCAAGCCCTTCCACCCGCTGCTTGTGGTCTCAGACTTGCACCAAACAATTGACCTACCAGCGGAAACATAATTTATTGATCGGTTACCTTGACATGCCTGTCCCGTCCACCGGCTACTAGTGAGATAGACAAGCACCAAGTAAGCGATCGACTGCTCTTTCCTTTTTTTTTTCAATATTTAAATACTTTTCTTCATTCACAGTAAATGTATATCAGTTAACAATACATTTATTTTGCATCACTTATTTTCTTAATAAGCAATTTGGTAAAGTATTTATACATAAAAAAATGTTCACTATAATATCTAATTGATCGGATTGGAAGTTACCTTATAGCTACCTTGCAGAGCTAACGATCATTATGTAGTACAGATTATTGGCTAAATGGGCCTTTACATTTAGCACAGTCGTGTAGTTATATTGCAGAGAGAATCTATCACAGACTTGTTTAACTAATGTCATCTAGTGTAAAACAAGATAATTAAAATTGCATCATTGATGAAACTATTAGGCATCTAACTATTTGTACTCTTATTACTATTGAAGTTATTTATATTGCAAAGTTATTCTTTTAATAATAATATTATGAGCCAGATCCTAAAAATTAGGACGACTCACTTTTTACTGATAGGTATAGGGTCAGTGCGCCGGTTAGCGTCTAGGTCCTTTATACGTCTGTCTAAACGAACTGCAACAATGTCGTGAATTATTTTTTTAACACTAGTTACAGACATAAAATTAAATTTAACAACTAAATGTCATAACTGTAATAGCTGCATCGCATTGGCTACTTGCAGAAGCCATAGCGCTATAAAAATTAAAGTTCATGAAAGAATCCGGTTTCACGAATGAAGTCCAGCATAATCGTAATTATAGCCAAATATTTATTAATCTTTTTATAAAAAAGAAACTTCGTAAAAATAATGTATTATACTTATTATTTTAAAAGTCAATTGTAATCTATTTAAAGACCATCAACGGTCGCAGGCCCGCTCGCCCCTCAGATTTCGCCCCTTATGAGCTCAGGGTTACTATTCGCCCCTTCACATTTTAGATATGCCATTTCGCCCCTTGATTATCATTTGCTTGAAAAGTACAGTCAGAAAGACAACGTGGTTTTAAGGATGTACATCTAATATCCCACTAATATACTGCGAAAGTTTGTAAAATATAAAATATAGGTAGATGTATAGCTGTATGAATGGATATTTAAATGGATAGATGTATAGATGGATGGAGGTATACAAAGACAAATATATGTATAGAAGGGTATGTAGGTACAGATAGGTGGATGTATAGATGTATGAGTTGTTATATAGATGGATAAAATATAAACGTGGTTTTAAGGATGTACATCTAATATCCCACTAATATACTGCGAAAGTTTGTAAAATATAAAATATAGGTAGATGTATAGCTGTATGAATAGATATTTAAATGGATAGATGTATAGATGGATGGAGGTATACAAAGACAAATATATGTATAGAAGGGTATGTAGGTACAGATAGGTGGATGTATAGATGTATGAGTTGTTATATAGATGGATAAAATATAAATGTGATGATATATGGGATGGATGTATGGATAGATGTATAAATGGGTTGATGTATAGTAGGATCTTCGCCGTTCTTTAATGCTTTAACCGATGAAGGATCTGACTGAAAGTTTGTAAGTATAGAATATAGATAGATGTATAGCTGTATGAGTGGATAATTAAATGGATGGATGTATAGATGGTTGGAGGTATACAAATATGAATATATGTATAGAAGGGTATGTATGTATAGATAGGTGGATGTATAGATGTATAAGTAAGGTATATAGGTGGATAAAATATAAATGAATTGGGTAAATGTATAGATGGATATGATATATGTGATGATATATGGGATGGATGTATGGATAGATGTATAGATGGGTCGATATATAGATGGATGTTCGCCGTTCTTTAATGCTTTAACAGATGAAGGATCTGACTGAAATTAACATTTTGATAAAACATGGGCTATTTTTATCCCTGGAATAATAGTAAATGATGTGAAAATAGTATTAATAAAACATCATGTTGGTAGGAATGTAAATGATATATTTAACAAACTTAGCAACAAATAATCACAGACAGGTAAATTCACACAAATTTACTGGTTTTCTTAGTTTTACTTTGGTACTAATTTAGCCTTATCGCAAAAATAATGACAGAAAGGTACAACACTTACATCACTAAAATTTAAAGTATGCAATATAGAGCCTAAAATATGCACCTCAGCATTATTTTATATACTTATTACTACGTTTGGAAACATATAATCACAGATTGGTAGATTCAAGCTTAAAAGTAAGGAATATGGAGCCTAAAGGCAAAATATGCACAACAGTTTTTTATACCTATTGCTACATTTAATAATAAATAATCACAGATCAGTAGAATTAAGATTAAAGTATATATATAGAGCCTAAAGTCAAAATATGCACAACAGTTTTATACCTAATGCTACACTTAATAATAAATAATCACAGATCAGTAGAATCAAGCTTAAAGTAAGGAATATAGAGCCTAAAGGCAAAATATACACAATAGTTTTTAATGTTATTGCTGCACTAATAAATAATTTAATAAAATAAAATTATAAATAATCACAGATCGGTAAATTCGAGCTTTATAGTGTATACAAAAACACTTTGATAAAACACTAAAATTAAAATATCACAGTACGGTAGATTAACCCTTAAAATTTAAAATCACAAATATGTACATAGCTTTTCCAAGCACAACCTTAGATCTATCTCGCCGTTTAATCAAGCGTAAAGTAAGGAATATAGAGCCTAAAGGCAAAATATGCACAACTGTTTTATACCTAATGCTACACTTAATAATAAATAATCACAGATCAGTAGAATCAAGCTTAAAGTAAGGAATATAGAGCCTAAAGGCAAAATATGCACAACTGTTTTATACCTAATGCTACACTTAATAATAAATAATCACAGATCAGTAGAATCAAGCTTAAAGTAAGGAATATAGAGCCTAAGGGCAAAATATACACAATAGTTTTTAATGTTATTGCTGCACTTATAAATAACTTAATAAAATAAAATTATAAATAATCACAGATCGGTAAATTCAAGGTTTTTAGTGTATACTAGCAGTTACCCGCGACTTCGTCCGCGTGGAAATTATGTTATAAGCAAAGTTTGAACCGTATTCTATTTGAGCCTCTAGGATAAGTCGTAACCAAAATGTGGGAACAAATTTAGGACATCCTCCAACTTACCCGGGGAGTTATGCGCTAGATGGATTTTTTTAACGTGAGGAAAATCCCACATGAATGTACTATGACTCCCACTGAATAAAAACCACAAGTATCCTACCTAACAGCCTACGATTGGGAGCCCCGGGTAAGCCCTCTAAAGGATACCCTAGGTCTGCGCTAGATGGATAGGAAGAGACCTCATGGTTTTAGTGGGTCCAAGGCCGGTATGACGTACGTGTTTATTAATTAGCCCCTTTAATAATTATAAGAGTAAGTAGTATGGTGAAGCGCGAATACGAAACGTTTGTTAGATTAGGGCCACAGACTGAAATCTTTACGCATAATCGGAAGAGTTGAGACTATAACACCAACGCTAACGGTAGCCAGTAAATGGCAGTCGTTAAACCAAGTTGAAGACCTTATAGATTTAATAATTTTCAAAAGTAGGCAGTACTAACGCCTGTCCATTTCAACACGGCAATGCGACTCACCACCTATTACGTTACGTCGGACAAATTAAAAAAAGGTAAACATATAATATGCCTCGATACCCCTTTGGGGATAAAGGCGTGACCGTATGCATGTACTTATTATGTTTAAGGTGATTTAATTTATGTACCCATGTCACTGTAGCCAAAGCTCAACATTTTTCAGTAAAGTTGTTTTAAGAATGTTCATTATAAACAACGTTTGTGTGGCGTGTTGGCTTAATCATAAAAGAGCTTAATGGTTAAGGCTATTGTAAAATAATTGAGGGTCGAGAGTCTACTGCAGCCGAAAATGAAATTACATTTTTCATGTGTGTCTGTCTGTCTGTATTCCGAATAAGTATCACGCCGAAGTTACTGAATGGATTTGAATGAAACTTAGTACAATCAGAGCTTTTAATCCGAGGAAGGTTCTAGGATACTTTTGATCTCGATATTTTGCGCGGTTCCTTTGGGAGAAGGGATGAAAGACAAAACGGTTTTTTAGTTGTTACTTCTCAATGCGTTTTCGGATCCCAAAATTTTTCTTTTAGTGTTATAAAGGGAATACTGTAAGGAATGTTTCACACAAGCTTCCATGTTAAAGGTTTTCTAGTTCAGGAATTAGAGACATCCCAACTTTCGCAAATCCTAGAATTCAAGGATCCCTTTGAATGTGAGGGTAAATCTAAACTGGCGTGTTGGCTTAATGATAAAAGAGCTTTATGAGTAAGGCTATTGTAAAATAATTCAGTCCGCGCCGAAGGCGTTCACTCACGCCCCCCCCCCCCCCTTAAAAGCGGGATCGCACCCGAAACCCCCAAAGACGTGGCATAGCACCCGAACCACCTCCTAGGCGAGGACGCAGTGGCGGCCGTGGGTCTGCTGGGAGTCTTGGGACATCCTTCCGAGGGCTTACCCGGGGCTCCCAACCATAGGCTGTTAGGCGTTACGTGAGGTTTTTTTAATTGGTAGGAGTCCGGCATAGCATCCAAGATGGATTTTCCTTCACGTAATAAAAAGTATACTACATATTACATGGCTTGTACAATAGTATAGCGTAGCCTGAAATTTGATTTATATTAGTGTGAGCTATGAGATCTAGAAAACTGATAAACTTACTTATTATGTTATATACTAAATGCATATTTAAAAACAAACACGTACTGTAATGAATTTGATTATTGTTCTTTATCAAGCCTATAAATTACTACTACGAATCTTTACAGTTAGGTACTTTTGATTGTTGCCCGTAAATACATAAACAAATATATTTTGTGTCTGTCAAGCCGTTAGAATAATTATATGAAAGAATATGAAATATAATTTCATTGACTGCCTCTGTGGCGTAGTCAGTGTAGTGATACCGCCTGTCGCGCCGGAGGGCTTAGTTCGGTTTCTGGGTTGTTCCAATTAGTAGTGTGATCCACAAATGTTTGTTTCGGAGTTTGGGTGTTTTCTATGTATAATATGTATGTATTTAGAAATATATAAGTATGTATATCAGTCGTCTGGATATCGTAGCAAACACAGAATGTAATTTTTCTCTATCGGGCCTCCAAGATATTTAGCGTGATAATATGTAACGGGTGTGTAAAACCGATCTCTAACTAATATTCCTGCAACGTTTTAGTTTAATCAATCCACATACTTACATATTTCATTACCCTATGCCTAGTCCCTAGGATATGTAGCGTGATAATATATAGCCTATTTAAAGATCCTACCTCTAGATTGCTATTCAAATAAAAGATTAATTAAAATTATTCAGTAATTTCTGTATTTTGCAAAAATATACAAACAGATTTTCATTGTTCTCTGCCGAGCTCCTAAGAAATTTAGCGTAAAAATATGTTGTCTGAGTGTAAAACCTATCTCCTACTAATATTCTACGTTAATGCTACGTTTTAGTTTAATCAATCCAACGGTTTAAATATTTCATTGCTCTTTGCTTAGCCCCTAGGATATGTGGCGTGATAATATATAATCTATTTTAAGACCACACCCCTAAGTAATATTTGTGCAAAATTTGATCCCAATCTGTTCAGTACTTTTCGAGATCCTTCCGGACAAAGCAAAGCAAACAGATAAACAGACAAAAAAAATTCTAACTATATTTTCAGCTTCGGTATCTTAAGTAGAACACCCAGCGAGTATTTTTTTGTTAATATTTCCAATGTACAGTTTTGGCTTTTCTATCATTTTATTATATGTGTAGATATATTTTTGAAATATAGGTATAATTATGTATATCAGTGGTCTGGATATCGTAGCAAACACAGGATTTAATTTTTCTCTATCGGGCCTCCAAAATATTTAGCGTGATAATGTAGCCGGTGTGTAAAACCGATCTCTTACTAATATTCCTGCAACGTTTTAGTTTAATCAATCCACATACTTACATATGGCACTACCCTGTGCCTAGTTCCTAGGATATTTAGCGTGATAATATATAGCCTATTTAAAGATCCTACCTCTAGATTGCTCTTTAAGTAAAAGATTAATTAAAATTATTCAGTCCTTTCTCTATTTTGCAAAAATATACAAAAAGATTTTCATTGTTCTCTGCCGAGCTCCTAAAATATTTAGCGTAATAATATATTGTCTGAGTGTAAAACCTAACTCTTACTAATATTCCTGCTACGTTTTAGTTAAATCAATCCACTGGTTAACAAATTTCATTGCTCTCTGCTTAGCCCCTAGGATATGTAGCGTGATAATATATAGCCTATTTTAAGACCCCACCCCTAAGAGATATTAGTGCAAAATTTGAACCAAATCTGTTTAGAACTTTTCGAGATCCTTCCGGACAAAGCAAAGCAAACAGACAAACAGATAAACAGACAAACAGACAAAAAAATTTCTGACTATATTTTTGGGTTCGGTATCTTGCGTAAAACACCTAGCAAGTATTTTTTTCTTAATATTTCCAATGTACAGTTTTGGCTTTTCTATCATTTTATTATATGTATAGATGTATAGATAAAACCACTTTGATAAAACACTAAAATTAAAATATCACAGTTCGGTAGATTAACCCTTAAAATTTAAAATCACAAATATGTACATAGCTTTTCCAAGCACAACCTTAGATCTATCTCGCCGTTTAATAACTTAGTAATTAAGTAATTAATTCTTCGGTCTCTTTCTATAAATTCTCTTCTTCGATTGCTTAGGGTTCCATTACTAATGTTTTTGATTGTTAAAATACTATATAAGCTCTCTCTATACAAAACTTCCATAAATTTTAAAATATTTGGTCTATTTTTTCCACTTAATTTCCTATTTAATCGAGAATTCCAGCCTTCGACTTTATTATTTGTACGATGTTGTTGACCGAAGAAGTTCCACGTCCCTTGTACTGCTCTATTTTCTAACCACTGTTCTACAAAATAATCATTAAATTGTTAAGTATTTGGATCGTCTGGACCATCCTCCATTACATAAAGCCACCCATCATCCACCATTTCCTGGGGAATTAAGCTAAGCGCTTTGCATAAATCTATATGGTGCTTAGTATATCTTTTACGTAGGAGATTTAATTTTTTAGCTTTCCTTTTTAAAGATTGCGCAAAATGAAAATAACATCCTATGACTTTTGCATTTGGATAAACTAATTTAATAGAATTGATTATTGCCACCTCAAAATCAACATTAAATTGGTTTGGATTCCAATTTGGCAATCGCGATTTCAGTAGTTCGAATAACACTGTGTAGGTCTCTTGTCTCTAATCAGGCAGTAATGCGTAAACAAGCGGTACGATATTGTTACTAGTTTCGGTACTTCCAAAGTCACCGTGTATACTAAAGAGTTGCAAAAATGGTTCTACTACAAATTTAAACGTGCCGTCTACAAAAAAAATATTACATTTATGAAGATGCTCCCTGCATTCTTCCTTGGCAAATATGATTACTCGCTTGTCCATCACTATAATCCGCAAGTAAAAATTTTTCAAATTTTCGAGGTATCTCAAATTGGGTGGCATTATCAAATTGAATTCTTCTTATTCCATAATAATAATAATAATAATAATAAATAATAAATCTTTTATTCATCAAGAAAGGACATTTTGATTACTTAGCACAACATAGTTTGTAAGATAACTAAGGTTAAACTGCACGGAGTCAGCCACAATGCGAGCCAGAGACTCCCCCCATACTAGGATTTAACCTGTGTTATGGTGGGCAGGCCCCAGCGCGACAGAGGACTGCCCCCGTACAGTGTACCATCCAAAACATCAAAAGGAAAGTGCTATACTACTACTGGTTCCATGAACTAGGCAAGCCTGTTTTATTTGAAACCAGTGTAAACTTACAACTATTTTAAGCATATAAATTATAAAGTAATTAAACACTAATGTATGCCACATTGAGTGTAATTAGTATGTGCGTGTTGTGCCTGCGTGCGTGCGCGCGCAACGTTTGTGTGTGTGTGTGTGTGTGTGTGTGTGTGTGTGTGTGTGTGTGTGCGCGTGTATGTGCGTGTGTGTGCGTGTGCGTGTGTGTGTGCGTGTGTGTGTGAGAAGAGTGACCGAGCGTGTATGTAAATATGTATGAGAATATATGTGGATGTTTGCTAATCTTAGGTGAATATGTGTGCGTGTGTTTCAGATCTATGTAGCTACGTTTTAGCACCCTGCAGGAGTGCTTCTGTCTCATTGTAGTTTAAAGTAAGTAGCCAAGATTTGAGCGTTGATTGTAGTTTATACTTGTTCATTGGATACAGCTTCAATATTTTGTTTATTCTGTTATATAACTTGTTGCTCAAGACCTTATTGTGACGTTTTGCTAAAGTTGTTTTGTGATGGATAGGAGGACATACCCTATCCGATCGACGCTTATTTGTGTAGATACTTGGATCATATACCAGTGATAGATGCCTTTTTTCAATTGTCTGTAGCACGAATAGTTGTCTCACTGTCGGGACTGGGATGTCCCTATACAGTTGCTCTGTAGGGTATTGAAATGGTTTTTTGAACATGACTTTAAGGACAGCTCTTTGTGCCCTTTCTAGAGGGAGGATAATAGTCTTGGCTGCTCCACCCCATGAGGTTATGCCGTAGGTTATAATAGATTGACCCAACGCCTGGTAGACCATGACCAGCGTTGTATGATCAGTGGCATTACGCAGTATTTTAAAGATATAAATCAGCTTTCTCACTCTACAAGTCAAATTATCAATATGCTGTCGCCAATTTAGAAACTGATCTATGTGGATACCAAGATACTTCACTACCACTGCTCTTGTCACAGTTGGACAGTCACATTCGCTAGTACAAACTCCAAAAGAATGTGCTTTAACAAGGTAGGTGCCCTGTGGAGGGAGCATCGAATTTTTATGAGCGAATGTCATAAAGCTAGTCTTGGTAAGGTTGAGGGTAAGCAAGTGCGTAGATAGCCATGCAACTACCTCAACGAGTGCGTTTTCAGCATGTCGCTTTGTTTCGTCCCAAGACTTGCCATTTATGATAAGTACGGTGTCATCGGCATAAGCATATACCCTACAATTTGCACAGTCAAGCTCACAAAGGTCATTAATATAGATGGTAAATAAGGTAGGACCCAGGATACTCCCTTGCGGGACACCGTAATTAAGAATTTATTTTGAATTTATTTATTTTTGAATTTATGTACACACAAACAAGAACATGAAAAAACAATTACAGAGAGAGAAGAAAGTACAAAGGCACTACTTATTTCCATAGAAATCTCTTCCAGTAGGCCTGAGATAGGAGATGTAACCTATAAAAAATATAATATGTGTGCAGGTTAACAATAAAAAAAAATCACATAACTATCTAATAAAAATACATACTTAAATAAATACATAATATTGTATATAAAACATATAATAACTACATAAAAATATTACACTCTATGATAAAGAGGAGAGGTAGTGTTCTCGTACTCTTTTCTTAAAAGTAAATATGGTTGGAGACTTATGTATATCAGCCGGTAGTGAATTCCACAGCCTAACCGCATGCACAGTAAAAGAATAAGAATAGAAGTCTGTCTTGTGAGACGGAAAATTAAGACGGAAAGTGAGATGTGATCTACACGGTTTATTAGATTTATTCATAAATGTAAACCGCTCCCGTAGATATGAAGGGTATGTAGGGTTGAAAAGAATATTGTACAGAAGACACAGTATCCGAGTATTCCTCCGAAGGCGGATTGGGAGCCACTTGAGTTCTGCACGAAACTGTGAGACATGATCATACTTACGTAGATTAAAAATAAAACGAATACACAAATTTTGCAAGCGCTCAAGTTTGTTTAAATGCTCCTCTGTAGCATCCAAGTAGCAGGAGTCCGCATAGTCCAAAATGGGTTGGATTAGGGATTGAGCTAATAAAATTTTCGTTTTCAAGGGCAGAAGACTCTGGAGGCATCTAAGCGTGTGAAAAGTAAAATGCACCTTTCTACTGACCGAATCAATGTGAGCTTTCCAAGACAAGTTTTGGTCAAATATAATGCCCAGATTTTTGACAGTACTACTGTAAGCTATAGGAAACCCGCCAAGCAGAAGAGGAGGCAAAGAAGCAGTATCTACACCACATAGCATTTGCCTGCTACCGATAATCAAAGCCTGGGATTTGCTAGGATTTATTTGGATCCCAAATGAATTTGCCCAATGGTTAACAGCTTCTAAGTCACGATTCATAGCTGCAATTGCAGTCCTATATTCGTTGAGTGAAAATTGACGGTACAGCTGCAGATCGTCAGCATAGAGATGGAAGTTTGAGGAAATAACTCGTACAGCAGAGTTGATAAAAACAGAGAAAAGTAAGGGAGATAACACGCCACCTTGAGGCACGCCTGCACTGAGGTTACACCATTCTGAGTGAGATTTATTAAGGCTAACACACTGCGAGCGTCCCCGAAGATATGAGTCGAACCAAGACACAGTCTCCGCGGAGAAATTGAGGGACTTTAGAATTCCAAGAAGAACGTCAAAATCCACGGAGTTAAACGCACTACTGAAATCCAGTAGCACTAGAACCGTGAGCGATTTGCTCTCCATGGCCCAGCGGATATCATCTGTGACCTTAAGAAGAGCCGTCACAGTACTGTGTCCAGGTCTAAAACCGGATTGGAAGGAGCTAAGAAGGTTATTCTGTGTTAGATAACTTGAGAGCTGTCGATGCACTAGATGCTCGAGGACTTTGGACAGGAAAGGAAGAATGGATATGGGTCGATATTGTGACAATGATGTAGGATTTGATACTTTGGGAATTGGGACGATAAGTGCTTTCTTCCAAACACAAGGAAAGCAACCAGAGATCAATGAAAAATTAAATATGTGAGTTAGGATAGGAATTAAGGAGGGTAGTATGGGTGTGAACATTTTAGAGCTTAACTCATCGTTTCCAACAGCAGAAGAAGTTATAGATAGGAGAGACTTTTTAACCTCGACCTCTTCAACTATCTTGAAATCAAATGGAGGACATGGTGGTACCGGCAGTAGCGAAAGTTCTAGCAAGGTGCTAGACTTCGTAATAGGGTCAAGCATGATAGGTGGAATTGAGAAATGATTATTAAGAGCACGCAAATCAACATCTTGACCATTCACTGTGAAAGACTTACCGATACCATTAGCTTTGAGAAATTTCCAAATTTTGGAGGAGTCACGGGTATCAAGAGACTTGTGAAAGTGGCGACGTTTAGCATCTCTACACAGGCGAACGCAGCGATTCCGCAGAGCTCTGTAGCGATTTAAATTCAAATCTGTAGGATTACGTTTATACCTTCGTTTGGCCTTATCTCTTCTTCCCATCGCCTCCCTTATTTCAGTAGTGATCCATGGAGCTGGAATGGATTTTGCTCTCACTCGTCGTTTTGGCGCATGGCGATCATAAAGACCAGTCAAAATACTGTTAAAAATCGCAATCTTCCCATCCACACTGTCACTGTCAACTACAGGCGACCAGTCAATGACACCAGCATCATACTCTAGTGCAACCAGGTCCATGCCCCTGAAATTTCGTAGCTCAGTAAAATGTGATCGACGCTTAGGTGTGCGAATAGACAGGGACAGATAGAGTAAATCGTGGTAAGAGAAATTGGCTGTGAGTTGACCGTGGGTTGCAACGTGATCAGGGGAGGAGACAATAATTAAGTCAAGAAGAGAAGGACGACAATCAGGGGCATGGTGAGTGGCATTGAGAGGTAATATATTAAGGTTAACAGACGAAACAATGGACTGCAGGGAGTGTGCTCGGTTATCGTCCTTGATGAGGCAAGTGTTGAAGTCACCCATTATAACAACGTGGTTGTAATTGGGGCAATGTTCGTTGAGCAAAGTATCAAGTGTTTCAAAATAGTTGACATGTAGATCCGGGCTGTAAAAGACTCCAAGAAGAACTTTGCTGTGCTGGATTGTAATTTCAATGAACAGGTACTCAGCTGACGCACTATATATAGGTGGAGATGAGGTAATAATTTTGTAAGGTATATCGTCACGGAGATAAAACGCTACACCTCCACAGCGCTTGCCATGCCTGTCATTTCGAATTAGCACAAATCCAGGGAGGTTATAGAGAATAGTTGAGTGGGATGATTTCAGAAATGATTCTGATACGAAAAGTGCGTCCAGATTGTCACTGCTAAAGGATGCCAGAACATCAGAGTGGTGGAAAGGAATACTCTGAGCATTAATGTGTGCCAATTTAAGATTTTTTGGGTAACCAGAAAAAAAGAGAGAATAACTGATCATGTAAGGTCAGAGCTGGAGAGTTATCACTACCCGCACTAATAAAACTAGAGTTAGAGGGAGAGCACGAGACAAAAGTATCATCATGGTCAGAATCAAAAGTATCTTCCATGATGATTGCTGCTGTGTAAATATAAAATCAAATATCAAATACAATATATAAATATATATATATATACCTATACAATAATTGTAAATAAGCAAAACCTAAAAATAAACTAATAAAAAAAAAGTATTCAACGAACCCCGCCCGCAAGCAATGGAAGAGATTTCTATTGTTATGAGACGTAAGCAGAGCGAAACAACACAACAAAAGAAAACAACAACAAAAAAAACAACAAAACAACACAAGAGTATTAGAGATACAGTTCATAGATGGCGCAGTTGTGAACTCGTCCGACAGTAACATTTTATTCACTAATCATTTTTAATAAAAGAAATAAGAAAAACTGAAAAAGAAGGAGCGGACCCAGCTTTATAGAACATTTACGTGGCGACAGTGTTACAACGCCATTATTAATTGTCATGTGTCAAAACTGTCACATTAAATAAACTTGACATTGATCGCAGCCAGAATTATAACGTTGAAAATTGTTTTCATTTATTGTCATTAAATATTGTGTATACCGGCACCCTAAATAAAGTAAAAGTTAATCAATAGTTAAAGCATGTAAACATGATCTTACACTGTCTAGTCTGAGACAGTAAGTATAAAGAAAAGAAAAAACGAACAACAACAAGTTCACAACTACGTCGTATTTTAGTAACATGGACAATGACAATTATCGACGCCGGCTTCGCATTGTTGGCTTGTTGGATTCAGCCTTTGGAGGCGCAACCTGACCTTTCCCGGAAGTAGTAGGCCCAGCTGGTTCCACAACCGTCGCAGTGGCATCAATTTCGGAACCATTCGGAAACTGCACGATTAATGTATTGAGCTCCGTTGCTGTTTCAATCTTGTGCCGCACTCTTCCCGGAGTTATTATGTTAATGATGCCACCCGTGGTCCATACGTGTTTCATTTGGAAATGTTTGCGAGCAGCCATGAAGACACGATGCCTAGCCTTAGTGAGGAACTCAGAGATGGTGTAACCAGTGCTCTTCAAAGTGGTTTTGTTGTCCCACACTAAGTGACGATGCTCCACATCGCGAAATCTAATGATAACTGGACGTGGCTTACCTCGACTGGCTCCAAGACGATGGCAGATTTCTATCATGTCTCCATTAAAGTGTGGTAACTGCATTTTGCTGGTGATTATATTGACCACTATATTGTGCAGTCTTTCATTTGGCTCCTCAGCAATGCCATGAAGCAGCAAGGTCTTGCGTCGCATACTTGTTTCAAGACGGTCCACTCCCAGTGAAAACAATTGCGCCTGAATCTTCAAGTGGCCCAAGGAATCCATTACAAACGACTTGAATTCATTAAACTCCCTATTGAGAGTTGTTAAATCACAATGCTGTGGAGCAGATGTATCAAGTGCCTTCTGTAAGTTCTCCTGGTGCTTACGAAGACCTGCTGTAAACAGCTTTTCAAGTTCTTCCAGGTTCTTCTCAAATCGGCTGTCCATGGTGGTAAATTTCAGTTTACTCTTACAGAAATGTGTAAACAAAGAAACTTCAATAGTGTGGCGGGTTGAAGGGGTTCCAGCAACAAATTATTGCATGAATTACAAATAAATAACTGGTATGTCTATTTAAAAATATTAAATTTTTCGGAGCTTTTAAATTTTGTTGTTATTATCACGCCTACCCACATAAAAAAAAAAAAAAACAAAAAAAAAAAAAAAAAAAAAAAAAAAAGAATCTGTTCCGAACTTATATGATTTTCGATTTTAACAACTTGTGTTCTCCCCGACAAATAATTTCTAAATAAGTCCAGAGCTACCCCTCGTATTCCCACTTTTTCTAGTTTTGTTTCAAGAATAGGTATGGAAACGGTATCAAATGCCTTTGATAAATCTAAGAATATTGATAGGCATCTTTCTCCCCCGTCCAGGCTATCGACAACATGTTGCACAAGGGTCAATATAGCGTCTCCTGAGGATTTGTTTTTTCTAAAACCAAATTGGCTTTCCGAAATAATCCGCTTTGACTCCAGATAACTAGTGAGACGTCTATTTAATGCCTTCTCGATAATTTTTGACATAGCTGGTAGGACAGATATTGGCCTATAATTATCAACAATATCTTCAGCCCCACCTTTGTGTATTGGATGTATTATTGCTTTTTTAAATACGTCCGGGAAAATGCCTGTAGTGAATGAAAGTCTACAAATGTGCGTAAGCAGTGGAACAAAGATATCAGCTGAGTCTTGTATTATGGCGGACGAAATACCATCCACGCCGGCCGAGCAGTCTCTACGCAGAGATTTGATGAGAAGCATAATTTCGTTGTCATCTACATCCAACAAAACAAAAGAACCTCTCTGCGTGTTTTTGTTTGTGTTTGTATTTGTGTTTGTATTTGTGTTTGTATTTTGAGGTCTATTCGTTTTAATTTTTGATGCAAGTTGAGAACCTATGTTTGTGAAAAAGTCATTAACGTCCTCAACGGATAAGGTTGGGTTGTCTTTAACATTTAGTAGCTTGTCAGACTTTGAGGATTTGCTTTTTTTATTTGTTATTGTTTTAATAACTTCCCATGTCGCACGTGTATTATTTTTGGCAGCTTGAAATAATTGTTGGTGGTAGGAAATTTTGACCTTTTTAAGCAATTTATTAATGAAGTTCCTATACCTTAGGTATGTTATTTTGAGAGTGATGTTCTCTGCATCTCTTTTTTGAAAGAAAAAGAAAGAAAGAAAAATTGTTTATTTAGGATCACAACGCACACAAAATAAAAAACCCTAAAAGCATTACTTATTAGACAAGATATCGAACTAAATTAACAAAATTCAAAAGTACAAAAAACGGAGAAGTAGAAAAAAAACCACCATAAAAGTGCTCAAAACCACAACACGGGGCCACAGCCCCGTTCCTCAACTCATGGGCTCAAGAGACGGTCAAGCGACCCGAGTGAATATTGTATACCATACTATACTATACTATCTTCACGCCAAATCCCTTGCGGGGTAGGCAGAAAGAACCGAGCGCCACACGGCACGGTCCATACACAACTCACTCGCCTCTTCAACTTTCATTTTTGTGAATATTGTACAATGTACATAGTACATCACGTGTCGCGTCGAGATGTACATGCAAGTGCAAAGAATTCACGCACACCGAGACACTCACACTCCTACTTTCGGAGTTGTCAAGTGTATATTGACCGTGTCAGGAGCCCATCATTTATTTTATCTCTGGCCGCCGCCCGAGCAAACTGATGTTGTTGACATTACGTAATCTGTGGCTGAACTAACCAATGTCAACGTGTCAATATTTTATTTTACGTGGCAAATGTCTTTCACGCACGTGGTTACAAATATAAAATGTTTTCTATTTTTAATATGTACGCTGTGTCCGCAATAAGGGATTGACACTCAGCATACACTGAGTTGGGTGTTAACCTCCTCAGTACTGATTTTCAGTGCCACCCCTGAGTGCCACCTGACGTCTTCAGGCAAGATCGTTTTAGCGAACAATAAATTCTAAATATATGGTTTCTTATGAATAATATTTACAACAAGAATCTCAAAAACTGCAAGAACAATGCTATCAACAATACAAAGTGGTAAGTTATTTCCAAAATGAGTATACTATACTAGACATACCCAGATACTTAATAGCAAAGAAGTAAGCGATAAACACAAAATTTAAACAAAAGTAAACTCCATCGTTGGGTATTTTGTTTTTCTCTATAACATGAGACTTTCACAACTAAATCTACCATTCTTTCTCCCAGCACAGCCACAGCACGTTCACAAACCGATCGTACCGGATGAACCGAGATCACCATGCTC
Source organism: Miltochrista miniata (assembly GCA_933228765.1). Lineage (NCBI taxonomy): Eukaryota > Metazoa > Arthropoda > Insecta > Lepidoptera > Erebidae > Miltochrista > Miltochrista miniata. Next base: position 783,643 of record OW121778.1, read on the forward strand.
AGAAACACCAAACAACAGGTGCCAACAACCCAAGAGAAGCGAGTCTGGAATGATATGTAGCTGAGGGGCCAAACATTACGGTAGTTGCGCCTTATGCATTCTATCACGATTACGAATACATCGTAATAATCCTGGAGTAATCCAGGGTTTAATATTATATTTGCTGCGCTGTGTTTTGTGAACTATGGTATTATTCTTAATTATGTTCGAGATGGTTGACACTAAATAATTCGCAGCAAAGTTGACGTCATTGGCTGATAAAACTGGTGAAAAATCTGTATTTGTAATATCAAGCCGAATGGCGCCATAAGAAACCCTGTGACGAAATGCTGGTGTAACCTTGAGCAATTTCTTAAGAGAGAGTAGAAGCAAGGTAGGGCGATGATCGGTTATATAACTACAGATGATAAGAGTGACCGATTGCAACTGTGATTTTACTACAACGTGATCCAGACACTTTTTACCTCTGGTTATCTCACTGTGTGTTGATCTTAAGCCGTGACTCATCAATAAATTAATATATTCCTCCGATCTAGTATCCTTCGTATTTATTCGAATATCAATGTTGATATCGCCTGTCAGACATATGTTTTGATACATATTCAACGATGAGAGTATTTCATTTAGGCCGTTTAAAAAGTTTTCCGTGTAGCGGAAGGATGGCGATCTGTAAATAGCAACAATAGCAAGGTCTATTGTTTTGATTTTGCATATAACACAAGTAAACTCCCTAATGTTTGTAGGTATTTCTACAACACAGTTGATACCTTCCTTTACGTAGATCAAAACACCGTCATTTTGGTTTACCACTTTAGTAGTAAAATACGGATAATAGCCATTCATAATTGGAGCATTAGAGAGCTTTGAGCACCAGCATTCAGTTAGTATGATAATATCGCATCGTATTTTTAAAGACATCAAAAGTGTTTGTACCTGGTCAAAGTTCTTATTTACGCTACGTATATTCAAGTGAAAAATTGATAAAGGATGACTCATTTTTGAGATATATTCCACACATTGATCTGCTGGACACCGGTGCGATTGCGTTGAATCAAATGTTTCGATTTCTGATGACACTCTGCTTATATCATTAGCCATTATCTAATAGATAAATATTATTTGAGCAATAATTACGTAGACAGAAACCGAAACAATTATTAAAGTGTAAGAAGTGGGCACACGATACGCAACCACCAGTGTAATTTTGTTCATAGTGTTTATTTGTTATTGAAGTGTAAGATGTTTTGAGGTTTTGTGAGTTTACGAGTATGTGTATAGTTGCCAGTGTCACGTATGTAACCAAACCAGATATTTTGTCTGATAAAATAATTCTGTGTGGCCATAGGTTATGACTTAGAATAGTTCTTAATATTCTATAAAAATAAGACATAAAAAAGATATCAGAACATAAAGCATGTAACTTTATCAGACCATAACCTAGATTAATTCCTAATATTTTATAAAAATAAGATAGAAAAAAGCAATTAGACCATAAAGCATGCAGGTTTAACAGTTTATTACAAGTTATATACGATTTTTTATAGACTTTTTTCTGATGTTGATTGAGCCTTTTCGAACGCTTTGATATTTAGGAAACTGCTGAATTAAATCCAGACCCTTTTCTTTATAATTGATTATCTCAGTGCCATAAATATCGGATATTGATTGGGTAGCATCATTTGCAGCTGTCTGCCTACATTTTTCGATTATTTTCTTTATTTCAATTTTTGCAAAATTAGGAACACATGAATGTGCAGTTTCATATATAACAGCTTCCCCATTTATAGTGATCGTTCCTTTACAAACCGGTCTGTTCTGACAGTGCCAATTAGATGTGCCATTTTTATATGTTCTCTTTTTATGGTAGCTGTGTCCAGCTCTTAGTAGCACTGTGCCTCTTCTTTGTGAACTTATGTAAGAAATACCAGTGGTGACGCCACTTGAAGTGCTCGCTTGTGCTGACATTATCTTAAAATAAAAAAAAAAACATAGTAAACATACCAAAATACTAATAAAATTTACAATTTGTTATGCAACAATGAGCCAGTACCGGTGTATGATCGAACCGATTACTACCTTGGAAAACATACAAACAGAATCAAATTCTTTTACCACCACGTTTCTAGAAAGATAAGGGCTCTGTATTTATTCTCTCTGTCTCATACTTAATTTCCAACAGCATAATTTTCTAGTTTGCACCTTAGCATCTATTTATGATAAACAGAAAGTTACGGATCCGTCTTTTTGAACACTAGTTAATGATAGAAGCATATACACCAAAATAATTTTTGTGTCTTGTTATGAGTAATAAGTGTCATCATAGTAGGTACTTGTCTATTGTACTGTTTTTATAGTGTGGTCAGTTGTGCTCGCCAATTTTCGACTCGACAATACACTGATAACCGTCTAATTAACCTTTACAAAAAAAAATTAAAACTTACCAAGATCACGAGTCCAATAAAGAAAATGTTTGAAAAGGCACTAACAATCACAGTTTCATATTCTTATAGTAAGTCAGCAAGAACTGCCATATACATGAGACTGTTACGTTCAAAGATCTATTGGTGACTAATCAATCATACCAATGGATATCTGACCACAGCACAAGCTACAGAAATTTCTTCGTACCTAAGAAAAAAGAGCTATACAGTATACACTCGTGTGTAAAGAGTACAGCAATAGTCATAAGTGGAGTATTTTGCGGCGCAAAGTCGCCGCAGAATCTAGTTCGCACCTTGTTATACTTGAGAAGAAAGAGAGAGAACTATACAAAATACAATCGTGTGCAAAGAGTACAGCAATAGTCATACGTGGAGTATTTTGCAGCGCAAAGTCGCCGCAGAATCAAGTTCGCACCCTGTTAATAAATTGATAATTTATTGTAAATTAAAATAATGCCACATGGATATCTTCAGCTTTCTTCTCAGGTACTGAAATTTCTGAGTACCTGAGAAGAAAGAGAAAGAGCCATACAATATACGCTCGTGTGTAAAGAGTACAGCAATCAATCATATGTGTAGTATAGTGCGGCGATAATGCTGTCAATAAATTTATATTAGAAAAGAAGAAAGAAAAAGTATTAATTCATTTGTGAAGTAACGCTTTTAAATATGTATATATTTTACAAACAATTTTGTGTCAACCGTACAAAACACATGTAAAAGTCATAAAAATGGTGTAAGGGGCGAAAAGATGCACCAAAATAATTAATTTAATGTTTGAATCATACTCGCCCCTCGTGAAGGGGCGAATCTATACACCAAAAAGGGGCGAGTTAGGAACTTTATTCGAAGGGGCAAGATCTGAGGGGCGAGCGGGCCTGCGACCATACCCTTCTATACATATATTTGTCTTTGTATACCTCCATCCATCTATACATCTATCCATTTAAATATCCATTCATACAGCTATACATCTACCTATATTTTATATTTTACAAACTTTCGCAGTATATTAGTGGGATATTAGATGTACATCCTTAAAACCACGTTGTCTTTTCTGACTGTACTTTTCAAGCAAATGATAATCAAGGGGCGAAATGGCATATCTAAAATGTGAAGGGGCGAATAGTAACCCTGAGCTCATAAGGGGCGAAATCTGAGGGGCGAGCGGGCCTGCGACCAAGGGTATGTAGGTATAGATAGGTGGATGTATAGATGTATGAGTTGTTATATAGATGGATAAAATATAAATGTGATGATATATGGGATGGATGTATGGATAGATGTATAAATGGGTTGATGTATAGTAGGATCTTCGCCGTTCTTTAACCCTTAGAGCTCCTCGCGGCGACCCGTCGCCGCGCATAATAATCAAGTTTTTCCGTAAAGCCCCGCGCGGCGACCGGTCGCCGCACCTACCCAGACGACTTTAAACTTAAATTTAGCCTGCTTACGTCCTACTTTTCAATGAACAGGTTTATTGCATGTGTAGTTTATAACATTTTCTTGTTTTTGGAATCTTATGAAATGACGTCAATGGGCCAGAATTATTTACAAAAATCGAACAGTTGAAGTTGAGAGTGGATTGCGCATGGATGGCGTGCGTTTGTGTAGTACGTGTGTGTTTCGTGTTTTTATTATAAATAATGTGTTTGCATTATTATTTATTATTATACACAGTAAAATAAACAATATATCAATAATCCGGTTGGTGTTTACAGGATCGTAAAATATGGTGTGGTGGTAGAGTAATCAATGTTTTTTTTGTTGAGTGCGTGTGTACCAAGTGCAAGTGTGCGTGTGTGTTTTGTTTTTTATTATAAATAATGTGTTTTCATTATTGTTTATTATTATACACAGTAAAATAAACAATTTATCAATAATCCGGTTGCTGTTTGCAGAATTGAAAAATTTGGTCTGGTAAGTGAGATAAAAATTTTTTTTGGGAAATGGGAAATCTTTTTTCATTTTTAGGGTGGTGGAGCTAGGTCCACGTGATTACCGATTTTCGATATATTTTTTTAGTGTGTTGAAGGGTTAATGCTTTAACAGATGAAGGATCTGACTGAAAGTTTGTAAGTATAGAATATAGATAGATGTATAGCTGTATGAGTGGATAATTAAATGGATGGATGTATAGATGGTTGGAGGTATACAAATATGAATATATGTATAGAAGGGTATGTATGTATAGATAGGTGGATGTATAGATGTATAAGTAAGGTATATTGGTGGATAAAATATAAATGAATTGGGTAAATGTATAGATGGATGGATATATGTGATGATATATGGGATGGATGTATGGATAGATGTATAGATGGGTCGATATATAGATGGATGTTCGCCGTTCTTTAATGCTTTAACAGATGAAGGATCTGACTGAAATTAACATTTTGATAAAACATGGGCTATTTTTATCCCTGGAATAATAGTAAATGATGTGAAAATAGTATTAATAAAACATCATGTTGGTAGGAATGTAAATGATATATTTAACAAACTTAGCAACAAATAATCACAGACAGGTAAATTCACACAAATTTACTGGTTTTCTTAGTTTTACTTTGGTACTAATTTAGCCTTATCGCAAAAATAATGACAGAAAGGTACAACACTTACATCACTAAAATTTAAAGTATGCAATATAGAGCCTAAAATATGCACCTCAGCATTATTTTATATACTTATTACTACGTTTTGAAACATATAATCACAGATTGGTAGATTCAAGCTTAAAAGTAAGGAATATGGAGCCTAAAGGCAAAATATGCACAACAGTTTTTTATACCTATTGCTACATTTAATAATAAATAATCACAGATCAGTAGAATTAAGATTAAAGTATATATATAGAGCCTAAAGTCAAAATATGCACAACAGTTTTATACCTAATGCTACACTTAATAATAAATAATCACAGATCAGTAGAATCAAGCTTAAAGTAAGGAATATAGAGCCTGAAGGCAAAATATACACAATAGTTTTTAATGTTATTGCTGCACTAATAAATAATTTAATAAAATAAAATTATAAATAATCACAGATCGGTAAATTCGAGCTTTATAGTGTATACAAAAACACTTTGATAAAACACTAAAATTAAAATATCACAGTACGGTAGATTAACCCTTAAAATTTAAAATCACAAATATGTACATAGCTTTTCCAAGCACAACCTTAGATCTATCTCGCCGTTTAATCGAGCGTAAAGTAAGGAATATAGAGCCTAAAGGCAAAATATGCACAACTGTTTTATATCTAATGCTACACTTAATAATAAATAATCACAGATCAGTAGAATCAAGCTTAAAGTAAGGAATATAGAGCCTAAAGGCAAAATATACACAATAGTTTTTAATGTTATTGCTGCACTTATAAATAACTTAATAAAATAAAATTATAAATAATCACAGATCGGTAAATTCAAGGTTTTTAGTGTATATAAAACCACTTTGATAAAACACTAAAATTAAAATATCACAGTACGGTAGATTAACCCTTAAAATTTAAAATCACAAATATGTACATAGCTTTTCCAAGCACAACCTTAGATCTATCTCGCCGTTTAATAACTTAGTAATTAAGTAATTAATTCTTCGGTCTCTTTCTATAAATTCTCTTCTTCGATTGCTTAGGGTTCCATTACTAATGTTTTTGATTGTTAAAATACTATATAAGCTCTCTCTATACAAAACTTCCATAAATTTTAAAATATTTGGTCTATTTTTTCCACTTAATTTCCTATTTAATCGAGAATGCCAGCCTTCGACTTTATTATTTGTACGATGTTGTTGACCGAAGAAGTTCCACGTCCCTTGTACTGCTCTATTTTCTAACCACTGTTCTACAAAATAATCATTAAATTGTTAAGTATTTGGATCGTCTGGACCATCCTCCATTACATAAAGCCACCCATCATCCACCATTTCCTGGGGAATTAAGCTAAGCGCTTTGCATAAATCTATATGGTGCTTAGTATATCTTTTACGTAGGAGATTTAATTTTTTAGCTTTCCTTTTTAAAGATTGCGCAAAATGAAAATAACATCCTATGACTTTTGCATTTGGATAAACTAATTTAATAGAATTGATTATTGCCACCTCAAAATCAACATTAAATTGGTTTGGATTCCAATTTGGCAATCGCGATTTCAGTAGTTCGAATAACACTGTGTAGGTCTCTTGTCTCTAATCAGGCAGTAATGCGTAAACAAGCGGTACGATATTGTTACTAGTTTCGGTACTTCCAAAGTCACCGTGTATACTAAAGAGTTGCAAAAATGGTTCTACTACAAATTTAAACGTGCCGTCTACAAAAAAAATATTACATTTATGAAGATGCTCCCTGCATTCTTCCTTGGCAAATATGATTACTCGCTTGTCCATCACTATAATCCGCAAGTAAAAATTTTTCAAATTTTCGAGGTATCTCAAATTGGGTGGCATTATCAAATTGAATTCTTCTTATTCCATAAGACTTTTTTCTGATGTTGATTAAGCCTTTTCGAACGCTTTGATATTTAGGAAACTGCTGAATTAAATCCAGACCCTTTTCTTTATAATTGATTATCTCAGTGCCATAAATATCGGATATTGATTGGGTAGCATCATTTGCAGCTGTCTGCCTACATTTTTCGATTATTTTCTTTATTTCAATTTTTGCAAAATTAGGAACACATGAATGTGCAGTTTCATATATAACAGCTTCCCCATTTATAGTGATCGTTCCTTTACAAACCGGTCTGTTCTGACAGTGCCAATTAGATGTGCCATTTTTATATGTTCTCTTTTTATGGTAGCTGTGTCCAGCTCTTAGTAGCACTGTGCCTCTTCTTTGTGAACTTATGTAAGAAATACCAGTGGTGACGCCACTTGAAGTGCTCGCTTGTGCTGACATTATCTTAAAATAAAAAAAAAACATAGTAAACATACCAAAATACTAATAAAATTTACAATTTGTTATGCAACAATGAGCCAGTACCGGTGTATGATCGAACCGATTACTACCTTGGAAAACATACAAACAGAATCAAATTCTTTTACCACCACGTTTCTAGAAAGATAAGGGCTCTGTATTTATTCTCTCTGTCTCATACTTAATTTCCAACAGCATAATTTTCTAGTTTGCACCTTAGCATCTATTTATGATAAACAGAAAGTTACGGATCCGTCTTTTTGAACACTAGTTAATGATAGAAGCATATACACCAAAATAATTTTTGTGTCTTGTTATGAGTAATAAGTGTCATCATAGTAGGTACTTGTCTATTGTACTGTTTTTATAGTGTGGTCAGTTGTGCTCGCCAATTTTCGACTCGACAATACACTGATAACCGTCTAATTAACCTTTACAAAAAAAAATTAAAACTTACCAAGATCACGAGTCCAATAAAGAAAATGTTTGAAAAGGCACTAACAATCACAGTTTCATATTCTTATAGTAAGTCAGCAAGAACTGCCATATACATGAGACTGTTACGTTCAAAGATCTATTGGTGACTAATCAATCATACCAATGGATATCTGACCACAGCACAAGCTACAGAAATTTCTTCGTACCTAAGAAGAAAGAGCTATACAGTATACACTCGTGTGTAAAGAGTACAGCAATAGTCATAAGTGGAGTATTTTGCGGCGCAAAGTCGCCGCAGAATCTAGTTCGCACCTTGTTATACTTGAGAAGAAAGAGAGAGAACTATACAAAATACAATCGTGTGCAAAGAGTACAGCAATAGTCATACGTGGAGTATTTTGCAGCGCAAAGTCGCCGCAGAATCAAGTTCGCACCCTGTTAATAAATTGATAATTTATTGTAAATTAAAATAATGCCACATGGATATCTTCAGCTTTCTTCTCAGGTACTGAAATTTCTGAGTACCTGAGAAGAAAGAGAAAGAGCCATACAATATACGCTCGTGCGTAAAGAGTACAGCAATCAATCATATATGTAGTATAGTGCGGCGATAATGCTGTCAATAAATTTATATTAGAAAAGAAGAAAGAAAAAGTATTAATTCATTTGTGAAGTAACGCTTTTAAATATGTATATATTTTACAAACAATTTTGTGTCAACCGTACAAAACACATGTAAAAGTCATAAAAATGGTGTAAGGGGCGAAAAGATGCACCAAAATAATTAATTTAATGTTTGAATCATACTCGCCCCTCGTGAAGGGGCGAATCTATACACCAAAAAGGGGCGAGTTAGGAACTTTATTCGAAGGGGCAAGATCTGAGGGGCGAGCGGGCCTGCGACCATACCCTTCTATACATATATTTGTCTTTGTATACCTCCATCCATCTATACATCTATCCATTTAAATATCCATTCATACAGCTATACATCTACCTATATTTTATATTTTACAAACTTTCGCAGTATATTAGTGGGATATTAGATGTACATCCTTAAAACCACGTTGTCTTTTCTGACTGTACTTTTCAAGCAAATGATAATCAAGGGGCGAAATGGCATATCTAAAATGTGAAGGGGCGAATAGTAACCCTGAGCTCATAAGGGGCGAAATCTGAGGGGCGAGCGGGCCTGCGACCAAGGGTATGTAGGTATAGATAGGTGGATGTATAGATGTATGAGTTGTTATATAGATGGATAAAATATAAATGTGATGATATATGGGATGGATGTATGGATAGATGTATAAATGGGTTGATGTATAGTAGGATCTTCGCCGTTCTTTAATGCTTTAACAGATGAAGGATCTGACTGAAAGTTTGTAAGTATAGAATATAGATAGATGTATAGCTGTATGAGTGGATAATTAAATGGATGGATGTATAGATGGTTAGAGGTATACAAATATGAATATATGTATAGAAGGGTATGTATGTATAGATAGGTGGATGTATAGATGTATAAGTAAGGTATATTGGTGGATAAAATATAAATGAATTGGGTAAATGTATAGATGGATGGATATATGTGATGATATATGGGATGGATGTATGGATAGATGTATAGATGGGTCGATATATAGATGGATGTTCGCCGTTCTTTAATGCTTTAACAGATGAAGGATCTGACTGAAATTAACATTTTGATAAAACATGGGCTATTTTTATCCCTGGAATAATAGTAAATGATGTGAAAATAGTATTAATAAAACATCATGTTGGTAGGAATGTAAATGATATATTTAACAAACTTAGCAACAAATAATCACAGACAGGTAAATTCACACAAATTTACTGGTTTTCTTAGTTTTACTTTGGTACTAATTTAGCCTTATCGCAAAAATAATGACAGAAAGGTACAACACTTACATCACTAAAATTTAAAGTATGCAATATAGAGCCTAAACTATGCACCTCAGCATTATTTTATATACTTATTACTACGTTTTGAAACATATAATCACAGATTGGTAGATTCAAGCTTAAAAGTAAGGAATATGGAGCCTAAAGGCAAAATATGCACAACAGTTTTTTATACCTATTGCTACATTTAATAATAAATAATCACAGATCAGTAGAATTAAGATTAAAGTATATATATAGAGCCTAAAGTCAAAATATGCACAACAGTTTTATACCTAATGCTACACTTAATAATAAATAATCACAGATCAGTAGAATCAAGCTTAAAGTAAGGAATATAGAGCCTGAAGGCAAAATATACACAATAGTTTTTAATGTTATTGCTGCACTAATAAATAATTTAATAAAATAAAATTATAAATAATCACAGATCGGTAAATTCGAGCTTTATAGTGTATACAAAAACACTTTGATAAAACACTAAAATTAAAATATCACAGTACGGTAGATTAACCCTTAAAATTTAAAATCACAAATATGTACATAGCTTTTCCAAGCACAACCTTAGATCTATCTCGCCGTTTAATCGAGCGTAAAGTAAGGAATATAGAGCCTAAAGGCAAAATATGCACAACTGTTTTATATCTAATGCTACACTTAATAATAAATAATCACAGATCAGTAGAATCAAGCTTAAAGTAAGGAATATAGAGCCTAAAGGCAAAATATACACAATAGTTTTTAATGTTATTGCTGCACTTATAAATAACTTAATAAAATAAAATTATAAATAATCACAGATCGGTAAATTCAAGGTTTTTAGTGTATATAAAACCACTTTGATAAAACACTAAAATTAAAATATCACAGTACGGTAGATTAACCCTTAAAATTTAAAATCACAAATATGTACATAGCTTTTCCAAGCACAACCTTAGATCTATCTCGCCGTTTAATAACTTAGTAATTAAGTAATTAATTCTTCGGTCTCTTTCTATAAATTCTCTTCTTCGATTGCTTAGGGTTCCATTACTAATGTTTTTGATTGTTAAAATACTATATAAGCTCTCTCTATACAAAACTTCCATAAATTTTAAAATATTTGGTCTATTTTTTCCACTTAATTTCCTATTTAATCGAGAATGCCAGCCTTCGACTTTATTATTTGTACGATGTTGTTGACCGAAGAAGTTCCACGTCCCTTGTACTGCTCTATTTTCTAACCACTGTTCTACAAAATAATCATTAAATTGTTAAGTATTTGGATCGTCTGGACCATCCTCCATTACATAAAGCCACCCATCATCCACCATTTCCTGGGGAATTAAGCTAAGCGCTTTGCATAAATCTATATGGTGCTTAGTATATCTTTTACGTAGGAGATTTAATTTTTTAGCTTTCCTTTTTAAAGATTGCGCAAAATGAAAATAACATCCTATGACTTTTGCATTTGGATAAACTAATTTAATAGAATTGATTATTGCCACCTCAAAATCAACATTAAATTGGTTTGGATTCCAATTTGGCAATCGCGATTTCAGTAGTTCGAATAACACTGTGTAGGTCTCTTGTCTCTAATCAGGCAGTAATGCGTAAACAAGCGGTACGATATTGTTACTAGTTTCGGTACTTCCAAAGTCACCGTGTATACTAAAGAGTTGCAAAAATGGTTCTACTACAAATTTAAACGTGCCGTCTACAAAAAAAATATTACATTTATGAAGATGCTCCCTGCATTCTTCCTTGGCAAATATGATTACTCGCTTGTCCATCACTATAATCCGCAAGTAAAAATTTTTCAAATTTTCGAGGTATCTCAAATTGGGTGGCATTATCAAATTGAATTCTTCTTATTCCATAAGACTTTTTTCTGATGTTGATTAAGCCTTTTCGAACGCTTTGATATTTAGGAAACTGCTGAATTAAATCCAGACCCTTTTCTTTATAATTGATTATCTCAGTGCCATAAATATCGGATATTGATTGGGTAGCATCATTTGCAGCTGTCTGCCTACATTTTTCGATTATTTTCTTTATTTCAATTTTTGCAAAATTAGGAACACATGAATGTGCAGTTTCATATATAACAGCTTCCCCATTTATAGTGATCGTTCCTTTACAAACCGGTCTGTTCTGACAGTGCCAATTAGATGTGCCATTTTTATATGTTCTCTTTTTATGGTAGCTGTGTCCAGCTCTTAGTAGCACTGTGCCTCTTCTTTGTGAACTTATGTAAGAAATACCAGTGGTGACGCCACTTGAAGTGCTCGCTTGTGCTGACATTATCTTAAAATATAAAAAAAACATAGTAAACATACCAAAATACTAATAAAATTTACAATTTGTTATGCAACAATGAGCCAGTACCGGTGTATGATCGAACCGATTACTACCTTGGAAAACATACAAACAGAATCAAATTCTTTTACCACCACGTTTCTAGAAAGATAAGGGCTCTGTATTTATTCTCTCTGTCTCATACTTAATTTCCAACAGCATAATTTTCTAGTTTGCACCTTAGCATCTATTTATGATAAACAGAAAGTTACGGATCCGTCTTTTTGAACACTAGTTAATGATAGAAGCATATACACCAAAATAATTTTTGTGTCTTGTTATGAGTAATAAGTGTCATCATAGTAGGTACTTGTCTATTGTACTGTTTTTATAGTGTGGTCAGTTGTGTGTGTGTGCAAAGAGTACAGCAATAGTCATACGTGGAGTATTTTGCAGCGCAAAGTCGCCGCAGAATCAAGTTCGCACCCTGTTAATAAATTGATAATTTATTGTAAATTAAAATAATGCCACATGGATATCTTCAGCTTTCTTCTCAGGTACTGAAATTTCTGAGTACCTGAGAAGAAAGAGAAAGAGCCATACAATATACGCTCGTGCGTAAAGAGTACAGCAATCAATCATATATGTAGTATAGTGCGGCGATAATGCTGTCAATAAATTTATATTAGAAAAGAAGAAAGAAAAAGTATTAATTCATTTGTGAAGTAACGCTTTTAAATATGTATATATTTTACAAACAATTTTGTGTCAACCGTACAAAACACATGTAAAAGTCATAAAAATGGTGTAAGGGGCGAAAAGATGCACCAAAATAATTAATTTAATGTTTGAATCATACTCGCCCCTCGTGAAGGGGCGAATCTATACACCAAAAAGGGGCGAGTTAGGAACTTTATTCGAAGGGGCAAGATCTGAGGGGCGAGCGGGCCTGCGACCAAATCAACAGATATGATGCATTTTAGAGAGGGCTTTATAACAGCATAATATTTTGCATCATGAGTTTGGCAACTTCTATAATTGTACGGAAACATACGTAATGACCCTGCTTTCTTATTTCTCAAATCAAATATATATTTTTTGTCTTTTATTATTTTCCTGTGTCTACTTTGCCCTGAAATGTCATCTGTCACTGCATACAGTAATTATAAGTAACTCTTCGACTTATTAGTAACTAGTATTCACAGCAAGAACAGTATAACTAGACAACAAAAATTATGTAGGTAGTTATTATAAGCTAGTTCGTTCAAGGCGATACCGAGTCACAAAATAAAAATCTTCTAGTACCTACTTATTCCAAGAGCAGCGTATTGACGAAATATTCCATGCCAAGGAAATCAAGATTTGATAGGGAAACCTAGTTGGTATTTAAAATAAACTAGCGTATCGACGCCAATTAGGTCAAAGAACAATCGTAAGAGAAAATAATAGTAAAATGAAGAAATAGTGCCTAGTTATGTTTGTGTTGTGTACCAAGTAGTGATACAACTTACGAATTCCTGTTAACATAGACAAGCGTTTAGTATCTTATTCATATTACCCAATGGAAAAATTTGTTGTTTTTGTTTGCATTATATAGATTCTAAAACCAATGAACCGATTTTTTTAAATTCTTTCACCAAAGAAGAACTAGCGAGTAGGTTCATAGGCTACATTTTATTCATGTATTCCTACGGGAACGGAAACAACGCGGATGAAACTGCATAAAGTCGTCGGCTAGTAGGTACTTCCCTATTTAATATTCGGTACATTGACCTCTAAGTTTATTCATCATGAGTTTAATATACTATATGTTATTGGTAGTTCTGAAAACATATTTCGATAGTAATGCTGAGTTTATATGGAATCCTAGCCACTGAGATCTACCTCAACGAATAAATGAAAGGGAGAGAAAAGTAGAATTCTGTTTTGTCGTATTATCTACAGAACGTTCGACCAAACTGACATTTCATTACGTAAGGTACTAGGAATAAGAGTTACGTGGACGTACAATACTGTGGAGTGGATACGCAACGTTTCAACCAGTGTTCTTTCGGTTTGGGTTAATAACAGAAATATATCTGTTATTAACCCAATCAAATATGTGTTAACCGTAACCAGAATACACCGAATAATAATGTAACAGAAATTAATAGCTTAACAGAAACAACATGTTACCGTTTTGTATACAGTAACCGTAACCGAATTGATAAAGGTTATTTTGCTTGTTGCACTCTACTCGTAGGTAGGTAGGTACCTAGATGCCGGTCGGCGTCTCCTTTGTTCTTCGCTCGCCAAAGCGATTCCTTTCACGCACACATAGGTACAAATAGAAAGAATCAAATGTATTTTACGAATTTTAGTATGCACCACTGTTTGTTTATATTTAACTGAGTCGCGTTTTCCAGTGTTACTGCCGAGTGACGTCGATCATGCCGATTCATGTCTTATTGTGTGCAGTGTCAGTTTATTTTACGCGCCACATAAAAACAACGGTGCAGCGACCGTTCTTTTCATGTTGGATATGGTATAAGGGGTTTTTTGGTATGCTGAGTACGAATTTTGGGTTAATTTTGCAATCGAAGATGGCCACCGCGCCACTGTAGTAAAATTTAAAGTTGGATATCGTATAAGGGGTTTTTTGGTGTGCTGAGTACGAATTTCGGGTTAATTTTGCAATCCAACATGGCCGCCACGCCACCGTTGTAAAATTTTATGTTGGATATCGTATAAGGGGTTTTTGGGTATGCTGAGTACGAATTTCGGGTTAAATTTGCAACCCAATATGGCCGCCACGCCACCGTTGTAAAATTTCATGTTGGATATCGTATAAGGGGTTTTTGGGTATGCTGAGTACGAATTTCGGATTAATTTTGCAATCCAATGTGGTCGCCGCACCACTGTTCTAAAATTTAAGGTTGGATATCGTATAAGGGGTTTTTTTGGTAGGCTGAGTACGAATTTTCGGTTAATTTTGCAATCCAATATGGCTGCCGCGCCGCCGTTGTAAAATTTAAGTTGGATATCGTATAAGGGGTTTTTGGGTATGTTGAGTACGAATTTCAGGTTAATTTTGCAATCCAATATGGCCGCCGCACCACTGTAGTAAAATTTCATGTTGGAAATCGTATAAGGGGTTTTTGGGTATGGTGAGTACGAATTTTGGGTTTACTCTTGCAATCCAATATGGCCGCCACGCCACCGTTGTAAAATTTTATGTTGGATATCGTATAAGGGGTTTTTTGGTATGCTGAGTACGAATTTTCGGTTAATTTTGTAATCCAATATGGCTGCCGCGCCGCCATTGTAAAATTTCATGTTGGATATCGTATAAGGGGTTTTTGGGTATGCTGAGTACGAATTTCGGGTTAATTTTGCACTCCAATATGGCCGCCGCGCAACTGTAGTAAAATTTCATGTTGGATATCGTATAAGGGGTTTTTGGGTATGGTGAGTACGAATTTCGGGTTACTCTTGCAATCCAATATGGCCGCCACGCCAACGTTGTAAAATTTTATGTTGTATACCGTATAAGGGGTTTTTGGGTATGCTGAGTACAAATTCCGGGTTAATTTTGCAATCCAATTTGGCCGCCACGCCACTGTTGTAAAATTTTATGTTGGATATCGTATAAGGGGTTTTTGGGTATGCTGAGTACGAATTTCGGGTTAATTTTGCAACCCAATATGGCCGCCACGCCACCGTTGTAAAGTTTCATGTTGGATATCGTATAAGGGTTTTCTGGTATGCTGAGTACGAATTTTGGGTTAATTTTGCAATCTAATGGCCGCCACGCCTTCGTTATAAAATTTCATATTGGATATCGTTTTAAGGGTTTTTGGTATGCTGAGTAGAGAAAGAGTAGAGTAGAGACTCATGGAGGTGCGGCTGCCATACCTATTGGATTGCAAAATAAATCCGAAATTCGTACTCAGCATACCAAAAAACCCCTTATGCTATATCCAACATGAAATTTTACTACGGTGGTGTGGCGGCAATATTGGATTGCAAAATTAACCCGAAATTAAATAAATAAATAAATGTTTATTGCAAAACTACAGGACAGTTTTTTTCTTCTTCTATACATTTCCACCACAAAATGCATTCAACCCACTTATTACATACCTACATAGGCAGAAAATTATAACACGCCCATACAGGCCAGTATTACAGTAAGTATAAAGTTCGCCACAAATTTTTGTAACATTTCCACATTTCAGCAAAAATGAAAAGGACAACGAATAAAAATAAATAAATACACAATCACAACTCAAGTACAGCCACATCCGCCACTATCGACAAAGTCAGCGAAAATGGCGCGGTATCACGCACTTAACACTTGACGTGGCGCTATGTGTGGTCAAAAGCACGTTGGGGTTATAATATACACTAAAAATATGAATAAAAATTCTGTACACTGAGCTTGCAATAGGCCGACATTCAGCAAAACTATGATAGCGATGTCATTGCAAATCACAGTAACTGATTTTCAATGTCTGCCTAAATTCGTACTCAGCATACCAAAAAATCTCTTATACGATGTCCAACATGAAATTTTACATCGGTGGTGCGGTGGCCATATTGGATTGCAAAATTAACTTGAAATTCGTACTCAGCATTAGAGATGAAAATGACCAAAGTGACTGAATTTGACTGACTGTCATTTACGGTCAAATTGGTCAAAAACGGTCATTTATTGTCAAAAAGGGTCATAAACAGTCACTTTGATCTTGAGTGCTTTTTGATATTTATTTTGAAGTAGCTGACCCTCGCAACTTCGTTTACGTCACATAATGTGCACGAAAGGAGAGGTACCTAATTCTTCATCAGACTTGTCAAGCACCGTGTGAAACGGCCCTGTTTGCTTAATCGTAAAAGAGCTTAAAGATTAAGGCTATTCTAAAACCACTCAGTCACGCCTTCAGCGCGGACTGAATTATTTTACAGTACCCTTAATCATTAAGTTCTTTTATGACTAAGTAAACACGCCGGTTATGAGTGACCCTTACCATTCGAAACACTTTAATTATAGGCTTAGCGACAGTTAGATGTCTCTAATTTCTGAACTTCAAATTCCTTAATATTGAAACTTGTGTAAAACAATTTTTAAAGTACTCCCTTTCCAACACTTTAAAAATATTTGAAATCGGTCCACGCGTTAAGAAATTACAACTGAAAAACCATTTTGTCTTTTATCCCCTCGCCTGCGGGAACCGGGCAAAATATCGGGATCAAAAGTATCCTAGAACCTTCCTCGGACTATAAGCTCAAAACGTACCAAGTGTCATTTAAATTGGTTCAGTAGTTTCGGCGTGATACTTATTCGGGATACAGACAGACAGACAGACAGACATGAAAAATTTTAATTACATTTTCGGCTTCAGTATCGATTAGAGAACGACCTACAATTAAAATTTTCAAAATATCTTCCATGTATAGACTCTCGACCCTCTACAGTTTTATTATATGTATAGATATCCATAATCTTTAAGTTCTTTTGTGACTAAGCAAACACGCCAGTTTAGAATGACCCTTACATTCTGGATGCGCCAGTACCGACGCATACATATTTTTTAGTTTATGTATTTAATGGTATTTATTATAATTATTATATGTCAACACTCACGCACTAAACGCATCTTACTTTTATGTATTGTCTATGGCAACACTATCCCGCCCGCTTCCTACATTCACATTCCGCCATAGCTATTGGAAGATACGCACGCACCCGTCTCTTAACGCTCCGCTCCGCTATCGGCCGCGGTGATTACCCATCATATCGCGCTACATCGCTTATCATCAGCCACAGTCTCGAGAGTTACGGTTATAACTCCTGTGTGCATATTTCGCGGTCGTGAATCAAGACCCCGAACGCAAAGCTGGGAGCAGCGCCTACCTACCAACAAGAGTTCAAGGTAAGTGCAT
The DNA here is from genome assembly GCA_933228765.1 of Miltochrista miniata. Classification (NCBI taxonomy): domain Eukaryota; kingdom Metazoa; phylum Arthropoda; class Insecta; order Lepidoptera; family Erebidae; genus Miltochrista; species Miltochrista miniata. The sequence continues at coordinate 801,561 of OW121778.1, forward strand.
TTCCAAGTGTGGTCCTCCGTCCGGATATTCCATCTAACGCATTCTTTCTACTAATAATATTAATTACCTCTTTTCCTATTAAATTCACGCATACGCATATATATATTTAGTATATTACTCATAAATACTCAACGCAAATATTATATTTAACGCCACCCGCACGCATTAGAAAAGTTAATTATCTTTTCACACCGCATATTTTATATTACTCATAAGTACTCATATTCTATAACGCATTTACGCTATTTATCATAATCATATTTATCTATATATAATCAACCCGCTGGCAGGTAGCGCCCCCCGAAATTATCGCTACCCAGGACTTGGACCATCCTGGCCATGTTAGTCCGGTTGTCCGATTCTAGGCAATCATTTTGATATTTTTTGGTAATTAGGAGTTTTGGCATAAAGTAAAACGGACAATCCAAAATTAACAATTTTCTCAACCGTCATAAATTTAACGTAGTTTTCCCCAATTTCATTACAATTTCATATTATCTTTCGAATTGTAATCGTAGATAAAACTCATATTTATACGTTAATTTTATACCCACATATATTTATTTTATTGTGACGGTACTGGGCAACGCAGCCGATACATAACGGTATTCAAACGATTAACAGCTGATTGTTACGCAGACTCCATATTGGGTTTGTTCTCTGAATACTTTACCGCAAACAGCTGATTTAAGCTAACAGCTGATCGTTGTTCGAATTTTATACTTTTTCGCTGAATATTTCTATTACCTACCCACTTATATACATACTCGTATCTCGTATCAATTATATTATCATGGCTTCTAAAGACAAATCCCATAGTAAAAGTTCAGACGAAAGTCAGGTCATGATAAATTTTTTAGAATACAAAAAACAAAGTTTGTTTCACATAGTTCAAGAAGTGTACAACTTAAGTCTCAAGGTTACCGATGAAACAGTACGCATGATGTTTCTCGCTCGGGTTCAATCTATCGATAAAACCCGATCGGATTACATCGAAACTATCGATAAATTGTTAATTGAACAATTAAAAGATAATCCGCAGGTACAGCCGAGTTATAGTGTTTTTAATACATTTGATGAATTATACTGTTTCATAAAGCAAACGGAAACTACTCTGAGACAAGAACTCGACGATAAAAAGAAAAGTGATAATTTTAATATCAAATTACCCCCACTTAAACTCACAGGTTTCGATGGTACTTATGGTAAGTGGCCTATATTTTATGAAAATTTCTGTAGTGTGATACATACGAATACTCGTCTCACCAACGCCGAAAAGGTTCAATATTTGATAGGTTGCCTTTCGGGTAAGGCACTTACTGTTTGTTCAGGCATAGCTGCTACCGCACAAAATTACGATGTTATTTGGCAAGCCCTTCTGGCTAAATACCACGATACCAGGGTTCAGGCGTCGTGCTATTTAGAACAAATGTTACACCAGAAGCCAGGGCAATCGGCTGATCAGATCTTGGAGAACTTTTGTTCAGCTGAAGCAGCTCTGCAGCGTCTACCTATCACAAATTTATCAGATTTCATAATAACTCATTTAGCATTAAGCAAGTTTGATAAACCTATGCTTGAATTGTTTGAACAATCTCATAGACATTTGAGTGTACCTACATATAGTGACGTCAAAACATTTTTGACAGAACAAAGCAAACTCCAAACGCTCCGCTCACCATCACATTCCCAAAAAGGTGATTATCGCGCTCAGCGGAGTTCAACCGCCTCTCATTTAAATAAACCTAAGTCATTTTTTACGCAAACCCGCCCTACTAATTTGAAATCAGTCGATACTTCTAACATAAAAAATTGTATCGTATGTAACAATAATTCCGCTCACCCTTTGTTCAAATGTCAACATTTTATTCAAGAGACTGTTGAAACGCGAAATGAAATAGTTCGTAAACATTCCTTTTGTGTTAATTGTTTAGGTTTTCATCACGTGAGTGCTTGCAGATCTGTTAATAGGTGTTCGATTTGCAATCGGTCTCATCATAGTTTACTGTGTTATAAAAATAATTTGAACGCATCAAATTCAACAAGAAATCATGCTACCGGCAACGCATCGAGGCAGGCAAACGCGTCTACTGCGCCGTCCGAGCATTCCATGTCGACTCATGCGTCATCGGCAGATGATCCGTCCCGCTCGCACTCGCGGGAGGCGCGGTCACATAGTGGCAATATCGCGTCGTTATCGGCTGTGATCCCTCCGCCGCGTAATTCAAGCAGCGCGACCACGGTTTTGTTGCCGACTGCTTGTGTATATGCAAATTATAAATCGGATCGTATACGTTTGTTTTTGGACTCAGGGTCTATGAGTAACTTTATTACGAAGTCTTGTTGTGAGCGTTTGCACTTAACCATACTTAACGCTCCTTCTGTCATTAAAGGCATAGGTCAACTTGAAAGCCAATCTTATGGAATTACGCATTTCAAAATATATTCGCGATTTGATGCCCGCTGTTCTTATTCGGTTAGTGCACGGGTTATAGACACTATTACAGATTTTTTGCCTAACGTGGAAATTGATACAGCGGAATTAACCCATTTACAAAATTTACCTATGGCTGACGAACGATACTATACTCCGGGTGGTATAGATTGTTTGTTAGGTAATGAACTCTTCCCCATGATTTTAGGGTCGCAAAAAATTACATCCCCAACCTCATCAGTAATCGCGATAGAAACCACGCTCGGATACGTCGCAATGGGAAAGGCGCATGCTTTACCTTATTCGCTAGTGGCAAACAAGCATCCCCGCGATCGCATGTCTCATTCCTCCGTGTCCGACAAGGCCTTCTTATGTCACACTCAAGATGTGTCTCTCGAACAATTAACGCAACGCTTTTGGGAGATAGAACAGGTGCCAGATAAGAAGCACATTAGCACGGACGACGCAGCATGTGAAAAGCTGTTCTCGTCTACGTACTCACGCGACGATACCGGTAGATATACGGTTAGTCTTCCCTTTAAATACCCTCCCAGTGAGCTAGGGCATTCGTACACAATCGCCAAACGCAGGTTTTTAAATTTAGAAAAAAAGTTAGACGCTTCTAACTTACGCAACGATTATAATGCCATTATTCAAACATATATTGATCAAGGTTATCTCACTAAAGTGTCAAATAGCTTTCTAGACTCTCAAGTTTATTATATGCCGCATCGGGCCGTTTATCGCCCTGACAAAGAAACCTCTAAAACGCGTGTGGTCTTAGACGCTGGGTGTAAAACCACGTCAGGTAAATCGCTTAACGATTTGCTTTATACGGGACCAATATTACAGAACAATATCTTTCATTTGCTTCTCAATTTGCGTATGTACCCGGTTGCTGTAACCGCGGACATAGAAAAAATGTATTTTCAAGTGAAACTTACTCAAGATCATCATACATATCAAAGAATATTATTTAGGTTCGATTCCAATTCTCCTATTGAAAGCTATCATTTCAACCGCGTTTGTTTTGGCGTCTCCAGCTCACCCTTCCTGGCAATGCGAGTCGTAAACCAGCTCGCGTCAGACTGTCGCGCTTTATATCCTCTGGCGGCTTACGAAGCTGACAATCACATGTATGTTGACGACTACGTTAGTTCCATAGAGAATGTAGATTTAGCTGAAGACACCTATAGGGAAATGGTCGCTATGTTTAAATCTGGAGGTTTTAACTTAACTAAGTGGATCTCTAATGACAATACCCTATTGTCACGTATCCCGTCAATTCATAAGAGCTGTCTCGCTGTCAAGTTTGATGAGGATCCTCATGTTGACACTAAGATCGTGGGTATGCAATGGCAACCTAACGATGACACCTTTAACTTTAAAATAGTGATCGACATGCCTTTAACATGCACTAAACGCTCGATCCTTTCCGTAACCGCGCGCTTGTTCGATCCGCTTGGAATCATCAGTCCAGTGGTCGCATACATGAAGTTGCTTATACAAGAATGTTGGAAATTACAACTGGACTGGGACGAGACGGTCCCGGGTTGCATTCTGTCTAAATGGAAACACTTTCATAGGGAGTTGTCGCGTTTATCTGAAATAAAAATACCGAGACATATAGGTTTAACATCCGCTCGTCGAATTACTCTAATAGGCTTCTCGGATGCCAGCCAGCAATGTTATGGTGCTGTTATCTATGTACGAATAGAAACGGCTGAGAACGGAAACGCTCTTAATGTGAATCTACTGACCGCTAAATCCAAAGTGTCAGATTCTAATAAAACGCTAGCGCGTTTAGAACTCTGCGCGGCGGTCTTACTCGCAAAATTAATTAATTCTGTGCGCACTGTTTTTAATAAGCGGTGTCAAATAAACAATATATTCGCATTCTCTGATTCTACGGTAACCCTTACCTGGATTCACTCTCCCGCTCATAAGTTTCAAACTTTTGTAGCTAATCGCATCGCTCAGGTAAATGAATATCTGCCTGCTTCCCATTGGTATCACGTTCGTGGGGTTGAAAATCCCGCCGATATAGTCTCGCGCCCTGTGACACCTAAAGGGTTAATAAATAACTATCTTTGGTTTCACGGGCCGAAATGGCTGTCCGCACCTATAAATGCATGGCCTGTGAAGGAATATAAAATCAATCATAACGAGAAGACAGAATTACCGGAAATTAAAATAGCTTCTCTCCATGCACATACCATACCTGTCTCCGATCACGTTCACATGATAGACGAACTTGCCGAGCGTTGCTCGAGTTGGGTAAAATTTATTCGTTCACTGGTTTATGTATTACGTTTCACAAGGATTCTCAAATCCCGCGGTATACTTTCTGTATACGATTTAGAATACGCAGAATATTATGCGGTCCGCTTCGATCAGTCTAAGTATTTTCAGGTAGAATTACAAGCACTTAAGGCTACTAAAATTTGTCCAAATCAGGCTATTTTAAAACTCAACCCTTTTCTTGACGAACAAGGGTTAATTAGAGTAGGTGGTCGACTTACTCATTCTCAACTAAATTACAATACAAAATATCCAATACTGCTATCACCTAAAGGACGTATAGTGTCGCTCTTAGTAGACCACTATCACACCGACAATTTACACACCGGTCCTGGACTAGTGTTAGCATTGACTCGCCAAAAGTATTGGATTCTTTCTGCACGAAATTTGATTCGCCAACGAGTACATAAATGTAATTTATGTTTTAAAGCTAGGCCTCGTTCTACAACTCCACCTATGGGTGATCTTCCATCCATTAGAGTTTCACAAGTAAAGTCGTTTGTGCATACCGCAGTTGATTACGCGGGACCCTTTTACGTAACTCACATAAGGCGTCGTGGAGTAAAAAGTCATAAAGCGTATATTTGCTTGTTCGTCTGTCTCACAACAAAGGCGCTCCATTTAGAGTTAGTAAGTGATCTTAGTACAGATTTATTTCTCGCTGCCTTTAAACGTTTTATCTCACGCAGGGGTCCTGTTTCAGTGTTGTACAGCGATGGAGGCACTAATTTCATAGGTGCGAAACGAAAATTGAACGAAATTTACACGCTTATACAGTCCACTAATTATAAAAATGATCTGAATAAATATCTAACTCAACATAAGATTCAGTTTCAGCACAGCCCACCTTTCGGGCCCAATTTTAATTTGTTGCCTGAAATTAATGTCAAATGTGTTAAGTCTCATTTATTTAAAGCTATCGGGAGTCAAATACTCACCTATGAAGAATTCAGTACAATATTGGTGCAAATTGAAGGCATTTTGAATAGCCGTCCGATTTGCATACTTTCTTCGGATCCATCGGATCCAACCCCCCTAACGCCTAATCATTTTCTTAATGTTACTCCGCTTAAATATTTACCCGCTGAACACATTGAACCCCTATTACCAGATAACAGACTCACCCGCTATCAATTATTAAATAGAATTGTTCAAAGTTACTGGACACGTTGGAGCAAAGAATATCTTACCTCTCTCCAACTTAGACATAAGTGGAATATGCCGTCCAAACCTGTGACGATAGGAACTGTAGTTGTTGTTAAGGATGACAATACGCATCCTTTATCGTGGCCACTCGCGGTTGTATCAGAGGTGTTTCCCGGGAAGGATGGTGTAATTAGAGTCGTCAGAATTAAGACTTCTTCTGGTGAATACATTCGTCCTGTAACTCGGCTTTGCCCGTTACCCACGCAATAACTCCTACGCTTTTGAATTATTTTTTAGTTCATAAGTTTTCATTCCTTTTATTTTTTTATTTTGTTTATTCAATGTAGAGGAAGAATCCTCTAAGCCCCCCGAAGTTGGATGCGCCAGTACCGACGCATACATATTTTTTAGTTTATGTATTTAATGGTATTTATTATAATTATTATATGTCAACACTCACGCACTAAACGCATCTTACTTTTATGTATTGTCTATGGCAACACTATCCCGCCCGCTTCCTACATTCACATTCCGCCATAGCTATTGGAAGATACGCACGCACCCGTCTCTTAACGCTCCGCTCCGCTATCGGCCGCGGTGATTACCCATCATATCGCGCTACATCGCTTATCATCAGCCACAGTCTCGAGAGTTACGGTTATAACTCCTGTGTGCATATTTCGCGGTCGTGAATCAAGACCCCGAACGCAAAGCTGGGAGCAGCGCCTACCTACCAACAAGAGTTCAAGGTAAGTGCATTTCCACATTCAAAGGAATCCTTGAATTATAGGTTTAGCAAAAGTTGAGACAACTCTAATTTCTGAACTACAAAACCCTCAATATTAAAATTTGTGTGGAACATTAACAATCCTTAAAGTACTTTACCTTTCCAATACTAAAAAAATATTTAAAATTGGATTACGAGTTGAGAAATTACAGCTGAAAAACGATTTTAACTTTCATCCCCTCTCCCGCAGGAACCGCGCAAAATATCGGGATTAAAAGTATCCTAGAACCTTCCTCGGAAAATAAGTTCGGAATGTATCAAGATCATTCAAATTGGTTTAGTAGTTTCGGCGTGATACTTATTCGGGATACAGACAGACAGACATGAAAAGTATAAATTACATTTTCGGCTTAAGTATTGATTAGAGAATGCCTTACAATTAAAATTTTCAAAATATCTTCCATGTACAGACTCTTGACCCTCAACAGTTTTATTATATGTATAGATTATACTGAAATGGTGCCCCCTGTCGGGAAAAATTGGCATATTTAGTCACTTTAATAGTTAGAATTAATAGTAAGTTTAAGTCAAATTGATTGAATTTGACAATAAATGACCGGTCAAATATGGTTTTTGACAATCGTGACCGGTCAGATTCAGTCATTTTACATCTCTACTCAGCATACCCAAATACTAGTTATACTATTTCTGACATGAAATTTTACAACGGTGGCGCGGCGGCCATTATGGATTGTAAAATTAGCCCGATATTTGTACCCAGCATACCAAAACACCCCTTATACGATATCCAACATGAAATTTTATATCAGTGGCGCGGCGGCCATCTTGGATTGCAAAATTAACCCGAAATTCGTACTCAGCATACCCAAAAATCCCTTATACGATATCCAACATGAAATTTCACTGCGGTGGCGCGGTGGCCATATTGGATTGCAAAATTAACCCTAAATTCGTACTCAGCATACCAAAAAAACCCTTATACGATATCCAACATGAAATTTTATAACAGTGGCGCGGCGGCCATATTGGATTGCAAAATTAACCCAAAATTCGAACTCAGCATACCCAAAAACCCCTTATACGATATCCAACATGAAATTTTACATCGGTTCCACGGCGGCCATATTGGATTGCAAAATGAACCCAAAATTCGTACTCAGCATACCGAAAAACCCCTTATACGATATCCATCATGAAATTTTACAACGGCGCGGCGCGGCAGCCATATTGGATTGCAAAATTAACCTGAAATTCGTACTCAATATATCAAAAAGCTTTAGAAAAATATCCAACAAGACATTAGGTATATAACTACGAAACGGGGGCCATTTTGTAATCGCTTTATAATAAAAAAATGTGTGCGTGTACTTACGTAAGAAGTGAAACTTCTTCATGACCTTATTGAAATTACTTTTAGTCCAAAAGTCTAAAAGTCCAAAAGTCCTGAAGGCCAAAAGTCCAAAAGTCCAAAGTTCAAAAGTCCAAAAGTCCAAAAGTACTAAAGTCCAAAAGTCCAAAAGTCCAAAAGTTCAAAAGTCCAAAATCCAAACGTCCAAAGGTCCAAAGGTCGGCTGTGTCATTAACCTGTATCGTAACTAAAAACCCAGGTTAACATTGTATGTGATAACAGTTTCAATAGATTAACCGTTTCAAAGGGTTATTTAAACACATCATTCAACTTTTAAACCTTATTGATAAATTAACCGATATAAAGTGTTAACCGTATCGATATGTAACCCTTATAAAAGGTTACCGATTCAATCTGTAACCGTTTATTTCGGTTAATCTTTTAAATGGGTTTTCCGTTCACTGGTTTCAACGTTTGTCAACATTGGGAGATTTGTCCTTGACAACATAAAATGGGTCAATATATAGGGGTTCTAACTTGTTACAATTTTCATTTTTAATTAATATTAAATCCCCAGTTTTAAAAGTAATTGGGTTTACACTACAGTCAGATATACTTTTTCTGACAATTTTTGAATTCAAGAGATTGTTTTTAGCATCTAACTGAGACTTTTGTAATCGATATTTCAATTCAGTAGCATAATAAATTATCAAAGTTATATATTGGATCTACAGTTGTCTTTAAATTTGATGGTAGGTTACATTGCTTGCCGAACACTAATTCATATGGCATGAATTTTGTACTAGAATGTACAGAAGTGTTACATGAGAAACACCAGTAGGGTATCCATGAACTCCATTCCTGAGTGTTATTGTTAATTTGCATCCTTAAGTAGGAAGTTAAATGTTTATGGCTATTTTCTATTGAACCTAAGGTCTGATGGTGGAAAGCTGTGGAACTTAATTGGTTTATATTCAAGATTTTACATACCTCTTGCATTGTAGAGTTTACGAATTCGGTTCCACTGTCACTTACCATTTCTCGGGGAACGCCATACCTGAGAATGAAGTTATTTACCAAAGATGTGGCCACCGTACGCGCATCCTTACTCGTTATCGGATACGCTTCGACATACTTGGTGAGGTCACACTGGAGAATAAATAAAATGAAATAAAAAATAAAATAAAATAAAATTTATTCCCTTTGAAATTTAAAAAAAAAAAATTTAGGTTTGTCAAAATTTTTGTGACTCTACCGGGGGTTCGGAAATACTACAGACTGAGAAGAACACCCCAAGAAACTCAGACTGGTCCCTTCTCTTCTAGTATCTTAGTATCTAATACAGTTTTTTTTTATGTAGAAAGGAGCAATTCGTGTCACTGCCAGGCAGCCTTGTCTTCTAGAAAGTCTTTAATGCTATAATAAGCTTTCTGGCACAATTTAAGTTTTATTAATTTTTTAAATTTATTAACTGACAAACCTGTTATGGCTGTCGGCAATGTATTGTACATTCGAATACAATTGCCCGCAAAAGAATTGCTTATTTTATTAAGCCTAAATCTAGGTACAGCCAATTTATTCTTATTTCTTAAGTTTAAATTATGGATATCACTATCAATCAATACATATAATAAAATCGTAACAGGTCGCTGTCTGTACATGTAAGATAAATAAGAAAAAATATTATAGGGGGGCTTTATGAACGCAATAGAACCCAAAACAATGATTTTTAGAATTTTTGTCTGTTTGTCTGTATGTCTGTATGTCTGTATGTCTGTATATCTGTTTGTCTGTACGGTTGTGCACGCTAATCTCAGTAACCGCTCAACCGATTGCAATGCGGTTTTTTTTATTGTGTTGAGGTTTGCTCCAGTTAACATTTAGCGTTTGTTTTATGTAAATCGGTTTAGAAACAAAAGAGTTATAACACTTTTAAGAATCAGATATTTTGAAAATTTTAATTGTAGGGGTTTCTTTGAATGTGAGTGAACCTAAACTGGCGTGTTGGCTTAATCATAAAAGAGCTTAATGATTAAGACTATTTTTAAACAATTCAGTCCGCGCCGAAGGCGTGGACTGAATTGTTTTAAAATTGACTTAATCATTAAGCTCTTTTATGATTAAGCAAACAGGGCAGTTTCAGACGCTGCTTGATGACTCTGATGAAGAAATACCTTTCCTTTCATACACCTTATGTGACGTAAACGAAGTTGCGGGCTCAGCTAGTTTTTAATAAATTTACTGTTATTTTTATGAGTATATAATAAGTTTTCATATATGTACTGTGAATACACAGTAAGTATGTTGATATCCTTAAACTTTTCTCTTAATGACTCCCGAATCCCCATACCATAGATAGCCCGGACAGCCCTTTTCTGCAACACAAAGATAGATTCGATGTCGGCAGCGTTACCCCATAATAGTATGCCATAGGTCATGACACTGTGGAAATAGCTAAAGTAGACAAGACGCGCTGTTCTAATGTCTGTCAGTTGTCGGATCTTTTTAACGGCATAGGCTGCAGAGCTCAGTCTGCCCGAGACTTTCTCGATATGAGGCCCCCACTGCAAGTTGGAGTCTAACTTTATGCCCAGAAAGACAGTTTCATCGACCAATTCTACTTGATCATCCCTAATCTTAATGCTGGTGTTAACGAGCCTAACATTTGGCAAGGTGAATCTAATACATTTTGTTTTAGTTTCATTTAACAATAAATTATTTGCGTTAAACCAGTGGACTACCCTAGAGAGGGCATTGTTTACTTCGTCAAGATCGCGTTGTCCACGTTCAACTTTAAATATTAAAGATGTGTCATCAGCAAACAAAACTACCTCGTGATCGTCTCTTATAAGGTGAGGGAGATCATTTATGTACACTAAAAATAGAAAAGGTCCCAGAATTGAACCCTGAGGCACCCCCATTGTTACAGCAGAACCATGTGACTGTTTACCATTTATAACTACTTTCTGTACTCTATCTCTTAGGTAAGAACTAATTAAATCCAAGGCCGTCCCCTGGATCCCATAATGATCAAGTTTTTGAATTAAAGTCTGATGCTGGACGCAATCGAAGGCCTTAGATAGGTCGCAGAATACACCATAAGCATCATACGACTCCTCCCAGGCCTCATATATATACTCTAATAATTTGATTCCAGCATCCGTGGTAGACCGACCGCGCGTGAAACCGAATTGTTTAGTATGGAATAGTTTATTTGTATTAAAATGATTTTGCATTTGATTAAGCATTACCTTTTCAAAGATTTTACTAAACGTGGGTAGTACAGAAATAGGACGAAAATTGGACGGATCCGAGGTGCTACCCGATTTAAACAGAGGAGTTATTTTACTAAACTTCATTAAGTCAGGAAACACACCACTATCAACACAATTATTAAATATTATTGATAATTCAGGAGCAACCATTTCAATTAACGAATTAACTAAATGTACAGAAATTCCCCAGAGGTCAGCCGTTTTCTTAATATTTAAAGATTTAAAAGTTTTTATGATAGTGTGTAAACTAATTTTACTGAATTTGAATATTTCATTACAGCAAGGAACATTTGCTTTTAACAAGGATTCTGCTATTGGGGTAGAAGAACCTAGGGTTCTGGTCAAATCTACTGGAATACGAGAAAAAATTGTTCAAATTCGTTAGCGACTTCGGCATCTGTTGTAATTATGTTACCATTTACTTTAAGTTTAAAATTATTATCATTTAATTTTGCTTGGCCTCTTTCTGCGTTAATTATTTTCCAAGTAGATTTAACTTTGTCTACACTATTGATAATTTTATTACTTATATACTTTCTTTTGGCCGCTAAGCAGTCTGCTTTAAACTTTTTTGAATAAGTTTTAACATAATTTAGAAATTCATCTGTTCTATTAATGAAGCACCCGGATAGCAATTATTAATAACCGAGTAATAACTTGAATTTAAGTTTTGTTTTAAAAATGAACTAAGATTGGTACCAATATCATCACTAAATACAATTAATTTAGTACAACTATTACTATTATTTACACTGTCACACAATATATCCACTGATGTACTGGGTGAGCACATGGTAATGGGAGCTTGGGGCTCAGCGGTAACCGGTTCGCCCTGAGCCTCCACCGGCTCAATTGCTTTAGGGCAGTTAATATTGCATGAGTGGTCGTTTAGGAAACAATTAAGGCGCTCAGTGTTATCATTTGATGTTTTGAGTACCTTACCTATGGTTAAAGAACATTTAGTAAAGTCCTTAAGGGACCATTCATATTTTTTAGTAATATATTGTAGCTCAAATTGCAAACTTTGCATTTTTGATTCTAATTTATGTGTGTCAGTGCAATATTTTAAATGGCTTTGTTCCAGCTCTAACATTGACAATTTAGCTTGTTCTCTAAATTTTAAACAAGAACCTATATTTTTACACTTCTTGATTAACATTTTATGGAATTTTAATTGCTTTTTTGATTTTTGTATAAACTTTTTAATTCTAAGATATTTTTTTAGTTTATTTCTGCTGCAAAACAAAACCGACTTGTCCTGTTGATATGGACTGTCACCTGTAAGATCTATAGTAGTCAAGTCCAGGTTTTGAGAATTTGCAGAAGGAATAAACTGCGGGATACCACTCATTAACTCACTATAAAGATTATCAGTTTGTTGAGCAGTAACTTTCTCAGCAGCTTCTTCCAGGTGTGAGATCTGTCCCTGGGCATCCCTTAGCTCGTGTTCCAGAAAGGTAGTCCTCCTCAAGGTTTTCTCATACTCGTCACTGCACTCTTGGAACCTATCTACTATTGACTGAAGGTGGTCCCGCTCCGCAACAATGTCATCATAACTAACATGAAGTTTTGATAATTCGCATTTTAATTTTTTTGTGTCATTCAGAGCGTTTATCAATAAGTTTTCATTCTCTTCTCTTTCCTTCTCCAACTGTTCACAGAGCTCTGTTTTACATTTAAGCTCCAGCAACACCAACTGAAGTTTGGTTTCCTCCTGCTGGCGGCCGAGAGCTCTGCGACTACGGGTATTCATATTATTAATAAGAAAGTGCAATTAAACGCGAATTATATTGATGATGGAGCTCTTTGTACAGTTTATGGTAAGAAGTAACAAGGTTATGTATGTACCGGCAATAAAATTATCAATACATATAATAAAATCGTAACAGGTCGCTGTCTGTACATGGAAGATAAATAAGAAAAAATATTATAGGGGGGCTTTATGAATGCAATAGAACCCAAAACAATGATTTTTAGAATTTTTGTCTGTTTGTCTGTATGTCTGTTTGTCTGTACGGTTGTGCACGCTAATCTCAGTAACCGCTTAACCGATTGCAATGCGGTTTTTTTTATTGTGTTGAGGTTTGCTTCACTTAACATTTAGCGTTTATTTCATGTCAATCGGTTTATAAATAAAAAAATTATAACACTTTTAAGAATCAGATATGTTTTAAATTTTCATTATACCGGTTTCTTTGAATGAGAGTGTAAATCTAAACTGGCGTGTTGGCTTAATCAATACATCAATCAATATCAATCAATCAATACATATAATAAAATCGTAACAGGTCGTTGTCTGTACATGGAAGATAAATAAGAAAAAATATTATAGGGGGGCTTTATGAACGCAATAGAACCCAAAACAATGATTTATAGAATTTTGGTCTGTTTGTCTGTACGGTTGTGCACGCTAATCTCAGTAACCGCTTAACCGATTGCAATGCGGTTTTTTTTATTGTATTGAGGTTTGCTTCACTTAACATTTAGCATTTATTTCATGTCAATCGGTTTATAAATAAAAAAATAAGAACACTTTTCTCAGTTTCTCTCAATCAGATATGTTTAAAATTCTAATTGCAGCGGTTTTTTTTGAATGAGAGTGTAAATCTAAACTGGCGTGTTGGCTTAATCAATACATATAATAAAATCGTAACAGGTCGCTGTCTGTACATAGAAGATAAATAAGAAAAAATATTATAGGGGGGCTTCTTTATGAACGCAATAGAACCCAAAATAATGATTTTTAGAATTTTTGTCTGTATGTCTGTTTGTCTGTACGGTTGTGCACGCTAATCTCAGTAACCGCTTAACCGATTGCAATGCGGTTTTTTTTTATTGTGTTGAGGTTTGCTTCACTTAATATTTAGCGTTTATTTCATGTCAATCGGTTTATAAATAAAAAGGTTACAACACTTTTAAGAATCAGATATGTTTAAAATTTTCATTGTAGCGGTTTCTTTGAATGAGAGTGTAAATCTAAACTGGCGTGTTGGCTTAATCAATACATCAATCAATATCAATCAATATCAATACATATAATAAAATCGTAACAGGTCGTTGTCTGTACATGGAAGATAAATAAGAAAAAATATAATAGGGGTGCTTTATGAACGCAATAGAACCCAAAACAATGATTTATAGAATTTTTGTCTGTTTGTCTGTATGTCTGTTTGTCTGTACGGTTGTGCACGCTAATCTCAGTAACCGCTTAACCGATTGCAATGCGGTTTTTTTTATTGTGTTGAGGTTTGCTTCTTAAAATTTAGCATTTATTTCATGTCAATCGGTTTATAAATAAAAAAGGGGATATTTTTAAATGGACCTCTGTTTAATTTTTCTGCACACTAGGTAACTCCACTAATTTACTGAATGCAAACCAGAAAATTAAATGCTGTGCAAAAAAACCAATTGATAAACTAAACATGTACCTACTACTTAAAAAACTTAAATATTACTCAGAACGAGATGACCTTTTTAATCGAATTCACACCAAAAATGTGGTTCGTACATCGAATATATGATTTGTGAAACAGAAATACGAATTGCATATCAAAAATACTAACTTGCACTCTAAATAGTACTATCTTATAACGGAATAGGTTAGGTTAGGTTAAACTTTTATTTTTTTTGATGAATAAAATTTAATTTTGTAGAGGTGACTGATTAAATTGAGGTTTTACTTAGAATAAACGATGTTCCTAAAAGTAAATTAGGCGATAGATTTCCTTAAAAAAGTTTTAATATTTTTGTTGAACAATGGAATTTTTAGATATACTATTCTGATAATAGTTATTAGTTCAGTAAAACAGTTCTGCAAGTACCATTAAACAGTATAATGAATTTGGTATATTTAGTGTGCAAGTCAGTATTTTTGGTTTAACTTTGAAATATTTTGTTCGGAAAAAGGGAATAAACAGATATCGATTTAAATACATGCCATAAAAAAGTAATAACACTTTTAAGAATCAGATATGTTTAAAATTCTAATTGTAGCGGTTTTTTTTGAATGAGAGTGAAAATCTAAACTGGCGTGTTGGCTTAATCAATACATCAATCAATCAATCAATACATATAATAAAATCGTAACAGGTCGCTGTCTGTACATGAAAGATAAATAAGAAAAAATATTATAGGGGGGCTTTATGAACACAATAGAACCCAAAACAATGATGTTTAGAATTTTTGTCTGTTTGTCTGTATGTCTGTTTGTCTGTACGGTTGTGCACGCTAATCTCAGTAACCGCTTAATCGATTGCAATGCGGTTTTTTTAATTGTGTTGAGGTTTGCTTCACTTAACATTTAGCGTTTATTTCATGTCAATCGGTTTATAAATAAAAAGGTTCACTTTTAAGAATCAGATATGTTAAAAATTTTCATTGTAGCGGTTTCTTTGAATGAGAGTGTAAATCTAAACTGGCGTGTTGGCTTAATCAATACATCAATCATCAATATCAATACATATAATAAAATCGTAACAGGTCGCTGTCTGTACATGGAAGATAAATAAGAAAAAATATTATAGGGGGGCTTTATGAACGCAATAGAACCCAAAACAATGATTTATAGAATTTTTGTCTGTTTGTCTGTACGGTTGTGCACGCTAATCTCAGTAACCGCTTAACCGATTGCAATGCGGTTTTTTTATTGTGTTGAGGTTTGCTTCACTTAAAATTTAGCATTTATTTCATGTTAATCGGTTTATAAATAAAAAAGGGGATATTTTTAAATGGACCTCTGTTTAATTTTTCTGCACACTAGGTAACTCCACTAATTTACTGAATGCAAACCAGAAAATTAAATGCTGTGCAAAAAAACCAATTGATAAACTAAACATGTACCTACTACTTAAAAAACTTAAATATTACTCAGAACGAGATGACCTTTTTAATCGAATTCACACCAAAAATGTGGTTCGTACATCGAATATATGTTTTGTGAAACAGAAATACGAATTGCATATCAAAAATACTAACTTGCACTCTAAATAGTACTATCTTATAACGGAATAGGTTAGGTTAGGTTAAACTTTTATTTTTTTTGATAAATAAAATTTAATTTTGTAGAGGTGACTGATTAAATTGAGGTTTTACTTAGAATAAACGATGTTCCTAAAAGTAAATTAGGCGATAGATTTCCTTAAAAAAGTTTTAATATTTTTGTTGAACAATGGAATTTTTAGATATACTATTCTGATAATAGTTATTCGTTCAGTAAAACAGTTCTGCAAGTACCATTAAACAGTATAATGAATTTGGTATATTTAGTGTGCATATTTAGTGTGCAAGTCAGTATTTTTGGTTTAACTTTGAAATATTTTGTTCGGAAAAAGGGAATAAACAGATATCGATTTAAATACATGCCATAAAAAAGTAATAACACTTTTATGAATCAGATCAATATCAATACATATAATAAAATCGTAACAGGTCGTACATGGAAGATAAATAAGAAAAAATATTATAGGGGGGCTTTATGAACGCAATAGAACCCAAAACAATGATTTTTAGAATTTTTGACTGTTTGTCTGTACGGTTGTGCACGCTAATCTCAGTAACCGCTTAACCGATTGCAATGCGGTTTTTTTTATTTTAGCTCCGTTTAACATTTATGAATCTAAAAGTGGGTAAACCTAAACTGACGTGTTGGCTTAATCATAAAAGAGCCTTATGATTAAGGCTATTTTATAACAATTCAGCCCGCGCAGAAGGCGTGGAATAAATTGTTATGGAATATACTTAATCTTTAAGCTCTTTTATGATTAAGCCAACAGGGCAGTTTCACACGCTGCTTGATGAGTCTGATGAAGAAGTACCTCTCCTTTCATATACCTTATGTGACGTAAACGAAGTTGCGGGCTCAGCTAGTCAATACATATAATAAAATCGTAACAGGTCGCTGTCTGTACATAGAAGATAAATAAGAAAAAATATTATAGGGGGGCTTCTTTATGAACGCAATAGAACCCAAAATAATGATTTTTAGAATTTTTGTCTGTATGTCTGTTTGTCTGTACGGTTGTGCACGTTAATCTCAGTAACCGCTTAACCGATTGCAATGCGGTTTTTTTTATTGTGTTGAAGTTTGTTTCACTTAATATTTAGCGTTTATTTCATGTCAATCGGTTTATAAATAAAAAGGTTACAACACTTTTAAGAATCAGATATGTTTAAAATTTTCATTGTAGCGGTTTCTTTGAATGAGAGTGTAAATCTAAACTGGCGTGTTGGCTTAATCAATACATCAATCAATATCAATCAATATCAATACATATAATAAAATCGTAACAGGTCGTTGTCTGTACATGGAAGATAAATAAGAAAAAATATAATAGGGGTGCTTTATGAACGCAATAGAACCCAAAACAATGATTTATAGAATTTTTGTCTGTTTGTCTGTATGTCTGTTTGTCTGTACGGTTGTGCACGCTAATCTCAGTAACCGCTTAACCGATTGCAATGCGGTTTTTTTTATTGTGTTGAGGTTTGCTTCTTAAAATTTAGCATTTATTTCATGTCAATCGGTTTATAAATAAAAAAGGGGATATTTTTAAATGGACCTCTGTTTAATTTTTCTGCACACTAGGTAACTCCACTAATTTACTGAATGCAAACCAGAAAATTAAATGCTGTGCAAAAAAACCAATTGATAAACTAAACATGTACCTACTACTTAAAAAACTTAAATATTACTCAGAACGAGATGACCTTTTTAATCGAATTCACACCAAAAATGTGGTTCGTACATCGAATATATGATTTGTGAAACAGAAATACGAATTGCATCTTATAACGGAATAGGTTAGGTTAGGTTAAACTTTTATTTTTTTTGATAAATAAAATTTAATTTTGTAGAGGTGACTGATTAAATTGAGGTTTTACTTAGAATAAACTATGTTCCTAAAAGTAAATTAGGCGGTAGATTTCCTTAAAAAAGTTTTAATATTTTTGTTGAACAATGGAATTTTTAGATATACTATTCTGATAATAGTTATTCGTTCAGTAAACAGTTCTGCAAGTACCATTAAACAGTATAATGAATTTGGTATATTTAGTGTGAAAGTCAGTATTTTTGGTTTAACTTTGAAATATTTTGTTCGGAAAAAGGGATTAAACAGATATCGATTTAAATACATGCCATAAAAAAGTAATAACACTTTTAAGAATCAGATCAATATCAATACATATAATAAAATCGTAACAGGTCGTACATGGAAGATAAATAAGAAAAAATATTATAGGGGGGCTTTATGAACGCTATACAACCCAAAACAATGATTTTTAGAATTTTTGTCTGTTTGTCTGTACGGTTGTGCACGCTAATCTCAGTAACCGCTTAACCGATTGCAATGCGGTTTTTTTTATTTTAGCTCCGTTTAACATTTATGAATCTAAAAGTGGGTAAATCCAAACTGACGTGTTGGCTTAATCATAAAAGAGCCTTATGATTAAGGCTATTTTATAACAATTCAGCCTGCGCAGAAGGCGTGGACTGAATTGTTATGGAATATACTTAATCTTTAAGCTCTTTTATGATTAATCCAACAGGGCAGTTTCACACGCTGCTTGATGAGTCTGATGAAGAAGTACCTCTCCTTTCATACACCTTATGTGACGTAAACGAAATTGCGGGCTCAGCTAGTACTTAATATTTTTATGTACTTACGCAAATACACCGACCGTCGTCAACGTCGAGTAAACGCTTATACAAGTATAATAATTCTACTCACGAGAAACAGTCGATTTAGTATGTATTTACGTGAAAAAGAAAACATTCAACATTCGAAAAAACCGGGTACCTGACTCGTCACGGAGTGTTAAAATGTATGTATAGTTACTATCTCGAGGTAAGGGACCTACTAGATCTATATATATTTTATCAAAAGCTGAATTACCACAATCCGTTATGCTCATCGGTTCTTTTACTGTATTTAAATATTTATAGCGTTGGCATTTCGTACACTTCTTAACGAAATCGGTAATGTCACGCTCTAATCCGCTCCAAAAATATTTTTTCTGGACATTATTTAGCATACGTCTTATACCTGCGTGTCCACTCGTAGGGAGTATATGATAGTCATTTAATATAACTCTCTTTGTATCGTCATCGATTATCCTTTTAACGCCTTTTATTACGCATAAGCGGGGTCCGGACCACTTAGGCAATTTGTTTATATATTGGGCTAGCTCTTTAATTATTCTTTCATTATCTTTGTATTTAATTATATAGAGAGTATCTATTTTTAAATCAGCACAAAATGATTCCATTTCTCTCACAGAGACCGCTCGTGTACGCTGCGATTGAGTAAATAGTTTTACATAAATGGTGCGATTTGACGAAGAATATGCAGTCCCCTTTTTCTAGCGATGCATTTTTCCGCTCTTTTAACCATTCTTCTTCACTCACAAACATTAATTCTGTGTAATCTTTCGGTAATTTTAACATTTCTACAACTCTCGGGTGATCAGTCCAATCGTTTTTAGAAATATCAATGGCCGAACTATTCTCAGAATTTCTCTCAAGCTCTCGTCTTTTTGCTCTTGTTAGTACAGAAATGATACGTTCATTCATCGACTGTAATTCCTCACTACCCAATTCTATGCGTGATAATGCGTCTGCAGCTACATTATCGCTCCCTTTCACGTAAACCACTTTATAGTCATACTCGTCTAGTAATAAGCGAAATTTTAACAGCCTACTGGAGGGATCGGTCATGTTATACAAAAATACTAATGGCCTATGATCGGTTTCTATAATAAACTTCCTCCCATAAAGGTAAGGTCTAAAATACTTAACCGACCAGACTATTGCCAGCAATTCTTTTTCAATGGTGGGATATCTACATTCGGCCTTGCTTAAACTTCGGCTGGCGTAGGCGATTGGCCTACGGTCAGCATTGCACAAAACTGAACCTATCGCGTATCCAGAAGCGTCTGTTTGTAAGATAAAAGTGTTACCTTTATCAAACAAGGGATATTGTAAGATCGGTGGTTCAACTAAGCTATTTTTTAACTTTAAAAAGGATTTCTGGCATTTGTTATCCCAATTATAACGTACATTTTTACGACATAAATTGTTTAATGGTATACAGATCTCGGCAAAATTTGGAATAAATTTCCTATAATAATTAGAAAATGCAACGAAGCGTTTTAGCTCGTCGGCATTTTTAGGAACTGGATAACTATTTAAAACTCTTATCTTTTCCGGATCGGGTTTTATACCATCCGCTGATACAACATGACCTAAATATAGAATTTCTTTCCTTAGAAAATCGCACTTGTCTGGATTTAATTTTAAGTTTACTTTCCTAAGTCTACTTAGAATATCTAGAAGATTTTTATTGTGTATATCTAAGCTTCTACCAAAGCAAATTAAATTATCTAGATACACAAAGCATTTATCATAATTGAGTCCTGACATAGCTACTGTTATCAAGCGCGAGAAAGAACTGCTACTTGACCTGAGGCCCATAGGCAGACGAGAAAGCTGAAATTGTCCCGAATTTGTCGTAAATGCCGTGTATTTTCTACTTTCTGGATCTAGACGTACCTGATAGTAAGCCTGCGTTAAATCTAATTGTGTAAAATATATTGCACCGGAAAGCGAATCTAATATATCGGCTATGTTGGGAAGGGGGAACTTATCGTTCATTATCCGGTCATTTAATTTCCGAAAATCAATTACTAAACGCCAACTTTTATTGTCGTTGTCTAGTTTCTTGGGTACGAGTAGCACCGGACTAGACCATTCGCTACTCGCTGGTTCTATGATATCGTTGGAAATCATCTTTTTAATCTGATTTTCAATTTCATTTCGCTGTGAAAATGGTAGCCGATATTGTTTGGTATAAGCCGGGACCGAGTTGGGTTTTAACTGAATTTTTTGTTCGTAAAGGTTGCAAGTACCTAACTTATCCCCTGGTAGGTAAAATACGTCAGCAAATTTAGCACATATGTTTTGTATACCTGTAGATTCTTCTCTGTTCAGGTGTTGTAATTTTATCAACGATAATAATTTCTTAACCCTTTCTCCGCTTAAATTATTTTTCTCGAACGAACAAATATTATAATTAAATAGAGTATCAATGTCAGGTTGAAAATAGTTAAGATGTACCTCTGATTCACGTGTATTTAAAATTTGAATTAAAATTTTTCCGTCTTTCGGTTGACAGATGCTCCCAGCAATAAATACACCTTGGCACAATTCTTTCGCCAGTACTACGCATGCCTCAGTTTCAAAACATTGAATTTGAAAAAATTTCTCACACCTCGGTGGTACCGTAATAAATATTTTTTTACTTAGTTTCCCTAATTCTAAACCGATTGTAATCGAACTATTACTTTCATTCAAAGTCATTGTGTTATGCTCGTAATTTAAAATACAACTATACTTCTTCAGAAAATCTTGGCCTATTATACCGTCTTGGGTACAAGGGAGGTTTTTCAAAACATAAAACTTATGCTTGAACTCTTTTCCTCCTATTAATAATGGTATGTAAACATAACCGTGGGTGGTCGATTTGCCACCTATACCGTTTATGGTGATGCAATCTGGATGCATCGGCATGTTCCAGTGTCTTATTGCTTCATATTTCACGACTGACAAAGAAGCTCCGGTGTCAACTAGCATTCTATATTTGTAATCGAATATTGTTAATTCTACGAAGTTGTTATAATTACATGTTAAGATTAAGTTAGGAACGAAAAAACTCTAAATCTAAATTTTGATCGTCGGCGTCGTGAGTCGACGTCGAGGGGCCGCTACTGTTCGATTGCTCTAGTAAATAAGTATTATGCCGATTACTCAAATTATCCTTCCTCCATGTAGTTGTTGGTCCATAATAATGTCCGCGACCTCGCGAATTGTTAGCGGAACGAGTACGAACTCGGTATGTTCTTGTAGGTACATGGTTCCTCGGGGGTGCTGGAGGGTTCGACCTAAAGTTACGATTTGGAATAAACACATTATGACCTCGGTTTCGTCCCCTATAAAATTGGTTATTATGGTACTTACCACGTTGCTGAGTGGTGAAGACGGACTCTGACGATGAACTATGACCTTGATGCGATCTCTCTTCATCTTTGGCCGCGCGTATGACATCCTTCAGTTCGGAGTAGTCTCTAGCCGCTAAGATAGTACTTAATCGACCATTTCTCAAGCCTTCCGTAAAACGTTGTATTGCCAATTTTTCGTTAACCGGCCGAAACATTTTATATGCGTCAGCCTTCCCGTCTGCTTGAGATATGGTTAATTCGACAAAAAGATTTTCAAGTTTCTTACCAAAATCTTCGATGCTCTGGGATCCTTGCCTAGACTGTAACAGTTCCAGCTGGAGCGCCGTGGCAGACTGCTTAGTCAGTAAATTATTTTTCATGTCCTTGATAAGGTCTGTGGAAGAACTGTAATCAGGAGCCAAACGCAATTTGGCATGTAGGGAAATGCGAGTTTTTAACACAAATGATATTAACAATGCCTCATGCTCTTTTTTTAAGTTTTGGCTATTAAATTTTAGTGCTTCTATTAATTTTTTGGTGCATTCTTCATCTCCTGTCATCACAGGTAGAAGAGAAGTGGCGGTTTTAATGTCAAACTCAGTCATGGTGTTCTTGAAACTTAAACCTTGGTTCTCTAAACAAAACTTCTGAATTTCTTGGTGATATGATTCTATCTCCTCACATATTACTAAAATGTACTCTAATTCTTTCTCTTTAATGTGTCCCTTAGATATATTCAAATCTAGGTCCGCACGACAATTTATGTATGTGTCATACAAATTATTGGCCTCCAAACATTTGTCATTTAAAACCTTCTTGGTTCTTTTTGCCTTACTCAATTTTACCAAATTTACTTTGATACTTTTAATTAGCTTATGAACTTCTACAAGGTTAGGCATTTAGTTTATGAGTAAAATAATCATATTACCTAATTAATACTACATACGAAAAACATACATAACGATATAGACTGGGTAAAATAACAAAATCGGGTAAATAAACATTGGGTAAACATATTGGGTAAATTAATAAAAATAAAAATTAATAAAAATTGGGTAATTTAAGACCTTAACTTAAATATGTGTGTAGGTACCTTTGTCCATCCCGCATCTTTATATACCGCACTTCACTCACTTTCACTATTTATTTCAACCGTGTACGGCTACATCAAAATTTGCACTACACTTTAGTCGACGCCTTGGCTAGCCGAGTTTTCTCTCAAGGCGAGGCTGTTTCGGTGTTGGTGTCCTTTGACCGTGAGTTACGCCTGGGGCCAGAACGCCTAAATGCATTTCTGGATATCTCCGCTCTCATCCAGTCCGTGTGGCAGCGTTTGTAAGCTTTGTACAGTCCAAACAAGACACCAATACTCAGGGCTAATAGCATCACCCCTAAAATAAAATTTGTGGTGGACTGATTTTGGTGTAACTGCGCTACATCGCCTGCGTTTATGCCACCTGCAGCGTTCTGCGCAATGACGATCTCCTCTTTACTCTGCGTTTTACCCATTTTTCACTACACCACTGGTTTTGCTCACACGGTAACGCGAAGTCAAATAAAATGCCATTATGTTACTAAGCGCACTCCTAGAATGAAAATTGACACCGAACCTTAAGTGGCAGGGTCGCCATGTAAGGACGGGACTTAAGTAATGAAAGAGACGTGTGTTTCAGAATAAGACTCGTTTAATACTCCCTCTTATAACTAAGGTACAATGATTATATACTAGGACTTACGTACTACACCACAGTGTAGCCGTAAAGTATAGCTTTGACTACTGCTAAATTCTTTTGATCTACTACTAGACTACAGAATCAGATGGTAGCCCCAAACAGTGATGGTATCTCCCGAGAGATTTTCAAGCTTAGTCTTGCCTAAATGAGTCATGTGACTAATTTCGAAAATTTTTAAATTTTTGAATATGATGCCCCGTAACTTAATTTCGAGAGACATATGTTCGATTATTGAAATATCGACTGAACGATTGTGCGAATAGAGTTCATTGCGAAACAACTTTTTGTCGCTAGACGCTGCTTCGACTGAACGATTCTTCGAATAATTATTAATCGATATACTGATCTTTCGAATGTTAAATTTAGAGTAGTAACATGCAAATTGAATGGTATGTATGAAGAAAAAACATAATTTTTAATCAAGTAGGTATTTATTTTATTTAAGCAATATTGACATAAAATATGTAATAAAAAACTAAATATATGTGTTGGTTTAAATTTATAGAGTGGCAAACGTAAGCCATCGAGCTCATGAAGTCAAGCCTCTCCATGTGATCTTTTTGATTTAAAAGTTTTTTTCAATTTTTCTTCTTTTCCTGCCTGCTTTTTCTTTTTTAACCGACTTCAAAAAAGGAGGAGGTTCTCAATTCGTCTGTATGTTTTTTTATGTATGTTCACCGATATTTCCGTCAATTACACACGGATCTAATTTTTTTACCCATAAAACTGGTCCGTAACTTAATTTCGAGAGACATAATATGTTCGATTATTGAA
Organism: Miltochrista miniata; assembly: GCA_933228765.1. NCBI lineage: Eukaryota > Metazoa > Arthropoda > Insecta > Lepidoptera > Erebidae > Miltochrista > Miltochrista miniata. The sequence goes on from OW121778.1 coordinate 826,312, forward strand.
ATATCGACTGAACGATTGTGCGAATAGAGTTCATTGCGAAACAACTTTTTGTCGCTAAACGCTGCTTCGACTGAACGATTCTTCGAATATTTATTAATCGATATACTGATCTTTCGAATGTTAAATTTAGAGTAGTAACATGCAAATTGGTTGGTATGTATGAAGAAAAAACATAATTTTTAATCAAGTAGGTATTTATTTTAATTAAGCAATATTGACATAAAATATGTATTTCCTGCCTGCTTTTTGTTTTGGTTAAATAGATATTATAAAGAGGAAAGATTTGTTTTTTTGCTTTTTTGTTTTTTTGTTTGTTTGTTTGTTTGTAACGAATAGGCTCCGTAATTACTGGACTGATTTGAAAAATTCTTTCACTGTTAGAAAGTTACACTCTTTGCGGTGAACATAGGCAATATTTTATTCCCGTATTCCCACGGGAACGGGAACTACGCGGATGAAACCGCGTGACGTCCGCGAGTTAAATAAAACCGACTTCAGACAAAAACTGAAAAATACAATTTTTGCCTCGGTTGCCCTCGTTATCTCCAGGATTCCATCATCAAATCCTGACATGGTGAAAATGGGACCACCTCAGAAGTCAACCCTTTTCAACAAAAGAAAAAAAATTAGATCCGTGTGTAATTGACGGAAATATCGGTGAACATACTGTTAGAAATTGAATGAAACTGAGTAGACTGTAAATTGGAAGCTGATAAAAATGAAAATCCACGAGCGTACTTAAACGTGTCGTTTATTGCAACGGTGCAAGTAAGAAGAGAAAAGTACAGAGTTGCCATACGTAAACTTCAATTTTACCCAATTATACAACTTTAATGTTGGGTTGCCAACATATTGCCGGGGCAAAAGAAGAAGATATACAAAATTGAGATAATTATGAATACAATGCTAAGACAGCTAGTAAACACTTTTAACATGAAAATATTGTATGGCAAAGTTTTGCAGAATTACTATACAAAAGTTCTGTATCAATCTATTCTATTGTATGCTACATGAGTTATGAAAATGTGTCACAGTAAAAAAAAACATATTTCTGTGCTTTATCCTATTGTACATCAAAACAAGTAAAGTAGGTACCTGAGACAGGTAGTAAATGTAAATGAACTTTAAAATTTTAGAAAATATACACTACGGCTTTAAAACCTATGTAATTACTCTTATCATAACACACATGCTTATTTGTATTTTGTAAGAACACTAAATTCTTATAGCGGTAACGGTATTTATAGAAATACTTGAAATTATACTTAAAATTATAAACAGATTACACAACATTAAAGAGAAGTGAACCTTCAGTTAAATGCAAATATAGATAGATTTGCTGAATTACACTGCAATGGTACTTATCAAAATACCTGTATTATAGATCACAACACTATAGAGAAATGAATATAAAGTTAAATGCAAATGTAGATTTTTGCTGTATTAAACAATTACAAAATTGTAATGGTATTTATAGAAATACCTGTATTAAGTGCAAATATAGATTTGCTGTATTACACAATTATAGAATTGCAATGGTATTTATAGAAATACCTGTATTAAGTGCAAATATAGATTTGCTGTATTACACAATTATAGAATTGCAATGGTATGAAATACCTGTATTAAGTGCAAATATAGATTTGCTGTATTATATAATTATAGAATTGCAATGGCATTCATAGAAATACCTGTATTATATAGAATACACAACACATTAAAGAGAAGTGCAACTAAATTTAAATGCAAACAAAAAATTGCTGAATAACCCCACATTATAGAGTGGGCGGCTTTTTAACGACTTAACAAGCACTAAATATGGAAAGAGGTGATATATTACACCACATTATACACTTACAGTAGGTAAGTATCTATTTATATTACTAAACTAGCTGAGCCCGCAACTTCGTTTACGTCACATAAGGTGTATGAAAGGAAAGGTATTTCTTCATAATATTTTATTATAAAGTGAAAAAAGACAACTTGGCCCAGACGGGACTTGAACCCGCAACCTTTGCCTAATCCAGAGCAATGCTCTAACCAATTGAGCTACGGGAGCCGTACTGATACAAGTTGAAATTCTTCACCTTATTGTAACCGCCATTTAAGAGTATGGCACAGAGCCATCTATTGAGCTACTTAGCAACTCTGATATCAATGAACGATATTGCAATCATTTTTTATACATTGATTTGATGTCTCCGTCTAAATGTATATATATTTACCGATGTATAAAAAATGATTGCAATATCGTTCATTGATATCAGAGTTGCTAAGTAGCTCGATAGATGGCTCTGTGCCATACTCTTAAATGGCGGTTACAATAAGGTGAAGAATTTCAACTTGTATCAGTACGGCTCCCGTAGCTCAATTGGTTAGAGCATTGCCCTGGATTAGGCAAAGGTTGCGGGTTCAAGTCCCGTCTGGGCCAAGTTGTCTTTTTTCACTTTATAATAAAATATTATGAAAAAAGTTAGCATACCAATTGCTTTAAATATTAAAAAGGTATTTCTTCATCAGAGTCATAAAGCAGCGTCTGAAACTGCCCTGTTTGCTTAATCATAAAAGAGCTTAATGATTAAGACTATTTTTAAACAATTCAGTCCGCGCCGAAGGCGTGGACTGAATTTTTTTACTTTTATGATTAAGCCAACACGCCAGTTTAGGTTCACTCACATTCAAAGAAACCCCTATAATAAAAATTTTCAAAATATCTGATTCTTAAAAGTGTTATAACTCTTTTATTTCTGAACCGATTTACATAAACCAAACGCTAAATGTTAACTGGAGCAAACCTCAACACAATAAAAAAAACCGCATTGCAATCGGTTGAGCGGTTACTGAGATTAGCGTGCACAACCGTACAGACAAACAGATATACAGACATACAGACATACAGACATACAGACAAACAGACAAAAATTCTAAAAATCGTTGTTTTGAGTTCTATTGCGTTCATAAAGCCCCCCTATAATATTTTTTCTTATTTATCTTCCATGTACAGACAGCGACCTGTTACGATTTTATTATATGTATTGATAACACAAATTAAATATAAAGAAAGGTGCTGTGCCCTGCCCTACGACAAAATATCTTGGGATCAGTATTGAATACCACTAGGCACAGCTGCTATTATCTTCTACATCTAGCGGCAAGACGCATACTTTCATTACCGCTCTTCTATGTGTGTGGCCGTTAGAAGTCCTAACTTCAACCACACGAACCCTTCCATCATCCCCTGGATAAGTATTTATTACTCTGGCTAAGGGCCAGTACATTGGTGACAAATTATCGTCCTTAAGTATTACCATTGATCCTATTTTAACATTTGGTATGGAAGTCTGCCATTTTGGCCTACATTGTAAAAGGTTCAAATAATGCTTACTCCACTTATTCCAGAAGGACAACTTCATCTCATTACATAATTTTCCAAAACTGGGACCTGGTTATCATAGTAACATTTGCATCTGGGTAGGTATTTAATGCACTACCTATCAAAAAGTGACCTGGAGTAATACATGAATAGTCAGTTATGTCATCAGTTAGTGGCATTAAGGGTCTACTATTTAAAATAGCTTCTATTTGACATAAACCAGTATATAATTCTTCATATGTTAGAATTGACTTTTGTAACACTCTTTTTAATAGATTTTTACAACTTTTTACCCCGCTCTCGGCTAAACCTGCAAATATCGGTGAATAGCATGGCAGGAAATGAAAATTAATTCTTTTTTTAAGCTGTGAATTGACGAACTAGCTTTTGATGTTCTGGTGAATTTTGCATTAAGTACATATCATCCAACTGTTTCCTTGCACACTTGAAAGTGGAAGCATTGTCGCTGTGTGTGTCAGTAGGCAAGCCTCTACGAGCAATAAACCTGTTTAAACATGCAATAAATGTCTCAGTTCTCAAATCGGAAGCAAGCTCCTTACTGGTTATATAATTAAGCTTATTTCTAATACCCTTTGACTTTGCATTCTGACAGAAGCGCAAGACGTATGCTAACACTCTTTGCATTTTATTTATATCTGAAAACTTATCAAGAAAATCAAGACATAGTGTTTCCGAAGCATTGGAAGTACAGAACATAGCGCTTAAGCATGTGGAAGGATCCTTGACCTCAGGCAACTCATCCGGCATTGTAAATTTTGAATTGGGTCTGTACTCACTTGAATGTATGAATGTTGGTCCCGTCCACCAAAGGGGATGTTCGGGTAACTCGTGCGGTGTCACTCCTCGGCTGAGACAATCAGCTGGATTAACTTGCGAGCTAACATAAGACCAAGTATGAACCTGTGTTAGTTTCTGTATGACCTTCACACGATTAGCGACATATGCTTTTAATGTATTTATATTCGTTTTAAGCCAAGCTAAAACGATTTGCGAGTCTGAATATAAAACCACATTTTGAATATCTATTTTGACCGACAGTGTGTCATGAATCCTGCTAGCTTAAATGCTTTATTCAAAATTAAATGCTTTTTCTTTCTTTCTTTCTTTCTAGCTAATTTAGCGAGCAGAAGCGCAGCATTAAGCTCCAACCTTGGAACAGACAGGCTTTGTGAAGCAGGATTTATTCGCGATTTTGAGCATAGCAAGGATACCTTCACCTTGCCAGCTTCATTAACAGATCTTAAGTATACACAACAACCATAAGCGGTGGTGCTAGAAGCATCGGCAAACCCGATGATTTGTGAAAAGCTTGTATTGTGCAAACTTATGTATCGTTGTATAGACAACGGTTTCATAGCAATTAAGCTAATGTAAAACTCATGCCATGCCACAAGCAACTCCCTTTCAGGTAACGAATCCCAGTCCAGTCGTGCCTTCCACAGTTGTTGCATAATGACCTTTGCGTTTACTACTAAGGGACCTACAAGGCCTAAGGGGTCAAAAAACTGACTTATAAAGCTGAGGATCTCACGCTTGGACCGAGGCTCAGTAGCCATGGCTTTTGGACTTGAAACTATAAATGAATCTGACTGAGTATCATAACTCATACCTAAAGTCTTTAATGAATGATTATTTGTTTTTAGATCAACCTCATCAAAGTGTTGTCTATCTTGTGGTATATCCGGTAATAATTCTTTGGAGTTGGACACCCACTTGTGTAACTGAAAACTACCTAAGCTTAACAGCTTGCATAACTGATCCCGAGCTTCTATGAGCTTCTCTGAGGAACTCTCTGAATAAAGTATATCATCAACATACGTTGAATTGTTTAAAATGAAAGCAGCCAATGGGAGCTCATCCTTGTATTGCTCGGCTAACCATTTTAAACATCTGGTTGCTAAGTATGATGAGCTTTTTATACCATAGGTTATTGTGTTTAATTGAATGCATTGAACACTTTGACTGGGGTTATCTCTCCACAGAATGTTCTGTAAGGACCTGTATTCTGGATGCAATAATATGTTGCGAAACATGTTCTTGATGTCTGTTATGAAGAAGTATTTATCTAATCTGAATAGTAACAAAACATCTAGAAGTTCCTTCTGTACTACAGGCCCATTTAGTAATAAATTATTTAAAGAAATCTTGTTACAGGTCTGCATAGAACCATCCATTACCACGCGACATTTTGTCGTTTTCTTTTGTAAATTAAGTACTGGATGGTGTGGTAAAAAGTACACTGGATCAGTTGTTAAACTGTATAGACTGATGTCAATGACTGTACCATGACCTAGTTTAATGTATTCATGAATGAAGTCTGCATATAATGTATAAAGTTTATTATCTTTTGCAAGTCTCGCTTCTAAATTATAAAATCTCTTTAAGGCTAAATGAAAGGAATCCCCCAAAGATTGATTAATGGAATGTAAAGGTTGCTTTAAAGGCAAGTCAACTTGTAATTTATTGTTTTCTGTGTCCCGTTGAATATTTTCTAAGAATATATTTTCACACAATTCGTGTTCATTGGTTTCTGAAAATGTTTCAGGAACTTTTTCACATTGCCAAAATTCAGAAAGAGTTTGATTTAAACTAGAAGTACATGTTTCACAAAATAAGGAGGCTACCGATTGAGTATGTTGGAAGTTACTGTTATTTAATTGTATTGTACCTGCAATCACCTGCCCAAACCTTGCATTGAGTAGTGGGAGTGAGGCTGTGAAGTCAGCATGCTCCGCATGGTCAGACCGGGTTGCAAGAGGCTCAGTCGGCAACAGCACCTGAAACACGACGTCCGCTCCTAATAATATATGTATGTTACTTGGTTCATTGAACCTTTTATCAGCAAGGAGCACATTAGGGGGCAAAACCAAATTCTGAATATTGAAACTCTTTTGAGGCAGTTTTGAAGTTATTTTGTCAAGTAAGTAGCACACAACAGGGATTTTGAAATCCTGCGTCAGGGAGTATAATTCCAAATTCACCCGTTCTTTCATTGTATTGAATGATTGCCCTATGCCAGTGACAGGAGTACTTGCAGTTTGAATCTGTAAATTTAATAAATCTGCCAGCTCTTTGGTTATAAAGGAGACCTGAGAACCTGTATCGAGGAGGGCCTTCACTCGAACTTCAGTTCCGTTGCTCGCTAGGAGTTTCACTTGTGCTGTAGGCAACAGAACTTGTTCAGTCGCAGATCCCGCCACCAGTGTGACAGGCGAAGACACCGCATCCTCATGGAGAAGGCTATTATGAAGTGTATCTTTACAGATTTTACAACTAAAATTGTACCTGCACGGATTTTTGTGGTTATTTAAACATGACCTGCATAGATTATTGTCTGTAACAAATTTAATTCTCTCATTTACAGACATTAATTTGAATTTAGGACAAATAAAAAGTTTGTGATTGGACTTACATAGTGAACATCTTTTCTGTGGAGTGTTGGTGGGCCGTGTACTCTTGACCGTAGCAACATGGACCGCCTTCGGAGTAGATGAAACCTTATCCCGTGCCACATTCTCAAGCGCTAGTGCCCGTCTTTCTAGAAATTCAATAAGACTTGTAACACTAGGTTCATGCTGCCTACCAAATCATATCTAACTTTCTTGTCAAAATACAAAGTGTTATAGGGTCCTACTGATCCACAGTGTGCCCTAAGTTCCTCAATGCCGCTAACTGTTGCTTAACTACTGACAAAAAACCTCTTATATTAGATGCTGTAGATTTTATCATAGGACTTATATCCAACAAAACATTTATATGGTCGTTTTTGATCTTATATTTATTATTATACCGGTCATTTAGGATCTTTCGAGCTTCCTCATAACTTTCCTTACACAAAGGAAGGTTTTTAATGAGATCTCGAGGCTCATCTTGTAAATAGGTTTGTAAATAAAATAGCTTTTCAATACTCTCAAGGTTTCTATTTTTATGAATGAGTGCATCGAAAAGTCCCATAAATGCCGAGTAATCTTTGTATTTCCCATTAAAAATAGGAATAACTACATTAGGTAACTTAATTTTATGTTTTGACAACTGTGATTGCGATGAAGACGACTCTTTACACTGTGTTATAAGTCTACCAATACGTGCCAATGCGTTAATGTACGTACTTTCAACCTCGTCCTCGATGGTGCTTCCAGGATCTATGGCTACGATTTCCAAGTTAAGATCTTCCCACTTGTTAAAAGATGATCGCAGACGCTCCTCCCTTACACGCAATGCCTGCTGGTCGAATTCAGAGGCACCGAGATCGGTTAACGCATTGTGCATCTTTGTAAGAACGCCTTTTAATGCCGCACGTTTACGTTTTAATGGTGCTAAGTCAACGGACTCCGCAGATACGAACTCGTCTTTAGACATTGTTGTGAACGGTTTATAGACGCTTCACTGAACTTTTATTTACGCACTGACTATGCACAATCGTACTAACGCAACACAAACACTGTATTATATAAAGTTACGCAGTTATTAGAACTTACAATTGAAGTTTTATTTTAAAATTTTTTCGATCACAAACTGTCGAGTGTTGACATTTGACAACAATGAAACATTAACAACATGGCGGCGTAGCAAATCGGCCCGAACGCACACGCCAGCGCCGTCTAGCAGCAAACTCGCCAACTGTTGAACGCAAACGCACCATTAGGATGCGCTGACGTATCACGCGTCAGCACGCGCGCTGAATGTTGGTTGGCTGGCGCTCAGTAAATGTAAAATTTGAAAGAAAAAATGGCGTACCAACCAAAACCAAAAATGGAATGCAAAAAAACTTGCTGTATAATCTTTGTAGACGCGTGGATTGCTGACCACTACGTCAGGTATATACAACATGGCAGTATGCAATCCTCATTTGCACCGTTGTTCCACACGACGAATCTTTGGTGGCATGTAATGGCGTCTTCCCGCGCTGAGCATAGGTTAATCTCTCACGCAAGAATTTTACTGCAACATCACTCCTACACAAATCACACGCGGAACTTTCATCTATGGCGAGAGGACCATGTTAGAAAAATTGAATGAAACTGAGTGGACTGTAAATTGGAAGCTGATAAAAATGAAAATCCACGAGCGTACTTAAACGTGTCGTTTATTGCAACGGTGCAAGTAAGAAGAGAAAAGTACAGAGTTGCCATACGTAAACTTCAATTTTACCCAATTATACAACTTTAATGTTGGGTTGCCAACACATACATAAAAAAACATACAGACGAATTGAGAACCTCCTCCTTTTTTGAAGTCGGTTAAAAAAGAAAAAGCAGGCAGGAAAAGAAGAAAAATTGAAAAAAACTTTTAAATCAAAGAGATCACATGGAGAGGCTTGACTTCATGAGTTCGATGGCTTACGTTTGCCACTCTATAAATTTAAACCAACACATATATTTAGTTTTTTATTACATACATATTTTATGTCAATATTGCTTAAATAAAATAAATACCTACTTGATTAAAAATTATGTTTTTTCTTCATATATACCAACCAATTTGCATGTTACTACTCTAAATTTAACATTCGAAAGATCAGTATATCGATTAATAAATATTCGAAGAATCGTTCAGTCGAAGCAGCGTTTAGCGACAAAAAGTTGTTTCGCAATGAACTCTATTCGCACAATCGTTCAGTCGATATTTCAATAATCGAACATATGTCGCTCGAAATTAAGTTACGGACCCATAGGTAAGGTATTAGGATATTTTGAAAGAAAGAAGAAAAAAGAAATTCCCTCTTCGTTCTTTTAACCTCTTCTTAATAAGTCTACGTTCCTAAGTAGTTACATGTTTAAGTAATGTAGGTAATAAAGCCGACATAATCCTGCAGCAACGTTATTGGCTATATCTACCTACTTAATCTAAGCTTAAAATATATGCAGGTAATATCTTCATTTTAAATATCAAAAATTTTCACTGGTATAACTTACACAATATTACACAAGAGTTCACACATGATCACAAAAAAACACATCATACCACTGTTGCCACCGATTGACGGGTCGAAGATCGAAAATTCCACGTCGTCGCCATCAGAGCAGCGAACGTCCCGAGGCAGCAGCAAAATCCGTCGATTCTGAAACTTGTAATCAATGTATTAGCAAGGGTGGAATGGACCCCACTTCTGATGTTAGATTCGTCTTGTAGAGGGTAGGTATATCAATACACACACACGGTCACGCCTTTTATCCCCGAAGGGATAGCCAGAGGCATATTCTGTAAGGAGGGTATTAGCAAACAAGTTATGAAATGAAAAGAAATGAATATGAGATAAAAGTATCTTCATTCTCGTCAAGATTTCCGATTCTACATTTACCGCCAGATTCGCAATAGGTAGAACCTGTGAGAAAGAATCTGGCAATAAAAAACTCACGGCCACTCTTTTAAAAAAGTCATATTCTTTACAAATACATCTATTTCTACTATAATCTAATTCCATCAATAGTTGGTACACGTTATTACAATTAATAGCAACACGGGTCATATCTTTACAAATAGTTCAGCAGAATAGTACTTATACATTATCTCATAAGCCGGCATCGAGCGACAAATGGCAAAACGATAGTTACCATTTCATTGATTCAAACAATTCTATTTGCACAATTTGCATAAAAAAATAATATGGTCAGCAAGAACCAATGCATCATTACTGATACTCACAATCAGGATATAATTAATAGGTATTTAGAAAAATACGTTTAAAATCACCAATATCTAAAAAATCTTATGCTACTGTTTAAGGGATTTAACAAAATTGGATGTAGTTTACTATGTATATCTTTACTTTCAATAAACTACATTTCATAAACTACAATTGGTAATGCTAATATTTTACCTACGTTAAAATTTTAATTCATTAATACCTAAAAACAAAAGAGTTGCCCAAGTTTCTCATACATTTCTGCGAGCACGCAGCTTGCCGACTGACAAACCTTAGTGATCCGCAAGAGCTCAGAGCGAGTACACGTCTCGTTGCGTCGCAAAAAATAAAAATATTTACGTAAAGCATAGCGTGTACGCACACTTGGACGTGCAAACAAAAAAGAGGTAAGTACATTTTACACATTTTCAAGATTTTTTACTTATGTACGCAATTGTAGTGGAAGATGAATAGAAATAAGTCCATAATATTTTTTTTATATTAATAGGTTAACGACTACAATAAATCGTATGTTCTATGTCTGATTTCTTTGCAATTATTGTAACTCAATTTAAGATGTTCTTTATAAACTATCGCGGTTTTTAGACCGAATGTCTGTATTATCTGAAAATGTGTTATTTAACAAAAATTATTGTATTTCACAGAAAATGGGACGACGCAAGGAAAAGTATTATAATTAGAAAAGTGGGCGAGATTCCGCAAAAATAGGATATCTTACTACAAGTAGCACGATAAGTTATTTGTATTTTTTGATGATCCGTTCTCAAAGGGAAAAAATGGGACCCTATAACTGTGACTCAGTCTAGCATCTGATTGGATCTCATAAACCATGATAGCTAAAAATTATAAATTGTCATTTCTTTGTATGTATTATGATGGTATTGTGGCTGAAGGCCACATTTTATTCTTCAAAATATTCGAATAATAATAGATACAAATTCACAAATAGGTTAAGGGTGTTTTGCAATGTAAATATTATCAAAATACACATTTGAGTCTATGAATATGATCTTTAATTGCCTCGCTGATCCATAGTATATAAGTAATAAGGTCGTCTATAATGATGTCAACAATACAATCCTGAAAGTAGTACATTGTGTAACACTAATATTCTTAGCCTGAATGGTAACAAAACTAAATGTAGACTAAACAAAGTCAGCAATTATTTCCTGGGTAACTGTATACGTTTTACAATAGGCTTCCAAATGACATAAAAAGTATGCACTTAATTAAGTTCAAAAGTGTATAAAAAGTACCAAAATTACACTGCAAGGGTTACTATACAATTGACGATTATTTGCTTGACAAGGAAGCCTGGAAATGATCTGCTCGCTCTACTGCATTCTCAAACAACATATGTGATTTTTTTTTATATTCGGCTCGCCAAATTGACGTCGCCACCAGCCTGATGGTAAGCCGTCTAGCGATTGGGGGCCACTTTTGACAGTGGTCCTCAAGTTGACGGCCCTGTGATGTGCCTCTTCACGCTCCTTTTAAAGAATCCGGGTTGTAGATGAGGAAAACACGTGTGCGGGCAGGTTTTCTTCACTGTGTATGAGTGGCAACTCTCTCAGCCAAGGACGCTATGGTTCTTCGCTGCGCTAACGGTTCGTGGCATCCCGTCACCTCAGGTCAACCAATTATTAGGATAGCACGTCTCTGCATAGCGTCAAGCGCGTCTAGTAAGTACCTCGTGGAGTCATCCCAAAGGTGAGAACAGTACTCGACGCAGGTACCGTTTAACCTTATTTAGGACTCCGAGTTTACGCGAGGCAAGCCCTATACAACTCTCTATGTAGTTTTTGTGATTGAGCTCACGCCGGACGTCTATACTGAGGATCTCCAGGTTGTCCTTTAGTGGCACCGTAATGCTCTGAAGAGAGGGTAGGGAAAGGAATGGGGACTTCTTAGCTGTAAACGCACACTCGACCACGTTTTCTGAATCCCATTTCGCAATGCGACCCAGGTCCCGGTCGAGATCCGCCACGAGTTGTCATCTCTTCTCCTCCACGTCGCAAAGCCCCTCCGCTGGACGGCCAGAATAGCTCCCATGCAGAGTACTATTATCCGAATAACAATGAATGCACCCAAGGGACAGCATGTCATTGATATGCAGAAGAAAGAGAGTTGTGGATAACGTTTCGCAAGTACAAGTCACACACGTCACACGTGTGCCAAATACATACCTAAATGTTTTTTTTTAGTAAAATAAAACTAAGTAATAATTTCTGAATAGCTAAATTATTGTTAATTTAGTTTGAGTGTGCCCACGGGAAAAAAATATCTGTGGTCTATAAATATTTGTTCACAAACAAAAAATACGTTTGTTGAATCAGAGCCTGCCTTAAAATTTATTATTTTTCTGTAATTTGGATTTTTTGTTAAAACAGAAATACTTAATCTGTGAAATTTTAACTCCTGATGACGGACAGCCGTGTCTCAGCAATGGGGTCCTGTTTTTTACCCTTTGGGTACAGAACCCTAAAGACTAGGTGAAATGAGTATGTGCCTCTGCCGATCCTTTCAGCGTTAAGGCGTGTCTATATATATGTATGGTACATACATATGTCTGTATGTACCTATAAAAGTACCTATTAATATCTGCTGCCTAGCACTAGTACTGCACTTTGGGATCAGATGGCGCTTTGTAAAAGAATAACAAATGTCCGTGTCATATTAATACGGTCCATTGTATTTAAACTTATCTAAACGTATTTCATAATATAAAAAGTAGTCATGATCTTTTCGAGCCATTCGTCTCAATAAAAATACTAATATTTTTTGAAATTTTTAAGTTGCCTAATGTTGCGTTGCGCCCAAACAGAGCGACTGTCGCTGAGAGAATTGTCTATGTATGAGTGCCGCACGCACACAGCTGAACCGCCGATTCAAAACACCGAAAGTGCCGCTGCCTCGTGCGCTCGGACGGGCCTTAAACCAAGCCATGGGCAGTATAAAATAACCTTGAATACAATCAATCAAATCGGTCTATGGCAGTCCAGCACTGCTGGACATAGACCTCTGCTAATTTCAACACATATATTACACATCACATCAGATCAGATAAATTATATAAGTTATTAATGAGGAACGTACCCTTATGACGTCTGCTCAGCGACTGAGCTGGTCTGCCTAACATTGTGCCTAAACAGCATTACAAATGTTTTCTCTTCAAAATCCACCAGCAAAGTGAGTCTCCGGCTCAGATCGCTGTCTATTTATTAATGGGTGCTAATTAAACGACCTTCTTTTTAATAGCATTTTTAGCCTCCGGAAAAATACTTTGCCCCCTAAATTAATAAGTCGGGCACAATTAATGAGCGTCAGAATTTATAGATTATAGCCACCAGTTAAACTCTCTATTAGCCACTGTTAATATAATTCAGCATCGTGATTATTTTTAAGCATCAAATTTTGTAACATGCATTCAAACAGTAAGCTTCTAAAATACTAAAAAATGGCATCAAAATGGACATTATTTATTAATATCATAGCTTCTAATTTCCTAATTCAGCATGTTTAAAATGTAACTCGTCCAACATTTATGGATCATCAAAGTTAAGTAAAATTGCCACCAAAAAGCAAATTATGGCCACTAATATTACCTAAATAGCTAGGACCACTTGTAGCCACTAACTCAGTCTTTTGTAAACGATCACTGCAGTAAGCAACTACCGCTATTGCTGGTGCTCGAATGGGTTGTACATTTTGAAACTTTGTAACATTTCATTTGCGAGTTTCCTTGCTTTGCAAGGCACGTCGTTAGTCGAACTGTGTGGGGTGTTACAATCTGGTGGAAACGGACAAGCGAGTCATGAAACGGACTCGCTTGTCCGTTTCACACGGGAACATGGGACAGATTTTCGGGCATTTATGCCAGAAAATCTGTCCCATTATTTATTATTATTAGCTTTTATTTATTATTATGTGTTACCTGCAGTCTTTATAATCAGATATTCTATACAATACCTGCATTCTAAAGCTGTCTACACACCAAAGCCGCCGCGGCCTTACCCGGCGGGTTCTGCCGCCGGGCCGGCGGCTTTGGTGTGTAGACAGCTTTAAGAATACCTGCCCCAGACTCCAGATGCCCCTTCGAAGCAATTTAAGAAATGTTTTGAATAAGTATATGATTGTTCATACTTTGTCTAGTACTGTACAAATTTCCTAGGGATTGCATAGAATACCTGCTGGTCCACCGGTAACGTGTAAAATAAATAGGTCTTGGGTCACCATAAAATTATAAGTAGGTAGGTACCGCAAAATTATAAACTATCGAGGAATTAGTAAGGGGGGATTCGCCACAATCGCGGCCGTCAGACCGGTCATGGACGAGTGGCTGGAGAGAAGACACGATGCTCTCTCCTACCGGTTGACACAGATGCTTGCCGGGCACGGTAGCTTCGGTAGGTATCTGTGGCGAAAACACCGGGAAACCACGGCCGAGTATCAGCACTGCGAGGACCGCAGCGATGACACGGCGCTCCACACGCTGGTAGAGTGCACGGCGTGGGTACAACAGCGCCAGGTCCTCGTAGTGGGTCTGGGCGTGGACACTCTCTCGCTTGAGGCCATGGTGCGAGCCATGCTCTCCAGCGGGAGTAAGTGGGACTGCGCCGCCTCTTTCTGCGAGCAGGTCATGCTCGCGAAGGAGGCGGCGGGCCGGGTGCGGGAGAGAACTCTCCCACCCGAGTTCCTCAGTCGGCACCCTGAGGACGGTGAGAGGGCCGCTCACCGTCCTTACAGAAGCAGGCCCATGACGGCAGCGTGACGTGAGCAACTCACGCACGCCCCCCCTTAGAAGCGGGGTCACACCCGAAACCCCCCATAGACGCGGGATTGCACCCGAAACACCCCCTGGGCGAGGCCGCAGTGGCGGCCGTAGGTCTGTTGGGAGTCACGGGACATCCTTCCTGAGGGCTTACCCGGGGCTCTCAACCATAGGCTGTTGGGCGTTACGTGAGGTTTTTTAGTCGGTAAGAGTCCGGCATAGCATCCTACGAGGATTTTCCCTCACGTTAAAAAAAAAAATCTATCGAGGAATTATAAATTGTAACATATTGTAAAATATTAAATTTATCTGTAATACATCTGGCGCTCGGCGGCTGCTGCAGCGGCATGCTCGCTTCGCTCGCTCGCCTTCACGCGTTAGTGGTAACTGTTTCAACCTAACCTAACCTTCGCAAGCAGCGAACAACCCTTTCATACTCTCGTTATTTCATACATTGCCTTGCCTGCAAGTATCAGGTATTCTCTATAATGCCTAGACATCATACAGATTTCGGTCGGTGACATTATGTATGCATGTAATACAGATTATAGAACTAAAGACAGATACCAAACAAAGAAGTGAGACCAAGAATGCAAATACTTAACCCAAATGTGAGTAACGAGTAATTTCTCATTAATCGTAAATTTATGACGACATTCACGATATGCACTTCTAGAGAGTCTCTACTGTACTCAATTTTGAGTTTAATATTTGCTTTCTTAACCTCACTCTCTTGTTTGGTAAGCGTAATCTGTCTTTAGTTACAAAGTGATATCAAATAGCGGTCTCTGATTGATGCTAATGGCCGGTCGCCTCGTCCTGTGCACTCGCGTCTAGCCTTACAGTGGCTATTTTCACGAAAAAAGAATATGATATATCTATTTTACACGCTAAGTTATAAAAACTGATGTTGTCTGTGGAGGCTTAAATTATAATTTTTTGAGGCTCTTGTTTTGAAGCTATAAAATATAAAATGGTGATTACATGTAAAATATGTGGCTGAATTAGTAAATTAGGTGTTAATATATTATTACGGAGGACAAGTTAAAATAATTGTTGATCTTTATTTGATGCTTATAATGGAATGTTTAGGTGACGTTTCAAAGAGGACGAATTAGTATCTTAGAGGCTATATCATTTTCGCGTGGCTTAGTTATTAAATGAGAGGCTAAATGCCGTGGCCGAGAAAAACTTTTGAGGCTCGGTTTATTATATCCCTTTATTAATCCCCGCCACTCAAATTGCTGTCACAAAACACGTGGCTTCATTTTTAATGTTTTCTTACTAAATCGAAGATTTGCGTTTCAATTTGTTTTTGATAAATCAATTAATTAATTTAATAACTTAAACAAACGGCTTACGGGAAAGAAATCATCAAACGTTCTTAATATACAGAAAAATGAACCCTGTCGAAACAATAGGAGTAACAAGAAATCCTATTTGTGATTAAAAACATTTTAAATGCCGACAATGTTCGTGTTAATTGTCATTAAGAATTTAACAATAGTTTTTATTGTAGGTTCTTGCGAACCTACATACACACATTACACTTAGATAACTTAATTAGTTCAACACTACATCAGGTTATACAAATCAGTGTTAACAAATTCTACAACTATTTCCATTCGAACCATAAATCACAATAAAGTAAGGTATCAGTAAAGTTTCTATTAGTAAGTAGCGATACACAAACAGCACTACATGGATGATTATATTGACAGTTTCGAAGATGAACAATCAGCAACCGAATGTGTAACCCAGATAGACTATATTCATAACCAGGGATGTTTCAAAATGGGAAGCTGGACTAGTAATAGTGAGACCGTATTGAGTGTACTACCTAAAGATAACCTACGGTTCAACGATGAAAGATGATTGTCTAATGAGAGGCTTACAATTGAACGCGACTAAAACGAAAGTGATGGTATTCGAAAGAGAAGAGGACAGAACGAATGCCAGGATAACTGTAAATGATGTAGTGCTGGAACAGGTGGATGAGTTTGTATATCTTGGATGTGCATTTAGCAGGGATGGACGGTACACCGCTGATGTAGAAAAGAGGGTAACTGCGGGCAATAGTGTGAATGGAGCGTTAGGCAAACTTTTAGGTACCAAGGGCTTAAGTCAAAAGGCCCAGCTCGCAGTACACAATGCGGTGCTGATACCTACGCTAACGTATGGAAGCGAGAGTTGGGTATGGCAGGAAACGCATAAAAGTAGAATAAACGCGGTCGAGATGCGCGCGCTACGCAAAATCTGCGGAGTAACGCTCGCAGATCGCGTTCGGAATGAAGATGTAAGAAAGAGAGTTGGTCTGAAAGAGAGTGTCGGTGTTAAAGTAAGGAAGGGCATGCTACGATGGTTCGGGCATGTGGAACGAATGGGAGATGAAAGAATGACAAAACAGATATACAACGCGAAAGTGGATGGACGTAGGAGTCGGGGAAGGCCACGACACACCTACCACGACCAAATTAATCGTGTGTTAGTTGAAGGTGATGTCAAGAGCCGTAGGAACCGACGTGCATGCATGAAAAGAAAAATGAAAGTTGAAGAAGCAAGTGAGGTGTGTATGGACCGTGCCGTGTGGCGCTCGGTTCTTTCTGCCTACCCCGCAAGGGATTTGGCGTGAAGATAGTTAGTTAGTTAGTTAACCTACGGTCGACCGCCGTGAAGTTCGCTGCCGAACGTAATAATGAAGGCGAACGTACACTCGGCCTTATCTGGAACCCGACAGACGATACGTTAGTATTTGACGTCTCGTTCAAAAGAATACCTAACAATATTCTCACTGGTCAGAAGAAACCTACAAAACGAGAAATGTTACGTGTTATTATGTCCATATTTGATGTATTCGGTTTCTTATCGCCGTTTACAATTAAAGGAAAAATTATGTTACAAGACGCTTGGCGATCTGAAATCAGCTGGGACGATGACATACCTAGCGATGTGTATACCAAGTGGACGATGTGGCTCAACGACCTCAATAAAATAAGCCGCATACGATTACCTAGGCACTATCTAGCGGCTACGAAATCGGCCGCTACGAGAGCTACGCGAGCTGCTACCGCTACAACTGCTGTTACCAAGAGCGATAACCTCGCGCAGCAAGCTACGAGTGGACGCTATAATAACCTACAGCTGCATGTATTCTGCGACTCGTCTACTAAAGCTATGTGCGCTGTAGCGTATTGGCATAGTAGAATTATATATAGTAGGGTATCTCCGACCCCGACCGCACGATACTTACCTATAGTATCAGGGCTGTCACTTTTAGTTTATTCAATCGTCGTAAATGACAGGTTAGGTTAAACAATTGGACATTCTCATACAACATCATCTAGTCCAAATTAGGCCAGTTTAAGCTTGTGCTATGGGATCTAGACAACTGATAGACATATGTACTTATATATTTCTAAATAAATACATAGTAGGTATACAAAAACATCAAAACTCTGATACAAAACTTTGAGGAACACACAATTTATTCGATTCCACCCGAAACCAACCTGGGACCTCAGCACAACATTCCCATATTAATGATGGCAACATTTTATGGATCACAGAATTAATGTGAAAATTTCAGCTTTCTAACTATCACGGTTCCTGAGATACAGTCTCGTGACGGAAGGACAGACAAAGTTCAAAGACAGCAAACGGACAACGTAGTCTCATAAATAGACTCCCGTTTTTATCCTTTGGGTAGGGAACCTTAAAAACGACCGAAATTCTAGAATATTTTAGCTTTTCCTTAATTCATACACTAAACACTATAAATTTGCATTCTTTTGAAGGTTCTATATTCGTTTGAAGTGCCACCAAAGTAAAGTTTCGATTATCAGCTTACCTTACCTATCGTGAATTCGTGAATAACGATAGATAATGAGGGAGTTTAAAAATTACTGTTGAGGCATCCAAAAACAGAGCAATATATATCGTCCTTACTTCTTTATAGGCATTGTCATATTTATCTAATGGCGACAGGTTGTGGCGACGAGGTCCCGTGTTGCGACAGGTAAGAGTACAAAATGTCGCCACCCCAATACATCCCAAGGGTGTCGTAAGAGGCGACTAAGGGAACACCTTCGCAAAAAGATCCATTACGTAGAGAAGGAAATCTCAAAATGTAACCCGGTTGTCAGTAAAATGACAATCGTTAAGCCAAGTTGAAGGATTTATGCTTGGCTTGAAAATTTTCAACTGCGGGTCGTGGCGACCTGCGCCTGTCCATCTACTCATCTCAGGCTCATCACCTATTACGTGAGGCATAAAACTAAAATGATAAATGGGGGCGTATACTATGCCTCTGTCTACTCCAACGGGGATAAAGGCGTGATTATATGTATGTATGTAAATAAAGATAGCAGGCATATGACACATACATTTTACGTAATCACGCGCACGCGGTTCGCGGCAACACTGATTGAACGCTTGGTTTACCTGCTGGGAGCGTTCCGACTAGTACTGATTTTTAAATGTGTGCGTGACGCGCGGCTCGTTCTGACGCGACGCGTCCGTAGGCACTGCGCACGCACACAAGTATACCGCGCTCGGTACCTTTGATATAATTTTGTTTGAAGATGCCTAACTCTATTAAACTCTGTTATTGGCGCTGGATTGATAATGACGAACTAATACGTGTGGCGTTTATCTCAAGTAAATACCGAGTAACACCTGTGAAATATGTATCTATGCCACGACTTGAGCTTCAAGCTGCATTATTGGGTGCACGATTAGCGGACAGGACACCATAAAGAATGAACACAAAATGAATATTATACAGAAGTTCATGTGGTTCGACTCCGCTACAGTGCTACATTGGATACGCAATGATAAGCGTACCTACAAAGCTTACGTAGCGCATAGACTCGGCGAGATTGTCGAATACACGTCAATAAAAGACTGGAGATATATACCTACAAAGATAAATATTACCGACGCCGCAACCCGCGAATGCTGTGAATTAGAAATTCTAGAGAATGAGTGGTTGTACGGCCCAGCATTTTTGTATGAAGATGAAAGTTTATGGCCGCACCAGTCTGATGTACAGTTGGAAGTTAACGATGTGGACCTTGAATGTGTAAATACTCTTCACATTGTACCTGTGTGTTTACCCGCTGTACCTGAACCTGAAAGGTTTGCTAGTTGGAATAGACTACTGCGAGCCACCTGTGTTGTTCTCAGCTTCATAGAAAAATGTAAGAAACTTACCGGCACTGTCGACGGCGCAATGATGGAGCGAGCAGAGAAACTTTTGATAAAATATTCTCAGATGCAATCCTTTGCCGAAGACCTGGAAAACCTGAAACAGACTAAAGCATTAGCACGATAGAGTAAATTACTTACCTTATCACCAATTATTGATGCTGACGGTGTTCTTCGTGTGGGTGGCCGCATTGGTTCTGCAGCTGACATAACACTAGATATGAAACAACCCGTTATACTTGATGGCCGCAATTATGTCACTCACCTGATTGTCCGACACTATCATGAGAAAGCATACCATGGAAACCAAGAATTGGTGGTGAACGAACTGAAACAGAAATACTGGATTATTAGAATTAGACCTACGGTTAAACATATTTCTTCTAAATGTATGATTTGCAGGATAAGGCGAGCACAACCGCACCCTCCTAGAATGGGTGACTTACCTGAAGCGCGACTAGCACGTCACCAACGTCCGTTCACATTCACCGGCGTTGACCTGTTCGGCCCCATGGAAATATCCGTAGGAAGACGACGAGAGAAAAGGTATGGCATTTTATTTACCTGTCTGACAATAAGGGCTATACATATTGAGTTGGTTGGGAGTCTAACCACTGATGACATCATCATGGCCCTGCGAAGGATGGCAGCCAGGCGCGGTTGGCCTAAATACCTTTATTCTGATAACGGAACGAACTTGAGAGGGGCTGATACCGAGCTGAAGAGATGTGTCGCTGAAATAAATCAGGAACAGCTGGCTCGTGACACTCTTACCTACAGCATGCTGACGACGTGGACGTTTTCGCCACCGGCTTCTCCACACTGGGGTGGGACCTGGGAACGTCTCATACGCTGTGTTAAGACAGCTTTGAAAACCGTACTGAAGGAACGGGCACCACGTGAAGTAGTCCTGAGTACATTATTGGCTGAAGTAGAACTCATGGTGAACAGCCGGCCTTTGGTACACGTGAGTGTTGAACCCCACAGTGAGGAGTCCCTTACTCCGAATCACTTTTTGCTGGGCTCCTCTTCTAATTTGCCTGCTATGGGCACCTATGACGCTTCTGACCTGTACCTACGCAAACAATGGCGTATCTCACAGCAGCTGGCCGACCTATTTCGGAAAAGATGGGTCAGAGAGGTACTGCCGGAAATGAGACCTCATAAGAAATGGCAGCAGGAGCAAAGACCCATACAAGTGGGAGATCTTGTACTGATTGTTGACCCGGCGTCACCACGCAATGTTTGGCCACGTGGAAGAGTGGAGACGGTGATGCCAGGAAAAGATGGTCGTATCAGAGTAGTAGATGTGAAGACGAGTTCCGGTCTGCTACGACGGTCTGTGGCGCGAATTGCACAGATCCCTATTGATTGAGTGCTGACGCACTGGGGTGGAGGATGTTAATGATGCACTCATTATCTGTTATTATTTTTATTAGATCCTGTGTTCCTTTGTTTTAATAAACGCAGGACGACGCGTGAAAGTGATGTGAGGGGGTGCGAGGGACGCGGGGGTTGCGGAACCGTGCGCACGCCCCGGACGCAGGGGCACCTTCCGGGCGACGCTAACATTTGCAGTGGCTTTCGGGCAGCGCTAAGGGAATAACCTGCGCACTGACTCGCACGCCGCCGCCTCGCTTTCGCATGTTCACACGCTGCACGTACTGGCTTTCAGTGTTTTACTTAAAGATCCACAGCTTACATCTGCGTTCACTTTTAATAGTTGCAGCATCAGGGGCAAAACTAAATTTCTTTAACATCGAGTCACCAACAGTTTTCTCACAAACCTGTGCTCGATGAGACCTAATCAGTTTTTTGAACTATTATTCTTTTCTGAGTTGCAAGCACCGCAAGTCACAAATTGGGTGTCACTTCCAAGTGACACCCAATTTGTGACACTTGAAGCAAATAATTTCAGGGATTTTCATGCAATTTTTGAAAGTATGACCCGGAGTTTTACATTTTTAACAAACTAAAGCTTTATCATTATCATGACTAACAGCATTCACCTTAATAAAACTCTTAACTGGTTTAACATCTCTATGAGACGTAGACCTACGTTCAACACAATCTTCAAGATCCCAACTAAGGTAAAGAAATTCGCTAACAGAAGATATCTGTTTACCGAAAAGAAATGGTATATACACTCATTTGCAAAAAAAACGGGCAGTTTTGATTTTCATTCATCTTTAAAAAGATACAATACCAAAAAGGTTTCAATCGTTTGTACACGTTACTGGCCGGTTTTAAAAATGCCGTGGTATTTAAAAAAGTACGTTCTAAATTCAAATTTTCATTTGATGCTCATTTTTACAGAAACCCCCTTTTTATCCTACATTTTTGGCGCGAAGTTCCAGAAGTTAACATCGACTTTCACAACTTTTATTCAATTTTTATCGATTAATTTCATATCCTTGACCGTCAAAGCTTTATTAATTGCTGTTTGGCTGTATCAAAAATGGTAGATAAAGTGGTAAAAGCTACCAAAATTATCGTGCTGCTTGAGGGTTGCAGCCAATGTTTCGTGGCTAGGAGGCTAAATGTTAGTCGTTTGACGGCCCAAAGGACCTTGCAGCGATATCAGGAGACTGGTTCCGTCGAGAGAAGGCCTGGTTCTGGAAGAAAACCATGTACCCAACCACGGGATGATCGTTTTCTTGTGAGTCGCGCATTGAGAAATTGCAAATCTTCGTATGTGGATCTTAAGAACAACCTCCAAGAAGTAAGAAATGTGCATATTAGTCTATGGACGGTCAGGGGGAGGCTTCTCGCTGCCAATATACGCAGTCACCGCCCGGCCCGCGGCCCCAAATTACTCCGTGAGCACAGAGTTCACAGGCTTAGGTTCGCTAGAAATTGTGAATCATGGACTCAAGAAGATTAGAATAGGGTTTTGTTCTCTGATGAAGCCAGGATATCTCTGTTCGGTGAAGATCGACGTCGGCGAGTGCCAAGAAGACAAGGAGAGCGCTTTGCAGATGCATGTTTCGAAGAAATCACACCTTATGGTGGGGGCTCTGTTATGTTTTGGGCAGGAATAAGTTCAATGGAACGTACAGAGTTAGTCTTCATTGAAAACGGCTCACTGACTGGGCATCGATACATAACGGAAGTTCTAATTCCTCATGCACAACCCGCATTGGCCGCTCTAGGTCAAGACTCGATTTTTATGGACGACAATGCTCGCGCCCACCGATCCCGCGATGTTAATGCGTATGTGCAAGAGGTCGGCATTCGTCGTTTGGATTGGCCAGCTCGAAGTCCCGACCTCAATCCCATAAACATATCTGGGACGTTCTAAAACGGCGTGTGAGATCAGTACACCCGGCTCCGCAGACCATCAGAGAGCTGAAGAATGTGATTACTGCGGAGTGGGAAGGAACGTATTCCGCAAGCAAGTATCCGGGATATACTCGCTAGCATGCCCAGACGACGCTAGAGGGGGTCACACTCGATACTGAACATTTATCTGCTTTTACTTTATTAAAGAAAAACAAACAAAAAATTTATACATTTTATTATTGTTAATAATTTATTGATTTTTATTTTATTTATTTATTTTATTTATTCGTTTATGCACACACAATAAATGTAAAAAAAAACACAGTAAAAGAAACTTTTATTATGATTTTATGTATGATTGATAATTTACCATATACCTAATTGAATTTATTAGTATTGAGAATGTATTATTTTAATTTTATTTTTAGTGTTTATGATAATTGTTATTGTTAATTTATTAATGTTTATGAATTTAATCTACTTATTATAATAATTTATTGATTTTATTAGTGGATCTTATTTGTTGATTTTAATATTTGTAAATTGGTTGTAAAAAAGTAATTGGATGAAAATCTGGATATTAAACTATTTCATTTCATTTCAAAAAAAACTTTTTTATTTTTACTTCATGAGCATATGCACTACTAGCGAACATACACTACTAGCGAGGTTTAGCATTATTTCCCATAAATTGTAACAAAATTTTATGAAATACTGATGAAAACGATTATTTTCTTATTAATTTACCAAATTGTGAGGATAAAACTACCTATAATTATCAAACAAAGCAATATTAACATTTGAAATGGTTCATTGCTTAGGTGCCCGTTTTTTTTTTGCAAATGAGTGTATATACTTAATATGTTAAGCTTAATAACTGTTATTAAAGTATGATCTGAAATAGGAACTGACAACTTATTGTTCATGTCCATAATCTCGGTAATAAAATCTGGAAGAGACTCAAAATGTTTTTGTTTCCTAGTGCGAAGCTCATTTTCCAAAAGAAAGTCATATTCATTTTTATCAAAGCGTTTCAACAAAGCAGCCTTCAAATCCTGCCAAGAAGATATCTGTGTGCGAACACTACGGAACCACTTGATTGCTATACCCGACAAAAGATCAATGAAAGAAGCAACTAACAAATGTTCATTAAAATTTTTAAACAGAAAATATTCTTCTACTTGAATTATAAATTCTCTAACACATGACTTACCATCATAATTAATCCTACTACGCTTCAAATCAGGTAATTTAGTAACCGAAGGTAAATGTTTTTTTAATATTTTCATTTAGCATTATGTTCAAAGAACCCAAAGAAGGCAAACCCGCAGCAGAGCTATGAGTAGCATTCATATTTTTAAGAAAAGATCCAAAAGTATCACCTCCTGTCTCATCAATAGTAATCAAAGTATCATCAGCAACTCGCTCCTCCTTATCATCAAGCAAAGGTGGAAACTGCACACTCTTGTCCATGGCTAACAAGTACTAAACAAATTCAAAAACCAGAAAAAATATGTTGCAAAAGCAACTGGGACTAACGCCAAGATGAAGATGTAAGGCTAAAAGGTAAGTTATATGCACACAAAAGCTAAAAGTTTCAAAAAGTATTGAACCTTCAAGTATAAGGATGGTCAAATGCACAAATGCAACCGGTCCACACGCTCAGATGAAGATGATCGATAGCAAGATATCATCACACCGATAAACATTCAAAAGCAAAAAAAATCAAAAGTATTGACACGTCAATAGCGGGAACGTTGAAGTGCAACCAAGCTTGACGCTCAAATGATGAATGTCAAAAAGCAAAATATTTTCATGTAAAAGTTTCAAAAGCTATGAAACTTTAATATTAGGTACCATTAGCAAGTGCAAACCGAATAATGCAAAGTCAAAAGTTATTTTATCAATACTATCATTACTAGAAAAATGTCTTTAAGTTGTCTCTCAATGTTACATGTTTTTCACAATTACAACTATAAAATAACTAATGTTATCATTAAGTGTTTCATAAACATACAGACAAACCGTCTTATTAAGTTAAAATGGGGTAATAACATTTAAATATCAACTTTTAGTTGGGCCTAAATTATACCCAGTTTCATTTTCATTTCATACATTTGCTATAGAAGTTAATATGCTGCAATTTTAAGTTTGGATTAGAGTAAGAGGTATTAATAATTAAATAAAGAAATAGCACTAAATAAGTTTAAACCTTTCAGGTTTAAATAGAGGTCACAAAATATTGAAAGAAATATGTACAGAGGTTATGTTCTAATATTGCACAATTATTTATAATGAACTTACAGTAAGCCGGAGGTTCTGTCAGCATGCACTTGTGCAACTTTTACATCTTTTATTAAACGCTCCACTTCATCCAGATCATAAGCCTTAACGATTTTTCTACTTCGTTTTAGAAGCTTCAGTTTTAGAAGACATTGTAAATTAAACTATTTGATTCCTTCAACGAATTGTTTGGGTATATGACACGCTGCTGCCAGCATGGATAGATGGTGAATATAGGAATTTAATTAAATTGTGGTGCAATAATTTCAAAATAATACACAGCCAATGCAATGCAATGCAAATGACGAGGACTGAGGAGAGGAGAGGACCGAGGAGAGGAGTGGAGAAGAGAACTGGCTGGAGAGGCAGTAGTTGACATGACAGGAGGACCACGTTTGACAGATGACATTGACACTTGTTGACTTTTTTTTCCTCGTTGTCTCGGCTTGAGAGTTTACCACAAGTAGGTAAATATTGAGAGTTCTAACCCACTTGGTTCGTTGAACTCTCAATATTACTGATCTATAACTCTCAATCGCACATGTACGATTGAGAGTTCTAACTCACTTCCTTATTACAGGTGGTGGTGCAATATAATAACTCTTTGTAAAATCATTTACCTAAGCCAACGTTCGACATCCTCGACTAATTGGGCTCTTCAGCGCATGCCTCGAGAAAGGCCAGTTTCCCAAGGTCTGGAAGACCGGGAAACTGGTCTTAAATCGAAAGGCGGGGCGGCCGGCAAATTCCCCATCAGGGTACTGGCCGATCGTGTTGCTCGACGAGGTGTGCAAGCTCTTTGAGCGTGTTATTGCACAACGCCTCGTCGGGCATCTCACACGCGTGGGGCCTGATCTGGCGGATAGCCAGTTTGGCTTCCGTCAGGGACGCTCCACCGTGGACGCGATCATGCGCATTAGAGGCCTGACGGAGGAAGCAGTCTCACA
The DNA here is from genome assembly GCA_933228765.1 of Miltochrista miniata. NCBI lineage: Eukaryota > Metazoa > Arthropoda > Insecta > Lepidoptera > Erebidae > Miltochrista > Miltochrista miniata. The sequence continues at coordinate 852,840 of OW121778.1, forward strand.
GGGTGAGGTGGTGGTGGCGGTGTCTCTCGACATCGCCAACGCATTCAACACCTTGCCCTGGAGCTGCGTCAGGGAGGCGCTTATCTATCATGGAGTGCCTTCCTACTTCCGTCAAATAGTCGGGGCTTATCTCTCCGAGAGAGCCATAACTTACCCGAGCTGGCTAGGGCCGGGTCGGCGAGATGTGTCGTGCGGTGTTCCACAGGGATCGGTTTTAGGGCCGCTTTTGTGGAACATCGGTTACGACTGGGTGATGCGTGGTCCGTTGCTCAGAGGGGTCGGCGTAACGTTTTACGCCGATGACACCCTCGTTACGGCGCGAGGAGCAACGCACCGTGCCGCAGCACTTAAGGCCACGGCAGGGGTTGCTCAGGTCGTGGGTCGGATTCGGCGGCTGGGTCTCGAGGTCGCCCTTCACAAATCCGAGGCTCTGTGCTTCCACGGACCTCGGATGGGGCGACCTGCGGGATCCAGCCTACAGGTAGGGGGCGTCAGCATCGGCATCGAGCCCTCGATGAAGTATCTGGGGCTCGTACTCGCTGGCCGGTGGAACTTCGGACATCACTTCCGAAGTTTGGTCCCAAAACTAAGGGGAGCATCGGCCGCACTCGCGCGGCTGATGCCCAACATCAGGGGACCCAACGCTCCCTACAAGAGACTGTACCTGGGGCTCGTGCAAAGCATGGCCTTGTACGGGGCTCCCGTATGGGCGGAGACCCTGACGGTCATCAATGAGGCTAGACTGCTGAGCCCGCAGAGAGTGATGGCCGTCAGGGTGATAAGAGGATACCGCACGATCTCCGGTGAGGCGGCATGTCTCCTAGCCGGGACCCCTCCATGGGACCTGGAAGCGAGAGCCCTTGCGTCTCTGTTCAGATGGCGCAAGGAGGCGCTGGAGCGGGGCCAAACGCCTGCGTCTCGAGAAATTGAGGCCCAGCGGACGCTGCTCCACCAGGAAACCATGGAGACATGGAAAGTGCGACTTGAGCAACCAAAGGGGGGATTCGCCACAATCGCGGCCGTCAGACCGGTCATGGACGAGTGGCTGGAGAGAAGACACGGTGCTCTCTCCTACCGGTTGACACAGATACTTGCCGGGCACGGTAGCTTCGGTAGGTATCTGTGGCGAAAACACCGGGAAACCACGGCCGAGTGTCAGCACTGCGAGGACCGCAGCGATGACACGGCGCTCCACACTCTGGTGGAGTGCACGGCGTGGGCACAACAGCGCCAGGTCCTCGTAGTGGGTCTGGGCGTGGACACTCTCTCGCTCGAGGCCATGGTGCGAGCCATGCTCTCTAGCGGGAGTAAGTGGGACTGCGCCGCCTCTTTCTGCGAGCAGGTCATGCTCGCGAAGGAGGCGGCGGGCCGGGTGCGGGAGAGAACTCTCCCACCCGAGTTCCGCAGTCGGCGCCCTGGGCGCCGCCGACGTGTCTTCGCCGAGGACTATCGGCCTCCATGACCGGGGGTCTGAGGACGGTGAGAGGACCGCTCGCCGTCCTTACAGAAGCAGGCCCATGACGGCAGCGTGACGTGAGCAACTCATGCACGCCCCCCCCTTAGAAGCGGGGTCACACCCGAAACCTCCCCTGGGCGAGGCCGTATTGGCGGCCGTAGGTCTGTTGGGAGTCATGGGACATCCTTCCTGAGGGCTTACCCGGGGCTCTCAACCATAGGCTGTTAGGCGTGGCGTGAGGTTTTTTAGTCGGTAAGAGTCCGGCATAACATCCTATGAGGATTTTCCCTCACGTTAAACAAAAAAAAAAAGCCAACGTTCGACATTTTAATGCTGTTCAATACACTACCGTTCAATCGGCTCTCTGCGATCCCCTGCGTCGTAATTGTGAAGAAAGATGCTCTGTTAGTTAGCGATAGAGTTATTTCATAAACAGTACAATCTTACGTTTCCCTATTGCGTTGTCTGTAAGCAGTTTTGGTATAACTATTTACGGTTATAAATACATAATGTCATAATTACATCTGTTGATAACCAGCCCGTCAGCATTGCATCAAACATGAAATTCATTAAACAAGCACAATCGTTACAGATTAGTATAATCTGTAATGATTTACCAAAAATCGAGTTACGCCATGGAGAATTATTGCCGAATACAGTACGTTGCATCATTTGCGGACCATCAAATTGTGGAAAAATAAATTTGTTAATTGGTCTCCTTTTGCACGAAAATGGATTGACATTTCAAATTGTTAATGTATATTCTAAAACTCTATATCAACCAAAGTACATTTTTTTAGAAAAGGTTTTACGAGGAGTACCAGGAGTCAGTTTTCAGAAATATCAGGCAAATGATGACGTTATGAAAGTTTCAGATGCAAAACCTAATTCAGTGATTATTTTTGACGATGTAGCATGTGAAAATCAAAGTAATATGCGTGATTATTTTGCCATGGGAAGACATAAATTGATTGACAGTTTTTATTTAAATCAAACTTATAGCAAAATACCTAAACAACTAATAAGAGATAACGCTAACTTAATTGTGCTTTTTAAGCAAGATGAAATTAATTTAAAACATGTTTATGAAGAACATGTTAACACTGACATGACGTGGTTGGAATTTCGTAACATGTGTTCTCAAATATGGAAATAGCCTTATGACTATGTTGTGATTAATAAAGACTGTCCCGAAAACAACGGGTGCTATAGAAAAAAGTTTGACACTTTTGTAGAATTCGATAAAATTTGAATATTTAAATAGACAGCTTTCAGTTTCTTGTTATTCTTTAATCGGCTCTTATTGGATTACCATCTATTTTACACAATGGAAAAATCATTGAAAAAACAAATTGTAGATGCAACACAAGCTGTAAGGAAAAAAATACGTCCCATGAAGGATTTTGAAGAAAATAACAGACAAGTGCTTGATACAGTTTTTAAGCCTGTTACAGAATCTCTCAATTTAATAGCCAACACTAATAACCACTTAGCTCTAACAAAAAAGGAGGAAAAAGTAGAACCACAAGACCAAGATACGAAAGAAACAGATGATAGCAGTATTGCTAGTAACGAATCGGAACCCTCATCGGACTCTTCATTTCAGTCATTACACGATACTAATCCAGATGCATCATCTTGGTCCTTATCTTCACAAGTACTATCAGAGATACCTTTTGGTATAAGAAATGAGCGTGGAAAATTGATGATGGGTTCCTCTAACATAACTATTAGGGATAAAGTTATTACTGTAGCCGGACACAAGTATGAAAGTACACCTGGGTTGCGAGAGTTACTGTTAAAAAAAGACATTGATCTGAGCTTGGTTAATGACCATGACAAACAAAATTATAAGGCAATGTTACTTGTAACGAATGCACATCGTCGTGATTTCGATTCAAAAAAACCAATTAAAAGTAATAAAGGACAAAAATATTTGCAAGTTATTAAACCACTTTTTGATCAAGAAAGTAGAAGTCCCAGCTGTAGACAGAAAGTAGGAAAAAGATTACCCTTAACAAAAATGTGGAAAAAAAATACAGATTTTGTATATTGAGATGATCCCAATGAATTGGTTGATAGATTAAAGTTATTAATTGCTTCTCGAGATGCTGGTAACACAGGACTAGACAATGAAATAATATCTATCATTGAAGAACTGCGTGAAAGCAAAATCATTAAATAAATAAATCTACTAATATTATATGTGTGTCATTTTACTATATACCGTTCAACATAATACACCTATAATATGAATGTAGACAAATTTGGTCATTATATTTATAAGCGAATGCGTATATCGGAAATACTTGATTTTAATGATAACGCATTAATAAAATCTGATAATGGAGATTATGACTTGAAGACATCAAGGTTAAAAGGCGTCAAGACGCAGATGATGCAGTAAATAAAGCTTATGTAGATGAATTGAAAGGTGTACTAATGAATGACTTACAAAAATGACAAAGTTCTATTCCAAATAGTGTTCAAAACCACATTGAGAAAGCTTTAAAAACAATAATGTCTGAGATAATGACTCATTTGGAAAATACATTTTATACAAGAAAAGCAGTTGATAGACTAATTCAAGACGCAATTCAATCTATATTAAAAGATCGAAAAATATAGGCCTTAAAGTTTGTTAAAATGACGAAACAACAAATCGTTAATGAAATACATAAAGCAGGACGAAAAAAAAATCCTCGAAGATCTGTAATTTTAAAAGGTGTTGATGATTTGTGGCAAGCAGATTTAGTTGATATGCAAAATCTAAAAACCTTTAATAAAGGATATAATTATATTTTAATTGTTATCGGTCATTCTCAGCCGGCTCAAATAGGCGAGTCCGCGTCGAAAACCAATACCTGTAGATTACTTATCAATATGATTTTTTTTCTACAAATTGTACGGTCAAAAATAGTAGGGGGGCCTGTGGTTTTTTTAGATTAATTACGTAAAAGTTAGTTTAAAAAAATTAAAACTACGAAAATATTGACCTCGGTATCGCGTCCGGTCCCGTATTGCAGCGAAAATTATTTTTTATCTTTTTTTCTCCAATATAGGTGTTATATGTGCATATATTCACAAATAACTTGATAACTATTTACTCTATTTATAACATTACTAAGCCATTATCGGCATTACTAGACAAGTTACAACTGGTTGTCTTTACGTCCAACGTTCAGAATTGACTTCAGTGGCGCGCACCGATTCGTTCATTACTCTGTATCTCTAGCGACTGCAAGAATAGTTGTTCGAGTAATACAAACTGTCAGTTACACCGCACCGGTGGTAAGGACTAGACGTCGGTGTGTCATCGCCCCACTGTTTTGTTAAGGTTCGTAATCATTTTCGGTGGCTTGGTATATACCTAAAATTGATTTCGGTGCATCCATTTTATCCTCAATTATTTGAACAAATGATGTAAAGCTATATTAAAAGTGTGTCTTTTATGTATAAGATTTCAGTAAAAAACATAAGTATTCATAATATAGATTACTTTTAAAAATATATAGGATTTTGCTAAATATTTTGATTTCAGTGCCCTTGATTCCGGTGTTTTTTAGTGGAAATACTTGCACGGAGATCAATATTTAAAAGCACCGAAATCAATCAATAATTTATTTATTTGCATTTTTCAACTGCCTCGTTGGTCTGGAGGTAAAAATGTACGACTGCGAATAACGAGGTCTTGGGTTCGATTCCCACCAGAGTCAAATATCTGTGTGATCCATAATGATTTCAATCCATTTTGATTTCGGTGGACACCATTATAAAAAAGTGAAATCCCTTCATAACCATTCAGTCTATACAGTTCCCTCAACTACTGAAATGTTTTAAATTAATACTAGATTTGATATTTCATGTAAGTAAAACCTTAGTTGAAAAAAAAAATGTACACTGAAGTCAACCAAATAATGAGCCGCCTGATAATGACCCTTATTGACTGCTTCTCAAAGTACGTTTGGGTGGAACCGTTAAAAACTAAATCCAAACATGATGTCTCTCATACATTTGAAAAATTACTTTTTACTAATCACAGGAAACCAACTCATCTGCAAACTGATATGGGTACTGAGTTCTATAATTCTACATTTCAAAAGCTTTTACAGAACTATAATATTAATCACTATTCTACATTTTCAACCAAAAAGGCTTTAATTGTAGAACGAGTTATTAAAACAATTAAAAATAAATTGTACAAATACTTTAGCTTGAACGGTCACTATAAGTGGATAGATGGTGGCTTGAACGGTGTTGTGAAGACATATAACAACACAAAACATCGTACTATTAAATTGGCACCTGTTAATGTCAATAAGTTTAATGAAACGGACATTAAAAATAATATTATGAACTCCGTGATAAAGGTAACCCGAAAATGTCGTCCAAAGTTTATAATTGGTGATAAAGTTCGAATTAGTAAGTACAAACATATATATTTGAGAAAGGATACACTCCTAACTGGTCAACAGAATTATTTACTATAAAAAAGATAAATAACACTGTACCAATAACATATCACATTGAAGATAATCGAAAACAACTCATATTGGGAACTTTTTACGAACAAGAGCTTCAAAAGTCGTCCTGCCCCGGTGTCTATTTGATAGAAAAGGTATTAAAAAAGAAAGGAAACAAACTGTTTGTAAAATGGTTGGCTTTAAATAACAAAGAGAACAGTTGGATTGATAAGACTGCAATAGTGGAATAAGTTAATTATATAAGTGATACATAATTTTAAAGTATATTCATTAGTCTTTGGACGATGCAAGGTGGTGGACTAATAAACAGTATCATTAATCATTTACCATTCGAACTACACATACCCGGTTATAACTATTGTGGACCAGGAACAAAGCTTTCAAAACGATTACTACGTGGTGATAAAGGTGTAAACAAGTTAGACGAAGCTTGTATGCATCACGATATCGCATACGCAAACTACACGGACCTACCTAACCGTCAAAAAGCTGACTTACGTCTTATAGATATGGCTAAACAAAGACTTAAAGCAAAAGATGCTCGAACAGGGGAAAAGATTAGTTCGTGGATAGTAAACAAAGTTATGAAAGCTAAATTGAAATCTGGTGCTGGTGTTAAGACCTTTAATAACTTTGTTAAAAAAATAAAAAGAAAAATCAAAAAACTCTCACCTAAAGATGATAAGTCATTAATAAATATGGCTTATATGGTTGCTCGAAAATTAGTTCCATGCCTTCCAAAAGTTCGAGTACCTCGAATGATACCTATACCAAAAACTGGAGGCATTCTACCTTTAATCCCAATTTTTGCTGGTTTATCTGCTTTAGGAGCATTAGCTGGTGGTGCAGCTGGTATTGCAAAAACTGTGAATGATTATAAACACGGTCAGAAAAAATTACAAGAAACTGAACGTCATAATAAAACTATGGAGGCTATAGCAATAGGTAAAGGTCTATACATTAAACCGCATAAGCAAGGTCAGGGATTGTTTATAAATCCATCAAAAAACTAATTGATCAGCTACCTAATCGCGCTTTAACTAATATCGATATTCAGAAGTATGGCCATTGTATTCCACATTTTCGAGGAGTTTATATGAAGGATCAGTTACCAAAAACACCTAAACGAATTGAATCTGCTATAGTTAACCTAGATAATTCGAGAAATGATGGAACGCATTGGGTAGCTTATGTTAAAATAAACAATTATTGTGAATATTTTGATAGCTATGGTGATTTAAAACCGCCAAGAGAATTAATGCTATATTTTAAGAACTGTGATGTTCATTATAACTATGATAGATATCAACAATTTAACACAATAGTTTGTGGACATATGTGTTTAAGTTATTTGCAAACTTTTTGGATTAAATACTATAAATCTTTATTATAATTATAATACTTTAAATAAAAATACTATAAATCTTATACCACTCTTTCATTTCAATCATTTGCAAGATGTCACTCACCTTATCGATAACTGGAAACTCATCGGTAATATCTACCTACTATCCAGACAAGTTGCCATTAGCTGAGGAGTATGAATGTGCATTATTACATTTCTCTACATATAATTCTATTCCAAATTTTGATAATACAAACAATAAATTATACTATGGTTCTTAAATGTTATTGAGATACCTGAAGGAACTTATGAATTACAAGATATTAGTGACTATTTAAAAACTGAGATAAAAGATGCATCCATAAAACTCCAATGTAATAACAACACCTTAAAAACGGTGTCATTTTGTACATCAACTATAGATTTTACTAAAGAAGATACATTTGGAAGTTTATTGGGATTTAAAAAGCAGATCTTAGAGGCAAATAAATATCATGTATCAGAGTTTCCAGTTAACATTTTGCCTACGACTGTCATAAGGATTGAATGTGACATAGTTAGCGGTTCCTATATAAACGGTCAATCCAGTCACATCTTACACGAATTTGCACTTAATGTTCCAGCTGGATACAGGATTATAGAAATTCCGAAAAACGCAATCTACTTTCCGATAAATCAAACCAATATAAGCTGCATACAGATAAGGCTGTTAGATATAAATAATAACTTAATAAATTTGCGAGGTGAAGAACTGCAGTTGTATCTACATATCAGAAGAAAACAATGATAGATTATAATAAATATGTGGTTCGTCCAACTAAAACTAACAGTCCTACTAAAACTATCAAACCCATAAGAGCTCGCTCCAAAAAGGTCATAAAATTGAATAACAATAATAAAGCATTTCTTAAAGCGATCGGCTTATTAAAATGAATATACTAGATGTTTTATCCGCTCCTGCATACAACAACTCTGTGGAAGGAATTGAATTTCACTCTTACAAGCCTTACGTAACAAGTTTCAATAAAAGCGATGAAATCAGGATACCTATTAATCAACAAGACTTGTATATATTACCCTCAGCAAGCACTTTGTTTTTGGAAGGAACTGTTGTTGTAAACAAGGGTGGAAATTCGAAAGAGAGAGTCAGTAGCGTTCATTTCACAAACAATAGTTTACTTAACTTGTTTCAAGATATAAGGTATGAGATAAATGGAGTGGAAATAGATAAAATAAAAAACGCTGGTATAACTACCACAATGAAATCATTAATATCAATGAACGAAAACGAGGCTAAAGTATCTAATATCACTGTTATGCCACACATACAAGCTTTTCGAGAGGCTATTACTCAACCGCCTCATGCCTTTACTTGATATTGCACTAATCCCGGAACAGGCTGGGTTTCGCCCTGGTAAGTCCTGCTCCAGCCAAATCTTAAATCTGACTCAATATATTGAGGATGGATTTGAGCTGGGCCAAATTACAGGCGTCTGTCTGGTCGATCTCTCGGCGACATACGACACCGTGAACATAGGGCGGCTTCTCACAAAAGTTGGAGCCATGACTGCCGACTTGAAACTGGTGAAGATACTGGGGGAGTTGCTGTGCAACCGCCGGTTCCAGGTCCATCTAGCAAAAGATAGAAGTAGATGGCGATGTCAGAAAAACGGTCTCCCCCAGGGAAGTGTTCTCGCACCCATTTTATTCAACATCTTCACCAATGACCAGCCCTGTGCTCCAAATACAAAGATGTTCCTCTACGCCGATGACTTAGCGCTGGCAACTCAAACCCAAACATTCGACAAAGCCGAAGAACATCTTAGTTCGGCTCTGATGGGGTTGGAAAGGTATTATACATCAAATGGACTAAAACCAAACCCATCAAAAACTCAAGTGTGCGCCTTCCACCTGCGCAGCCGGGATGCTGGACGTAGGCTCAGGGTTACCTGGTTGGGGTCTGAGCTGGAGCACTGCTTCCATCCAAGGTATCTTGGTGTGACATTGGACAGGACTCTAAGCTTTAAAACCCACTGCCTGAATACTAAGGCCAAGGTAGGGGCCCGAAATATTCTGCTTCATCGCCTGACAGGCACGGCCTGGGGGGCAGAGCCTTGCATCCTTCGCACAACTGCACTGGCTTTATGTTTTGCTGCGGGTGAGTATGCGTGTCCTGTGTGGTACCAATCGGCTCATGCCAGGCAGGTGGATGTTGCTTTGAACGATGCCTGCCGTATCATCAGCGGCTGTTTAAAGCCCACTCCTCTCACTATGCTCTACCCACTGGCGGGCATCGCACCACCTTCTACGCGACGAATTGCTGCTAGCAGACTGGAAAAGGCAAAACAAGAAACTGACTCCCGACATTGCCTTTACGGACACCAACCACCCAGAGCCCGCTTAAAAAGCCGCAAGAGCTTCATCCACAAAACGAAAGCCGCACATGAACACGCTTTAGCGATGAGAACCTCACTTTGGAAAGAGAAATTCTCACCACCGACTGGTTTTCTACAGCCGCAGGAGAAACTACCTCCAGGACATGATCTCCAATGGCCGGTATGGAGGTCTCTCAATCGCTTACGAACTCTGGTAGGCCGGTCGAGACAAAATTTATGCAGGTGGGGAATGCGAGACCCTGGCTTAACCGCATGTGACTGCGGAGCCCCAGTTCAATCCATGTCACACTTGCTTTCATGTCCCCTGTGTCCAACCTCCTGCACTAAAAAGGACCTTAACGAAGCTACTGGCAGTGCGATTGTAAGGGTTTTTTACACCAGTGAGAAATGATAGAAGTTGTAAGTTAATAAACTTAAGTTTATTGTTAACTAGCAGTTACCCGCGACTTCGTCCGCGTGGAAATTATGTTATAAGCAAAGTTTGAACCGTATTCTATTTGAGCCTCTAGGATAAGTCGTAACCAAAATGTGGGAACAAATTTAGGACATCCTCCAACTTACCCGGGGAGTTATGCGCTAGATGGATTTTTTTAACGTGAGGAAAATCCCACATGAATGTACTATGACTCCCACTGAATAAAAACCACAAGTATCCTACCTAACAGCCTACGATTGGGAGCCCCGGGTAAGCCCTCTAAAGGATACCCTAGGTCTGCGCTAGATGGATAGGAAGAGACCTCATGGTTTTAGTGGGTCCAAGGCCGGTATGACGTACGTGTTTATTAATTAGCCCCTTTAATAATTATAAGAGTAAGTAGTATGGTGAAGCGCGAATACGAAACGTTTGTTAGATTAGGGCCACAGACTGAAATCTTTACGCATAATCGGAAGAGTTGAGACTATAACACCAACGCTAACGGTAGCCAGTAAATGGCAGTCGTTAAACCAAGTTGAAGACCTTATAGATTTAATAATTTTCAAAAGTAGGCAGTACTAACGCCTGTCCATTTCAACACGGCAATGCGACTCACCACCTATTACGTTACGTCGGACAAATTAAAAAAAGGTAAACATATAATATGCCTCGATACCCCTTTGGGGATAAAGGCGTGACCGTATGCATGTACTTATTATGTTTAAGGTGATTTAATTTATGTACCCATGTCACTGTAGCCAAAGCTCAACATTTTTCAGTAAAGTTGTTTTAAGAATGTTCATTATAAACAACGTTTGTGTGGCGTGTTGGCTTAATCATAAAAGAGCTTAATGGTTAAGGCTATTGTAAAATAATTGAGGGTCGAGAGTCTACTGCAGCCGAAAATGAAATTACATTTTTCATGTGTGTCTGTCTGTCTGTATTCCGAATAAGTATCACGCCGAAGTTACTGAATGGATTTGAATGAAACTTAGTACAATCAGAGCTTTTAATCCGAGGAAGGTTCTAGGATACTTTTGATCTCGATATTTTGCGCGGTTCCTTTGGGAGAAGGGATGAAAGACAAAACGGTTTTTTAGTTGTTACTTCTCAATGCGTTTTCGGATCCCAAAATTTTTCTTTTAGTGTTATAAAGGGAATACTGTAAGGAATGTTTCACACAAGCTTCCATGTTAAAGGTTTTCTAGTTCAGGAATTAGAGACATCCCAACTTTCGCAAATCCTAGAATTCAAGGATCCCTTTGAATGTGAGGGTAAATCTAAACTGGCGTGTTGGCTTAATGATAAAAGAGCTTTATGAGTAAGGCTATTGTAAAATAATTCAGTCCGCGCCGAAGGCGTTCACTCACGCCCCCCCCCCCCCCCCCTTAAAAGCGGGATCGCACCCGAAACCCCCAAAGACGTGGCATAGCACCCGAACCACCTCCTAGGCGAGGACGCAGTGGCGGCCGTGGGTCTGCTGGGAGTCTTGGGACATCCTTCCGAGGGCTTACCCGGGGCTCCCAACCATAGGCTGTTAGGCGTTACGTGAGGTTTTTTTAATTGGTAGGAGTCCGGCATAGCATCCAAGATGGATTTTCCTTCACGTAATAAAAAGTATACTACATATTACATGGCTTGTACAATAGTATAGCGTAGCCTGAAATTTGATTTATATTAGTGTGAGCTATGAGATCTAGAAAACTGATAAACTTACTTATTATGTTATATACTAAATGCATATTTAAAAACAAACACGTACTGTAATGAATTTGATTATTGTTCTTTATCAAGCCTATAAATTACTACTACGAATCTTTACAGTTAGGTACTTTTGATTGTTGCCCGTAAATACATAAACAAATATATGTTGTGTCTGTCAAGCCGTTAGAATAATTATATGAAAGAATATGAAATATAATTTCATTGACTGCCTCTGTGGCGTAGTCAGTGTAGTGATACCGCCTGTCGCGCCGGAGGGCTTAGTTCGGTTTCTGGGTTGTTCCAATTAGTAGTGTGATCCACAAATGTTTGTTTCGGAGTTTGGGTGTTTTCTATGTATAATATGTATGTATTTAGAAATATATAAGTATGTATATCAGTCGTCTGGATATCGTAGCAAACACAGAATGTAATTTTTCTCTATCGGGCCTCCAAGATATTTAGCGTGATAATATGTAACGGGTGTGTAAAACCGATCTCTAACTAATATTCCTGCAACGTTTTAGTTTAATCAATCCACATACTTACATATTTCATTACCCTATGCCTAGTCCCTAGGATATGTAGCGTGATAATATATAGCCTATTTAAAGATCCTACCTCTAGATTGCTATTCAAATAAAAGATTAATTAAAATTATTCAGTAATTTCTGTATTTTGCAAAAATATACAAACAGATTTTCATTGTTCTCTGCCGAGCTCCTAAGAAATTTAGCGTAAAAATATGTTGTCTGAGTGTAAAACCTATCTCCTACTAATATTCTACGTTAATGCTACGTTTTAGTTTAATCAATCCAACGGTTTAAATATTTCATTGCTCTTTGCTTAGCCCCTAGGATATGTGGCGTGATAATATATAATCTATTTTAAGACCACACCCCTAAGTAATATTTGTGCAAAATTTGATCCCAATCTGTTCAGTACTTTTCGAGATCCTTCCGGACAAAGCAAAGCAAACAGATAAACAGACAAAAAAAATTCTAACTATATTTTCAGCTTCGGTATCTTAAGTAGAACACCCAGCGAGTATTTTTTTGTTAATATTTCCAATGTACAGTTTTGGCTTTTCTATCATTTTATTATATGTGTAGATATATTTTTGAAATATAGGTATAATTATGTATATCAGTGGTCTGGATATCGTAGCAAACACAGGATTTAATTTTTCTCTATCGGGCCTCCAAAATATTTAGCGTGATAATGTAGCCGGTGTGTAAAACCGATCTCTTACTAATATTCCTGCAACGTTTTAGTTTAATCAATCCACATACTTATATATGGCACTACCCTGTGCCTAGTTCCTAGGATATTTAGCGTGATAATATATAGCCTATTTAAAGATCCTACCTCTAGATTGCTCTTTAAGTAAAAGATTAATTAAAATTATTCAGTCCTTTCTCTATTTTGCAAAAATATACAAAAAGATTTTCATTGTTCTCTGCCGAGCTCCTAAAATATTTAGCGTAATAATATATTGTCTGAGTGTAAAACCTAACTCTTACTAATATTCCTGCTACGTTTTAGTTAAATCAATCCACTGGTTAACAAATTTCATTGCTCTCTGCTTAGCCCCTAGGATATGTAGCGTGATAATATATAGCCTATTTTAAGACCCCACCCCTAAGAGATATTTGTGCAAAATTTGAACCAAATCTGTTTAGAACTTTTCGAGATCCTTCCGGACAAAGCAAAGCAAACAGACAAACAGATAAACAGACAAACAGACAAAAAAATTTCTGACTATATTTTTGGGTTCGGTATCTTGCGTAAAACACCTAGCAAGTATTTTTTTCTTAATATTTCCAATGTACAGTTTTGGCTTTTCTATCATTTTATTATATGTATAGATATTCAACTCTTAAGCTTAACGTAAAACTAATGAGATGAATAGTGAATCGATGACGCACTTGCTAGCGAACCGATTGAGTACAATACTTGCTAAGTACTAAATTAATAATACAATTAAAATATTTAAGTTAACTAGGTCGCGCGAGTCGGTGCCAAATGCTGACTCGGCGATGTACGGGATCAAAGACCGTACATGCTCCCCCGGGAGTTGAAATTGAAAAGATGATAGTGAATGACGTGCGACAAGATGATAGATACAATATTGTTGCTTATTGCTAATGAATGATAACAGTTTGGTTAATGTAAGATAGTGAGTCTCTACTCTACACTGGATTTTCATCAATAGGGAACGCTGGTTTGCGGCCCAGTGGTACGGTATAATTGTCTTTTTTACGTACACTATTCGAATTATCACTCAATGTCTTTAAAACTACACTTTCACTTTCACTTTCACTTGTGTAACACTTAACACTAGGAGAGCGCGGCGCCTCCCGAGAGCCACTCTCGGTGGCTGGGGCCGGGGGTGCCACCGGCGCGACCTGCGCAGGCGTCTCCAGAGCTGTTGCTCCGGGACAGCCCGCGCGCTGCCTGACACACCGATATACGTAGACTGCTGTACATAATACAGCAAGACCCATCATCACATAAATGGCGGTATATTGATGAATATCGTGCTGCGACATGCTATTGAAGCTTGGTAGCTGGGTCTCCTTCATTGAAACAATTTTCTTCTGAATATCATCAAGTAATTGTTGACAAGACAAGGTTTCCGATTCATTGACATTTTTTTCAGTTGGAAAGGTAATATTTAGCAGTCGATTGATTGGTGCTACTAGAGCAACCTCCACATTCGCTCTTAGTTTCATGTTGCTCACTTGAGTGCGATGGGAATATATCACGGAGCTATCCACCTTTACTAAGCAACCTTCGTCAATGCTAGGGATCCCAGCATGAGTAAGCTGTGGGGCTGAAGCTTGGTCTTCGCACAAAATGTGAGGATTGCAGGAATCGCAGCAGAAATACAAATATCTGTTAATTTGATGAATATTTAGCCACTGGTTCTGGAATGATTCACTTATGATTCTGCAAGATTTGGATTTCTGATCTGTCTTGCAGAAATGTTCGTTAGAGTTTAAATGATTAACTGGCTTCTCCAAATGGCATAAAAGTAAATCCGTGTCAGCAAAACAAGTAGTATATTATTGGGCATTCTACTCCACCTTAAGTTCCATCAGCTCTCTTCGATCGCTTCTGTCACTCTCAGTGGAGTAGAATACCCAATAATATTTTTGCCATCCAAATCAGCAGTGTGCATTTGCGCTTCCACACTAATAGCACAGTCGTCAGATATAGACTTAGGCATTCCATCCCTCCTGTCGCTCTGCGACACGCCTCGCTCCAGATGAGACAGAATTTACCATTTATAACCTACGACGTTTTCTGTAGCCAGTTTGACTCGACTACTTGTAGTTATAAATATTTATGTTATAAATTCATCTTTTCACTACGAATCCATCAGTATTGCATAGCAAACATGAAATTCGTTAAACAAGCACAATCGTTGCAAGTCAATCCAATCAGCGACGATTTAACAAAAAACAAGTTACGTCATGGAGAATTATTACCGAACACTGTACGTTGCATCATTTGCGGACCATCAAATTGTGGAAAAACTAACTTATTGATTGGTCTTCTATTGCACGAAAATGGATTGACATTTCAGAATGTTTATGTGTATTCTAAAACTCTACATCAACCGAAGTACATCTTTTTAGAAAAGGTTTTACGAAGGGTACCTGGTATCACTCTCCAGAAATACCAAGCAAATGATGACGTTTTGAAGATTTCAGATGCAAAACCTAATTCTGTGATTATTTTTGACGATGTAGCATGTGAAAATCAAAGTAATATGCGTGATTATTTTGCCATGGGAAGACATAAATTGATTGACTGTTTTTATTTAAATCAAACTTATACCAAAATACCTAAACAACTTGTTAGAGATAATGCTAACTTAATTGTGCTTTTTAAGCAGGATGAAGTTAATTTGAAACATATTTACGAAGAACATGTTAACACCGATATGACATGGATGAAATTTCGAGAAATGTGTTCCCTAATATGGAAAGAGCCTTTTGATTATGTGGTAATTAATAAAGATTGTTCAAAAAACAATGGTTGCTATAGAAAAACGTTTGATACTTTTGTATTATTAGATGAAATTTGAATATTTAAGTAGACTGCAGTCACTTTATTGTTATTCTTTAATTGGTTCTTATTCGATTACCACATATTTTACATAATGGATAAATCATTGAAAAAACAAATTGTTGATGCGACACAAGCTGTCAAGAAAAAAATACGTAAAATGAAGGATTTTGAAGATAGTAATAGGTATGCTCTTAATGCAGTTTTTAAGCCTGTTACAGAATCACTCAATTTAATAACCAACACTAATAACCACTTAGCTCCAACAAAAAAGGAGGAAAAAGTAGAACCCCAAGAACCACAAGACCAAGATATGAAAGAAACAGATGATATCAGTATTGCTAGTAACGAATCGGAACCCTCATCAGACTCTTCATTTCAGTCATTAGTCGGTACTAATCCAGATGCATCATCTTGGTCGTTATCTTCACAAGTACTATCAGATGTACCGTTTGGTATAAGAAATGAACGTGGAAAGTTAATGATGGGTTCTTCTAACATAACTATGGGGGATAAAGTTATTACTGTAGCCGGACACAAGTATGAAAGTACCCCTGGGTTGCGAGAGTTACTGTTAAAAAAGGACATTGATCTGAGCTTGGTTAATGACTATGACAAGCAAAATTATAAGGCAATGTTACTTGTAACGAATGCACATCGTCGTGATTTCGATTCAAAAAAACCAATTAAAAGTAATAAAGGACAAAAATATTTGCAAGTTATTAAACCACTTTTCGATCAAGAAAGTAGAAGTCCAAGTTGTAGACAAAAAGTAGGAAAAGGATTACCTTTAACAAAAATGTGGAAAAAAAACACAGATTTTGTATATTGGGATGATCCCAATGAATTGGTTGATAGATTAAAGTTATTAATTGCTTCTCGAGATGCTGGTAACACAGGACTAGACAATGAAATAATATCTATTATTGAAGAACTACGTGAAAGCAAAATTATTAAATAAATAAATCTACTAATATTGTATGTGTGTCATTTTACTATATACCGTTCAACATAATACACCTTTAATATGAATGTAGACAAATTTGGACATTATATTCATAAGCGAATGCGTATATCGGAAATACTTGATTTTAATGATAACGCATTAATAAAATCTGATTATGGAGATTATGACTTGAAGACATCGAGGCTAAAAGGTGTCAAACCTCCTCAATACGCAGATGATGCAGTAAATAAAGCATATGTAGATGAATTGAAAGGTGTACTAATCAATGACTTACGAAAATTGCAAAGTTCTATTCCAAATAGTGTTCAAAACCACATAGAGAAAGCTTTAAAAACAATAATGTCTGAGATAGACACTCATTTGGAAAGCAAATTTTACACAAGAAAAGCAGTTGATAAACTAGTTCAAGACGCAATTCAATCTATATTAAAAGACCGAAAAACATAGACCTCAAAGTTTGTTAAAATGACAAAACAACAAGTCGTCAATGAAATACATAAAGCAGCACGAAAAAATTTTCCTCGACGATCTGTAATTTTAAAAGGTATTGATGATTTGTGGCAAGCAGATTTAGCTGATATGCAAAACCTAAAAACCTTTAATAAAGGATATAACTATATTTTAATAGTTATTGACTGCTTCTCAAAGTACGTTTGGGTGGAACCATTAAAAACTAAATCCAAACATGAGGTCTCTCTTGCATTTGAAAAATTACTTTCTACTAATCACAGGATACCAACTCATCTGCAAACTGATATGGGTACCGAGTTCTATAATTCTACATTTCAAAAGCTTTTACAGAACTATAATATTAATCACTACTCTACATTTTCAACCAAAAAGGCTTCAATTGTAGAACGAGTTATTAAAACTATTAAAAATAAATTGTACAAATACTTTAGCTTGAACGGACACTATAAGTGGATAGATGGTGGCTTGAACGGTATTGTGAAGACATATAACAACTCAAAACATCGTACTATTAAATTTGCACCTGTTAATGTCAATAAGTTTAATGAAACGGACATTAAAAATAATATTACGAATTCCATGATAAAGGTAGCCCAAAAATGTCGTTCAAAGTTTATAATTGGTGACAAAGTTCGAATTAGTAAGTACAAACATATATTTGAGAAAGGATACACTCCTAACTGGTCAACCGAATTATTTACTATAAAAAAGATAAATAACACTGAACCAATAACATATCGCATCGAAGATAATCAAAAACAAGTCATATTAGGAACTTTTTACGAACAAGAGCTTCAAAAGTCGTCCTGTCCTGGTGTCTATTTAATAGAAAAGGTATTAAAAAAGAAAGGGAACAAACTGTTTGTAAAATGGTTGGGTTTAAATAACGAAGAGAACAGTTGGATTGATAAGACTGCAATAGTGGAATAAGTTAAATATATAAGTGATATGTAATTTTAAAGTATATTCATTATTCTTTGGATAATGCAAGGTGGTGGACTAATAAACAATATCATTAATCATTTACCGTTCGAACTACACATACCCGGTTATAACTATTGTGGACCAGGAACAAAGCTTTCGAAACGATTACTACGTGGTGATAAAGGTGTAAATAAGTTAGACGAAGCTTGTATGCATCACGATATCGCATACGCAAACTACACAGACTTGCCTAACCGTCAAAAAGCCGACTTACGTCTTATAGATATGGCTAAACAAAGACTTAAAGCAAAAGATGCTCGAACAGGGGAAAAGATTAGTTCGTGGATAGTAAACAAAGTTATGAAAGCTAAATTGAAGTCTGGTGCTGGTGTTAAGACCTTTAATAACTTTGTTAGAAAAATAAAAAGAAAAATCAAGAAACTCTCACCTAAAGATAATAAGTCATTAATAAATGTAGCTTATATGGCTGCCAGAAAATTAGTTCCATGCATTCCAAAAGTTCGAGTACCTCGAATGATACCTATACCAAAAACTGGAGGCATTCTACCTTTAATCCCAATTTTTGCTGGTTTATCTGCTTTAGGAGCATTAGCTGGTGGTGCAGCTGGTATTGCAAAAACTGTGAATGACTATAAACATGGTCAGAAAAAATTACAAGAAACTGAACGTCATAATAAAACTATGGAGGCTATAGCAATAGGTAAAGGTCTATACATTAAACCGCATAAGCAAGGTCAGGGATTGTTTATAAATCCATCAAAAAACTAATTGATCAGCTACCTAATCGTGCTTTAACTAATATCGATATTCAGAAGTATGGCCATTGTATTCCACATTTTCGAGGAGTTTATATGAAGGATCAGTTACCAAAAACACCTAAACGAATTGAATGTGCTATAGTTAACCTAGATAATTCGAGAAATGATGGAACGCATTGGGTAGCTTATGTTAAAATAAACAATTATTGTGAATATTTTGATAGCTATGGTGATTTAAAACCGCCAAGAGAATTAATGTTATATTTTAGGAACTGTGATGTTCATTATAACTATGATAGATATCAACAATTTAACACAATAGTTTGTGGACATATGTGTTTAAGTTATTTGCAAACTTTTTGGATTAAATACTATAAATCTTTATTATAATTATAATACTTTAAATAAAAATACTATAAATCTTATATCACTCTTTCATTTCCATCATTTGCAAGATGTCACTCACCTTATCGATAACTGGAAACTCATCGGTATTATCTACCTATTATTCAGACACGTTGCCATTAGCTGAGGAGTATGAATGTGCATTATTACATTTCTCTACATATAATTCTATTCCAAATTTTGATAATACAAACAATAAATTATACTATGGTTCTAAAAATGTTATTGAGATACCTGAAGGAACTTATGAATTACAAGATATTAGTGACTATTTAAAAACTGAGATAAAAGATGCATCCATAAAACTCCAATGTAATAACAACACCTTAAAAACGATGTTATTTTGTACATCAAGTATAGATTTTACTAAAGAAGATACATTTGGAAGTTTATTGGGTTTTAAAAAGCAGATCTTAGAGGCAAATAAATATCATGTATCAGAGTTTCCAGTTAACATTTTGCCTACGACTGTCATAAGGATTGAATGTGACATAGTTAGCGGTTCCTATATAAACGGTCAATCCAGTCACATCTTACACGAATTTGCACTTAATGTTCCACCTGGATACAGGATTATAGAAATTCCGAAAAACGCAATCTACTTTCCGTTAAATCAAACCAATATAAGCTGCATACAGATAAGGCTGTTAGATATAAATAATAACTTAATAAATTTGCGAGGTGAAGAAGTGCAGTTGTATCTACATATCAGAAGAAAACAATGATAGATTATAATAAATATGTGGTTCGTCCAACTAAAACTAACAGTCCTACTAAAACTATCAAACCCATAAGAGCTCGCTCCAAAAAGGTCATAAAATTGAATAATAATAATAAAGCATTTCTTAAAGCGATCGGTTTATTAAAATGAATATACTAGATGTTTTATCCGCTCCTGCATACAACAACTCTGTGGAAGGAATTGAATTTCACTCTTACAAGCCTTACGTAACAAGTTTCAATAGAAGCGATGAAATCAGGATACCTATTAATCAACAAGACTTGTATATATTACCCTCAGCAAGCACTTTGTTTTTGGAAGGAACTGTTGTTGTAAACAAGGGTGGAAATTCGAAAGAGAGAGTCAGTAGCGTTCATTTCACAAACAATAGTTTACTTTACTTGTTTCAAGATATAAGGTATGAGATAAATGGAGTGGAAATAGATAAAATAAAAAACGCTGGTATAACTACCACAATGAAATCATTAATATCAATGAACGAAAACGAGGCTAAAGTATCTAATGCTTGGGGTTGGAATATCGATGGCATAAATAGTACAAATGGGGGTAGCTTTTCTGCTTCTATACCCCTCTGTAACATTCTTGGTTTTGCAGAAGATTTCAAGAAAGTAGTGATAAACAGCAAACATGAACTAATATTGTTGAGAAGTAATACTAATCTGAACGCCTTAAAACTTAACGAAGGTGAAACGGTAGAAGATATTATTATAAATAAAATAATATGGCGCGTACCACATGTCAAAGTATCCGATAGAGAAAAAATAAATATGTTAAAATTGTTAGAAAAAGATCGACCACTCCAGATGATATTCAGAAATTGGGATTTATATGAATATCCTGCTCTACCAAAAACTACTAAACATACTTGGTCCATAAAAACATCATCGCAAATAGAGAAACCAAGATTTGTTATTATTGGTCTGCAAACAAATAGAAAAAATAATTCAAAATTGGATATGTCTCGGTTTGATCACTGTGACGTTCGTGATGTAAGAGTATACCTAAATTCAACCTACTTCCCTTATGAAAATTTAAATTCAAGTTTCTCAAATAGCAGAATTGCTTTAATATATGAACAATACACCAGATTCCAACACTCTTATTACGGAGGTCGTCGCGGTGAACCGTTATTAAGTGAGAAACAATTTAAAAATATTGCTCCGTTATTTGTCGTAGATTGTTCTAGACAACCAGAAAATCTTAAGTCAGGTCCTGTTGTCGATGTTAGAGTAGAAATTGAAAGTGATATTGATATACCAGATCAAACTTCTGCATATTGTCTTATTTTGAACGACTGTATAATCGAGTATAAACCGTTAAGTAGCACCGTGAGAAAGATATCATGAACAAAAATACTATGATAGTAGATGTTCAAGGTTTTAAAGATCTTTATAATAACTTTATAGTCAAGGAATTAGCTATAGCTACTTTGGAACATACTCATATATTCTTAATAAAACCTCCTTATCCGTTCTCCTCGCTGACTGATGAAGAAAAAAGACGTACTAGGTGGATTGAAAGGAATAGAGGTTACTGCTGGAGCGAAGGATATATAGACTACAGAGAATTTTCTAGAATAATCAAACCCTATTTGAAGGAAAAAAAGGTTCTTGTTAAAGGTAGTGAGAAAATAAAGTGGGTTCAAGAGCTATGTGGTCATAATAATGTTTCTGACATATGTGAAAATAAAAGTGTTCCTAATTTAAAGACTCTTAGTGATCTTTACTGTAAAGATCTATTTTTGTATAACTGTTTTGCTCATAAGAACTATTGTGCTTTAAGGAATGTATTGTGTATTAAGCAATGGTGTTTAAAAAATAACTTTTGTATTTTATAATTTGAATAAACTTAATGAATGTTTTACTAATATACTGTTGTTTTTCATACTATTTCCTACCCAAGGTTTCTCGAACTCTGCCCCACATCGTGCCCAATAATATACTTATTCGTCGTCATCGTTCCCAAGATTATACCATTTATTAAATGTCTAATATAATTTACATTGATCTTAAACCTTTTTGATGTTGGTTTGAAAAAACTGAGATGATTTAAGTATCAGCTAGACTATATAACTTTAACGTTTGAATGATTTAAATAGCACTCTTCTTATTATGAATTCATTAATATGATTCAAACAAATGCGACGCCTGGATGATTTTAAATAGCTGACTTCATAATGAAGTACCTTGATGACAGGTATTTCGAATGGTAGGTATATGTAATATAGTTTAATATAGTATTGGTAAATCGTATATTGAAAAATATATTATTTCATAAAAAAAGAAGGTACGAAAAAAAATATCCAAAAAGAGAAAAATAAACTCAATTGGAATCGAACCATGGTCATCTGATTTCGAGTCCGCCTGATATTTAACCAAGCTATTTGTACGCTTGTCGATTATGCTGAAATTTACCTACGTATTGTAATGTAAAAAGTAATTTGCAGTCATCAATAACACGTCGTATTATATTACAAATACTTATACCATGATAAAAATATACTTACGTCTCAATCCAAGATATTAGCTATCTACATACATAGACTCACGCCTCTTTCCTAGTAAGGGTAGACAGAGGCATATCATAATCTATTTATTTTATTTTGATATAAAAACATTTTGATAAGAATATCTGTTATATAATGTACTAGACGATTTCCCTCGGTTTTCGCACCCGTAGGAATACGGGAATAAAATATAGCCTATGTCATTCAGGGACAGTGTAGCATTCCAACTGTGAAAGAATTTTTGAAATCGATGCAGTAGTTTTGGAGCATATTAGAGACAAAACAAACAATCAAACCTTTCCTCTTTATAATATTAAGATAACCTACGCTATTCGAAGCATTGTGCGCTTAGGAATGATGTACAAAAAACTATTTAGAAACATTATATTGGGTAATGTGTAGGCATTATGTATTAATAAAATAAATTTTTCATGTAAATCATGTTTTTATTTTCAGTCAATTACCTACTTTAACATCTTAATAAATCTAATTTAAAATATCAACAAACACTTTTTATGTACCTACTAAAAATCACAATCAACTAAAGTTTTTGATATTTTCTTAACTAAGGCCTCAGTATCGTCCATAACACTGTCGACACAATCCTTAACAATATATTGTGCGTTCAACAAAATGTTCTCACTTTCACTATAACTTGCTTGTGAATTGTTATTACTTAAATCAATTACTGAAATTTTTATTAATTTAATTCCTCTTCTTGGTGATTCGCTGATAACAAAAGATTTCTTAACGTTACATTTTTTTATAGTTTCTCTGCAACGTTTCTTGTATTTCTTTTCTTTTGCCAATGGCCTCACTTCTGGTTCCTTAGATAGATCGGTAGGCCTGTTTTCAATCAGCTCATAGAAATCTCTGGGGGTCCAAGGGTCTTGAGCATATTGGCTTAGGATAATCTCTGAATCCGTTATCTATAACAAATAAAAACATACATAAGAATTATTTTTGTTTTAGAATATTTATATTAAATATATATTACCTATCATAATATATTAACTTCTTCAATTCGTATATGTAACAGGTACATAAATCAGTAATAGAGCGAAATAAATTACTTACCGATGACATGACTGTAGTTTATTTAGACGTCTTACTGTGACTAATAAATCGAAATTCTAATTAATTAGAAAAGCAACATATAAATCAGGTCACTGTCCTTTCAATATATATTGGAAGGGGCAATGATGTGATACGCATACGTATATGATCATGTTTCAACATGAAATTTAGACAAGTTTGCAAAATAAAATACATTATCTATAATAATTAATCAACAAAGGGTTGGAACTGATTCAAATCCTAGATTACGTTTAACAATCTATGTAGAAAGGAGTTGGAGACTTGAGTTAGGTATGTATACACATATACGTATGGTATGGTATGGTGCACATATCCATAAATGTCCACATTTTACCTTATGAAAATTTGTTTCACTTAGTGTAGGTGAGTATATTGCTATGTATTAATGGTTAGGGCAGGTTGTGACTGTTTTGCTGTTAACAATACTATATTACATACATATATATATATTAAGTCGTGTGGTTCCTGGTGACACAGAATAGACCCACCCCTCTCTTCCTAGTGGGGGCCGTAGAAAACGACTAAGGGATAGATAGAAGCGTTCGTGGCCCCGCAACGCAGCGGATAGCCACAACCTGCGCCTGTTCATTTAAACACGGCAATACCGTCGTAAGGTGAAATTTGAGCATATTATATATGCCTATGTCCATACCTTGAGGGATAAAGGCGTGACTATATGTATGTATGTATGAAAAGGTTCATATTATTAGTAAAATGTATGTTCTGAGTTATTGATCTAAGTTCTTTAGTGCGGAAGTTGTCTTTTAATAAAACAAAACTGAAACTTATCAAATTTTATTTATAAAAATATAATGATTTGTATGTGCATATTTACAATTATACAATCTTATATTATTCTTAATACAATCTCATTATATTACTTAGTTAGGTAGATAGAATATTCTTTATTGTACACCACATTGGATTACAAAGATAGATACTTAATTATAAAACATATGAAGGTTGATACAATCGACGGTCACTTTCAAACACTTAACTACATACTTTATCTACATATTACTGTGTTACTAACAATCATCTTATTTACCTAAGTACATTCTTATTATAACAAGACAATTAGGTTCATCAATTTAAATAAATAAATATAAATATTGTGGGACACTTTCACACAACGTCACCTAGTCCAAAGTAAGCTACTATAAGCTTGTGTTATGGGATCTAGACAACTGATAAACATACTTAAATATTTCTAAATACATACATATTATACATAGAAAACATCCGAACTCCGAAACAATCATTTGTGGATCACACAAATATTTGAGTCGGTCCGGGATTCGAACCGGAGACCACTGCACCTCTTAAACCATAAATGAAAATGTTAAAAGAAGGATTGTTTTTTTCAAAAATATTTATGTCTGAAAAATTCATTGGGAATGAAATATCATTTACGTTCAAGACATCACGAAAATGAGGATATGACGTTACTCTCTCAGGATGTCGATTGGTTGGGTATAAAGCAGCAACTATACACCATAAAAAACAATATCTATCATCATTTTGAATATTCAAACATGCTCTTTTACTTTTTATAAATTTTGGTAAATCTATAAATTTAGATCCACTAAGAGGTTGATACTTGTTAATATTAATTTCTAAATGTGAATTGTTGAAAAACGTCCATCCACTATCTCTCTCTTGAAACTCCTCAATTTTTTTTAATAATATTGACATAACTTTCTCATATGTGGACTTAAAATCGTAATTTAAATGAATGGTAAAATTTTTTGTTGCAAAAGATTTTAACTCTTGTAGATCATTTTTTAACATTAAAAAGAAAGCGAAATACTCAAAATTAACTTTAACAGAATAATGTTTTTGAAGTGAGCTATCTATTAAAGATTTAACTTGATCAAAAATATTTTTTAAGAAACACTCTGGGTAAATATTTACTTCAGATTTAGATATAGTAATACGATAACTTACAATACGTCCTTTGAAACAGGAATGTATTATTTGGACGTTATCGTTGATAGGTACAGTAATATTATTTTTATGCTTATTAGTTCGCAAATGACTACTCCAACAACGAAAACTGATGTTACAACCCGAACAGAAAGGCATTTTAAAATTATATAAAAATTAGTTACCTGTTATATACCTACTTAAGTTAGATTTACTTAAGTAATTTACAATTTTTAATATTATCTATTGCAGATGGACTTTTTTCTTCTATTAACAGTCAACGCCTTGCAAAGCGATGGTATTCTGGAATTGAAAACACAAATTTATTAATACATATGAAATTTAATAAACTTTCAATTCTTTAGTCATGGATAATATATTTAAACAGCAGATATAGATAATCTAGTCACAAAATTTAAATTTTATACCTCCTTAACGATAGAATAGAGCTAAAACCATAGGTACATAAAATATTATTTATTTAAAAATAAAATATTTTAATTGGATATTTGATAAAAATAATGAACACTATACATACATATCTTCACACCAAAATCTCTTGAGGATAGGCAAAGGCACATATCTAACATGCTTACGCCAGAGTATTATTTTTCGTTCCACGTAATAGGTAGCGAGCTTATTGTCGCTGATAGGACACATATTTTTGCTAGAAAACTATCATGATAATAATTAGGTACAAACCTTATAGGAAAAATAATTTCGTCTCTCTGGATGCATCCACTTTAGAGTAAATTTTCGTTCATTACTAATATAATCTTTACGTCTTGAATAAAATATTTTGCTTGAAACCAACACCTCTACTGATCCGCAATTAGTTTAAGCACTTAATCGTCTGAAATTAAAAATTACGCTTACAATAAGCCAAATAATAGCACAATATTACTGAAATATAGTTATAATTACTAAAAAATAAATATCCTCTCTAAATAAAATAATATTTAAACGTTACAATTACCTTATAATGGTCTTCTGGTAGCACTTTAGCAAATTGTTATTAAATAATTTGTATTAAAAAAGATTAAAACTTTTACAAATTAAAAACACTTTTTACTGCATTATTGTCGCAATCGAAATGTAATGCGAAACAAAAGTATAATGTTATTCAATCAATACATCCGGTAGTAGTTTACCTAATATTATTTTTTTTGCAAGATTGTAGTTTCAAATAGGGTTAGCAGACTAGCAGTAAATCGTAAATTACATTAGTATAGTAATTTGCAATACAGTACATGGTGAAAATTTTATAAGAACCCATATACCAAAGTAATTAGTATAATTAGTAACTAATCTAGTAGCATGAAATACAAAAACAAGAATTATAAAGTTGTTTACGTTAAAAAGAATTACTTAGGTACTCACAGATTGCTCTTTTAATTCGTATTATTCGTAATTATCATACTTATAGATAATTAGATTCTATTAATACTAAAGATAAATTATCTTTATTGAGATATTTTTATTTATAATATACCTATCATAAATATTGTACTGTTTGAAATTTGTATTGTTGACAACCTTAATCGCTGTTTAGAATTTCAACATTAACAAACAAAACAAAAGTATCATATTCTCAGTACTATTTTCTAAATATTGCACAATCAATTAAAATGTAAAACATCATTATTATATAGCAGCTAATTTGACTATGGATGTCACTTCCACAAATTTAGGTTCTGTAAAAATTACATCATTACTTCTTTATTGTTGTGGTAATGTAAAGCTGGAATTTAAACATTATAAACAATGCTATAAAATTTTATATTAACAAAGATTTATTTATTATTAAGTAATTTTTAGAAAGACTATGTTAAGTAAGTTTTTATAAACAAACTAGTGAGGACATAATACCCTATATATCTCCATAGATTGTGATCGATTATTAAAATGTAGCAATCAAAATATGAACAGTTAGCAGAATCCATATGAAAACCGAGGCCAGATACTAGTATAATTGTACTCGTATACCTGGTAAGTGTGACAACCCTAAATAATTGCTATTTGCTGCCTTGACTATTTATTAAATATCTTAGTTGATAATTTTTAGCAGTTATAATACATCCAAGGTAAAATGTTTGATTGTTTGTTATTTGTTAATGAATTACACAAATTTTTAATTAGACAAGCTATCAGCCTTGTTTTAGCTTATAATCTCATAATTTTCAAAAGACTTCCATTACAATTCGAGTTGTCTCTTGTGTAATTACTAGCGACGGTCTAAGGTTAATTCCATCCGGCTAGATACATTAGAACTCATCTCAGCTACGGTACAAGGGTTTTGGTAGAAACCTGGTCGGTCTGGGAAAACTCAGTCAGACGACATAGACAGTAAACAGTATCTATCCTTCTTCAATAACCCTCCACAGCAGAACTAAAAATGTAAGTGTTTAAATATTATTTATCTAACATACATACATACATACATATACTCACGCCTCCATCCTCGAAGGGGTAGGCAGAGGCCTATACCGGTTCACATTTCACCGTGTACAATTCGGTCCCACGTAACAGGTGGTGAGCAGATTGCCGTGTTGAAATGTACTGCCGCCATCAGAGCCTCGTCCGTTGTTCAGCAGGTGCACGAGCTTGCACGTGAGGTTGACTTGGGCCCTGAGGTGTTGGCAGGGCCCCACTACACCCCTAACATATAACATCTTTTTTAATGTTTAACAGGTTTATTGACATATTATTTATTTTTTTACAGGTCAGACTCCGAGTGCGAACAATACAATAATTCTACGAAATGCAATCAAGTCATACCTAAAAGCAAGACTAAAGGTTCTAGAGTGAAAAAGTCTCTTGCTAATATAAGGTAATTATTTGAACAAAATCTATATACTTAGTACTTAAATTTTCAGAAATCCATAGGTGCTACCAGTTCAACAGTTTATTTTATATATATGTATTTGTTTTTTGTTTCAGAAAACCTGTAAAAACAAGTGATGTGTTTAACATTAGTCGTGGCGCAAGTGAATACAGACAGTCTTCCTCACCCGTGCTATCATCATATTTCGTAAATAGAGTGGCTAATGGTAACGAACGTCGAGATCTCAACACCACGGGCGACTACTTTGTGGATGTCAAGGTGTATAAAACAAGTGATGTTCATCAAGCAGATCCACTAACGCTCTGGAAAAAAGCGTTGATTCGAATAAAATTCCAGACCAACGAAGACACTCCTGAGTGGCGTAAGCTTCAAGCGTTCGTGCAATCTGTTGACGCATTATGTGACGAACAACCTAGGTTTATCTCAAACGAATAACGATGAGTTTTTGTACTTGTAATAATTAATATTGTATAGTAATTATTAATTAATAAATAAAATCTCATTCTACTTTTGGGGTGTGTTTCTTTTGTTGTTCAACAATTTACGCACCCTGTCTCTTGGTTGTACGTAGTTGCTAATGCGATGAAGCACTAAACGCACATGTCTATGTCGACTGTGCTATAAGTGTGGAAGCGCAAATGCATACTACATACATTGTCTCTTGGTTGTACGTAGTTGCTAATGCGATGAAGCACTAAACGCACATGTCTATGTCGACGACTGCATAAATACGCACATGTCTATGTCGAACAACTGTGCTATAAGTGTGGAAGCGCAAATGCATACTGCATGCATCCGTCTCTTAGCCTCTTGGTTGTACGTAGTTGCTAATGCGATGAAGCACTAAACGCACATGTCTATGTCGACTGTGCTATAAGTGTGGAAGCGCCAATGCATACTACATACATTGTCTCTTGGTTGTACGTAGTTGCTAATGCGATGAAGCACTAAACGCACATGTCTATGTCGACGACTGCATAAATACGCACATGTCTATGTCGAACAACTGTGCTATAAGTGTGGAAGCGCAAATGCATACTGCATACATCCGTCTCTTAGCCTCTTGGTTGTACGTAGTTGCTAATGCGATGAAGCACTAAACGCACATGTCTATGTCGACTGTGCTATAAGTGTGGAAGCGCAAATGCATACTACATACATTGTCTCTTGGTTGTACGTAGTTGCTAATGCGATGAAGCACTAAACGCACATGTCTATGTCGACGACTGCATAAATACGCACATGTCTATGTCGAACAACTGTGCTATAAGTGTGGAAGCGCAAATGCATACTGCATACATCCGTCTCTTAGCCTCTTGGTTGTACGTAGTTGCTAATGCGATGAAGCACTAAACGCACATGTCTATGTCGACTGTGCTATAAGTGTGGAAGCGCCAATGCATACTACATACATTGTCTCTTGGTTGTACGTAGTTGCTAATGCGATGAAGCACTAAACGCACATGTCTATGTCGACGACTGCATAAATACGCACATGTCTATGTCGAACAACTGTGCTATAAGTGTGGAAGCGCAAATGCATACTGCATACATCCGTCTCTTAGCCTCTTGGTTGTACGTAGTTGCTAATGCGATGAAGCACTAAACGCACATGTCTATGTCGACTGTGCTATAAGTGTGGAAGCGCAAATGCATACTACATACATTGTCTCTTGGTTGTACGTAGTTGCTAATGCGATGAAGCACTAAACGCACATGTCTATGTCGACGACTGCATAAATACGCACATGTCTATGTCGAACAACTGTGCTATAAGTGTGGAAGCGCAAATGCATACTGCATACATCCGTCTCTTAGCCTCTTGGTTGTACGTAGTTGCTAATGCGATGAAGCACTAAACGCACATGTCTATGTCGACTGTGCTATAAGTGTGGAAGCGCAAATGCATACTACATACATTGTCTCTTGGTTGTACGTAGTTGCTAATGCGATGAAGCACTAAACGCACATGTCTATGTCGACGACTGCATAAATACGCACATGTCTATGTCGAACAACTGTGCTATAAGTGTGGAAGCGCAAATGCATACTGCATACATCCGTCTCTTAGCCTCTTGGTTGTACGTAGTTGCTAATGCGATGAAGCACTAAACGCACATGTCTATGTCGACTGTGCTATAAGTGTGGAAGCGCAAATGCATACTACATACATTGTCTCTTGGTTGTACGTAGTTGCTAATGCGATGAAGCACTAAACGCACATGTCTATGTCGACGACTGCATAAATACGCACATGTCTATGTCGAACAACTGTGCTATAAGTGTGGAAGCGCAAATGCATACTGCATACATCCGTCTCTTAGCCTCTTGGTTGTACGTAGTTGCTAATGCGATGAAGCACTAAACGCACATGTCTATGTCGACTGTGCTATAAGTGTGGAAGCGCAAATGCATACTACATACATTGTCTCTTGGTTGTACGTAGTTGCTAATGCGATGAAGCACTAAACGCACATGTCTATGTCGACGACTGCATAAATACGCACATGTCTATGTCGAACAACTGTGCTATAAGTGTGGAAGCGCAAATGCACACTGCTGATTTGGATGACAAAAATATTATTGGGTATTCTACTCCACTGAGAGTGACAGAAGCGAACGAAGAGAGCTGATGGAACTTAAGGTGGAGTAGAATGCCCAATAATATACTACTAAAACAAGAGTCCAACTCTCTTTCGGTCATTGATACGTACGAGTCTTTTTTCAAGTTGATAGCAGCATATTCCGATTCCGGTATAATGTAAATCATATTACTTCCGCTTTGTTTCGGCACAGGCACAAGTTTGAAAACTTCGTACAGATCACGACTAATGAGAGGAAGTTTTATTTCGAAAATACAATATTCTGCTGTTACTCTCGATTTAACAGTCAACAATTTGTAAATCTTCGTTAATTTCATCTGAGGGTGCGCACCGTACCACATCCGAGCTCGCCCTTGGTTGAACAGATGTGGATCAGACTGAATCTCAACTCACAATCCCTTATCATTGGCACGGCTTATAGACCACCTTGGTTGAATGTTAATACTTTTATTGATGCAATCTCTGACACACTATCCTCACTTACACCCTCTGATAAAATAGTGTTGCTTGGGGATTTCAATATTGACGTTCAGAAGCCTGATGATAGTAAAACAAAAATTTTCAATAATTTTCTAAATTGTGTCAGTCTGAAGAATGTCATTGTGGAACCTACGCATTTCACTGAAACTGAAACTGTAATTGACCTAGTGTGCACCGATGCCCGGGTATCAAGTGTTTCTGTGATGCACAGACCTGAGCTCGGTCGGCATGCAATGATATCGGTAGAATTGAATTTTAAAACTGAAAAGCCTATTCCTCAATGTTATAATAGTTGTACTGAAACAAATTTTTGTAAAGGTTAATAGTCTTTAAATGGAATAAATATTTTCTGTTTGCTCTGAATGTTAAATGTATGTAAGTAGTGAAATATTCTTAATTTTATATGTAGTAATTAATAATTTAGTAGGTATTTTAATTAAACTGCAGTGTTTATCTGAGTAGGATCATAACATAACACATTGTCACATTTGTTGCGTACATGTTGCATATTTTCTTTTTTAAGTGCGCGCAGAAGATTATGTTAAACTACTTAATGCCTTTATTGATTTACTCACGATTGGCAGCGGCAAATTTTTCTTGATAACAGCGTTGTTTGTTATTTCTTGATAGATAACAGATAAGCGACGCTTCTTGAAGGATAGCGTGCACGTTGTTATGAATCGTAGTTCTACACATTATAGCACAGCAGCATGCATTTTCTATCATTTTCATGTTTTACAATTAAATTAATAAACAATAGGTAACTATTTTTTACATAAAACTTAAATCTACTTCTGTGAAAAGATTTTGAAGAATACGTCAGTCTCGTCAGTGTCAAAAAAAAAAAAAGAACATGGCTGGCGCGTTGGCTTGGTTTGGTTGGCTGCCTCGGGTGTGGTGTCCTCGGAGACGGAAGTAGTGAATGTCGCCAGCTCTAAATATAAATCTATGGTTTTTGTCATTGTGTTTTCTGTATGTTTTTAAAATGATAGGTTGTCATATGTTCGCGTGATAGTAAAAAAAAAAAGAGAAAAAAAAAAATTATACTATGATATTTATTTAAATTAAGGGTGCCCCTGTCAAGTGGGGTCCGGCCACCTCTGAAAATCAGCGCTGTCTGCCTGTTAGCGCAGGTGGACAGCATTACGCTGAGAGGTGGCCGTTATTCTACTTTCTGTGTTATTACTTTTATTTTTTTTTATTGCCATTATTATGTATTTTCTAAGTGGAATAAAAAATCTTTTTCTTTCTTTCTTTCTTTCTTTCCTCAATGTATTAGTTTCAGGCCATTGAAAGACATACTGCTTGATTATTTCATTAATGATGTAGGTAAAATGGACTGGGACCACATTGCAGATCTGCAGAATGACGTTAACAGCATGGTGGAAACTTTTAACGCCTATATGGTGAGGTTATTCGATCTTTATGCTCCACTCAGGAAAGTGACCTTGAGAGAAAGGAATCCTCCATGGATCACTGATACGGTAAAAGATATGATCAGACTTCGGGACAGGTGTCATCAGCGTTTTAAGGGTAGTAAGTCTGATTCTCATTTTAATTCATACAAAGAAATGAAAGTTTTGGTAAAAACTGCTATAGATAGTGAGAAAAGGGCTTATTTTAGATCTAACATTCATAGGAACATAGAAAACCCTAAAAAATTATGGAAAAATATCAAATCTGTGATAGCATATAAGGGTGTTAACGGGCATGAACTGCCTTATTTCTGCAGTGATCCAGAGGTTATTAACAAACAGTTCTTGGATGTACCTGGTAGTGGTGAGGTGTCCTTGTCTCAACTGACCTTTTATGAATAGCAGAGGTTTGGGTCCAGCCAATTCCGCTTTGAACAAACCAATCATGTTGAGACCCTTAAAATTATTCGAAGTTTAAAAACAAACGCCTTAGGAGTGGATGGTGTGTCTCGTGACATGTTGATGATGACACTTCCTTTCACAGTTTCTGCCATAACAGGAATCATTAATAGGTCACTGGCTACTTCTACATTTCCGGACCTGTGGAAAATAGCATTGGTTAGACCAATTCCTAAAAAGTCAAATCCAAATTCGATTAAGGATCTTCGGCCAATCAGCCTGCTTCCTTGTTTATCAAAAGTCTTAGAAAAAGTGGTTTGCCTTCAACTTAGAAAATTATATAGAAACTTCAAAAATCTTACCTGAAAAGCAATCTGGTTTCCGGATAGGGCATAGCACTGCAACTGCCTTGATGGATGTGGTTGATGATATTTTGGGGGCCAGAGACCAGGGTAGGGGGACTCTGCTCACTCTGCTTGATTTTTCACGTGCCTTCGATTCCATAAATATTTCTCTGTTATTGTCCAAGCTATCCTATTATGGTTGTGAATCAGAGACTGTGAGATGGTTTGACAGTTACTTGAGTGGTCGCTCTCAATGTGTGCAGCTGCTGAATGGTAGTTTTGATGGAGGCACTGTGGAATCTTCTCTTAGTCCAGTGTCGAGGGGAATTCCACAGGGTTCGATCCTCGGGCCACTGCTGTTTATTATTTACACTGCAGATATAACGAGTTCATTTAACTATTGTGACTATCACCTATATGCTGATGACCTTCAGCTCTATATCTCTTGTCATCCAGAGAACTGTCATGAGGCTGTGGATAAAATGAATAAGATTTAGACGGGATTTCAGACTGGGCAAGGAAAAATTCACTTGTCTTAAATCCCGGTAAGTCTAAATTTTTGGTGTTGGGTTCCAGGGCATCTATCAAGAAAATCAAACAATCTGACCCAGATGTCATGATAGATGGATCCCAAATTGAGCAGGTGTTGGAGGCTCGGAACTTGGGAGTGATTTTTGATATATTGCTGCAGTTTGAAACCCAGATGTTGGAATCTGTACGTAACTGCTTTTACCGACTCAAGCTGCTTTATCGTGTTCGACCTTACATAGATGTTGACATGAGAATTATGCTGTGTGAATCTCTAATTCTGTCAAAATTAAACTATGCTGATACAGTGTACGGGAATTGTCTTTTGAGCAGAACCGAAAGGATGATTCAACGTGTTCAAAACGCATGCGCACGATTTTGTTTTCCTATTCCTCCTCGCTCACATGTTACCCCCTTTATTAATGGGGGAAACATGATGAAAATGTCTACTCGCAGAAACCTTCATTTTGCCTCTTTACTTTTTGGTGTTATTCTAACTCAGAGGCCTGAGTACCTATACAAAAAGCTTACCTGGGCCAGAGCTTACAATAAGCATAGGACTCGAGCTTCCTCTTACCTTCTTGTGACACCCAGGCATCATGGAGCAGCATTCCGTGGCAGTTATAGACTTAAAAGTACTAGGTGTTGGAACAACTTACCGCCGCCGCTCCGTGCTTCTAAGTCAGTTTTTACGTTTAACAGAAAGCTAAGGCAACACTTGCTTAACGAACAAAAACTAAAACCTTACCTTTCTTAATAAATATCAATTTTCCTCTCACATGAACTCATTGTTCTTGTAGAAAAAGTTTTCTTTTGAGTGCCTTAAATTATCATAATTCTAATACATTACTTACAGTAAATAAATTGAGGATAATTCACATTGTAACTCAAAATTGTGTTGTTTATAATTGTTTATAATATTCCTTTTGTCAAATAATCAATCAGTATTCAGGTAATCACATTTCCCTTGGCATTTTCTTTGCTTTTCTTTTCTTTTTGACAAGACGCGCATTGATTGCAATTGAAAACCCCGCGAAGCATGTTTCTGTCATTCATTCATTCATTCGTTCACCACCATAGACAATCCAACTAGTAAAATTGTAAATTGGTTCATTGGAAATTATTCATATCAGATGTTGATGGTTTTGTTGTGGCTCCCGACACGGTCAATAATATTGAGTCAAGTCTGATAAATGTGAATGCGAGTTGGTTCAGTATGCATGCTTTGTCGCATCATGTTCAGTGTGCATCGACGTAATGTACACATTTGTTGACATAAAGTTATTGATGACTATTTGACCGTCTCCTGAGCCCATTAAAGATTAAGGGTTTGTATCGTGTGTGGTTTAAACAGGTCAGTCAGTCTTCAGTCTTCTTGGGCTCCCATTTTCCGCACTTAGGTCCGCCAGTGGACCCATTGTATGTGAGTGTTGGCTGTCACTCCAGCCAACCCAGCTCCGACCAGAAGCGCAGGATCCTCATCGGGTCCTCACACGCTTCCCGGAGTGTTGTGGGGCTGCCAAGTATGTTGACTCTGTATGTAACCAGGCTCTCGCACTCCAAGATTGCGTGAGCTATGGTTTCTTCTTTTAACAGGCACGCTCTGCACAGCGTGCTGTCCGTGATACCTAAGACATTCAAGTGCTTATTTACTGTGCAATGACCCGTTATTGTGCCTACCATGGTTCGTAGATCACCTTTATTCAGATGTAGCAACGTTCTAGCTAGTTTTGGCCTGGGTCTCGGTAGAGCTTCCCTTGATTGCCTGCAACTTACTGTTTGTGCCCATCTCTTTTCATGCCGCTCTTTCGTGCGTTGTCTCAGCCATGCCCTTACCTGGTAGAATGGTATTGGAATAATCGGGCTTGGTCCCACCGGTGTGGTGCTGGAACCCAATCTGGCCAGTTCGTCAGCTGCATCATTGCCGCTTGATCCGCTGTGACCTTTTATCCACTGAAGGCTTACCTTGTGTGTTAGGGCCAGCTTTTGTAGCCCCTGGTGGCATTGAAGCACCAGCCCAGAGTCGATTGTGGTGCTCTTCAGAGCTTTTAGCACTGCTGCGCTATCGGAGAGGAGCTTGATGTGGTTGTGCTCAATTTTCCTGGAGTCGATTGCATTGACGGCATTAATTAAACCTATGCACTCACATTGGAAGATTGACGAATGAGACCCTAAAGGTATTGATGAGTGTATGTTGAGCTCCGGGGAGTAGGTGCCTGCTCCTGATCCGTGGTCTGTTTTGGATCCATCCGTGTACACTCTGAGTTCTCTTATACCGGAGTGGTCCTTGGCGGACTCTGCCAGCGATATATTGTACTTACGGTCAAACACGTATGTTTTCGGTATCTTGTCGTTAGGGGCTTCCACGAGAGGTTCATACTCTATTGCGTCCTCCAGTATGCGCCTATGACCTACCCTTGAGCGCGTCCATTGTTTTGACGCCTGAAGTCGTGCCGCCGCGGCGGCCGCTTCCTGGTGGACGAACAGGTCCAGAGGCGGTAAGCAGAGCATTGCTTCCATCGCTGCTGTGGGTGTGTTGCGAAAGCATCCCGTGATGGCGCAACACGCCGCTCTCTGGAACTGCTGCATTTTATCTATGGCTGAAGCTAGTTCGGCCCTGGGCCACCAAACTATTGCGCCATACGTTACCTGTGGTCTCATGACTGTGGTGTAGAGCCAATGTATGATTTTCGGTGAGAGTCCCCACTTCTTACCGATCATTCGTTTGCATTGCCAGAATGCAATGGTGGCCTTACTGATTTTTTCTGTGAGGTGCTTATTCCATAGCAGTTTGCTGTCCAGTGTGACCCCCAGGTACTTGACTTCATTTGCTAAGGAAAGTTTTGTGCCAAAGAGCTGTGGGAGTTTCAGATTATCTATTTGGCGTTTGTTGGTGAACAGAACCATTTCTGTTTTAGTCGGATTTACCGTGAGATCATGTCTGATGCACCATTTTTCGACGATCCTCAAGGCGTTGTCCATCAGGTTTGTTATTGTACCTAGGAACTTGCCACTTACCAGTATGGTGAGGTCGTCAGCGTAACCTACAGTGAAGTATCTCTCTCTATTGAGTACATCTATGAGCTCGTTCACCACGAGATTCCACAGGAGCGGAGATAGAACCCCCCCCTGCGGACATCCTTTGGCTGCGATCCCTCTAGATGTGGAGTTCACTGTAATTTGTATAGCCCTGTGTCGTAGCATATTCACTATCCAACTTACCATTGTGGGGTATACTTTATGCTTTTGCAGGGCTCTTTCGATACTTACAAAGGTCGTCTTGTCGAAGGCACCTTCGATGTCTATAAAGACGCCCAGTGTTGATGATTTACTCTCTAGGGAGTCTTCTATGTACGATACTACCTCATGCAGTGCTGATTCGGTGGATTTTCCGGACCAGTAAGCGTGCTGCTTTGTGTGCATTGGTATTTGTCGGAGTACTTTCTCCCTTATTTCTCTCTCGCATAGCCTCTCTAGAGTCTTTAATAGGAATGAAGTGAGGCTTATTGGTCTAAAGGACTTAGGATGAGTGTAGTCACTTTTACCTGGTTTAGGTATGAAGAGTACTTTGACTTCTCTCCATGACTTTGGCACGTACCTGAACGCGATGCATCCCGTGAAGATCTTTGTCAGGTGCGTAGTGATAGCCTCTATACACCATAACATAAGTCCGGGGAATATACCGTCTAGTCCCGGTGATTTATATGGTTGGAAGCTTTCGATTGCCCATCTTACCTTGTTATCGGATACTATGGCCCTAGCTGTGGACCAGTCCGGCTCGAATTCGATGGCGCCTTCTGTGTCTTCCCAGTTGATATCTGATTGGATTTGACAAACTGGGAAGTGTGTCTGTAGTAAGACCTCACACGTTTCGGAGTCAGATTTTGTGTAGGTGTTGTCTACCTTTTTTAGAGATCCAATAGACTTATCCGTGTCCTGAGATAGAAGTTTTTTGACTCTTAGTGCGTGACTATTGGATTCAATATTGGAGCAGAAGCGTTTCCACGCCTCTTTTTTTCTCTGACTTATACGCTTTTTGAACTTTGCTTGTGCTAGCTTATAGGCGTCCCAGTCAGACTCTGTTCTGGTGTTTTTGGCTCGGTTGAAGCATTTTCTTACCTTGGTTCTCAACCGTTCGAGGTCCTTACTCCACCATTTTTCTCCCGATTTTTTTCGATTGTCAGGGACGGATAGGGGGCACGTTTCCTCATAACAAGTGGTGAGTGTGTCTGTCACCTTCCGGACATGTTGTTCTATGTCGGCGGTGCCTGAGTAACTTACCTCTGAGTGTGCATCTCCTATGTTTAGACCTACTAGAATTTTGTATTTTTGCCGGTCCGTTTTACGTGGGTTACGTCTTGGGGCCGTGGGAGTTTTGCTCCAGTCCAAGTCGAACATGATTCTTCTGTGGTCGGAGCATGATGGTTCTTCTGATAGTCTCCAGTTTTTTATCAGATTTGATGCTAGATTAGATGCTAAAGTAATATCTATGAGTGTGTGGGCCCTGCGAGTATTGAAGGTCGGTTCGGAGCCTACATTTAATACGTTTAGCTGTGTGGATAATAGGAAGTTGAAAAATGACTCACCTCTACTATTTGTGTCTGCGCTTCCCCAGATGTCGTGATGCGCATTGGAGTCTGCGCACACGATGAGCTCCAGGCCCTCATCTTCGCAATATCTCGTCAACTTGATCAGTTCGTCGTTGGGCACTGCGTCTTCTCCGGGCTGGTAGGAGGACGCTAGTATGATGTCACCGGTCATGGATGTAGTGCTGTCAACAGCGGAGGTGTTCTTGAGTCTAACAGCAGTTAGGTCTCTAGAACAGAACTCATTTAGTAAAGTGGCAGGGATATTGTTAGGCATATAAACACAAGTACGAGGCCCGCTCACTGTAGTATCTAGGAGTAACTTACCCCCAATGTTGGAGAGACCACAGAACTTGTTTTTCGCTATCCACGGCTCCTGGATAGCGGCTATGGTCGACTTGTTTACCTCCAGGTGTCTGCGCAGGGCAGCCACTGCGAGCCGCTTGTGCTGGAGGTTTGCTTGCACTATCGGTATAGTGCAAGCCTGGGAATTATTGGGATGAGGTGGTGGCGGCTGGGAGGTCATCATTGTTGATGGTCTCCATCCCCTCTTCCTTCTTCTTCTCGTCGCTCAACGATGCGCCAGGGGTTTCCGGCCTTGCGGCGGCACCTCGTCCGGCGGGGGCGCTTTCGCTTCTCCCCTGAGTGGCGAGCGACTTAATGCCCGATGGTCCGGCCTTGTCCACGTCGGTATCTACTGGTGGTTGGGCGGCTTCGGTCGTCTTCTTCGTCTCTTCCTGCGCGACGGAGGATCCAATAAACTTGAGGTAAAGGCTGCCCAGCTCGTAGGCAATCCTTTGTCCTCTGGCCTTGATCTTCTCGACGTCGTACATAGGAATCCCGAGCATGAGGAAGACGCCCTCTTCCTGCTCCTGATCCGAGTAGATGTGCCACTCGTTGACGTTGTACCATCTGTTTTGGCTCACCAGGAAGGATCTGATGACGTTGATATCCTCCTTCTCTGGGATGAAAATCCCCGCTTTTACTCGCTTCGGGATGTCCGACTGTCTCTTGACGACGAGTCGGGTCCCGGGTACCGGCGAGCTGATGGGTTCGATGGTGGAACGGAGCCAGTCCACTTCTTCTCGGCTTTCGCACCATAGCTTCAGCGTCCCGTCGCTGAAGGTGTAACACAAAGATGATCAGTGTTACTCACCAACTAGCGCGAGGTAGCTATGCAGAGAACTCTATCCCAGGGCGCCTTATTTCTAAGTTTCCAGTCTGTGTGCAAGGGTAGGCTAGGGCTCTAACGAAAACTGACAATAGGGTGTACACACATATATTTACTAAGTACACAGAGATACACAGAGACACACAGAGAGCTTATTCACTGATAGACACAAATATCACAGGTACACAGAAATACAGTCAGGGCTTAGGTACTAATTCCACTCAATAGACCACTGCCGTGTGAGCAGGTAGAACGGGTAAGCAGCTAACTACACTTGTAATAGGGTGACATGACAATTACTGGCCTTGAGGTAATCTGAGAGCAGCACAGCACGAGCATGCCACGTGGAGGCGGCTGATTCCTCTCAAAGCCCCTCGCTCGTACAGTCCACGTGTCTTTGGATGTGGCTCTGCCAACCGTGGACGGGCCGCTTTTCCCCGTAGTAAAAAAACCCGGTATCCCGGGTGTAGGTTGAAACAGAAACTTATTCTTTCCGAGGAAAGTAGAACCTAGGCTATATTCCTCAACAAGTCCTCAGGTTTGTACAGTGCCTGCGTCAAACTATAACCTCGCAACACATGAGGTGCGCTAAATCATCAGAGCTCAACGTTAACTAAGATGTGAATCGGAAAACTTATGATGTTAGAAGAGACCGTGAACTTCATAGCAGGGCTATTTATACCCTCACTATCGAATACTCTGGAAGACTTTAAACCCGTTTGCTACGCACAATTCCTCCGTCCATCACAAAAAAACCCATAGACTAACGTCCGTTTCCTTGAGACAGCTGTTACCACAGCAAAAAAACAATGAATCGATCATGGCGCACTGACACGGTCAATTAGTATTGACCAGCCAGAGACCAGACACTGCCACTCATAGAAAATAAATGTTACAACCACCCCCCCTTTAATAGTATTTCCTGCGGATATGACACGCTGGAAATACACAATAAAGAAAACAGAAACGTACTAACTAATAAACAAAGACAACCAGCTAGGTACTTCAACCCCAAGCTGACTGCTACCATTACAATAACAAAGAAAGATCCTCCTATACACCTACCTAGACACTGACTCGTGTACCGGACAGGCTAAGTACCTAGAGTCTAATGCCCTTCATAGAAGACGAATGCTCCCTTTACTGGCTGCTGATACCCTAACACTACACAAGCTCTCAGGATATTGTAGAGCGAATGAGAGAAAAACGCTCGGTGCGGTGCATAGAAGAAACTACAACGTGACAATTTAAAGTCACGTACACATATAGAAATACAAACAAAAGATTAAAATAGTCTTACATAATGATCACATCGCACTGGTTTAATAAACTAGAGAAACAGTGCTATGTAGTTACGTTAGGTATTGGAGACTGCTCCTCCTGATACTTCAGGATGTCCTTGATATGGTACTCCCCAAGATCCTTACCGTCCAGATCCGACAGCCTATATACTAAAGGGGATCGTTTAGCAGTCACCACACATTTAAGGAACTTAGGGGCTAGCTTAGAAGTAAAATTCTTGGCCTTGTTGGACAGGTAGAACGTGCGTTTGTAAACTATCTGTCCCACTTTCAGCTCTACATGCCTTTTTCTGAGGTTGTAATACTTTTCATTACGCTGGTGGGCAACGTTCAAATGTTTCCTCACCTGGTCGTAGATGCGTTGTATTTCTCTCAGCTTGACACCGAAGGCTGATGGATCGTCTACAGAGACTGGAAGCTGGTGGTACCTCAGGAGGATCGCTTGCCCCTGCTCTCTAAGTACCACGATGACACACTTAGTGCCCATGGTGGCGTTTGGAAGACACATAAAAGGTAGGCCCCACGTTGGGCGCCAAATTTGTAACACAAAGATGATCAGTGTTACTCACCAACTAGCGCGAGGTAGCTATGCAGAGAACTCTATCCCAGGGCGCCTTATTTCTAAGTTTCCAGTCTGTGTGCAAGGGTAGGCTAGGGCTCTAACGAAAACTGACAATAGGGTGTACACACATATATTTACTAAGTACACAGAGATACACAGAGACACACAGAGAGCTTATTCACTGATAGACACAAATATCACAGGTACACAGAAATACAGTCAGGGCTTAGGTACTAATTCCACTCAATAGACCACTGCCGCGTGAGCAGGTAGAACGGGTAAGCAGCTAACTACACTTGTAATAGGGTGACATGACAATTACTGGCCTTGAGTTAATCTGAGAGCAGCACAGCACGAGCATGCCACGTGGAGGCGGCTGATTCCTCTCAAAGCCCCTCGCTCGTGCAGTCCACGTGTCTTTGGATGTGGCTCTGCCAACCGTGGACGGGCCGCTTTTCCCCGTAGTAAAAAAAACCCGGTATCCCGGGTGTAGGTTGAAACAGAAACTTATTCTTTCTGAGGAAAGTAGAACCTAGGCTATATTCCTCAACAAGTCCTCAGGTTTGTACAGTGCCTGCGTCAAACTATAACCTCGCAACACATGAGGTGCGCTAAATCATCAGAGCTCAACGTTAACTAAGATGTGAATCGGAAAACTTATGATGTTAGAAGAGACCGTGAACTTCATAGCAGGGCTATTTATACCCTCACTATCGAATACTCTGGAAGACTTTAAACCCGTTTGCTACGCACAATTCCTCCGTCCATCACAAAAAAACCCATAGACTAACGTCCGTTTCCTTGAGACAGCTGTTACCACAGCAAAAAAACAATGAATCGATCATGGCGCACTGACACGGTCAATTAGTATTGACCAGCCAGAGACCAGACACTGCCACTCATAGAAAATAAATGTTACAAAGGTCGGCTTGCCCTTGAAAGCCGGGATGAACTTCTCCTTCCCTGTGATCGCCGCTCGCAGTCCAGCCCTAATCGCCTTCCTGATGCCCTCAGCCTCGTCCTCGGTGAGGTCGCGGGAGGGTTCGGTGGTGATTGCGACGCGGAGTTCGTCGTTGGCCGCAGCGTCGGCGTATGATGTTCCAGGTGGAAGGCTGGTGTTAACCTTCGCCCTCTTGACTGGTTCCTTCGGGGATGCGGTTTCGTTCGGGCGACCCCTCTTGTCGGGCCTTCCCTTCCGAGCGTCGCCATCCGATGGTCCATTTTTCGGCGAGGAGTGCTAGAGCGGTCCAGTCATTACAGACGGTCTCCCTGCGAACTTCCTGCCATGAGCGTCGCCTTCCGAGGGCCTATCTTTCGACGAGGAGTGCGAGAGTGGTCCAGTCTTTTCAGACGGTCTCCCAGCGAACTTCCTGCCGTGAGAAGTAGCGGATGCGGGTTTCTGGTCGGCGGTGGCACCTTCACCACGGCTGTGGCTGCTTTGGGTGCTAGACCCTCCAGCCGTGTTTGACTTCTGGCTTTCGCCTTCTGTCATCGCACGGCGGCTGCAGTCCACCTGGGAGCTAGTCCCTCCATTGGTGTCGGGCCTCCTTCCGTTACCACGTCCGCGTTTCCGCTTGCGGGAACGCCCTGTCGACTTGTCGTGCTCTATGAGGCGCAACTTGTCGCGGGCTTTTTGACGGGGTGTTCTACCCTTCCTGACGACGTGGCTCCAGGAGCCAGAGTCA
Organism: Miltochrista miniata; assembly: GCA_933228765.1. Taxonomy (NCBI): domain Eukaryota; kingdom Metazoa; phylum Arthropoda; class Insecta; order Lepidoptera; family Erebidae; genus Miltochrista; species Miltochrista miniata. The sequence goes on from OW121778.1 coordinate 896,451, forward strand.
CGGCGGGCCGAACACTCAGCGTTGTCGATGGCATTCTTCAGTGCATCGACATTAAATGCCTCGGATGTTCCACAGGCTGAGTTGACATGACTTTCGTCATGCCCAGGGGGTTTGTTGCTGCGTTTTGAGTCCATGCTTGACAACAGCTTGAATTCATCCACCGTGGTGCGCTCACCCTCCATGGAGCCCGCAAACTGGGGACGCTGGATGTACACCATCTACAGTTGCCAAGGCTGCCACGGTAGATATAGGGTCCGGAAAGGACGACAAAGCGAGGAGAATGATGCGAGAGACGCCGCAACCAGAAAAATCACGACCTACGCGCACCACCCCCTGCCCGCCACCCTAACCGAAACCCTAGCCAATGCCATCCTCTTACGGATGACGCAGCCGATTGGTAATCACTGGCTAGGTGAGAACCTCCCGTTTCGGAAGAAATCAGGGCCAAAGACGCGTGTTGACGCAACACTGCAGTCTCAGCAATCCAGGATCCCTTCATCCCCCCTTACGGGTCTCCACGCACGGCACAAACACGCGGGTGGCCTCCCCTCCCTCCGCAACCCTACCCCCCATCTGATCCGACCCTCACATATTTTAGTGTCAGTCTCGCCGCAGAGCACAGCCACAGATACCCTGCGGGCAGACCAGATTTGTATGCGGGTGGCCTCTCCTCCCCCCCCCGTTTTCCCTAAATCCCCCCAAGCCCCTTGCCCACCTAAAACGACCCTCACATGTTTTAGTGTGAGTCGCGCCACAGAGCACAGCCACTGATGTCCTGTGGACACTTCGCCAGGGATTTCTGTTACGTCTATTTCTGAAGGAATTAGACCGATAACGGGTGGCACCACGTGAAGGATAATCTCTCTGACTTGCCTTGGGGATCTACATGACTTGCACTCACTCCCAAGACCGTTCTGCTTCCATGTAGGTCAGAGGGACCTACATGGATGGCCTAGGCTACATGCTACACTTACAGCTAGTGCATAAGCGCAAAGCGTGAAAGCGGGGGAAAAGCGCAACCCTGAAAGCATTAGCTTAGACCACACCCGGTTTAAACAGGTTTAGAGGAAAATTTCTGAATACCAATATAATAATTCTGATATATAAAAACTATAGATACGTTACCAGTAGGCAATAATGAGTCAGGCAATTACCTTACCTTTCATATAAAAATTCTTTTTTAAATGTATAAATGATCTGCTGTTTTTGAAAGCCGTGATGTTCGTGCATGACGTGTCTAATTATAACACGTCGTTGCTAAATACGTGGTTGTTTGTGTTGTGGGGTGTGGGGGATAGGAGCTAACATTATATTATGTTGGTTCTTGTTTGCTACACTTTGTGGCGCAGACAATATTGTTAGTTACCTAATTAGTATTGTGGAATGATTTATCATAATAAGATGAATCATGGTGATTTGCAGGTGGTATCATAATATGCAGATAAGCATAAATATAATGGTTATACCTACTTAGTCATGTAACTTAGCAATGTATTTTGTTTTAATTTTATTTTGGCAGTTTGCTCGGCCGTATTTTCACTGGCCCTAGCAGAAAACCAGCGCTAACTCGCTAATTACGCGAAGTAGCATCAAAGCTGAGCTAGGGACCATTTTTGTCTCATGCGGGGATATCAATGTTATCTGTTTGCTATACCTAAGTACCTAATATTACTTTTATTGTGTCCTTGCTGAGAACAAAATAAATTATTTTTCTTTCTTCTTTCTTTCTTTCTTTCTAAAGGGGAGAGCCAAGTCGGTTGATAACCGTGATGCGATCAGACTAAGCTCTTCTTTGAGCTGCTCGGGAGCTATTAAATGTATGTTAAAACGCCCATGATAGATGTCAGTTACAGTGTCGATAACAGTATTTTGGATGTCCTTTAGATTTTGGAGCAAATTGTTTGCAGCTATTATTCCTAAGTTAAAATCGATCAAGCCATACTGAGAAGTCATTTGCTCGTTCATTTTGTAGGCAGCATCTTCCAAACTCATAAGATGTTGACTAATAATCTTGTATTGCTTGTCAATCGAATCTCCGGCTCGCTTCAAGAGGTTGTATTCCGCTTCAATTATCGAAGTTTGATTTTTCCATAAAGATGTCATGTACTGTTGATCATACTTTATATTTATAATATCTTGTTTATATTGTTCCGCAAAACTTTCGTCAAGAACGCCGAACAAGCTATTTGCTATGTAACCGATAGCGTTTATAAGGCCACGACGCGTCCTTGCTCACGTGCGACCGTGCTGACTCAGGAGCAAGAGGTTATAGTACTCAAGTTCTGAGAATCCATGACCTAGTTGTGATATGAGTACATGAAAGTGAGACGGTGTTTGTATATTAGAACACAGCTGATTTAATTGTCGACTGTAACGTTTAAACGCGTCGATTCCTTGCCAAAATGGGTCCATGTCATAGTATGCGACAATTTTCCATTCGTCGCGAACTAGGTTCAACTTCGAAACCCGAAAATGGCGTTTGATTCCAGTTTTGTGATGTTAAATGATCCTTTTACCGTGCTAATTAAAACCATGAAGTATAACAAAGTCATCGTTATGTAACTAATCGAGCGCTTATGCTTTGTACGTGGTTTTAATGGTTTGTCTTGTATAGTAGAAACTAGAGCTGGGCTTGGTTCTTGTTCGTTGTGAACTGGTAAGGTTGTTAATTTAACAATAGGCCTCTTGATATAGCCTGATTTTGTTTTTAAAGTAACAACTCTCATGAGGTTGTCCTTTCCAGGGTGGAGCTCTGTTACTCTACCCATAGCCCATTTGCCGGCTGGAACGTTGTCGTCCTGAATGAGTACTACATCATTGATTTTTATGTTCTCCTGGGCCTGTTTCCACTTACTCCTAGTTGTAAGTTGAGTAAGGTACTCACTCTGCCATCTGCTCCAAATATCTCGGAAAATCTTCTGTGTTAAGTGCCACCTAGTTCGAAGGTCTCCCTCTGTCTCTAAGATGGTACCGCTGGCACCACCAGTTAAAAAGTGAGCCGGCGTCAGACAGTCGAGATTGTCCGGATCCTCTGACAAGGGACAGAGCGGCCGTGAGTTTAAGCAAGCCTCTAGTTGAGATAATAACGTTGAATATTCTTCGTAAGATAGTTTTTGTTCACCAACCACACGTTTGAGGTGATATTTAAGGCTTTTCACAGAAGCCTCGGTAAGTCCGTTCCCCGAAGGAAAAGATGGACAGTTAAAATGCCATTGTATTTGCATATCTGATATCTCCATCATTAATTGGTTATTAAAAACTTGCTTAAGCTGCTCATACTCATTCTGTAGGACCTTGTTTGCTCCTACGAAGTTGGTTCCGTTATCGCTAAAGATGTGTCGCGGAGTGCCTCGACGCGCTGCCATTCTGCGCAGAGCTGCGAGAAATGCTGATGTGGAGAGATCCGAAACCAGCTCAAGGTGAATGGCCTTGGTTGCCATGCAGACAAAGACTGCAATATACCCCTTGGTGGTCTTGATACCGCGACCCTTGTTGGCCTTGACCATCACAAAACCGGTAAAATCCACTCCAGTATTGTAAAAAGGACGTGGGGAGATATTACTCCTTGATCGAGGGAGGTCCCCCATCAGCTGATGTTGTTTAGAACTGGCAAATCTACGACACACTACACAACGACGTAAGCGTTTCTTGATATATCGGTTTCCGCCAAGTATCCAATACTGTTTTCTTATAAATGATGTAGTTAATCTCGCGCCACCATGGTATGTTATTTTGTGGGCGTAGTCAACGATGATCTCGGCTAACCTGGTATCACTTGCTATGATAATAGGATGTTTCATATCTTCGCTAAGCTGAGAGTGCCGTAGTCTCCCCCCAACTCGAAGAACTCCTGATTTGTCTAAGAAGGGATGAAGATTTAGTAGTTTGCTTTTTGAATTAATTGCACTCTCAGTTTGCAGTTTGGATATTTCCTGAGAAAATAATAGCATTTGATGATGTTTTATAATGCGAACTTTAGCTTGATTTAATTCTGACACTGTTAAGTAGGGACAGTTATTTCTATGTATTTTCGTGGTAATGAAACGACGCACCCATGCTAGAATTCGAATTGATTTTATAAAATTATATTTATCTATAATACGTTGAATAATACTATTTTCGAGCACTTCCTTAACTGCAGTGTGCGTGCAAAACGATTGAATGTTTTTCAATTCTTCTTCCGTCTCGAATTTTTTGCTTTCTTGCTCAGCAAAAGTAGGTAGCCAAGAGGGTCCGGTCCACCATAGAGCATGGTTTGCCAATTGTGATGGAAAGATGCCTCTGCTTGCACAATCCGCAGGGTTGTCACCAGATTTCACGTATCTCCAAGAGTCTGCTGGTATGGCTTCTTTGATTTGTTTGACCCGATTACTTACATAAATTTTCCATTTAGTCTCATCTCCCTGTATCCAGGCCAGCACTACTTGTGAATCAGTCCATGCATAAATTTTGGGATTGTACTCCGATAAGCAGTGTTGAACTTTACTCATTAATTTGGACAAAAGTTGAGCTCCTGCTAGCTCAAGTCGAGGTAAAGTAACATTCTTGCTTGTAGGTACAATTCTTGATTTCCCAACTACTAAAGAAATAGTGTTATTTGGTTTTAACTTGTGCTTAAATACTGGGGATCGGTGATACAAAATGAATTTCCTTTATTACTTGTGTCTTTTACAAACGTTTAATTCGGAATGAATAAATTGACATTAGAGTGAAGTTCTTATTACTAAAAAGTTCGTCCTTATGCCGTTGGCGGCGCTGCCGTCCGTTGGTATCTTCAGTCCGTTGGTATCTTCAGTCCGTTGATATCTTCAGCCTAGTGCGGTCTTCCTCTCGTGGATACTAGAGGGCGTTAGTAGGCCGCACCATACCGGCCGCCTTGAAAGCTCCTGCTTTCAAAATTAAGGTACTGCTTCGCAAGCAGCTCTGGAGTCTTCAGTTGCAGGCACTTCCACTGGCAGAGGGCATATTTTGGGGAATGCTCTGAGTACAATGCCTTTAGAAGTGAGAATCCTTGCTACACGACTGATGCCATCCTTGCCCGCAAACGTTTCAATAATTTTGCCCATATGCCACTGCAAGGGAGGCAGGTGTTCATCCTTGATGACAACAAACATACCCTCTTTGAGGTCTCCACGGTGAGTCTTCCACTTGCACCGTGTCTGAAGCTCGGCTATATAATCCATAGACCAACGTTTCCAAAAGCTCTGTCGCAGTTGCTCCACCTTCTCATAGCGGGTCAGGTGACTCATCTGTACTCCGGTGATATCCTTGGTTGCAAGTGTGGTCAATGGTCTGCCGATGAGGAAGTGAGCTGGGGTAAGAGGGAGAAGATCCTGTGGGTCTGCGGAAAGAGGAGACATTGGACGGGAGTTCAGGACGGCCTCAATTTGTGTTAACACCGTGCTAAACTCCTCGTACGTTAAATGAGCGGTACCCAATATGCGTCCTAAATGCAGTTTACAAGCCTTCAGATTACTCTCCCACAGTCCTCCAAAATGAGCGGCATAAAATGGAATAAACTTAAATTCTATGCTTTCATTACCTAATTCATCGATTATATTTTGAGATTGTGATTTAAACATTAAATTAATTTCTTTCATAGCTCCAACAAAGTTTTTGCCATTATCTGAAAATATTTGTGATGGTTTTCCCCTTCGGGCAATAAACCGTCTTAACGCTAGGATGTAGTCTTGAGCAGAAAGACTGCCGACTAATTCAAGGTGAATAGCTTTAGTCACAAAACAAACGAATATACAAATATATCCCTTTTCAAGCTTAGCACCCCTACCTTTGCGGTTAAGTATAAGGACAGGTCCTGCGTAATCAACTCCGCATCGAATGAAAGGGAAACCCTGTTCGATTCTCTCAGACGGTAAATTCCCCATGATGGGACTTACAGTTTTACCTTTCATTCGAACGCAGCGAACGCATTGGTGCACTACCTTTCTTGCTAGGGTTCGACCCCCTATGGGCCACCAAGTCTCACGAATGTTAGACAACAGTAATTGGGGGGCCGCATGTAGAAGCCGTTGGTGCTCATACCGAAATATTAATGTTGTTAGATGATGTTTGCTGCATTATAATATGGGGTGTTTTTTATCATAAGAAAAGTCTGAAGAATAGCTTAGACGTCCACCTACTCTTATAATATTATTTTCATCTAGAATTATATTAAGCTTAGAAATTGCAGGTGACGTTTTCAAAGGTAAGTTACGTTTTAAACTATTATATTCATTTGAATATGAGGATTGTTGCGCAAGACGTACTAACATCAGCGACGAAGCGTTGAGTTCGTCGACAGATAGCGGACCAGTCACACGGTTTAGTCGCTGGCGCAAATTATGAAGGTATCGTAAGACATACGCACCAGCACGTCTTATACGATTGTACGATGAAAACCTTTCAAACTGTATAATATCAATTTTGACGGTATTGCACGTCATACTGGTGGTATGAGATTTAAGTTCTGGTAAGTCTACAGTCTGTATTGTATCGTCAGAATAATCTTGAATCCAGGTCGATCCTGGTAACTCAAAAAACGGAGGACCATTCCACCATAACTTACTGTCTACCAGTTCGTTAGGGTAAAGCCCACGAGTAACCAGGTCTGCAGGGTTAATTTTGGTACCTATATGAGACCATCCAGCCTCACTGGTAAGGTCGTTTATTTCTACTACGCGATTCTGAACAAAGGTCTTTAGTGAGTGTGGAGGCGTACGTATCCAACCTAGAACTATAGTCGAATCGGTCCAGAAATAAGTATTATGAAAACTTAACCGTAAAGAACTAATAATTTTTTTATATAAACGGGCCCCGACGAGTGCCCCGCACAGTTCTAGACGAGGTATACTAAGTGATTTGAGCGGTGCAACCCTACCCTTAGCACAAAGCAACCTACTGCACACATGAGAGGCCTCCGAGTATGTACGTACATATGCACACGCACCATAAGCAGACTGTGACGCATCTGTGAATATATGGTTCTATACACTGCTTATGTGTACCTACGACATGCCTTGGTATGCGTAAATCACGCAAGCAGTGTAAAGTATTACTAAACTTTTCCCAAGTGACTAAAAGTTCCTTTGAAACTGGTTCGTCCCAGTCTATTTTACACAACCACAACTTTTGCAATAGAATTTTAGCTATAATTACAGCTGGCGCTAAAATTCCTAATGGATCGTACACTTGCGCTATGACTGACAAAATGGAACGTTTAGTCACTACCTTATTAGCAGTAACAAAATTCGTAGAAAAATGTAGTTCATCGCTTTTTTTATACCAACCTAATCCTAATGTTTTACTATTACCATGTTCACCTAAAGATAACCTCTTAGATAGGTCATGGGAACTAATGTCCATGTTGAACACCCACTTACGCAGCGGGAAACATCCGCCCTTTAATGTATCATATACCCGTTCACACAGACTTAGCAAGCTAGGGAGGTGGTCGTGTCCTAGACACACATCATCAACAAAAAAATTATATCTAATTACCTCTGCAACATCTCTGTCTACCTCCTCACAATCAAGTGCAAGCTGATTAAGGCAACGCATACTGAGGTATGGCGAAGCGGCCATGCCATAGGTTACTGTATTTAAACGATAGATACCTATAGGGTCAGACAAACGCTCACGCCAGAGTATCAGCTGGAGTGAACGTTGGTCTGGTTGTACAAGGATCTGTCTAAACATTTTCTCCACGTCTGCACATGCTACATATTTATATTGCCTAAATCTTAGCAGTATGGAGAAAATGTCATTCTGGAGCGGTGGTCCTGCTAACTGAATATCATTCAGTGACTTACCCGATGAAGTCACCGCACTAGCATCGAACACCGTCCGTAGTTTCGTTGTGGAACTATTATTGTTGATAACGCCATGATGAGGTAAGAAATAATGAGGTGATTCATATGATTCTATACGAGTCATATGACCGAGGCTTATGTATTCATTAATGAATTCTGAATATTTTTGACGGAATTCAGGAAAACGGGTGAACTTTCGTTCAAGTGCCAATAGTCGCTTATATGCAGAGCTGTAACTGTCACCCAGTGCATCCGCCGACTCCTTTAAAGGTATCCGTACAGAAAACCTACCTTGTTCTGTACGCTTAGTTGTTTTTATGAAAATATCCTCACACAGTTTCTCATCTGCACTGAGGACCCTACCAACTTTAGGAACTTCTTCTAATTCCCAAAACAATTGTAATTGTGTGTGTAATGTTTGACTATGGTTACATTGTACCTCTTTGGAATGATTAAACTGATTATTGTACAATGTACCAGAAAGTATCCAGCCAAATTGTGTATTTTGTAAATGGGGGCCTTGTCTTAACCTAAACTTACCTTCACATAAAAGGTCCCAAAATATATCAGCACCTAGTAATATGTCTATCTCTGATGGTAAATAGAATTGAGGATCAGCAAGTTTAATGTTATCAGGTATAGGTAGGCTCCTTTCATTTATACCAGCTGAAGGAATATTATTTGTAATACGGGGTAGTACCAGACATTTTAAGCTCTTGGTATATGTATTTATTTTTGAACGTAGCTTAATGGTACATAAGTGGGTAGACTGCATTATAGAATGTCCTACGCCTGTTATATGATAAGTGGACTGTAATATCTGTATGTTCAATGATTTGCATAATCTTTCAGTAATGAAGCAATGTTGGCTACCATTGTCCAGAAGTACACGTGCAGTGTGGTATTTGTTATTACTATCTGCTACATCAACTAATGCTGTGGATAATAGAACTGTAGGTAATAAAGAATACTCTAAATCACTGCCATCTGATTCTGGCTGCTTAGTAGCAGAGTGTAATAATGTGGAGATAGTGGAGACGTTAGCGGTGACTGGGAGTGACTGCATGTTCTCTCCGCGGCTCACATGTGATTCGCTGTTGGTCTTGTCCTGACTATCACTGCATACCAGACTATTGTGTTTTTTGTCACAAAGCTTGCATGACCCGTACCTACACTCACCCACCAGGTGACCAGTGCGTAGGCAGTTACTACACAAGCCTTTATTTTTTATGAATTTAACTCTTGCTTCTACGGTTAAATTAAGAAATGAGGGACATGAATATATAGAATGATTTTCATTGCACATTGTGCACCTACGCACCCGGGATAAACTAGTACTGCTAGACCTCTGTGCGTATGGTACACTCTTTCTGCTATCTGTGGGTACACTACTTGTGCTGACATAACTATGGCTTGAATGTTTTTGGTTATTATGATTACCAGAATGTGAGCGTTCCGTATTCTTACTTTCAAATGACTGTTTAGAATGATTTACCTTTACCATTTCTAATAAATCAGCTCTGGATTTGAGAAATCTAAGTAAATCCTCTAATTTTAACAAAGATTGTACACTAACCACATTAAGCAACCCAATGTGATTCTCCCATTCGCGTTCAGTAGCCTGATCTAATTTTGAGACTATTAAATACATTATCAAGGTGTCCCAGGCTTCTGTGGATTCGCCTAATGTTTTCAGGGCACGTAAATTTCTCAAAACCGTATCTATGAGTTTCCTAATCTGAGAAGCTGACTCTTTGTGAATTGACTGAATACTGAACAAGGCCTTCACATGATGGGGTGCTGGGTAGGACAACCTCCACGTGGTGCATCCTGGTAACGTGGACGACGATGTGGACTTCGCCTGAGGCGCACGTCGTCGCCCACGGCCAATAGTCCACCAAGGAGGGGGGGCCTTTATGGCCGGTTTGGAGTTCTCCACATGCGCTCTGTTATGCAGAGCGTACTTAGTGGAGCACTCCCAGGGCGACGAGTACTTCGCCACTGAGTGATCAGTGGCGAAGTACACGGTTCCATAGGAACCATCGTTCGGCCGAGCCGTAACCCCGTCTGGCAACAGACGGGCACGGTGGCTCTCTGGAGTTGCGAGGAAGAAAACCTCTTTAAAAAATTACCCCGAAACTCACGCTCTGACGCCCGGCTATTTGTTGCATCGCTGGGGGGAACTCAGTGCCTAGGGCGTCACTCCCACCTTCCCACCCTTCCCATCCTCACATCCTCTCCCAACTTCCCCACTCCCAACCTTACGTCGGCGGACGCAAAACGCAAAAACAACTAAGGAGCAAATTACTACGATTGTAACTACCCAGGAGCGCACCCGGACAGTGTCCGGGGAATCGCTTGGCATGTCTCGGCATGTCGACCCCCGCCAGGGTTCATCCCAGGTGGTATATGGGAGGGGTCACCATAGTCCAGGCCCAGGGGTGTGCCTCAAAACCACCCCCAGTGACGCGGAGGTCGCGTCAACCCGTGCCGGCTCCGAGATGGAGTCGGCAGTTGATATGGGTACCGAGACCGAGGGTACCCTCGGTCTCCATGCCGAAGATGCGAGGCGGAAGAGACCTAGGTCAAGCGGACCAGGCAAAGGCCTGTTCCGTCGGCCTGGGTCCGAATCTTCCAGCAGCGAGGAGGAAGGTAGCCTTCCTAGGAAGGTAGCTGCTACCACCGCGGGTAGAGGTCGGAAAGCCGACCTCTACAGAGCGAGAGGGAGGGAGGCAGAGCCGCCGGCGATTGTGCCCCCGCTGCCAAGCGGGAGGGTCACGGAGGTGCCGGCGGCGAAGGAAATAATGGCGGCTTTTGCCCGCATCACTGGCGCCGTAAAGGGCGCCAAGAATGTTGCGGGCAAGAAGAAAGTAGTGACGGAAGCCGTCACAGGGGCGACGAAGGCGCTGGAGGAGCTCCTTGAGAGGAGCGTCTCCAGCGAGGAGGGGAAGCTCCGGGCTCGGGTTGCGAGCCTGGAGAAGGAGCTTGCCGACTCCCGCAAGCAGCAAGAGCTGATGCGGGAGGAAATCGGCAAGCTTACGCAGCTCGTCCAGGGGGCCGGGGAGGCTCGGGGTGTTAAAACCCCCGCTCCCCGTGCACCTAAAGCGACCCCGACGATGGTCCAACTGCTGGAGACCATCGAACGCCGCCTCGGCGTTCTCGAGGACCGGGCATACCGCCCGCCGCTGGCGGCACCCGCCGTCGCGTCGCACGCGACGACGGCTGCACCCAGTGGGGCTCCCGGTCTCCAGCGGAAGGCCTCCGCCCCCAAGAAGACGGCACCTGGTGGAGGTGGCAACCCCGCCTCCACCAGCACAGCCAGCGCTCCCGCCGCACCCCAGACTCCCTCTAGAGAGGGGATCTGGGAGGTGCAGGAGCAAAGAAGAAGGCGGCTAAGGCCGCCAAAAAGGCGGCGAAGGCCGCCAAGAAGGCGGCAAAGGTCGCCGCAAAAGCGGCAAAGGCCGCCGCGGCGAAGGCGCCGAAGAGGCTCCGCGCTCCTCGCTCCACTGCCGTCGTCATTACGGTGACGACAGAAGGCAAGGCGAAGGGCGTGGGGTACGCCGAGGTACTGAGGCAGGCGAAAGCCTCAGTAGACCTCAAGGCCCTCGAGATTGAGGGGGGGCTCCGGTGCAAGGTGACGCGCACCGGAGCGCGCCTCTTCGAGGACTCCGGCGCCACCAGCGGCCCCAAAGCAGATGCCTTAGCGGCAAAGCTGCGGGAGTCGCTGGACAAGGGTGACGTCCGCGTCACCAGACCCAACAAATGCGCGAGTCTGCGCATTTCGGGTCTGGATGACGCGGCCACGACGGAGGAGATAATCTCCGCCGTCGTGGAGGCGAGTGGCTGCCCCCGTGATCAGGTGAGGTCAGGCGAAATCCGCTTTGGCCCCACTGGTCACGGGTCGGCGGTCGTGAGCTGTCCCGTCGCGGCGGCCCAGAAAGTGGCGGACGGACGGAGCCTCCTTATTGGAGGCTTCCTGAGGGCGCAGGTGCATCTCCTGCAGCCCCGCGAAGACAGGTGCTATAGGTGCCTGGTCGTGGGGCATGTAGGAGTGCAGTGTACGGCGGAAGTCACCGTGGGCGATCGGTGCTTCCGCTGTAGTCAGCCCGGTCACACGGCCCTTGCCTGTGACGCTCCGCCACGCTGTTTTAAATGCGTGGCGGAGGGCAAGGAGGCAAACCACCGGGCGGGCAGTAAGACCTGCGCTGCCTCAAGGCCGAAGCCCCGTCCGTCCGCACGGAGGGGTGAGGGTGTGGGTGCACGTTCGCGGCAGGGTGCGGATATGGACGTCCATTAATGGACACCCATATCCGCATCCTGCAGGTGAATCTGAACCACTGCACTGGTGCTCAGGACCTTCTGTACCAGAGCATCAGGCAGTGGTCCATTAATATTGTCGTCGTCGCTGAGCCGTACTGGGTTCACCCGGGAAGCCCGGTGGATCTGGACGGCATGGCGACCATCTTTGGGGGGACCGGCGCGGACGACTCGCGCCTAGCGCTTATTGCTAGGGGCCCGGGTTGCGTCGCGGCGGAATATGAGGGTGTGGCTGTCGTGGCCGTTTACGTCTCGCCGAGCCTCGACCAGCATCAGTTTGAGCTATGGCTCCTTGAGCTGGACGTCGTTCTCGCTGCATGCCGGCCTCGCCCTGTCCTGGTCCTGGGAGACTTCAATGCCTGGTCGCAGGCTTGGGGCTCCCGGGAAACCAGAGGCAGGGGGAGGATACTGGAGGAGTGGGTCACTACACGTGGCCTAGTCATCCTGAACCGGGGGAATGTCGCAACCTGGACGCGGCGGGGGCTCAGCTCGGTCATAGACGTTTCGTTTGCGACCCCTGAGCTCGCCCGCCGTGTCCAGGGATGGCGCGTGGTGGAGGAGGAGGAGACGTCGTCAGATCACCGATATATTCGGTTCGACGTCTCCCCTCCACCTAACCTGCCGCCAACAATCGCGAATCCCCCGGAACCGCGTTGGGCACTCCATCGCCTGGATCGGGAGGCTCTCCTGGAGGCGGCCATCGTGCAGGCCTGAATTCCGACAGCGGACGGGCCTGCCGATGTTGATGCCGAAGTGGAGTGGTTCGGGAGAGCCATGTCGCACATCTGCGATGCGGCGATGCCCAGGGCTAGGCCCAGACCGGCGAGGAAGCAGGTGTACTGGTGGACGCCGGAAATCGCGCAGTTGCGCGCGGAGTGCGTTACCGCGCGCCGCCGGTACACCAGATTCCGCCGGAGACGTCGCCGCCCAGACGATGCGGCAGCCCGAGAGACGGAGCTTTATGATGGGTACAAGGAAGCCAAGAGGGCCCTCCAGACGGCCATCAAGCGGTCCAAAAAGTTGGGCCGCGATGAGCTGATGGAGACTCTGGAGCGGAACCCGTGGGGGCGCCCGTACCTTATGGTAAGGGGCAAATTACGCCCTAAGGCGCCCCCACTGACTCAGAGTCTCCAGCCGGAGCGGCTGGAGGAGGTCCTGGACTCCTTGTTCCCATCGAGAGCGGAGGAACACATTTCTCCGCGCATGGCTTCGTCTCAGGCGCCCAACGCGGAAGGCAGTGAGAACGACGTGCCCGTAGTCACCGAGGGTGAGTTAGGGGCGGCTGTACTGCGGCTTAAATCCCGCAGAAACACCGCCCCTGGACCCAACGGCATTCCAGGCCGAGCGTGGGTCCTGGCTCTCGAAGAGCTTGGGCCTCGACTAATTGGGCTCTTTAGCGCATGCCTCGAGAAAGGCCAGTTTCCCAAGGTCTGGAAGACAGGGAAACTGGTCTTGATTCGAAAGGCGGGGCGGCCGGCAAATTCCCCATCAGGGTACCGGCCGATCGTGTTGCTCGACGAGGTGTGCAAGCTCTTTGAGCGCATTATTGCACAACGCCTCGTCGGGCACCTCACACGCGTGGGGCCTGATCTGGCGGATAGCCAGTTTGGCTTCCGTCAGGGACGCTCCACCGTGGACGCGATCATGCGCATTAGAGGCCTGACGGAGGAAGCAGTCTCACAGGGTGAGGTGGTGGTGGCGGTGTCTCTCGACATCGCCAACGCATTCAACACCTTGCCCTGGAGCTGCGTCAGGGAGGCGCTTATCTATCATGGAGTGCCTCCCTACCTCCGTCGAATTGTCGGGGCTTATCTCTCCGAGAGAGCCATAACTTACCCGAGCTGGCTGGGGCCGGGTCGGCGAGATGTGTCGTGCGGTGTTCCACAGGGATCGGTTTTAGGGCCGCTCCTGTGGAACATCGGTTACGACTGGGTGCTGCGTGGTCCGTTGCTCAGAGGGGTCGGCGTAACGTGTTACGCCGACGACACCCTCGTTACGGCGCGGGGAGCAACGCACCGAGCCGCAGCACTTAAGGCCACGGCAGGGGTTGCTCAGGTCGTGGGTCGGATTCGGCGGCTGGGTCTTGAGGTCGCCCTTCACAAATCCGAGGCTCTGTGCTTCCACGGACCTCGGATGGGGCCACCTGCGGGATCCAGCCTACAGGTGGGGGGCGTCAGCATCGGCATCGAGCCCTCGATGAAGTATCTGGGGCTCGTACTCGATGGCCGGTGGAACTTCGGACATCATTTCCGAAGTTTGGTCCCAAAACTGAGGGGAGCATCGGCCGCACTCGCGCGGCTGATGCCCAACATCAGGGGACCCAACGCTCCCTACAGGAGACTGTACCTTGGGATCGTGCGAACCTGTACGGGGCTCCCGTATGGGCGGAGACCCTGACGGCCAGCAATGTGGCTAGACTGATGAGCCCGCAGAGAGTGATGGCCGTCAGGGTGATAAGAGGATACCGCACGATCTCCGGTGAGGCGGCATGTCTCCTAGCCGGGACCCCTCCATGGGACCTGGAAGCGAGAGCCCTTGCGTCACTGTTCAGATGGCGCAAGGAGGCGCTGGAGCGGGGCCAAAGGCCTGCGTCTCGAGAAATCGAGGCCCAGCGGACCCTGCTCCACCAGGAAACCCTGGAGACATGGAAGATGCGACTTGAGCAACCAAAGGGGGGATTCGCCACAATCGCGGCCGTCAGACCGGTCATGGACGAGTGGCTGGAGAGAAGACACGGTGCTCTCTCCTACCGGTTGACACAGATGCTTGCCGGGCACGGTAGCTTCGGTAGGTATCTGTGGCGAAAACACCGGGAAACCACGGCCGAGTGTCAGCACTGCGAGGACTGCAGCGATGACACGGCGCTCCACACGCTGGTGGAGTGCACGGCGTGGGCACAACAGCGACAGGTCCTCGTAGTGGGTCTGGGCGTGGACACTCTCTCGCTTGAGGCCATGGTGCGAGCCATGCTCTCCAGCGGGAGTAAGTGGGACTGCGCCGCCTCTTTCTGCGAGCAGGTCATGCTCGCGAAGGAGGCGGCGGGCCGGGTGCGGGAGAGAACTCTTCCACCCGAGTTCCGCAGTCGGCGCCCTGGGCGCCGCCGACGTGTCTTCGCCGAGGACTATCGGCCTCCATGACCGGGGGTCTGAGGACGGTGAGAGGGCCGCTCACCGTCCTTACAGAAGCAGGCCCATGACGGCAGCGTGACGTGAGCACTCACGCACGCCCCCCCTTAGAAGCGGGGTCACACCCGAAATCCCCCATAGACGCGGGATTGCACCCGAACCACCCCCTGGGCGAGGCCGCATTGGCGGCCGTAGGTCTATTGGGAGTCACGGGACATCCTTCCTGAGGGCTTACCCGGGGCTCTCAACCATAGGCTGTTGGGCGTTACGTGAGGTTTTTTAGTCGGTAAGAGTCCGGCATAGCATCCTACGAGGATTTTCCCTCACGTTAAAAAAAAAAAAAAAAAAAAAAAAAGGCCTTCACATGATTGTGTGTTAATAATCGTGGATTATTAAATCTGTTATCTAATAACTCCCAGGCGTGAGTGTAATTGTCAGAAGTAAATTCTAAAGCACTTATAACCTGTAATGCACTGCCAGTTAATGACGATTTCAAGTAATGGAATTTCTGGATGGAATCCAAATCTTCACGTGTATTAATCATACTATCGTACGAATTTTTGAATTCCAACCAGCGATCATATGCACCGTCGAAGGTAGGCAACTTAATATTAGGTAACTTAATCCCTATCGATTGTTTTGTGACCTTGCAGCTATTATCCAGTACATCCTTTTGCTTTAATAAAAGCTTCGCTAAAGCTATAGCCCTATAAAATTGATCCTCAAACCGTGCTCTTTCTTCTAATTGTTTTGACAGCTCGGTTTCGGATACTTCTATCGCCCCTTGTAAATCATTAAAAGTATTAATTAATGTAGAATTACCTTCAAGGCGTAATTCTAATTCTTGTAACTGCTGGTTTGATAAAGGAGCAGATAACGCTTTGACATAATTTTCAAATAACGTTAGTCTGCCCTTGACCGAACCACGTTTTTTAATCAAATCTGCTAACTTATGATCAGTCTTGGGCTCACTCATTTTAAAGAAACTGAAAGGATTACTCACGGTTTTATGTAGATATTAATCGTTTTTAATCGATTGCCACGTATCGTCGTACTTACAATTTATGTACTTAGTAGTTGGGTACCGTCATGCAACGCCTGAAATAAAGCACGCTATTAAACAAAGGAATATGAAAAAATGGAAAGGAAAGACGGGAGTGCCAGCCTGCAACGGACTAGTCTTCGTACAGCAACCTTCCAATTCGTATTTTAATGCGACGAAAAAGATTTGTATGAATTGCTGCGTCACCGCCTTTTTCCAATTGTATGTAGGTAGGTAGGTATGCTTCCCAATCTCCAACAGTTTTTCTTGAAATACGTATTTCCAGTGAAATGTAGCTTTGCTGCAAAGGATCCGAGCATCCGGCTCTGATCGACCATATGGTTTTAACTTGTGCTTAAATACTGGGGATCGGTGATACAAAATGAATTTCCTTTATTACTTGTGTCTTTTACAAACGTTTAATTCGGAATGAATAAATTGACATTAGAGTGAAGTTCTTATTACTAAAAAGTTCGTCCTTATGCCGTTGGCGGCGCTGCCGTCCGTTGGTATCTTCAGTCCGTTGGTATCTTCAGTCCGTTGATATCTTCAGCCTAGTGCGGTCTTCCTCTCGTGGATACTAGAGGGCGTTAGTAGGCCGCACCATATTTATTTTACAATAAATAACTGCCGCCTATGCTTTAATGGAGGAGTCACTGAAGCCATGCAATTGTATTGATTGATTTTCTATAGTATTAATCCACCTAGGTATTTCTATACGGTTTAAATGAGGTAAATCTGTTTGGATTTTTACCCATTCTGAATGGATATTTTCCGGAACCTTGGTGTCCCAATTTATGTTAGAAGCCCAGGTAGACTGAAATATCAGCTTCAGTTTGACGGTCAAGGGCGTCAAATACCCTAGAGGGTCAAATATATTGGAAATATCAGATAACAGTACTCGCTTTGTTGGCACATTGGGTTCAAAAGTTTGTTTGAAGTCGAAGGAAATTGACGAGTCGTATCTTGCTGACAGTTCCAACGAAGTCCCAATGCTTTTGTAAATTCAGCTTGTTTGAAGTCGTACCTCACTTGATTTAATTCGTTAACATTAGCGTCGCGAAGTAACTCTGCTGAGTTTGAAGCCCACTTTCGAAGGTTGAACCCCCCGGATTTCAACAGATTGATTAAATCTTTTTGGAGATTTTTTGCTGAAGTCAAATCATGCTGACCATGCAGTAAATCGTCCATATAAAAAGAACCCCTTAACGTGTCAAGGACTCTTTTATCGTAATGACCTCGTTCATCATCGGCCAGCTGTTTAAACGTCATCATGGTAAGGAAAGGTGCGGCTTTCGTGCCATAGGTTACCGTGGTAAGCAGATAGACTCGTAACGGTTGGTTAGGTGAATCCCGCCAGATGATTTTTTGAAATTTCTGATCTTCCGGGTGTACTCGAATCATTCTGAAGGCCTTCTCAACATCAGCTGTGAAAGCATACTTGTACTGCCTCCACTTGAGTATTAGAGTTTGTAGGTCTTGTTGTAGATTCGGGCCCCTATACATCAGGTCATTCAAGGTCTTACCATTAGACATTCTCGCTGACGCGTTGAAAACTGTGCGCTGTGACGTAGTCGTCGACTCGGCACGAGTGACACAATGGTGCGGTAGAAAACACTCGGGTTTCGTGTTACCGATCGCGGGTTCGACGTGACCTAATGATATGTACTCATTCATAAATAACTTGTACTTGGTTGACACCTGTTCATTCCTGGCGAACCGTTTTTCGAGTTGTTTAAATTGGGCTATTGCTATACCTTTCGATTCACCCAATTCATTTTCGAAGTTAGGTTTGAAGGGGATGCGAACTTCATACCTTCCGTCCGGCTTTCTGGTGGTTGTACTCTTGTAGTACTCCAGGCAGTACTGATCTTCGGCGGATACCGTCGTATCTTCTGCTATGTCTTCGACCTCCCAGAATCGTTGAATGTCATCAAGGCCGTTGAGGACAACGTTGCATTGTAAAGACTTGCCACCGCCGCATAGAACCCAGCCGAGACGAGTTTGCTGGGCAACAGGCATACCATGTTCACCCCGACAGATTCCTTCTAAAACCATGTTGGAGTACACATCGGCTCCGAGGAGGATTTGTACTGGGCGACTTCTGTAGTATTCGCGATCTGCTAATTCCAGCCCTTCCAGATGTGACCATGAAGGTTTCGGGAATGATTGGCTGGGTAAATTTTTTATTAATGTTTTTAAAATAACAGCATCCGTGTTGAAAGAAAAGCTACCGCTCATAGATGAAATATGAAGGTTTGTCATTCCTTTGCAATTACTTTCCTTTGTTCCTACTCCTGATACAACAGCCTTGCAAGATTTCCTATTCAATTTTAATAACTGTACCGCGCTTTCAGCAATTATGGATAACTGAGAACCTTGATCTATAAGGGCGCGCATCTCTAAGTAGGTACCGTCATGAGCTTGAACCTTAATCATTGCTGTTGCTAAGAGAATTTCTGGCGTGCCGCGATGCTGCGACACGTGTGTGCTAGTTTTAGTTTCAACGGTTGTTGCTGACAAACCATTTGTTAATGATTCGTGCAAAATCGAATTGTGAGATTGAGCACAATGTCGACATCGCTTATCCGAAGTGAAATTTTTGCCTTTATGGTCATATAAACAATTTTTACATAAAGTGTACTTATCCACCATTTTAAGTTTATCGACATCTGACATACTTAAAAACCTTTGGCAGTGGTATAACCCGTGGCCTTCTGCACAAAGTGGACATTTTATTCTAGTAGATGATTTTTTTAACGGATGACACCTTATGTGTAAGGAATGACTTGTTATTTGATATCTTATTTTCGTATGGTTTCGATCCTAATAGCATGGAATGACTTCCTGTTTTTTGTGGAGTTTCCTGCTTCCTCCGAGTCATGGAAGATTCCATACTGGTAAACTTGCTTTCTGGGAAAGACAAAAGCTCTTGTAGCGTTGGAAGTTCTCTAGGTTGCTTAAGAGACTCCAAATAGTCGCTGTGTGTCTCAGAATCGAGTTTCTGACATAAGTGGTGGACCAGGATAGGGTCCCAGCTGCATACGTCAACGCCTAAATTTTTGATCGCATTTAGGGATTCCAGTGTCGTATCGTGGATGCGCTTGATCACATTCGTAGACACGGTTTGTATTTGAGGCAAGGACAGAAACATGTTTAAGTGGGAAGTAAAGATTAATTTTTTGTTATTATATCTGTTGTTTAATATTTCCCAACAAACCTTGTAGTTGTCCGAACTTATGGACAAATGCTGAATAAGGCGTTCTGCTTCGCCTCTCACCTTGCTTTTCAGGAACTGCATTTTCTGTGCTTGGGAAAGAGAGGGATTGGTATGGATTGTTTCGGTAAACAAATCCTTGAAGGACATCCATTGATAATAATTACCGTGGAATACTGGAATTTCCATTTGTGGAGTAGACTTCTCCCTATGTGACACTGACCATAGCTTAGAGTTAATCGACTTTTTTATAGCGTTATACTTGTTCTCGTACACAGTAAAACTTGGTTCATACTGTTCGTATTCATGAGTGCCGTGTATCAGACTGTCGAGCTCCCAATGTAAGGTATCAATGACCGACCACCTAGAATCCAGCTGACGTAACAGGTCTTGAAGTTCCCATTGCTCCGTAACAGCTTCCAGGTCCATGAGTGACGTCGTTCTAGAAAAGGCTCTAAAATTACTTGCCTGTTTTTGTAGCAAGTCGGTAGTCTTGCTGTCTACCCCTTGCGACCTGATACTTGGCATTGTAATAAAATCGAGAGGTTCTTTCGGCGCCGAAGTACCCGGTTGCGGAGTGCTAGGATGCTGCTCGTCAGACTCTAGATTGGAAGACGGTCTCGGGGAAGTCGCTAAATATTGCCTAAAATACCGCTTTACCTTGTCATAGACTTCTACTGCATTTTGGAAAAAATTGTCAATAAAGTACGGATGTTTTGTTAAGCTATAACCACATAGTACCTCGTGATTAGCTTAGGACTCGTTCCAATACTCCTCCAAACCGTCCAGCCGCTTATTGATGAATTCAGCTGTCCTCTTATCCCTACTGGATTTCTTAAAGGATGCGAGGAGGCGTTCCATCTCCTCGACGAGTAGATATTGTCTCGCAATAACAGCTTCAGCCATGTTGCTATGCTATATAAATTGAAAGACCTTACTTGATATAACTGCAAACCCTTGCTGGTCTGAAGTTCTGCTCACGGTGACTTGTTGCTGGCTGGTCACTTTCACACGCGAAGGTCCTGCTTGATAGAAACCAAACCGCGCGCTAGGTTCCAGTAAGCTCGAAGGACCAAAACTGATGTAAGGGTTTTTTACACCAGTGAGAAATGATAGAAGTTGTAAGTTAATAAACTTAAGTTTATTGTTAATATTCAACTCTTAAGCTTAACGTAAAACTAATGAGATGAATAGTGAATCGATGACGCCCTTGCTAGCGAACCGATTGAGTACAATACTTGCTAAGTACTAAATTAATAATACAATTAAAATATTTAAGTTAACTAGGTCGCGCGAGTCGGTGCCAAATGCTGACTCGGCGATGTACGGGATCAAAGACCGTACAGCGATTAAGATGGCAGAATTTTATGCCCAAACTATCTGAAGGTCAATAAAGAGTGAATCATTGACACGAAAGAAGAAGATCTAATGCTTGGGGTTGGAATATCGATGGCATAAATAGCACAAATTGGGGTAGCTTTTCTGCTTCTATACCCCTCTGTAACATTCTTGGTTTTGCAGAAGATTTCAAGAAAGTAGTGATAAACAGCAAACATGAATTAATATTGTTGCGAAGTAATACTAATCTGAACGCCCTAAAACTTAACGATGGTGAAACGGTAGAAGATATTATTATAAATAAAATAATATGGCGCGTACCACATGTCAAAGTATTCGATAGAGAAAAAATAAATATGTTAAAACTGTTAGAAAAAGATCGAGCACTCCAGATGATATTCAGGAATTGGGATTTATATGAATATCCGGCTCTACCAAAAACTACTAAACATACTTGGTCCATAAAAACATCATCGCAACTAGAGAAACCAAGATTTGTTATTATTGGTCTGCAAACAAATAGAAAAAATAATTCAAAATTGGATATGTCTCGGTTTGATCACTGTGACGTTCGTGATGTTAGAGTATACCTAAATTCAACCGACTTCCCTTACGAAAATTTAAATTCAAGTTTCTCGAATAGCAGAATTGCTTTAATATATGAACAATACATTAAAGCAATTCTGCTATTCGAGATTTATTTATTTATTGCTCCGTTATTTGTCGTAGATTGTTCTAGACAACCAGATAATCTTAAATCAGGTCCTGTTGTGGATGTTAGAGTGGAAATTGAAAGTGATATTGATATACCAGATCAAACTTCCGCATATTGTCTTATATTGAACGATTGTATAATCGAGTATAAGCCGTTAGGTAGCACCGTGCGAAAGATATCATGAACAAAAATACTATTATAGTAGATGTTCAGGGTTTTAAAGACACTTGTAATAACTTTATAGTCAAAGAATTAGCTCTGGCCACCTGAGTTTATACCCAAACATTCTTAATAAAGCCCCCATACTTATTTTGATACTTAACTACGAATGAAAAAAAAACAAGTTACGTGGTTGGAGAGAAACAGAGGGATTTACTGGAATGAAGGTTTTATCGACTATAGAGAATTTCGACGCATAATTGTTCCTTATCTAGAAAATAAAGAAATTATTGTGAAGGGCTTAGAAAAAGTTAAGTGGATTCAAGATCTTTGTATGAATTGTATTTGTATAGATCTTGGTGAAGACAAGTGCCCAAATTTTACTCACTTTAATATTTTACTCACTATTTTAGATTCTGATTGGCGCGTGGATTTTTTTCTCAAGGTGTTTTTTTTAGGTGTTTCACGGTGTGTACTTTGAGCTGCGATCCATAATCGTTCAGTTTCTTCGTCAAATGCACTTGGATTTTGCGCATTTGGAAGCGATTCTGGTGAATACAATCCATTTGGCAAACCGTTTCTTTGTTCAGTGTCTTCTGTGGTTTCTATCGTGAATATATTCTTATTTGTGTTCTGAAAATAAAAAAAAACGTCAGTATGTTATCTACGTTACGTGACGTGTTACCTTTTCTATAAACACAATATTATATAAGTTTATCAAATAAAATATCTTACCATGTTGTATGTCGATTTGTAAACTAATATATAAATTTAAAGTTGCTCGTATAATGTATGTCCTCGTCGTTAGTGATAAATTCAGAATGAAACAATGAACTTATAAAATTATCAACGGGATTATATGCCTACCCACAGTTTCTGAAATATGATACTATTTCTAATACAAACATAACAAAATACTTACGACGTACAAGTTGAAACATGAAAGTCCTATCATGTAAAAACACGTATTGTGCATAGCAAAGCAAAAAAAAAAGTTCTATGACGTGTTACCTCACTACTGCAATAATTATCATATAGATGGTTGTGCGGATGTTGATGCCCCTTCGTTTCAAGAAGAGGTTGAGACATGAAAATTTTAACAAACCTGATTCGGGTACAGTTTACCCTTTACTTATGTATGTCGTCGCAAAATTATTCTATAATGTATGTCACTAGTTGAGAATGAAGTAAAATAAAACGAAAATATGATTAGACATAGGTAGGTAGGTACATTCTTATGAGATAAAAACTTAAAGTACTTAAATACATTTTTAAACATCACAATGTCATACTTATGAAAAAATAAAACCCATCATAAATTTCAATTAAACGTCCTAAAATTCAACCTAAAATTAAGCAATTACCCCAGGAAACAGTGTGAATGTTGTCCTTTAATATATACCGCTTATCATCATTGGATGATAATACAACTTTGTTGACACTACGGGTTACTAACTCGTGTTTCAAGGATTTAAATAATAAATTTTGTTTACGAGTTATTTCATTATTGGTTAACTTTTTTATAATCTGCTTTTACTAAGTCTATCACTACGCATTTCTTAACACCTTTAGCTTTTTTTAAAGTACATTGCTCAGATTGAATAGATTATAATTTGGGACGTAGACCAATGAATTCCCTGATTATTTTACCTCCCATTTCGTCTTTAAATAGACCTGGCACCTTTTTATTCAAAATCGGTAAACTAAACGGATTACTTTTACTATAATTACTAGTATCAAAATAACTAATAAAGTAGTTTTTCATATCATTGTAAAAGTCGTTAGTTTCAATTTTATAAATAAAACTGTCTGTGTCCGTATAGCATAACTTGATAAGTTCTCTATAATGTGGGCGCATAATAGAATAGTGAAAATCGTACATATGTTTTTTTGATAGTTCTAATACAGAGAAACCTATATATAGGGGTTTATCCATAACAATTCTTTCGGGTTTCATTTGAATCGCAACCAAATTCTCAGAAAATATAGAACCAAGGTATCTGCACTTAATCTCTTTTTTGTTTTATTATCGCTATCACTCCACTGATTTACTCAATGAACTTTTACACGATTTTCATTATTTTCTAGCGTTTTACCGAATATGCTGTTATTAAGCAATTTAAAAAAGTCTTGTTCAAATTCGGTCACTGCTTTTTGTCTAAGCTCGGTATTGAGGTCTATATATTGTTTTAAAAAAGCTTTCTGCCTAAAAGTTATAACGCGATGCACTTTGTTTAATATTAATCCATGCTTAATATTTTTTTTCAAATGTACGTAATGTATTACGTATTTATATTTATCATATAAAGTTGTGACAAGTTTAGAAATTTTACCTCCAGGAGGCACACATTTCTCAGGACAAAATGGCAAGTCATTATGCAAACGGTGTAAATATTTAGGATAAAGTAAATCTACCTCTAATATGAACCCATAATCTGCATCATCTTTTATATTCTTGATGTTTAGATTTTCTATCTCATTTTTATCAAGAAACCTGAAGTTTGATAAAGGTAAAGGTTGGCACATAGCATACCCATATAAATTATTGCAATCTAAGTATACAATAAATATATCATCTTGTTGAGGGTCATAATCTTCCATATATTTATTATTACTTTTTACATAACGATGGGAACTCATACAAAGACCTCCTCTTATACCCTCTTGTATTAACCTTATTATTGCTAAATCATCAATAAGTTCTAACTTAATTCCCGTTTTGAGAAGCATCGCGTCCCATGATAAGCTAGGAGCTGTTACATAAAAAGCTGGATCTAATTGATAAAATCGCTTAGAAGTATTTTTAAAGTTTTCAAAAACGTCAGTCAACAAAAGTACGTCAGTTTTGAGGTAAAGATCAGTATAATCACCTAGATTTTTTATTTTAAATTCAGACCATACTAATTTAGCATGCTGGTAATCTGCTAATGAAATATGTTGATTATTTAGGGAATTATAAAAATAACATTTTTCAGGCAGAACTGTCTCCTTATAACGATTTATGTTGATCATATAATCATAAGGATATACACCTTTTCGCGTAAGTAATTTAAATTGTTTTGGACAAGAGAAATTGTTTTTTAAGTGTATAAACTGTTCTGGTTTCAAACTTTTTACTAATTTGTCTAAACTAGTAGATAAAAATTTAAAGGAGTCCACAAACCGAAGTTGTACATATTCATCTCTAGAAACTTGTATAAATTTTGTAAAAGAAATCATAGCTAAAAATATGACTCTTTATTTTTAGCTATGATTTTAAATGAACCGCGAGCTTCTCCTAATTTTTTAATAAAAAAATGGCAATCGTAACCTGAAAGATTATGAAAGAAAATTGGTATAAATTTTGGAAGTTTATACATCAAATTACAGTAGTTATGTGCGGCTCCTCGATATTGACCTGTCACATGACAGTGATCTCTTACTCGGTCTGTGATTAGTAAGTTCTGACAAATATGACAACGAGTGCTTTCATTGAATTTAACAGAATCTTCGTTGTTAAATATAATTGGTACACTATTCGACAGATTGTTGTTAATCAATTGAACATCCCTGTAAATATTCTCAACAAATTTATCTACACAATCTTCCCCACGGTAAGATACAAAACGATTTCTACTTTCATCAAACGAACAAACTATATAATAAGCGAATGCTATAGGTATATGTACCTGACATACTGAGGTACTCGCAACAGAGGGATCCTGGTTGCACCCTTGCACTGGAACCAACATGGCTTCAAAATCTGCGTAAATTACATATGGCACATTTTGTTTCCTTTCGTAGTTTTTAAACTCAATCACTGAACCTTTTTGCGGTAGCTGAGTCATTACACCGGCACATACATGAGAATCAATTTCCATACTTTATCTAAAAAATAGCAAACACTCATCACAAAAAAATAATTTCCCGTTATGGTTAGTTATTTGTTTTCTCACCAAACGCGATAAATCTTTGATCGGACAGTAATGTGAATATCTGCTCTTTTCTAATAATAGTAAATTAACCGTTTTTTTTGTTATCGTTATTAAACCCAGATTTGTATAAAGGTCTTATGATCTGTCTATTATTTTCTAAGCCATATACATTTATTCGTAATCTTGGATTATTTTTTTCAAACATTTGTATATCGGTAAAAGTTACTGGAAATGACATTCCTTCTATGTTAAACAGATTGAAAAAAATTGGATATGAAGAAACTCTCTGAATGTTCCTATTTGCTGGGTAAAGAGCTGCCGTGACCGACCACAGGAAACAATATACCTACATCATTGTTACGAATATTTACACATGCCTTTTTATTTTTAATGATCGGAGGTAAATCAAAAAATCTTGAACCACGGAGCGGTTGATATCTATTTATATTTACCTCCATGTAACAGTTATTAAGGAAAGTCCAACCAGAATCCCGCTCTTCAAATTCGTCTATCTTTTTCAGTAATTGATTAGCAACATCTGTGAAGAGCTTTGTAAAATCATAGTTCATACATATAATAATATTTTTGGTTTCAAATGATTTAACTTCTGGTATGTCATGTTTAAGTAGTACAAACTTTGAGTAAATATGAAAGTTAACCTTAAGGGAAGTGTGAGCTGCAAGAGATTGATTAATTAAAGATTTGACCCTACTGTGAAGGTGTCTGAAGAAAACAGGTAAAGATGTCTGTTCGTTCGTGTCAAGAGTATGTAATCTATATGTTGCTAATCGATTTTTAAAAGCAGAGTTCACTTTCTCCACGCCATGATCTAAAGTAATTACGTTATCTGACTTTCGGTGTATTTTACTCCTTAAATGTCCTATCCATTTCTTACCATTTACCTCAACACCACAGCTATCACAGAACGGCATATTAATTGGTGAAACACACAGACAGATGAGGATGGAATTTTTAATTGAAATTTATGATGGTCAATGAATTAATCAAATTTATTTAATATTTTTATGTATTACATACAAATAGACAATTATATTAAGTTTAGTAGGTACGGACTTATTTAAAATTAATTTTATTAGAAAAGAAAGTGGCTTCAGAATCTGCGAACAACTCGCTGGCTTGCCTAACAAATTTTTGTAGATGAGCCCAGTGAGGAGATTCCTCGTCAGTCCGAAGCTTCAACCACAGCAGAGATTTTTTCCAAAGGTCATCGCCACCTTCTTGGACGTCAACCGAGTTGTACACCTTCAACTCAATGTGGAAGGGACCCTCGGTAGACACCGTACGCCTCGTTTGACCGTTAACCACCCGATTGTAAAGCACCGATGTGGATGGAGCTCTGCCGGTGTTGACGGTGGGAGTTTTACTGTCAAGGTGGAAGATGTCGTATCCCTTTTGCGCAGCCTTTTTCTTTGAAGCTCTGAAACAGGAAATTTTATATATTATAATATTGTACCTTAGTATAATGTTCATTACACAAATAATAAATGATCATTATGAATTGGATGTTATGAATCGTTATGTTATGATAAGATTGTTATGAACTGGACAACATCAGTTTTGCTTCAGTTAGGAATATTACGTGAACAGATTAATAGATGATTGTCATGAACGACACACAAAGTTTGTTACTAATGGAACTCGAACCCTAGACTTCTGGATTTGCAACTACGGTCACTCATTACTACTTAGCCAGAAAAATAAATAAATCGCTCATAATAATATTATATTAATAAAAATAACAAAACTACCATTATGTAAGAAATAAAAAATAAATAAAATAAAATAAAATAAAATAAAATTTATTCCCTTTGAAATTTTAAAAAAAATTATTTAGGTTTGTCAAAATTTTTGTGACTCTACCGGGGGTTCGGAAATACTACAGACTGAGAAGAACACCCCAAGAAACTCAGTCTGGTCCCTTCTCTTCTAGTATCTTAGTATCTAATACAGTTTTTTTTTTAATGTAGAAAGGAGCAATTCGTGTCACTGCCAGGCAGCCTTGTCTTCTAGAAAGTCTTTAATGCTATAATAAGCTTTCTGGTACAATTTAAGTTTTACTAGTTTTTTAAATTTATTAACTGACAAACCTGTTATGGCTGTCGGCAATGTATTGTACATTCGAATACAATTGCCCGCAAAAGAATTGCTTATTTTATTAAGCCTAAATCTAGGTACAGCCAATTTATTCTTATTTCTTAAGTTTAGATTATGGATATCACTATTTTTTATAAATTTACTGTTATTTTTATGAGTATATAATAAGTTTTCATATACGTACTGTGAATACACAGTAAGTATGTTGATATCCTTAAACTTTTCTCTTAATGACTCCCGAAACCCCATACCATAGATAGCCCGGACAGCCCTTTTCTGCAACACAAAGATAGATTCGATGTCGGCAGCGTTACCCCATAATAGTATGCCATAGGTCATGACACTGTGGAAATAGCTAAAGTAGACAAGAAAAGTCAGTTGTCGGATCTTTTTAACGGCATAGGCTGCAGAGCTCAGTCTGCCCGAGACTTTCCCGATATGAGGCCCCCACTGCAAGTTGGAGTCTAACTTTATGCCCAGAAAGACAGTTTCATCGACCAATTCTACTTGATCATCCCTAATCTTAATACTGGTGTTAACGAGCCTAACATTTGGCAAGGTGAATCTAATACATTTTGTTTTAGTTTCATTTAACAATAAATTATTTGCGTTAAACCAGTGGACTACCCTAGAGAGGGCATTGTTTACTTCGTCAAGATCGCGTTGTCCACGTTCAACTTTAAATATTAAAGATGTGTCATCAGCAAACAAAACTACCTCGTGATCGTCTCTTATAAGGTGAGGGAGATCATTTATGTACACTAAAAATAGAAAAGGTCCCAGAATTGAACCCTGAGGCACCCCCATTGTTACAGCAGAACCATGTGACTGTTTACCATTTATAACTACTTTCTGTACTCTATCTCTTAGGTAAGAACTAATTAAATCCAAGGCCGTCCCCTGGATCCCATAATGATCAAGTTTTTGAATTAAAGTCTGATGCTGGACGCAATCGAAGGCCTTAGATAGGTCGCAGAATACACCATAAGCATCATACGACTCCTCCCAGGCCTCATATATATACTCTAATAATTTGATTCCAGCATCCGTGGTAGACCGACCGCGCGTGAAACCGAATTGTTTAGTATGGAATAGTTTATTTGTATTAAAATGATTTTGCATTTGATTAAGCATTACCTTTTCAAAGATTTTACTAAACGTGGGTAGTACAGAAATAGGACGAAAATTGGACGGATCCGAGGTGCTACCCGATTTAAACAGAGGAGTTATTTTACTAAACTTCATTAAGTCAGGAAACACACCACTATCAACACAATTATTAAATATTATTGATAATTCAGGAGCAACCATTTCAATTAACGAATTAACTAAATGTACAGAAATTCCCCAGAGGTCAGCCGTTTTCTTAATATTTAAAGATTTAAAAGTTTTTATGATACTGTGTAAACTAATTTTACTGAATTTGAATATTTCATTACAGCAAGGAACATTTGCTTTTAACAAGGATTCTGCTATTGGGGTAGAAGAACCTAGGGCTCTGGTCAAATCTACTGGAATACGAGAAAAAAATTGTTCAAATTCGTTAGCGACTTCGGCATCTGTTGTAATTATGTCACCATTTACTTTAAGTTTAAAATTATTATCATTTGATTTTGCTTGGCCTCTTTCTGCGTTAATTATTTTCCAAGTAGATTTAACTTTGTCTACACTATTGATAATTTTATTACTTATATACTTTCTTTTGGCCGCTAAGCAGTCTGCTTTAAACTTTTTTGAATAAGTTTTAACATAATTTAGAAATTCATCTGTTCTATTAAGCTGTCTTTCTGAGTATAGTTCATACAGTTTTAATCTACTTTTATGTATATCCTCAGTGGCCCATTCACTGAAGGCTGGCCTGTCACCGATTGTGACTTCCTTAGACTTGAATATGGAGTTGAACTCATTGTAAAAGGAATCAAAAAATAACTTATAGCTTACATTTGGATCTAAGCCAGTGTCTAAAAATGGAAGTTTATTGCAAAGTCCAACTCGCATACGTTCCAAGCGGCCACTAGTTACTGGTCTACATAATATTTTACGTCTTTTAACTTTTTCTCTTGTGATCTTGAAAGATGAAAGATGAAAAGAAAGAGAGTTGGTCTGAAAGAGAGTGTCGGTGTTAAAGTAAGGAAGGGCATGCTACGATGGTTCGGGCATGTGGAGCGAATGGGAGATGAAAGAATGACAAAACAGATATACAACGCGAAAGTGGATGGACGTAGGAGTCGGGGAAGGCCACGACACACCTACCACGACCAAATTAATCGTGTGTTAGTTGAAGGTGGTGGCAAGATCCGTAGGAACCGACGTGCATGCATGAAAAGAAAAAATGAAAGTTGAAGAAGCAAGTGAGGTGTGTATGGACCGTGCCGTGTGGCGCTCGGTTCTTTCTGCCTACCCCGCAAGGGATTTGGCGTGAAGATAGTATAGTATAGTATATACCATTATTTAGCACGTAACCTCGCTCACTCATATTTTGGTACATATTGCGTAATGTAATTGATTATACGTAGGTATTTTAATTGGTAGTATTTGGTACCTTATCATCACTTTACATCAGCTGGGTATAAGAGTACTAATGAGTAATAATTACCTTGAATATTCGCTTGAGGTACTTCTAGCAGATGACTTGCGTTTGACGGGAGCCTTTTTCAACGTCCCAGCCTCGCTCCTTACCACTTTGTCACAATCGAACTCTTGGTCCGCTCTGAAAACATAATACCTATTATAAGTTACAAATAGTAAATAAATACACAGAAACCTACTCAGAAAACTATCACATTATCTTCACAAAAACTTCCTCATCGTAAAAAACTATTTTTAACAGCACTAGATTTTTTACTCGTAAATTATAATATAACCAGCTTTTGCCCGCGGCTTCGCCCGTGAGGATGTCGACATAGCATTAGTCTTTTCTCATGGTCTGATCTACCCCACATCCAATTTCATCAATAGGTAAAGCGGTTTAGGCGTAAAAGCGTTGTTACGCTTTACCTTGTTACAGACAGACAGAAAGTGTTACTTTCGCATATTTTATGATATTAGTATAGGTAAGTAATGAACATGTACGTACTGGTACATACGGACGTACCTTATATGATCGCTTGCAACGCTTTTGACAGCTGGTGACGATTTGCGCTTTCCACCCCCCTTAGCTGCCTTCGAATTTGACTTGGCGGCTTCGATCGACGTCGCACTGTTGCCACTATCGTACTCTGAATCCGACCTGTAAATACACTCATTTGCAAAAAAAACGGGCGGTTTTGATTTTCATTCTTTGATTCATTTTCTTTTTTGATCGAGATCGCTTGACTAAGCGGACGTGTGATATGTTTATTTAGAAGTGTTATTGTAAATAAATATTTTTATTAATGTCAACATAATTACTCACGCAGTGTGATTTATTGCCGACTTAGTGAAACGCAAGTGTTTTTAAGTGGACCAAAGTATGAAGTAATTTAAATAAAAAGTGTTGAAAATCGGGTCTAGAAATGTCTAGTCCAGGGTTTCCTTTTGGCCGTAGCCAATTAGTTCACCGAAGCCCACCTTCGACACCAACTGCGGGGTTTGTGCCAAATCCAGTAGAAGAAAAACCGCGGCCTACTTCGAATTATGAGCTACCTGAGGAAGTAGTACCGACCTCAGAGATTCAAAAATGGATGTCAAGCATCCAGTCCATTTTAAATGAGGTCGTCAAGTCCACTATAGACTGACATACTGAATTTCGAAGTTCAAAATCGCGATGAACTGTAGCCCTAAAGTACCGAAACGCGAATAACGTTAGTGCGAAAGTACGCCACATCGATACCCATAATTTCGAATGTTTTCCACCGCGAAGCACGTTAGTGCGAAAGTACTCCACATCGATTCACACATTGTCGAATGTATTCCAGCGCGATGCATGTCAGTGCGAAAGTCAAATAAATGCGAAGGCATGCTACTTCTTGCTTTACACAGAAATGTTTACTGTAAATCGATGATTGACGAATCGATGTTTTGTGTGAGTGTGTAAAGTTATAGATTTACTGGAACTTGAATAAATATCAGAACAAAGTCAGTTTTTATATAAGTGTCAAAAGTGGAACAATAAAAAAAAAATAAGGGTAAATAAAATTTCATGATTAACCAACAAAAAGATATTTATAACATCAAAAAAGATATGTTTGTTAAAAACAACTGGCCCTTGTTAAGACTAAATTACCAACTCGTTAAATTAAATCTTCATATAAGCAAGATATGCTAGACCGCTTAGATAGTCTTTAAAATCCATAGATTCTTTTTGTAACATATTATGATCTCTTACTTTTTTTGTGTGGTTTGAGATACTTCTTTTTCTTTTCTTTATATTTGCAGATATCCTTGCTGCTTCAAATGTCGTGTTTTTCTGCTCTTTAATTAATTCTTTTAATGTTTTGTAAATGTTTACTTTTTTTCTATTCAGGAGGCTATTCCAGTGGTTGTGCCAGTTTTCAATTGCGTTCTGGGTTGTCAGAATGTTTGCATTAACGCAATCCAAAACCGACCACATTCGCGGCGAATATATAGGAGGCGACCTTTTTAGCTGTAATTTATGCGTATTCTTTTTAGATTTAATTGGCATTCGTGTTCCACCAACGTAATATTTACTTATGATTAGGATAGGATTAGGTTATTATAATTCATCGGAACAAAATGTAATTGGAGTACAATAGAGAGCTTTTTTATTATATAATTTCTTTAGAAGTCATCCTAAGATACGCACTCAATGAACTAAAAACTAATCTGAAGTTCATAATTGTAGCCTTCGAGTTAGCAGAAAATAGGACATGTGTCTATGTGGCATGCCTTCGCATTTACTAGACTTTCGCACTGACATGCATCGCGCTGGAATACATTCGACAATGTGTGAATCGATGTGGAGTACTTTCGCACTAACGTGCTTCGCAGTGGAAAACATTCGAAATTATGGGTATCGTAGTGGCGTACTTTCGCACTAACGTTATTCGCGTTTCGGTACTTTAGGGCTACAGTTCATCGCGATTTCGAACTTCGAAATTCAGTATGACAGTCGTCACTAGAGACTTAGTTACCGAGGGCAAAATGAACTCCGACCAAAAACTTCGTGTGACCAATTTGTGCCGAAAAGTGACATCTGGAACTTCGGAGATGGCTGTAATATACCAAGCCCTAAAGCAAAAGACCATTCAAGCCCACACTGTCATTCAGCACTTAGAGGAAAAGCAGAATTTGGCATCATCTCTTGAACAGTTGAAAGAGGTTGTGGAATGTAAGATCAAAATTCCAGCAGACCCTTCATTTGCGGATATGATCAGAAAAGGCGCTGATAATTACATTCGTCCTAGCAATTTGAGCTCCGTCGCTATATATCCAAGCGATAAGAACAAGACCAGTGAAGAAACAAAGACACTTGTCCAAAAGATAATCTCGCCGGAAGAACTCAAATTGCATGTGCGTGGGCTTAAGAAGGTGAGGAATGGAGGAGTCCTCATAAGCACAGAATCAAGAGGAGATATAGAAAAACTGAGAAACTCGGATAAATTTGCATCTTCAGGCCTTAACGTGGAAGTACCGGCTAAACGCCGTCCGAGAATCGCTGTGGTTGGTGTGCCCGTGGACTTGACCGAGAACGAAGTCTTTGAATCTATCTATGAACAGAACCTGGTCGAAAAGTTCCCGGCATCGTCCCGAGACGCTTTTTTAGCAGCCATCAAGTTGAGCCATAAATCCGGGAAAAAGAACCAACTCACGTGCAACTATATCCTAGAAGTACCTGCTACCGTCAGAAAGGCGCTCATAAATCAAGGCCGTATTTTTATACACTGGACATCTTGCCCAGTCAAGGACTTTACTATAGTTACAAGATGCTTCAACTGCCAACAGTATGGTCATGCAGCCAAATTTTGTCGAGAAACTAGCCCCACCTGTAACCACTGTGGAGAGCACGGGCACTCCTTTAAAGAATGCAGTAATACAGCCGCTCCCGCCATCTGTGCAACTTGCAAGCGCTTTAAAAGAAAGTGTGATCATCGGACCGGGGACGCCACATGCCCAGCACGTCAGTTTGCAGAGGACAGGTATATCAACACGATCGATTATGAAGGCGCCTAGAAGCGCCACTTATTTCTTGTTAGATTAAGAACTTTTTACTTAGGCTTAACTTTATTTATTTTGTACACCATCATGACCGATCAACTTTTCGGTGATTTGGATAGATTTTCTGTGTCTGACGTAAAACAATGTAGGGTTGAGGAGTGTAAATCATTCCTACCCAATACTCTTAAGTCTTTAACATTGATAACACAAAACATTCGCAGCATTAACCGAAACATGCATGAGTTTCAGATCTTGTTACAACGACTAGACATTAGCTGTGATGTTATCGTACTAACAGAGTGTAGGTTGTCGGAGACGACAGTCATACCTTCCCTTGATGATTATTTGGTTCACAAAACAGAGAGAAGTTTAAACCAAAATGATGGCCTAGTAGTTTATACTAGAAGTGATTTAGCTGTTACGGTAGAGGAACCGCAATTCGCGGCCTGTAATTGCTTAATTCTTAGAATAAGTGCTGATACGGTTATTTTAGCTGTATATAGGCCACCCTCTCAAAGCATTGACATATTTTTAGAATCGTTAGACATTAACTTAAAAAGCTTATCATCTTATAAAACAATAATACTAATGGGGGACATAAATATTAACATTGTACCTGGGAAATCTGTTGATAAAGCATATTCATACCTAGATACCTGTTTTTTCCACGGACTTCTTCCAGCTCATAACTGCCCGACTTTCATAACTGGCTCATGCTTGGATCACTTTGTGATAAAAACAAACAAACCTGCACTAACTATGGTCACTAACTCCACAGTTACAGATCACCAGGCAGTTCTACTAACCCTACAATTGGCAATACCTAGGAAATAGTAGATTGTTAACCGAGGGTGGAAAGAATCAATTCCCGAGGTATTTAGACGCCCGAGTGCAGCGAGGGCGGCTATAGTCCGAGTCGGAATTGATTCTTTTACCCGAGTTAAACACTCTACATTTCATTTCAAATACGAGGAAAATAAAACTAATAATAAGATTCAAACCTTACCATAAAAGATTATTACTTATTGTTTTGAATTCTGTTACAGATAAATAACAACTACATTAAGTCGAGTTTTTAAATTTTAAATATGGAACTCACCGCATAATTGTTGCAGAGATTACCGGCCCCATACACGTACAATATTATTGACTCAATAATGTTGCCACAATATTTATTTCCATCCGAATATAGTCTGTTCAAACCTCAATATTACCCTTACACGGTCAATTTATTGCTATATTGATCAAAATTATTGTACGTGTATGGGGCCGGAAGAAATTGTCGCTAAGTTCACACTGGCTGTTTGGAAAGTCGCATGGTCGCAGCATTTTTTTAATTTTTTTTTTACACAAATCTCTTCACTATCACAGCTGACCTGTCAGCAGTTCTATTTTTAAAGTTCATTCCGGCCCTTGGGTGGGAAGTAATTTGTATGAGTTTTTCCCTCCCGAGGGAGGGAAACAGCATTTTCCACCCAATAGTCAGATCAAGAAAACACTATTTTCCGAGTATGAGAAATGAAAAAAATTATATATACTCATGCTAGGATTAATATGAAACACCTTGAATCAGACATACGTAATATTCAGTTTGACCCCGTTTATGAGACTGACGATGCAAATATCGCACTTAGTTATTTTATTAATTCGTTGCAAAGTGCTCTATTGAAAAATACGTACTCAACAGTTGTGACAAAAAAGTATATAAACACTAAGCCTTGGATTACACCCGGCCTCGTTCGCTGCATAAGACACAGGGATAACTTGCACCAAAAATTAAAATCTGCACCTGAAAATTCTACACTCCAAATATCCTATAAAAGGTATAGAAATTTTTGTAACTCTCTGTTAAAGAAATTAAAAATACAGTACGGAAAGGACGAGCTACAAAAGGCTGGCAATAATAATAAGATGATTTGGAAAGTAATAAAAAATAATACTTACAACTTAAAAAGCTGTCAGCCAGCGCCAGACTTATTAACAACAGACTCAACCCCCTCCGAAGCATTGAACAAAGCGAGCCAATACTTTGCCAACGTAGGGAAAAACCTTGCAGGAAGGGCTTTCACGTCCTGTGGCTCATCCACCCGACCCATGACTAAGTCATACTGTTCGCAACTGAAGTCTTTTGTTTTATTGGATACCGATCTAGATGAAGTTTTAAGTATTATTAGTGGTTTAAGGAATGTATGTGCGGTTGGATGGGATAACATCTCTAATTCAATTCTCAAAAGATTTAAAGACTTTCTCGCACCTCCCCTGACGCACATCTTTCAGCTTTGTCTACAGAATGGCACTTTTCCAAAACTACTTAAAAAAGCGGTGATTATACCTATTCTCAAGTCTGGAAGCCCAAAGGTCATTAATAACTACAGACCAATCTCATTACTAACAGGATTATCAAAAATATTAGAAAAAATAATAAACAATAGACTAGTAAAATATTTAGAAGATAAAAAACTGCTCTCAGATAATCAATTTGGCTTCCGGCCTAAAAGATCGACTGACCAAGCGGTACATCAAGTGACTAACTATATAACAAGCAGCGCAGCGCGAGTGTGGCACCTCTGGTGTTGCAAACGTTCATAGGCTGCGGTGACCACCGGTCCTTCTGGTGGGCCGTATGCTTGTCTGCCACCTTAGTGGTATAAAAAAAAAAAAAAAAAAACTCTGGACAAGGGCATGCACACCATTGGAATTTTTTTAGACCTCGCAAAAGCTTTTGATACTATTTCCTGTACTGCTCTATTGCGTAAGCTTGAGGTGCTTGGAATAAGGGGGACGCAACTAAAACTTTTTTCTGAATTCCTTAGGGATCGGTATCAGTGTGTGAAAATCGGGGAGTGGACAAGTGATGAAACAAAAAGCACCGGCTTTGGTTGTCCTCAAGGAAGCATATTATCACCTACTCTCTTTTTAATCTACATAAACGACCTTTGTAACCTAACACTCCAAAATGGAGCCATAATATCATATGCCGATGACACCACGTTGCTTTTCTCGGCACAATCGCGCGAAGACGCTTTTAGTTTTGCGCAGAGTGGTTTCAATATTGTGTCCAAGTGGCTCCAAGAGAATTCACTAACCTTAAACATTGATAAGACCAAGCACATAGTATTTAGAATGAGACATATTAAAGACCAACCCGCTGACCCCAGCCTTTACGCACACAGCTGTAGAAATTCTGATGACACTGCATGCACTTGCTCTACTTTAAGCGTGACTGACGATATAAAATATTTGGGTATTATTTTTGATTCTAATCTAAATTTCAGCAAACACATTCATTTCTAATGCAGTAGAGTACGTAAGTTAATTTATATATTCAAAAATTTACGGAATATAGCCGAATATACACTTATAAAAAGGGTGTACTTGGCTTTGTGTCAGTCCATCCTAACATATTGCATAACGTCCTGGGGGGGTACTGGTAAAATAGTCTTACTTCCTCTCGAACGTGCGCAAAGAGCAGTCCTGAAGGTGGCAACCTTTCGACCCTTTTTATTCCCTACACATCAACTCTATACAGCATGTAATGTCCTTACGGTACGTCAATTATTCATACATAATACTAAAACAACACTCTGAACTTCCCTTCAGCACAATACCAGCAGTGTCAATGATGATCATTGACCATCGCCGCTAGCCAGATTCAAAAACACAACTATCTAGTCTATGCTACTAGATTCTACAATATTGTCTTTGGTCAAGAAAAAGTAAAAAACCAAAGTTGCGTCGTCATTCTGCTTCCTTGTCAGCCATTACATACTATATTACATGGCAATTTACCTTTTTTACAAAGCAGCCATTAGGTACAGTCAAGATTACCTACATGGCTATTTACCTTACAACTTTTTCAGCATAAATATATGTACTACAAGATACTTGCAATATTCATTGTATAACAAGAATACAATAAACTATATATCGTTACGAGGTGGACGTTTCAATTCTTCCCATCTCTAACATTGGTGACCCCGACGTGATCCGAACTGAATACCGGGTGCAAGAGGATTCAAGAAAATGGCTTGCACTGCCAACTTATTATTGCATAAACTTACACTGTGGAAAGGTGACTTACAACAAAAGGTAAGGACATGCAAGCGCGTTTACGTACACCAAATTCTTTGCAGGTCTTGTGTTTGCTTGCGTTCTATTTTCAAACCTTTTCATGTGGCATTAGTACGCCAAGTAAGTTGTAACTTCCTACAAAAATGTACACCACATACCAGGTAAAAACCAGTTTTTATTTCCTCCTTTAATTTCAGCATATTCTTCCAACAATTTCACATATGAAGTGCTAAGCTTTGTTCAAACCCTAAGTTGTCTATTTACTATTTTAGTAAACAACTTACTATGCTTCATTCCATGTTAGAAACTAAGTACTTTCCACTAAAACTATAACCTGCATCTATTTATTACATAGTTTGCATTCCTAGTTAATAATTTACCACTTTAATTTATACTTGCATAATAACAAGACTTTTCTTAGAAATGCATACAAGCATGAATAGTTCCGTGTGCTACTACTTTACCAATTTGTATCAGTGTACCTGATACAGTCATTTGTTTTCTATATTTAGTGTTAATTTCTACTGTTCCTACTGCCTGGCCTAACTGTTGCATTCTTACAAGCTAAAGGCAAAGGTCCCATCCTAAATAATATATATCATTACAACATTTACTCTCGTATAACCTTAATACATTCCAGACTTCGCTTGCATGACGTTTCAGCCTTCCTGGTTCAACAAATTTGGGCGATTACAACCTACAATCTTAATGGGACTCGTTTGAGCAACAACAACAAACTCATTGCATGCGCATAAGTCGGGCCTCACCGAAACAGCTGTTCATCGACGGCCATTTACAATTTGGTGAAGGCCGTATCGAGGTTTGATTCATTTTATTTTAAAGTACATTGCGGTTACTACATCATGCGACTTGCAAGTTCATTGCCACTTCGCATTACATGGCGGTGGTTGTGATAAGTGACTTGCGAGTACATTGCTGGTTTGCAGTACATTGCTGACTGTAAATATTTGAAACTTGTTCAACTGTGCGTTCCGTTAATTGTTAATTTTGTTTAAGTTTGTTTATTGTTTCCATTGAAAAGTTTACAAGTACTGTACCCTCACTACGTTTCTATTTTCGGTGTTGGGTGCTGTAACCTTTTCCTAGCAACATGTCGGAGACATTAAAAGACTTAATTCAACAAAGAGGTATAATTAAGGCTAGAATAACTAATTTTAAGAAATATATAGATGTTCTTAAGGCTATTGAGCCCGATAAGTTAGATGCTTTGCAGTTTAATGAACTGAACTTAAAGTTAACGCGAATTCAGGACTTATTACAAACTTTTGGTGAGATTCAAACAAAAATAGAAATCTCTTCTTCTGACTTCACGGTTCAAGTGGAGGAACGAGATCAAATTGAAGTTACCATTGATAAATCTATATCAGTTGCGCAAAATATTATAGACACATACAACAAAGGTCTAGTTTCCAGCCAAAGTGTTTGTGAGCATGGGGATAGTTCTAGTTCTGTTTCACATTCTCATAAAAACATTAAATTGCCTGCTATCAGCTTGCCTTCCTTTGACGGGAACCACACGCGATGGCTCGAGTTTCGTGACACTTTCGAGTCTTTAATACATCAAAATGAAACTATCCCAGCGATAAATAAATTTCACTATTTGAGAGATACACTTGAAGGTGGTGCGAAGGTGGTTATCAAGTCAGTGAGCTTTTGTGCAGCCAACTACGAAATGGCATGGGATCTATTGTGCAAACGGTACAATAATCAAAGAATTCTGGTTAATAACCATGTTAGGTCTTTTTTTATTTTTCAACAACTCACCAGAGAGTCACATAAGTCTTTGCGTTTTATGATAGATTATTATACCAAAAATATCAATTCCTTGGAACAATTGAAGGAACCAGTGCAGCATTGGGACACTTTATTAATTTATGTAATGACGTCCAAACTAGATGGCGCCACATGTC
Source organism: Miltochrista miniata (assembly GCA_933228765.1). Lineage (NCBI taxonomy): Eukaryota > Metazoa > Arthropoda > Insecta > Lepidoptera > Erebidae > Miltochrista > Miltochrista miniata. Next base: position 936,299 of record OW121778.1, read on the forward strand.
GCAAATGGGAGGAGCATCGTAATACATTGGAGACTTCTCCTACTTGCAGTGACTTTTTTGAATTCTTGCGTAATCGCGCCGACGTTTTGGAGACTATGCAGTTTGGCCACAGTGAAACAATGCGATCTGAAAAACAAATTACTAAGGACACTAAGTTAACAAAATCCTTTACTGCATCGTCCACCGCGTCGAGTGGTGGGAGGGCCTGTGTACTTTGTAAAGGAAATCACTACTTGCATCAATGCGATGAGTTCATTCAAATGACTATTGGCTCTCGTATGAATTTTGTTACAAAGAATAATCTATGTCAAAATTGTCTTCGATCAGGTCATCCTGTCTCTCGTTGCCGCTTAGGTCCTTGCAGAACCTGTAAGAAGAAAACACACAACACTCTACTACACAAAGATTATGATAATAATTATAATACTAGAAAACAATCTCACTCACCTGTTACTGGTAATAAGCCTACGTCTTCTCACCAGTTGTCATCAGAATTACCACCACTATCCGAACATTTGCCAGTACCGCAGTCGAATCTTGCATCATCAGCGCAGGTGTCCTTGTCTGCGGCTATACCAGGCCAAGTGTTGTTATGTACTGCTGAGGTAGAGTTAATTGATGTCAAAAATAATACAACTCATCTTGTTAAAGCTCTCCTTGATAGTGGCAGCCAATCCTCCTTTATATCTGAAAAGATTCAAAAATTTATGCAACTTAATTGTCATAAAACTAATTCAACTACCATTTGTGGAATAAACAACACAATAACTAATTCTACTCAAGGCTGCAATCTACGTGTTAAGTCGCGTGTTAATTCCTTTCATATTAATGTTTCTTGTCTTGTCATACCTTACATAACTAGTCGACTACCTGCAGTAGCTATCGACGTCACGAAATTGAATCTACCGACAAATATTCAATTGGCTGATACGAGTTTCTTCCGTCCTTCCGAAATACATCTATTATTGGGAGCAGACGTCTTTTGGGAAATCGTAGATGCCACACAACATAAATTGGGGCGAAACAAACCCACTCTTCAGCATTCAAAGTTTGGTTGGCTTGTGGCTGGCCCGACTGGCGAGAGTACTACTTCTAAGCTTCAGTGTAACTTTTCCCAAGACATCCGCGATGCTCTTGCAAAATTTTGGGAGGTCGAGGAACTAACTACATCTAAAAAACTATTGTCAAGGGAAGAAGAATACTGTTAAGCTCATTTTAAGCAAAATACTAAACGTCTAGCAAACGGTAGATTTAGTGTGAAAATGCCTTTTAGTGAGTGCCCAGAGAAAGTGCTGGGGAACTCCCAAGCTATAGCACAAAAACGATTTTACTCTTTAGAAAAACGACTTTTTAAAAATAATTTAAAAGGGGGCTACACCGAATTCATTCATGAGTACAAACATCTCAATCATTTAAGTGAAGTAGATCCTCCTGTTTTCGGTTACTATATACCACACCATGCGGTGGTTCGTGAAAGTAGCGAAACAACAAAACTACGAGTGGTTTTTAATGCCTCGTCTACAACATCTTCTGGTAAGTCCTTAAACAACATTATGCTAGTCGGACCAGTCGTACAGGACAACTTATTATCAATATTACTTAGATTTCGCCAGAACGCCTACGTCGTTACTGGAGACATTGAAAAAATGTATAGACAAATTATGATAGATGAATCTCAACGTCACCTCTTGCTTATTTTATGGAGGGACGAAGAAACTAAACCTTTGAAAACATACCAATTAAATACTGTGACCTATGGCACTGCTGCAGCGCCATTTTTAAGTACACGATGTTTGATACAACTCGCAGATGAAAGTAGTAATGAAACCGTCGCTAATGTCATCCGTCATGATTTTTATGTAGATGATTTGATTACCGGTTCAAACTCCAAATCTGATTTAAAGGATATCGTTAAAGGCGTAGTGCGTGAGTTGTCGAAGGCATGTCTACCTTTGCGCAAATTTCGCACTAATGCACCTGATATTTTTGATGAATTACCCGTGGTAATTACTCAAAGTCAAGATTTTTGTAAGGAATCTACTGTTTTAGGATTAAAATGGGTTCCCGATACTGATAAATTACAATTCTTAGCTAAATTAGATATTGTTCCTAAAGTAACAAAAAGACATATTTTATCCACTTCAAGTAAAATCTTTGACCCGTTAGGATTATTGTCCGCATGTACAATAGTACCAAAGACTTTACTTCAAAAACTATGGTTAATAAAATCCAATTGGGATGATGCTATTCCTGATCCTATAAAGGAGTCTTGGAATGAGTTTGTCAATAATATACAACATATGGCCACACTTGAAGTCCCGAGGCACGCGTTGGTTGGCAATCCAATAAATATAGAAATTCACTGTTTCACTGACGCTTCTGAAATTGCCTACGCTGCTTGCATTTATTTAAAGTCAACCAATGGGGTAGACAATAAAACTACTATAGAATTATTATGTGCTAAGGCCAAAGTGGCTCCAATTAAACCTGAAATGACTATCCCTCGCTTAGAATTACTTGGTGCATTGTTAGGTGCTCGACTACATGATAAGGTAATCAAATCATTGCGAGTGGATGTAACAAATTCTATATTTTGGAGTGATTCAACCATTGTACTTGGATGGATCAGATCTCAACCTAAAACTCTTAAAACATTCGTATGTAATAGAATAAGTGAAATAAGAAATTTAACTGATAGATACGAGTGGAGACACGTACCTACGGATAAAAATCCTGCTGACTTGGGATCCCGTGGGATTGCTCCACAACAGCTGAAAACCAGTTCCATCTGGTGGCATGGTCCTTCTTTTCTCGTCCAATGTGCAGAAAATTGGCCTCAAATATTGCTTATCTTGTAAACCTACCTGAAACTAAATTAAGCTTAACAAATTTAATACACATAAAAAATGTAGTACCTTTCGATAAATACTCTAACTTTAATAAACTACAAAGAGTATTTGCTTATGCTCTGAGATTCATTAATAATTGCAATTCTAAAAATATCAAAATTTGCGGTTTCCTTACTGGAAGTGAACTACACAACTCTCTTATTATGTTGGCTAAACAATCCCAACGCGAATCTTTTCCAAAAGACATACATTCTTTGTCCACTTACCAAACAGTAAATTCTAAATCCAACATTCTATCCTTGAGTCCTTTTTTGGATGATAGGGGTGTTCTACGTGTTAGCGGTCGTATCCAAAATGCCTTGCATTGCAAATACGAGAAAAGGCATCCTATTTTAATTGACAGCCAACACGTGTTCACAAAGTTGTTCTTCGAAAAGGAACATCGTCGTTTGTTACATTGTGGTCCTCAACTTTTGCTAAGCTCCGTTCGTGATCAATTTTGGCCAACTGGTGGTAGAGCCTTAGCTACTAAAACCGTACATAAATGCGTAACGTGCGTAAGATTTAAAGGAAAGACACTGCAACCAATTATGGGGAACTTACCTTCTCCCAGAGTTAATCCTGCTTCTCCATTTGAGATGTGTGGTGCTGATTTTGCTGGTCCATTTTACATATCTTCTCGTAAGGGTCGTGGATCTCAAACTACTAAATGCTACCTTTGCGTCTTCGTATGCTTGAGCACAAAGGCTTTACATCTAGAGGTCGTTAGTGACCTAACGTCAGCTTCATTCATTTTGTGCTTGCGTAGGTTTATTTCCCGGCGTGGGAAACCTCGTAAATTATTATGTGATAACGGTAAAAACTTTATAGGTGCGAACGCGGAGTTGAACAAATTTCTTAAAGCAAGTCAACGCGCTGTCGATGAGTTTGCTTGTGACGAGGGCATCGAATTTCAATTTTCTCCAGTTTACTCGCCCAATTTTGGCGAGATTTGGGAGGCTGGGGTGAAAGCGGCTAAATTTCACCTAAAACGCGTTGCTGGCAACACAAGCCTCACTTTTGAGGAACTTAGTACGCTTTTCGCGCAAATAGAGGCGATTCTGAATTCCAGGCCGTTGACACCTATGTCAACGGATCCATCGGATTTGTCACCTTTAATGCCTGGACATTTTTTAATTGGAAGACCGCTAACGTCGCTGCCTTCTCCAGTCACTGAACGTATAGCCGTAAATCGCTTCCAATTATTAGAGCGGATTCGTCAGCATTTTTGGCAAAGATGGACAAAGGAGTATATTTCGGATCTTCAACAACGAGTAAAGTGGCGTACTAAAGGTACCACTGTGAAGATTGGAGATTTAGTTATTATCAAGGATGAACAACTTCCTCCTCTGAAGTGGCTTCTTGGAAGAGTTCAACAGTTATATCCAGGCACCGATGGCGTCACAAGAGTCGTCGACATTTATACTCAAAGGGGACTAATCAAGCGAGCAGTATCTAAAATTTGTGCTCTACCCGAACATGTTCCGGAGCCTCTTGAAAGTCAGGCTTTCAAGGGGGGGGGAGAATGTCAATGATGATCATTGACCATCGCCGCTAGCCAGATTCAAAAACACAACTATCTAGTCTATGCTACTAGATTCTACAATATTGTCTTTGGTCAAGAAAAAGTAAAAAACCAAAGTTGCGTCGTCATTCTGCTTCCTTGTCAGCCATTACATACTATATTACATGGCAATTTACCTTTTTTACAAAGCAGCCATTAGGTACTGTCAAGATTACCTACATGGCTATTTACCTTACAACTTTTTCAGCATAAATATATGTACTACAAGATACTTGCAATATTCATTGTATAACAAGAATACAATAAACTATATATCGTTACGAGGTGGACGTTTCAATTCTTCCCATCTCTAACATTGGTGACCCCGACGTGATATATATATAAGAGGCATATTATATTATATATATATATGGTTTACAAAATCCAAATTGAAGGGCTCTGGTATCACAATGACCGAGTTCTTGACCAAAACAAGGCATGATGTTTTCATGACTGCACGTGAAAAATTCGGAGTTGCAAAGTGCTGGACAAGGGACGGTGTCATCTATGTGTTGGGGGCTAACGACGTTCGACACAGGATAGTGTCCTTTGCTGATCTTAACAAAATCGGCGAAGTTCCTGCAACGGCCACGACTGCAAGGGTGCCCGTAGCTAAGTCCAAACGTGCGGTGACGGCAAGGAAGTGAAGTTGACCTCATTCTAACTTTCTGTGGCCCAGGTGGTTAGATAAGTCTTATATTTTCATCACTATAATCTGTATCTCTCAGTAATTCTTCAGCTAGTAGTTTTTTAATGATAATTCTGTTTATATAACTCCTTTTCTTTACTCATGTAAACAAATTCATTCTACTTGAATATTACTTTCGCTTTTAGGTACATAATTTTTATCAAAACTCACAAAACTGGTAGTAATACTTGTTATTTGTAAAATAAGCTATATTTTTATAAATCAAGGTAATACAAGATAACATTGGCTGACAGCTGACAGTTGACACTAGTGACAGACTGTGGGTAGACGCGTTTCATTTTTTTTTTTTTTTTAATTCCTGTTTATTTTGGCACTTTTCGTTGGTCTTTTGAGCCACTTACATGTGATTTTTTCACAGGTGTTTCTTAATATTGTAAATTTTAATACTGCACTTTGAATAGTATAGCAGGGTCAGCCACAGGGTGTTTATTAGTTTTCTTGTGATTCGCCTGGGCCGCTATAATAGATTTATAAGTTTATTAAATTATTTAAGAACATTTATTAGTAAATTGGCACCGGCAGATGAGGATTTTGTGTATTTGTGAATATTCATATATATTTATTTATATTCTTATTTTTATTTTTTACTACATATTTGGTTATTTATTATAGCTTATACCTATATATATATATATATATATATATATACATAGTAATATATTAATTATCTTATTTTTATGTCTTCGTCCGACAGTTCGCAGAATGTACCTTCACTTGCAGGGTTCCTGTCGTCTCAGTTCTCGGATGTTATTAGGAATTTCAATGTGATTCATATAAATGCTCAAAGTATTCCGGCTCATATAACAGAAATGCTGGCGTCTTTTGACTGCACAAATATACACGCTATACTTGTCTCAGAAACATGGTTAAAACCATCTATGTCTTCCACTCCTTATTTTTTGCCAGGATTCAACCTCATCCGTAACGATCGCGGCCCGGATGGTTATGGTGGTGTGGCTATTTACTTACGGTCTCACTTTTCTTATACTGTTGTAAGTTCTTCACCGCAGCCGCCTCTACCGTATTCTGGGGAGCATCTTTTCCTTGAGGTTGAACTCTTCCACAGCAAAATTCTCCTCGGTGTCTACTACGGGCCTTCTTCCAATGTAAATTACTTTTCTTCACTGGAAACCCTTCTAGAAAACTTTGCTTCTATGTGCAGTCACACAATAATCTTGGGTGATTTCAACACCTGTCTGCTGAAAAACGACACCCGCTCCTCTACTTTTCAATCTATTATCCAATCCTGTAACCTTTCAATTCTCCCCTCTATTGCTACCCATTATTTTCCAAACAAACCTCCTTCGCTACTTGATTTGAAAATTGTGTCCTCACCAAGTAGAGTGGCTAAGCACGGTCAGCGCTCGGCAGGCGAGTTTTCTTACCATGACTTACTTTTTCTATCTTATCGCCTTCGTCTGCCTAAACCTAAACCCCAATTTCTAGCGCTGCGCAACTTTAGTGGTATAAGTGTCGAGGAATTGCGTAGGGACGCCGTGGCCATTGATTGGGATCCGCTTTTTAATTCAAATTGCGTTGATGCCAAAGTTGAAATGCTCACTTCCAATTTGATAGCCCTATACGATGTACATGCTCCAGTTTGCAAAATTAAAATGAAACACCTACCATCCCCTTGGCTCACGAGTGAGATCAAAGCACTCATATCTCGAAAAGCTGCAGCCAAATCGAAATATAAACATCGACCAACAGACACAAATTGGGAAAAATATACCCTTATTAGAAATTACTGCAACAAGGTGGTAAGGAATGCTCAACGCCAACATATTCACAGCTCTGTTGAAAACGGAGATCCAGCAAAAGTCTGGAAATTTCTACGATCTTTGGGAGTGGGAAAATCTAATCAAGACTCAATGCCTAAAACTTTAAATCTGAATTCACTCAATCAGCATTTCTCTGCTTCGTCAAATATGAATAGAATGACAAAAGAAACGACACTTAATCATCTTTCATCAATATCCCCTCCCAACTGTTCTCCTTTCTTTTTTAGTCAATTATCTGCTTGTGATGTTAAGAGAAGTATAATGTCCATCAGCTCCAACGCTGTAGGTACTGATTGTCTAGGCCGCAATATGATTGTTCCTATTATTGACGAAATACTTCCAGTTATCTCTCACATTTTAAATTTCTCAATAATAAATAGCATATTTCCCGCGGCTTGGAAAAGCGCCCAGATTATTCCCATAGCTAAAAAGAAAAACCCTTCCTCCTTTTCTGATTACCGTCCTATTTCTATTCTCCCTTTCCTTTCTAAAGTCATCGAACGTCTCCTTTCCGATCAACTTTTAAGATACCTATCTCAAAACCAACTACTCAACCCATTTCAATCTGGTTTCCGTACTGGTCACAGCACAACCACAACTTTAACTCATATTGCGGATGACATGAGAAGTGCTATGCAAGATGGCAACCTGACAGTACTGGCACTGCTTGACTTTAGTAATGCCTTTAATACGGTGGACTTTGACATTTTACTCGGTATATTGGCCTCCCTTAACATATCTCCAACAGTGATTGATTGGTTTCATAGTTACCTATATGGCCGCCGGCAACGTATTGTAATTGACGATACCTCCTCGTCTTGGTGCGATACATCTGCTGGTGTGCCTCAGGGAGGCGTTTTATCTCCATTACTCTTCGCTGTTTTTATAAACTCAATTTCAAACAACTTATCTTCTTCCTACCATCTTTACGCAGACGACCTTCAAATATATTCTCAAGCTCCTTTACATAAACTGAGCGAGGCCGTTGATAATATTAATGATGATCTGCGTACTATTTGTCGCTGGAGTGATTCGTATGGCTTAAAGGTGAATCCATCAAAGACACAGGTCATCGTGATTGGCGGTTCCAGGATGGTGCCCAAAATTGACTGGTCGCAACTTCCTAAAGTGACGTGTGACGGTATTAATATCACTTATAGTGCTAAGGTCAAGAACTTAGGCATTTATTTAGATTCATGCTTATCCTGGGGGCCTCAGCTGCAAGAGCTGAGTCGTAAAATTTATGCTGCGGCGGGATCATTGCGCAGGCTACGAAATTTTCTACCTATAAAAACTAAGGTTGCGCTTGTGCAATCACTTCTTTTCCCCATCCTCGATTATGCAGACGTCAGTTATCTAGACCTAAACGAAGACCAACTAAATAAACTTGAGAGACTCCAAAACTTCTTTATAAGATTTATATTTGGACTACGCAAATATGATCACGTTTCCGAATTCAGAAAAAAGCTCAAGTGGTTACCTATCCGCCTTCGCCGGAATACCCATATCCTCTCCTTATTATATAACATACTTTTTAACCCTAACACTCCTTTCTATCTAAAAAATCGCTTTGATTTTTTGTGTAACTCCCACAATAAGTTCCTGAGATCGTCGGAGAATCTGAGACTGAAGATGCCCGGGCATTCCACTAACTTTGTGGATAAATCGTTCACTGTCCAAGCAGTTAGGTTGTGGAATGCACTGCCAGTTCCCATTAGACGTGCACAGAGTTTAGCAACATTTAAGATTCTAGTAAACAATCATTACTTAAAGGATATTGGCTATACTTAGTGTTTCCATCTTCTGAATAGTTTCTGTATATGTATATTATACATTTAAAAGAGTGTAAGTGTATGTTTATGTGTATTTGTGTATGTATATGTCAGTAATTTATGTATTTAAATGTATGTATATATTATAATATTTTTATGTAGATATATAAATGGATATGTATATATATGTGTATGTGTGTGTGTATGTATATATATATATATATATATATATATATATATGTATGTATGTATGTGTGTATGTGTATGTGTATATATGTATATATATATTCATAGTTATGTATGTATTTCATACCCCTTTATTGTTCCTTTTGTGTACATTATGTATACGTTTAGTTTATGTTAATAAAACGTTAGTATTTCAACGTAATACCATGCTGCCCCTAGTTAAGTTCGTATAAAGTCTCCATCCAAAGGTTGCCTTGAAAAAATCGCCTTGTGCGATAAGGCCGCCTATTGTATAACCTGTATAATATTGTCTACGTATATAAAATGTAACTGTATGTTTTGGTGTTACAATAAAGCATTACTAACTAACTAACTAACTACTATGCCTCTGCCTACCCCTTCGGGGATAAAGGCGTGATGATAAACCTCTATCGGGCCTCCAAGATATTTAGCGTGATAATATGTAACCGGTGCGTAAAACCGATCTTTTACTAATATTCCTGCAACGTTTTAGTTTAATCAATCCACATACTTACATATTTCATTGCCCTCTGCCTAGTCCCTAGGATATGTAGCGTGATAATATATAGCCTATTTAAAGATCCTGCCCCTAGATTGCTATTCAAATAAAAGATTAATTAAAATTATTCAGTAATTTCTGTATTTTGCAAAAATATACAAAAAGATTTTCATTGTTCTCTGCCGAGCTCCTAAAAAATTTAGCGTAATAATATGTTGTCTGAGTGTAAAACCTATCTCCTACTAATATTCCTGCTACGTTTTAGTTAAATCAATCCAACGGTTTAAACATTTCATTGCTCTCTGCTTAGCCCCTAGGATATGTGGCGTGATAATATATAGCCTATTTTAAGACCACATCCCTAATTAATATTTGTGCAAAATTTGAACCAAATCTCCTCCTAATATCTCCAAGGATCTCGAAAAGTACTGAACACAGTACTTTTCGAGATCCTTCCGGACAAAGCAAAGCAAACAGACAAACAGACAAAAAATTTTTTAACTATATTTTCAGCTTCGGTATCTTATGCAGAACACCCAGCGAGTATTTTTTTGTTAATATTTCCAATGTACAGTTTTGGCTTTTCTATCATTTTATTATATGTATAGATATCTAACTGGTTTCATCTTTTGGCATTCTCAAAGGCTATTTACTTATTTAGATCATAATTACACTTCGAACACAAACAATAACAATTATTTCAGTGTAGGTTGCCAAGACAAGTTGGTAGACAAGGTTGCCAGTTTTCAAAGCTAACCCTAAAAAAATTCTAGACTTCTGAAAATGTCCACACCATTAAATGGCATACAATGTAACATTTCGATTTGTCATACCAAACGATGTCAAGTAAATCTAAAACAAATAAATTAAATATCAAAATATGTACTAAATCTATACATATAATAAAATGATAGAAAAGCCAAAACTGTACATTGGAAATATTAAGAAAAAAATACTTGCTAGGTGTTTTACGCAAGATACCGAACCCAAAAATATAGTCAGAAATTTTTTTGTCTGTTTGTCTGTTTATCTGTTTGTCTGTTTGCTTTGCTTTGTCCGGAAGGATCTCGAAAAGTTCTAAACAGATTTGGTTCAAATTTTGCACAAATATCTCTTAGGGGTGGGGTCTTAAAATAGGCTATATATTATCACGCTACATATCCTAGGGGCTAAGCAGAGAGCAATGAAATTTGTTAACCAGTGGATTGATTTAACTAAAACGTAGCAGGAATATTAGTAAGAGTTAGGTTTTACACTCAGACAATATATTATTACGCTAAATATTTTAGGAGCTCGGCAGAGAACAATGAAAATCTTTTTGTATATTTTTGCAAAATAGAGAAAGGACTGAATAATTTTAATTAATCTTTTACTTAAAGAGCAATCTAGAGGTAGGATCTTTAAATAGGCTATATATTATCACGCTAAATATCCTAGGAACTAGGCACAGGGTAGTGCCATATATAAGTATGTGGATTGATTAAACTAAAACGTTGCAGGAATATTAGTAAGAGATCGGTTTTACACACCGGCTACATTATCACGCTAAATATTTTGGAGGCCCGATAGAGAAAAATTAAATCCTGTGTTTGCTACGATATCCAGACCACTGATATACATAATTATACCTATATTTCAAAAATATATCTACACATATAATAAAATGATAGAAAAGCCAAAACTGTACATTGGAAATATTAACAAAAAAATACTCGCTGGGTGTTCTACTTAAGATACCGAAGCTGAAAATATAGTTAGAATTTTTTTTGTCTGTTTATCTGTTTGCTTTGCTTTGTCCGGAAGGATCTCGAAAAGTACTGAACAGATTGGGATCAAATTTTGCACAAATATTACTTAGGGGTGTGGTCTTAAAATAGATTATATATTATCACGCCACATATCCTAGGGGCTAAGCAAAGAGCAATGAAATATTTAAACCGTTGGATTGATTAAACTAAAACGTAGCATTAACGTAGAATATTAGTAGGAGATAGGTTTTACACTCAGACAACATATTTTTACGCTAAATTTCTTAGGAGCTCGGCAGAGAACAATGAAAATCTGTTTGTATATTTTTGCAAAATACAGAAATTACTGAATAATTTTAATTAATCTTTTATTTGAATAGCAATCTAGAGGTAGGATCTTTAAATAGGCTATATATTATCACGCTACATATCCTAGGGACTAGGCATAGGGTAATGAAATATGTAAGTATGTGGATTGATTAAACTAAAACGTTGCAGGAATATTAGTTAGAGATCGGTTTTACACACCCGTTACATATTATCACGCTAAATATCTTGGAGGCCCGATAGAGAAAAATTACATTCTGTGTTTGCTACGATATCCAGACGACTGATATACATACTTATATATTTCTAAATACATACATATTATACATAGAAAACACCCAAACTCCGAAACAAACATTTGTGGATCACACTACTAATTGGAACAACCCAGAAACCGAACTAAGCCCTCCGGCGCGACAGGCGGTATCACTACACTGACTACGCCACAGAGGCAGTCAATGAAATTATATTTCATATTCTTTCATATAATTATTCTAACGGCTTGACAGACACAAAATATATTTGTTTATGTATTTACGGGCAACAATCAAAAGTACCTAACTGTAAAGATTCGTAGTAGTAATTTATAGGCTTGATAAAGAACAATAATCAAATTCATTACAGTACGTGTTTGTTTTTAAATATGCATTTAGTATATAACATAATAAGTAAGTTTATCAGTTTTCTAGATCTCATAGCTCACACTAATATAAATCAAATTTCAGGCTACGCTATACTATTGTACAAGCCATGTAATATGTAGTATACTTTTTATTACGTGAAGGAAAATCCATCTTGGATGCTATGCCGGACTCCTACCAATTAAAAAAACCTCACGTAACGCCTAACAGCCTATGGTTGGGAGCCCCGGGTAAGCCCTCGGAAGGATGTCCCAAGACTCCCAGCAGACCCACGGCCGCCACTGCGTCCTCGCCTAGGAGGTGGTTCGGGTGCTATGCCACGTCTTTGGGGGTTTCGGGTGCGATCCCGCTTTTAAGGGGGGGGGGCGTGAGTGAACGCCTTCGGCGCGGACTGAATTATTTTACAATAGCCTTACTCATAAAGCTCTTTTATCATTAAGCCAACACGCCAGTTTAGATTTACCCTCACATTCAAAGGGATCCTTGAATTCTAGGATTTGCGAAAGTTGGGATGTCTCTAATTCCTGAACTAGAAAACCTTTAACATGGAAGCTTGTGTGAAACATTCCTTACAGTATTCCCTTTATAACACTAAAAGAAAAATTTTGGGATCCGAAAACGCATTGAGAAGTAACAATTAAAAAACCGTTTTGTCTTTCATCCCTTCTCCCAAAGGAACCGCGCAAAATATCGAGATCAAAAGTATCCTAGAACCTTCCTCGGATTAAAAGCTCTGATTGTACTAAGTTTCATTCAAATCCATTCAGTAACTTCGGCGTGATACTTATTCGGAATACAGACAGACAGACACACATGAAAAATGTAATTTCATTTTCGGCTGCAGTAGACTCTCGACCCTCAACAGTTTTACTATTGAGGGGAGTTGTGTTATTGAAACAACTGTTCTCGAACGATTACCATTTATTACTCTCTCTTAAAATACAAAGTAACTATATTTATACTAAAGTCTGTCATAGACTATATTACTACACCTCACCTCGGGGGTGAGAAAAAGAAAAAAAAATGTAAAAATATTTTTTTTTTTTTTGTATTTACTAAAATATTTAAAGGCAATTTAAAACTTTGTTATTTAAAGACATTAATCTACATTTATGATACAAACGGTTTTGTTCTATTTTTATGCAAGACATAATGTTTATTATTTTTCAATATTCTGACATTAACTCCTAAATCATCTAAAACTACAAATGGTCCATGCCATTGTACATCTAACTTATTAGCTACCTCATTTTTAACTAATACTAACTGTCCGTTAACATAAGTAATATTATGAGTGGTTTTATCATAATTAGCTTTACGGTTTTGATTACTTAATACTAGATTATTACGAGCATCTTGATGTGCTACTTGTAGCCTATACTTAAGATCTAAAGGATAACTGTCTGGGTTATACAAAGGTTCTACATACTGACTTACTCTACAAGGTAAAATACTAGCTCTACCAAAAACTAATTCGAATGGTGTGTATTTGGTTTCTGAATGAACAGTATTATTAAAACTGTAGCACCAAAATGGTAGCCACTGACTCCATGTCTCTTTTTGACCATTACATTGTAGTCTTAGGAATGAACCTAAATGTTTATGGGCATTCTCAAGCGCACCTATTGACTGGTGGTGATATGCTGTAGATGTAAGTTTATTAATATTGAAAAGTTTACATACCTGCTCCATAACCGAAGAAACAAATTCTGTTCCACGATCAGTTGCCAACGTATTTGGTATTCCAAATCTCAATATAAAGTTATTTACAAATGCTTTAGCTACACTTACCGTATCTTTGTTTTTTAGAGGATATGCCTCTACAAATTTAGTAAGTTCGCATTGAAGCGTTAATATGTAAATATTTCCTTCGCAGTCTGCTTCTAAAGGTCCTACAATATCGAGATAGATCTTATCGAAAGCATGTGAAGCCGTTGTAGTTATTTCCATGGGCGCCTTGATATACCTACAATGCTTCATTTTTTGACACAAAGTACATTTTTTAACGAATTCTTTCACATCGTTGTCTAAGCCTGGCCAGTAAAATTGTCTCTTAATATTATTTGTCATTCTACGTACACCTGCATGACCTGCTGTGGGTAGTAGATGAAAATCGTGTAAAATATAATTTCTTTCTTCTTTATCGTCAATTCGCTTAACTCCTCTTAACACATAAACTCGTGGACCGGTCCAATCCTTTCTATCTTTTATCTCTTTTAAAAACTCTTTAATAAAAGTTTCATATTCATTATTATTTTTTACTATGCATAGTTCACTTATATTTACTTTGTTACAAAAGTCTCTTAGTTTTGACACAAATTCGGCTCGCGTAAATTGTGCTTTAAAACTGAGATTTATAAATAACGTTTTTCTACCACTACTGTAAATAAAACATTCTTCTTCATTAATTACATTATTTTGTATTTTTAATGCATGTATTTCGTCCTCTCCTATAAAAGTCATTTCTACTGAATTACTTGGCTGTTTTAGTATCTCGACTACTTGTGGTTGATCAGGCCTCACGTCGTCGGGATTACTAATACCAGGGGCATTTATTTGTTCTTCTAAATCTAAACGCCTCTTTTGTCCTCTAGTTGTTACTAACATAATTTCATCATTCATCTGTTTTAAATAATCTGATGTTACACTTATTCTTGATAATGCGTCTGCAACACTGTTGTCTTTTCCTTTCACGTATAAAATTTTAAAATTATATTCTTCTAATGCTAATCTAAATTTGAAAAGTCTACTAGAAGGATCTTTCATCGAAAATAAATAAATTAAAGGTCTATGATCTGTCATAATAGTAAATGGTTTACCATACACATATGGCCTAAAATACTTTACGGCCCAAACAATAGCAACTAACTCCTTCTGAATAGTTGGATAGTTCAATTCCGCTTTATTGAGGGGTCTGCTAGCATATGCTACTGGCTTCATATTTTTATTGCATAGCACTGCTCCTACAGCTGTACCTGAAGCATCTGTTTGAATAATAAATTCATTTTCCTCTGAAAAATCTGGAAATTCTAATATTGGTGGAGTTATCAAAGCCTGTTTTAATGTTTCAAATGCGCTTTGACACTCTGTAGTCCAGTTGAATTGTTCATATTTTCTAGTTAATTTATTTAAGGGATAAGTTATTTTAGCAAAATTATCAATAAATTTTCGGTAATAGTTGCAAAATGCTACAATTTTTTTTACTTCATCGGTACTTGTTGGAACTGGGTACTTTTGTAGTACTTCAATTTTTGCTGGATCGGGTAAAACTCCATTTTCTGTAACTAAATGACCTAAATAAAGTATTTCTTTCTTCAAGAATTTACATTTCTCAGGATTTAATTTCAGGTTAACTTTTCTAAGTCTTTCCAGAACATCTGTCAAGTTTTTATTGTGAATACTTAAATTTCTACCAAATACTATCAAATCGTCTAAATATATGAAACATTTTTCATAAGTTAATCCTGACATCGCTACTGACATAACCCTACTAAAGGCGCTTGGGCTTAAGGCTAAGCCCATCGGCAATCTTTTCATATGGTACTGTCCTGAGGCTGTACTAAACGCAGTGTACTCTCTGCTATCTTTGTCAAGAGCTACTTGGTAATATCCTTGATTTAAATCTAAATGTGAAAAATATACTGATCCAGAAAGAGAGTCCAAAATATCAGTGATATTCGGTAAAGGAAATTTATCATTTACGATACAATTGTTAAGCTTTCTATAGTCAACTACAAGCCGCCACTTTTTACCCTTTTCACTCTTCTTGGGCACTAATAAAATAGGGCTTGACCACTCGCTTTTTGCTTCCTCTATTATATCATCGTTAATCATCTTTTGAATTTGATTATTTACTTCACTTTTCAAAGAATGAGGTAAACGATACTGTTTAACATAAACGGGGTTTATATTAGGCTTTAAAGTTATTGATTGCTCATAAATGTTAGTGGTTGTTAATTTGTCACCGGGCAAAAAGAAAACATCCGAATATTTCGAACATAATTCTTGGATAGACGTTCGTTCTTCCGAATTTAAATCATTTAATTTTAAAATATTTAATAACTTTTTTGCTCGTTCTAAGCCGTTAGAGTTAGGTTTAAAATCACATAAGTTATAATCTTCAATCGGGTCCATATCCGGTTTGAACATGGGTAAGGTAAGATCATGTTCATTTGTGTTTAAAATTCTAACTGGTAATCTATTATTTTTTATTTTTCCGATACATCCCGCTAAAAAAACATTTTCCGCTAACTGTTTACTATGAATAACACAGTCTCCCTTTATGTCAATGTCCAAAAATAAATAGTGTATTGATTCACTTCGACCTGGAATGTATAACAATTCACTTGAGTAATCTAATGAGTCACGAAGTGCTACCGAATATTCCATTCCATTTTGGCATAAGGTGATGACATTATCTCTCAAGTTGATATTCAGGGCATATTGACAAAGAAAGTCTAAGCCTAATATTCCATCTGCCTTTAAAGGTATACTATCAAAAACATGAAACTTAATATTAAAATCAATAGAACATTGCTCATCACGGTGAGTCAAACTAAGGTGAACAATCCCGTTTGATTGAATCTGACCTCCAATACCATTTATAATAGTCTCATCTCTAGTTACACAAATGTTATGAGGTAATGCATCTCTCTTAATAACAGATAATGACGCACCAGTATCTACTAACCAATAATATCTTCTATTTCCTAAATAAAAAGTCAAAAATTTTGCTTTACCATGTAATGCTAAAATACTATGTTTCAACTCGAAAAAACTGCATTTCTTTTGTATCAGTAGTATAGGTAATTGAGATTTCTGGATCACAAAAGATCCAAAAATCTCAATTACACTTCTCAAGAACTGATTTTGAGTTTTTGAAAACTGATTTTTGTTCTCTTAAAAACTTATCTATTCAAAGTATTATTCATGCCAACATTTAAAGAACTGATGCTGTGTTCTATAAAACTGCAACAGTCAAAGATTTTTGTCCCAGCCATTCCATTTACTTCTCGAAGAGTAATTTTTTTTGTTTTTAAAAACTAATTCCTGTTATCTTAATAACTTGATTATTCAATCATTTTTTTGTTTCGATCATTCAATAACTAAAATAGTGCATACTATTAGAGAACTGTTTGTTTTAAAGTTCTTGGTACCGGTTGCTGATACTTACCTCTACGACATCATCATGATCAATTGTAAAACCTAAGTAGTAACATTTCTATATGTATTAATGTATTCTTGGTGCTACAATAAAGAATAAATAACTAACTAACTATCTCTTGTTTTGTGAAAATAAAATTACTAATTATATTTTTATCAATAAAATTTATTTGAACTTTTATATACATAGTTCTTAGCAATCCACAGTATTTTTTTTTTCAGTTTTAAAATACTTCAGCTTCAGGCATGTGTTTCGTTTTCATCTAGTAAATCGACTTGATTTTTATTGATTCTAACTATCCGAGCCCATAAAGTTAACCCTTCAAAGCGAAAAATGGAACTGTTACCAATAAGTTTGTGGGAAGGTATTAAAATACCACTATATTGCTCATGATCTATAATTTTTACAATGTGAAGTCCACACAACCGCTTTTCTACTATTAGTACTCGCACTCGGCACCCAATATTTAAAGTCATGTTGAATACTGTATTTTTATATCTGATTATCTTGTTTTTTATACCTAGTATATTTTTTCTAGATAATTAATATAGGTGTGACGTAATTAGGCAATTAAACTAGGCTCGTTACAAAAATAGTTTATTTTCTAAACACCATTTTTTTAAACACAGTACATTCTTTAAAGCACATATTGATTCATGGTAGATACAACTATACAAATCTTGACAGCTTTTATATTTATCATATAAATTCAACAAACCAGGGCAGTTCTTTTCTTCTAGATTATGAATATTATCATTATATGTTATACTTCTTAACCACCAAACTTTTTCACTACCTTTGACATAAATACATTTATCTTTAAGAATGTCTTGAATAAAATACTCATAATTTGAATAAGGTATATCTCCTTCTCGCCAGTATATTTTTCGATTACGCTCAATCCAACATACTTGTCGTCTCTCTTGTTTCGTCAATTCATAAAATGGAAATGGTGGTTTTATTAAAAAGACCTGTATTTTATTATTACACAATATAGCAATTTCCTTAATTATGAATTCTTTAGCTTCTGTTTTGAAACCCTGTACATCTACAATGGCAGTCATGATAATCTCCGCACAATGTTACTCAAAGGCTTATATTCCACAAGTCGATCGTTTATGATTAAACAATAAGCAGATGTGTTATCTGGTATTAATGCTGAACATTCAAACTCCAATCGCACGTCTATAGGCCCAGTTTTAATACTATCGTTTTGCCTGGAACAATCTAAGATAAATAGAGGAGCTTTTCTCTTGAAATCTTCTGGGCCTAGCAACGGGTCTACTGGACAGTTGTAATACGACTGACGAAACTTTATATACATTTCATATAATATACTGTACTTATTCTCAGAAAATTTTAAGCCAAGAGGTTCATAAGGATAATACTGTGAGTTTAAAAATAATGTTATATTCGTGACTTCGCAATGATCAAATAGAGAACTGTCTTTTAATTTATTATTTTTTCTATTAGTTTGTAAGCAGAAAATTACATAACGAGGTTTTTCCAATTGTGATGCAGTCTTAACTGCCCAAGAATGTTTGGTAGTTTTAGGTAGTAAAGGGTATTCATATAAATCCCAATTTCGAAAGGCGATTTGAATAGGTTTGTCTTTTTCTAATTGTTTTAAAAGACTTAATCGTTCTCGATCTGACACTTTTATATGAGGCACCCTCCATTGTATTCTATGTATTTCTATTTGAAAATATACAATATCATCAGAAAGTATCACGCTATTTAAATTAGAATTACTTCTATTTAAGATTAATTCATGTTTACAATTAATCAAAATTTTGTTATAATCTTCCGCAAATCCTAAAACTTTATTTAACGGTATGACTGCATTAAAATAATCATCACTTTTAAATCCATCTAAGTTCCAACCCCATAAAGCAGCAACTTTGTTTTCACCCTCATTTAATGAAACATATGATTTGATTGTGGATGTTATTCCAGAGTTTTTTATACGATCAATTTCTATACCATTCACTTCATATCTTATATCTTGAAACAAAGACAATACGTAGTTATTAGTAAACGTTACAGGTTTTTTAATCGGGTTCCTGTCTTTACCGAACAGCTTGACTTGACCTTCGATGTAAATAGAACTGGCTGATGGTAACACGTATATGTCTTGCTGATGTATAGGAATTCTAATTTCATCGTTTTCTCGAAAACTGTTATTGTAGGGATTATATGAATGGATTTCATAACTTTCAATCGAATTATCGAAGTATGGTAGTTCTGTTACGTGTAGTATATTCATATTTTGAAACCGAGGGCTTGCAGAAAGTCTTTATTGGATTTAGTCAACTTATTCACCTTCCTTTGTTTACGTCTTTTCACCTTCGAGGTTAGAAAAGAAATACGATGCTCCCTTTTCATTTCGGGTTTTTTATAAAATGTTAGCATACTATTTTTCTCAAATGAATGCGAAGTTGAATGTTTTCTTCTCTAACACTAATTTCACAACCAAATTGATCTACAATTTTAATTGATATACAAGGAATTATATTTTTATTCACTGGAAAATATATGATGTTTTGCGGTATTTCTATACAACAATTATCTTCAACTTTATTAAATGGAAATTCATGAAGAATATGAGTTGGTAAACCATCTGAATATGAACCATGAACAAGGTCACATTCGATTCTGATCAAAAGCGGTATCTTATTTCGGGTGTGCAGATTATGTAACTTAGCAGCAAAGTATAGTAAACCACATTCGTATTGACCCGTTAAACTGAGAGGTGGCTGAAAGTATGAATCCAATTCTGATTTATTTCCAGAGATGGTGATTGTCATAGACATAGTTTCAAACTGAAAATTTCTGCAGGATACTGTTTATTTTATTCCTCGATTATACCAAAACTTATTTAAAAATTTTAAGCAAAGATGGCCACAATTAAAGGGGTGATCTCCTTGTATATTATCAAAATTGTAGTGTACTTTAGAACCCAAATATTTAATAAGTTCTTTCGGGGGTTTCAGATTACCATAACTGTCAAAATACTCTATGTAATTATTATGTTTTGCATAGGCTACCCAGTGAGAACCTGGATTTCTAGAACTATCTAAATTTATAACTCCACATTCATTAGCCAAAGGTGTTTTCGGGAGTTCGTCTCTCATAAAGACGCCATGGAAATAGGGAATATTTTTTCCATATCTCAAGATATCCAGGTTAGTTAAAGCTCGCTTGGGTAGCCGACATGTTAGTTTTTTCGTTTTGATAAGAAAATTCCGAATCCTTGTTTATAAGGTTTAAGATGTAAACCTTTTCCAATGCAAAGAGCTTCCATTTTTTCATTATGTCTTTTCAATTCAGCGAAACGTTCTTTAGCGGTCTTGAATTCATTTATGGTTTTAGCTACACCAGCTGCACCGCCTGCTAAAGCGCCGATAGCCGACAATCCCGCAAAAATGGGTATTAAAGGTAATACTCCACCGGTCTTGGGTACCGGTATAACACGAGGAAGTTCAATTGATGAATTTACAGCAAAGTCTTTAGCAGCGGCCATAGCTAATTTTATCGCCATATCCTTGCATTTAGGTTTCATTTTCCGTATATGATATTTCATTTTGGTAATAACATTTTTGAATTTATTTTTATAACCTTTTCCAATCGATGTCTTTTTTTCAGACATTTTCTTGTATTTTTTTAAGCCAGACCCAGTTTTGAGTTTTGTTAACATAGCTTTATTTACTAGATGTGCTGCTAATTTTTCGCCAACACTTGCATCGGCAGCGACGGTGCGTTTTCTTGCCATTTTAAGTAACATTAAATCCGCCTTATGTCGGTCTTTTAAATTAGATGATTTGTGGTAAGCAATATCGTGATCTTTGCAATATTCGTCTAATTTATTTACACCTATATCGCCTCGTTTTAGCCTTTTAATTAATTTTGTTCCCGGACCACAATAATTATAACCTGGTAAGTGTAGTTCAACTGGTAGATTATTTATTAGACAATTGAGAAGACTGCTCTTCCCAGTACCCATCACAAGACTGATTAATTTTGTACTAAGCACTGAATAAATATTTATTAATTTATTATAACACTAAGTTCGACTTATCAATCCAGCTATTTTCAGTAGAAGACAAGCCTAACCATTTGACTAAAATCTTATTTTTTTTCTTCTTAAGAACTTTTTCGATTAAATAAATGTTAGGGTGTTTGGTTTTTTGAAGCTCTTGGACATAAAATGCTCCTAAAATAGGCTGTTCTCGAATAGTGTCTTCAATTAAGTAAGTAATAGGAATAGTTTTTTGTATTTTTCGGATTTTGAATATTTCTGTTGACCAGTTGGGAGTATATCCTTTTTCAAATGTTCCTTTGTACTTACTGATACGTACATAATCACCCACCTTGAACTTTTTATGTTCTTTTACGTATTTTATCGAATTGTAATATCTTCTTAATATTTTTTCTTTGGTAAATTTGTTAACATTTACTGGAATTTCATCAATTGTCCTATGGTAGGTATGATTGTATTGATAAATAGCATTATTGAGGGTACCATCTATCCAATTGTAGTTACCGTTCAAACTGAATTCTTTATACAATTTCGATTTCAACGTTCTAATGAAGCGCTCAACTATTGAAGCCTTTTTCACTGAGAATGTAGAATAATGATTAATATGATGCAATTTCATAAGATTTTTAAATTTAATGTTATAAAATTCTGTTCCATTATCTGTTTGTAGATTAATAGGAACTCTACCTTTACCTAACAATGTGTTAAAACTGAAACATATATCTTCTTTATTCTTACTTTTCAGGGGAAAAGCCCAAGCGTACTTTGAAAATGTATCAATGATGGCAAGGATAAATCTATAGTTCTTATTCTGTTTAGATATTACTTGCATGTCAATTAAATCTGCCTGCCATAGGTCATCTATATCTTTCATAATAACCTTTCTACGGGGAAAGTTAACCCTTGCATTTCTATGAAGTTCATTGACTACATCAGCTTTGCTCATTATTAGAATATTCTTCTTATTAGTTATTACAAAAAAAATATTAACTCGGATTCTTAGAATTATTATGTTAAGTCTCTACTAAAAGTGTCTGTCGGTACTGGTGAATGCTTGATTATATTTGTTGATAATTCGTAAACTATCATTTGAGTATACTTATATGATTGTCACTGACAGAAAAACTAAAAAGCACTAATATTTATTCCTTAATTATATTGGCTTCTCTTAACTCCTCAATTATTGATATAATTTCATTGTCGTGATTTGTATTACCAGCATCTCTTGATGCGATTAATAATTTTAACCTCTCAACTAATTCATTAGGGTCGTCCCAATATACTAAATCTGTAGTAGATTTATATTTTTTAAGTTTTGGTAAACTACGCAAGGTACCGCCAAGTTTTGGTGGTATTTTTTCATTTAATAGATCAGAGAATAATGGTTTAATAATATCTCGATACTTAGTTCCTTTATCTCCTCTTATTTGACCATTAGGGTTATAATCTCTCTTATGTGCATTTGTCAGATGTAGTATATTTCTATATACAAGTTTATCTTTATTTGTTACGGATTTCATATCAGGTTTCTTACGAAGTAAAAGTTCTTTTAGTCCGTTAGTTAAATCATAAGTTTGATTTCCAATTTTAACTAAAAGGCTCGTATCATTATTGGAATTATTAATTTTTGAAAACGATACTACTGAGTTGCCCATCATTAAAGTTTCGTTTTCAGTTCTTATTCCAAATGGTACATTAAGACCATCGTAAATACCATAGACGTCTTTATTTTCTAATGAGATTTCTAATTTGTCCTTCAAATCTTTTTTCGGAGTACTTGCGATATCCATACCAGCATCATAAAAATCATCACACTTAGACGAACAGCTACTAATATTTTCATCTGACTCAATTGTTTCGGAATTTTCGTCAGCTTTTTCTGTATCATATTTAGTTAAATGTTTTTTAAAGCGTGCTAGATATTGCAAGGGTTCTGAAACTGGCTTGAGCATTTTATCAAGTGACAAGTTCAGTTCATGTTCATTATCTTTAATTTGCTTAAGTTTATTTTTTATGGTGTCAACCGATTTCATTAATTCAATTTTAATTTTATTCGACATTTTTCTTTATAACAACCTAGTTCAACGAAGGATAAAATGAAACTAATGTTAAGATACTATAATACTTGTTTTTAAAGATAACAAATATCATTGAAAGTAAAAATAAATATCAAAATTTTGTCTGTATCTTCCTTTGTTTAAGGGGGAATCTTTGTTAATAGTTAAAAAGTTGAATTGTTTTCTCCAGACCATTTTACAAATATCCTTGAATTGATTCCATGATAAATCAGAGCTAACATGTTCATCATAAATATGCTTTAAATTCACATCATCTTGCCTAAATAATATCATAAAATTAACATTGTCACGCAGCAGTTGTTTTGGAACTTTCGAATAAGTTTGTGATAAATAGAAGCAATCAATTAGCTTATGTCTACCCATAGAAAAATAGTTTCGGATATTTATTTGATTTTCACATGCAACATCATCAAAAATAAACACAGAGTTTGCTAAAGCATCGCTCGGAGATATCACATCCTTGTTGTCATTGAACTCATAAAATTTTATTTCTGGTACTCGTTTTAATACTTCACTTAAAAAGCGATATTTTGATTGAAAGGTTGTTTTGGAGTAAACATAAAGGTTCTGAAATCTTAAACCATTTTCATGCAGCAACAAACTGATCATCACATTTGTTTTACCACAGTTTGAAGGGCCGCATATTATGCAACGGATTGTATTAGGCAATAAAGCACTGTGCCTGATTTGGTGGGCAGTTTCACAAAAATTTATATTGGTAACGTTGAGCGACGTGCGTTGCTTGATCAACTTCATTTCGTCTATTAATTCAATTCCCAAATTACTTACATATATATGTAAGTACATGTACAAATGAAGATAAGTTTTGTCTATGCTTAGAACTGTAAAATTAGTAGGTATTTAGAATGGATTATGGATAAGAAGAATAAAAACAATATAAAATTTTAAATAAGACTTTTAATTACATATATTTTATTTTACATCATAATAAACACTTACATCTAATAGTATATGATATCTTAAAAGTAACTAAATATCGCTGGTGAACCGATAACATATTCAGCCAATGCGTCTACATCATTATAATCACTTACATCTAATAGTAGGTATATGATATCTTAAAAGTATCTAAATATAGCTGGTGAACAGATAACATATTCAACCAATGCGTACTCATTTTATAGTTTTATGATGCCCCCATGGTAAAGTATAAATTTGGTTCGACAAAATTTGTCTTTTATCATCATTTCTATTTAAAGCTATTTTATTAATTTCTTGTGTATACAAAACATGTTTAATCGATTTTATTATCTTCACTAGCAGTTACCCGCGACTTCGTCCGCGTGGAAATTATGTTATAAGCAAAGTTTGAACCGTATTCTATTTGAGCCTCTAGGATAAGTCGTAACCAAAATGTGGGAACAAATTTAGGACATCCTCCAACTTACCCGGGGAGTTATGCGCTAGATGGATTTTTTTAACGTGAGGAAAATCCCACATGAATGTACTATGACTCCCACTGAATAAAAACCACAAGTATCCTACCTAACAGCCTACGATTGGGAGCCCCGGGTAAGCCCTCTAAAGGATACCCTAGGTCTGCGCTAGATGGATAGGAAGAGACCTCATGGTTTTAGTGGGTCCAAGGCCGGTATGACGTACGTGTTTATTAATTAGCCCCTTTAATAATTATAAGAGTAAGTAGTATGGTGAAGCGCGAATACGAAACGTTTGTTAGATTAGGGCCACAGACTGAAATCTTTACGCATAATCGGAAGAGTTGAGACTATAACACCAACGCTAACGGTAGCCAGTAAATGGCAGTCGTTAAACCAAGTTGAAGACCTTATAGATTTAATAATTTTCAAAAGTAGGCAGTACTAACGCCTGTCCATTTCAACACGGCAATGCGACTCACCACCTATTACGTTACGTCGGACAAATTAAAAAAAGGTAAACATATAATATGCCTCGATACCCCTTTGGGGATAAAGGCGTGACCGTATGCATGTACTTATTATGTTTAAGGTGATTTAATTTATGTACCCATGTCACTGTAGCCAAAGCTCAACATTTTTCAGTAAAGTTGTTTTAAGAATGTTCATTATAAACAACGTTTGTGTGGCGTGTTGGCTTAATCATAAAAGAGCTTAATGGTTAAGGCTATTGTAAAATAATTGAGGGTCGAGAGTCTACTGCAGCCGAAAATGAAATTACATTTTTCATGTGTGTCTGTCTGTCTGTATTCCGAATAAGTATCACGCCGAAGTTACTGAATGGATTTGAATGAAACTTAGTACAATCAGAGCTTTTAATCCGAGGAAGGTTCTAGGATACTTTTGATCTCGATATTTTGCGCGGTTCCTTTGGGAGAAGGGATGAAAGACAAAACGGTTTTTTAGTTGTTACTTCTCAATGCGTTTTCGGATCCCAAAATTTTTCTTTTAGTGTTATAAAGGGAATACTGTAAGGAATGTTTCACACAAGCTTCCATGTTAAAGGTTTTCTAGTTCAGGAATTAGAGACATCCCAACTTTCGCAAATCCTAGAATTCAAGGATCCCTTTGAATGTGAGGGTAAATCTAAACTGGCGTGTTGGCTTAATGATAAAAGAGCTTTATGAGTAAGGCTATTGTAAAATAATTCAGTCCGCGCCGAAGGCGTTCACTCACGCCCCCCCCCCCCCCCCCTTAAAAGCGGGATCGCACCCGAAACCCCCAAAGACGTGGCATAGCACCCGAACCACCTCCTAGGCGAGGACGCAGTGGCGGCCGTGGGTCTGCTGGGAGTCTTGGGACATCCTTCCGAGGGCTTACCCGGGGCTCCCAACCATAGGCTGTTAGGCGTTACGTGAGGTTTTTTTAATTGGTAGGAGTCCGGCATAGCATCCAAGATGGATTTTCCTTCACGTAATAAAAAGTATACTACATATTACATGGCTTGTACAATAGTATAGCGTAGCCTGAAATTTGATTTATATTAGTGTGAGCTATGAGATCTAGAAAACTGATAAACTTACTTATTATGTTATATACTAAATGCATATTTAAAAACAAACACGTACTGTAATGAATTTGATTATTGTTCTTTATCAAGCCTATAAATTACTACTACGAATCTTTACAGTTAGGTACTTTTGATTGTTGCCCGTAAATACATAAACAAATATATGTTGTGTCTGTCAAGCCGTTAGAATAATTATATGAAAGAATATGAAATATAATTTCATTGACTGCCTCTGTGGCGTAGTCAGTGTAGTGATACCGCCTGTCGCGCCGGAGGGCTTAGTTCGGTTTCTGGGTTGTTCCAATTAGTAGTGTGATCCACAAATGTTTGTTTCGGAGTTTGGGTGTTTTCTATGTATAATATGTATGTATTTAGAAATATATAAGTATGTATATCAGTCGTCTGGATATCGTAGCAAACACAGAATGTAATTTTTCTCTATCGGGCCTCCAAGATATTTAGCGTGATAATATGTAACGGGTGTGTAAAACCGATCTCTAACTAATATTCCTGCAACGTTTTAGTTTAATCAATCCACATACTTACATATTTCATTACCCTATGCCTAGTCCCTAGGATATGTAGCGTGATAATATATAGCCTATTTAAAGATCCTACCTCTAGATTGCTATTCAAATAAAAGATTAATTAAAATTATTCAGTAATTTCTGTATTTTGCAAAAATATACAAACAGATTTTCATTGTTCTCTGCCGAGCTCCTAAGAAATTTAGCGTAAAAATATGTTGTCTGAGTGTAAAACCTATCTCCTACTAATATTCTACGTTAATGCTACGTTTTAGTTTAATCAATCCAACGGTTTAAATATTTCATTGCTCTTTGCTTAGCCCCTAGGATATGTGGCGTGATAATATATAATCTATTTTAAGACCACACCCCTAAGTAATATTTGTGCAAAATTTGATCCCAATCTGTTCAGTACTTTTCGAGATCCTTCCGGACAAAGCAAAGCAAACAGATAAACAGACAAAAAAAATTCTAACTATATTTTCAGCTTCGGTATCTTAAGTAGAACACCCAGCGAGTATTTTTTTGTTAATATTTCCAATGTACAGTTTTGGCTTTTCTATCATTTTATTATATGTGTAGATATATTTTTGAAATATAGGTATAATTATGTATATCAGTGGTCTGGATATCGTAGCAAACACAGGATTTAATTTTTCTCTATCGGGCCTCCAAAATATTTAGCGTGATAATGTAGCCGGTGTGTAAAACCGATCTCTTACTAATATTCCTGCAACGTTTTAGTTTAATCAATCCACATACTTATATATGGCACTACCCTGTGCCTAGTTCCTAGGATATTTAGCGTGATAATATATAGCCTATTTAAAGATCCTACCTCTAGATTGCTCTTTAAGTAAAAGATTAATTAAAATTATTCAGTCCTTTCTCTATTTTGCAAAAATATACAAAAAGATTTTCATTGTTCTCTGCCGAGCTCCTAAAATATTTAGCGTAATAATATATTGTCTGAGTGTAAAACCTAACTCTTACTAATATTCCTGCTACGTTTTAGTTAAATCAATCCACTGGTTAACAAATTTCATTGCTCTCTGCTTAGCCCCTAGGATATGTAGCGTGATAATATATAGCCTATTTTAAGACCCCACCCCTAAGAGATATTTGTGCAAAATTTGAACCAAATCTGTTTAGAACTTTTCGAGATCCTTCCGGACAAAGCAAAGCAAACAGACAAACAGATAAACAGACAAACAGACAAAAAAATTTCTGACTATATTTTTGGGTTCGGTATCTTGCGTAAAACACCTAGCAAGTATTTTTTTCTTAATATTTCCAATGTACAGTTTTGGCTTTTCTATCATTTTATTATATGTATAGATTTTTCGTTTATGTGTCTTGTTGTTCAACAATGCTTTTTTATAGTTAACTAGTGATAAACTTCTTGTAACATGTTTTGATATACCTTTAGCTTTCTTTATGTGAGTTTTAACAGAACTTATACAATATAATTTTGCTCTAAGACCAACAAATTCAGAAATCACATCTCCTCCTAATTCATCTTTAAATAAGCCAGGAATTTTTGCATTCACTTTAGGTATTCCATAAGGATTATCTTCAGCAAAATTGCTAGTATCAAATTGTGAGATGTTTTGAACAATATCATCATAAAAATCATTGGTATTTATATAATAAAGTAAACTATCGGTATCTGTGTAGCAAAGCATCGTCCGGTTTTTATACTTCTTTTTAATGAAATCATAGTGAAACTGGTATAAATGTTGTTTTGAGTATTCTAAAACAGTAAAACCGATGTAGATTGGTCTATCTAATGTAACTTTTTCTTGATTAAATTGAAGTACTACAAAATTTTCATTTAAAATGAAGATGCTTTTTAAATTTGGTTTTGAAATCAACTTTTCAGCACCTACATATTTGTTTGTTACATTTTTTGTGTCTGCCCAATGGGATATCAATCTAACATCTGTTTGTTTGCGTCTATTTTCAATTGTTTTACCAAAAATAGCATTATTAAGTAATTTGAAAAAGTCTTTTTCGAATGTTGAGGTACATGTCTGGCGTAGTTGAGTATTCAAATCAATATATTTTTTTAGAAAACAATCTTGTCGAAAAGACAATATTCGATGGATCTTTTTTAAAATCAACCCATGTCTAAGGCATTGTTTCAAGCTTGTATAATGTATAACATATTTTGTTTTATCATATAGATTTGCCACAAGTTTATGTATTTTTCCACCTGGAGGTATTAGTTTTTCGGGTGCAAAAGGTAAGTCACTATGAAAGTCGTGTAAGTGATCTGGATAACCCAAATCTACTTCCAAAATATAACCATAATCTGCATCGTCTTTGACACTAAATACATCAAATTTCGATATTTCATCTTCGTTTAGTAAGTAAAAGTTTGATATTGGCATCTTTTTAGTCATAGCATGTCCATACAAATTATTAGCATCTAAATATATTAAAAAAGAAGATGGTTCAGTTAAATCATAATCTGGTAAATATTTATTATTAGCTTTAGCGTATCTAAGTGAACATTGAGCCAAACCTCCACGTATTCCATTTTCTATTAACTCATATATTTCCAAGTCAGAAATCAAATCTAGTTGAACTCCTGTGTACAAAAGCATGGCATCCCAACTTAATCCAGGTGAAGATACGTAGTGCGCGGGGTCTAATTTATAATATTTCAAGCACATTTGTCTAAATTTTTCAAATACGTCACAGAGCAATAAAACGTCGCTCTTTAAATACAAGTCACTATATCGCCCAAGAGAATCAATATTAAAAGCATTCCAAATGTTGTGTGCACGTTCATATGCGGCATCTGTTATATTCTGTGATGATAAACTATTAAAAAACGCATATTTAGGTGGAAGGCTTTTTTCATCATATTTAGCCCATGAATCAATGTAGTCGTAAGGAAAAATACCCTTTTCTTTCAATAACTCAAATTGATGATAATTTAGGAATTCTCTGGCCAAATGTATATGTTCTGTCTCTGTTAATGTTTTTGCTAACATATCTAAACTACAACTTAAAAACTGAAATGAGTCTATAAATTTTATTTGTATTTTGCAAGATAAGATTTCATCATAAATAGTTTTCGTTATCGACATATATTTTTCTTTCGATTTAGGTATCACTTTGATATCACCCTCATAATTAGTCAATTCTTTAATAAAAAGATGACTATCGTATCCAGATAGGTTGTGAAAAACTACAGGAATAAATGGACATACTTTATATGTTAAATTGCAATAATTATGCGCCGCTCCGCGATATTCACCGGTAACATGATCGTGATCGATAACTTTATCTCCTAATAAAGGCTGTTCACAAATATGACAAATACTGGCCATTTCATGATAGTCCCTTTGCGTTTCAGATAATGAAGTCAAAGGCTTTGAATTTGATAATATTTTATAGATACGTTTTACATCTCTAATTAAGCAATTTATAAACATTTCAACACAATCTGGACCTCTGTACGAAACATATTTGTTTAAGCTGCAATCATGAGAACAGCAAATATAATAGCCGAAACATGATGGTTGATGTAATTTTATGTTGATTGTATTACCACCTGATATGTTGTCACAATTTAACAATATGCTTTCGAAGTCTGCGTACATTATAAAATTGATTTTTAATTTTCTTTCGTAATGCATAAACTTTAATCTACTATTTTCAGCTGGTAATATTGCTAATATTTCAGAACATTTGTGAGAAACATATTTTGTTTTACTTGAGAAAAACTGCAAACACGATTCACAAAACTCCAGTTTTCCATTATGCTTTGTGATTTGACGTCTCACTAGTCGTGGAAGATCTTTGATTAAACAGTAATGACCTTTTTGTGCTTTTTCTATGTATAATAAATTTATGTGGTTCACTTTCCTCAAACTAGTTGTAGTGTGGGTATGCGCCAGTCGTAATATACGCTTATAACAGATGGACGTGTTGTCATTTCTCTCGCCCTATAGTAGGTACATAACAGTGGCGATCGAGGATGGTTTTCGCGTGTGTAGTTAAAAAACAATTACGGAAGTGTTAAGAATCGTGGACACAATGTCAGTGGGTAAAATAGGCAAGTTTGATGTGCAAAGTGGATCGTGGTCGTCGTACGTGGATAGATTAGAAATGTACTTTTTAGTTAATGCGACAACCGCGGAATTACGGCTACCTACTTTGATCGCGGTAATCGGCGAGGAAGCATACGAATTATTGGAAAACCTGGCTAGTCCGAACAAACCGAAGGATCTTTCGTATGTAGAAGCGGTTAACTTATTACGTGAACATTTACAACCACCGCCGTCGGCACACGCCGAAAGATACCGATTTCGACAGAGAAGGCAGACAGGTAATGAAAATATGGCGGCGTACGTAGCGGAATTGAAAAAATTGTCTCGCCATTGTAAATTTGCTGATAGTCTGAGCGACAACCTGCGTGATCAATTTATATGCGGAATTCGGAGTGACGTAATACGTCAACGCCTTTTTGCGGAGGACGATACGATTACGTTCGCTAACGCGTTAAAATTGGCAACGTCACTTGAAGCGGCAGAGCGGGACGCGGCGGCAGTTGAGGAGAAGGTGGCGGTAAACACGCAAGAGGCAGAGGCCGTACACCTGGTTCAAGGCATGGCTCGGGGGAGGCATCGGCCGAGCGCGCCTCGCGTGCGCGGCGCCTCTGGTGCAGCACGTAATGCTGGCGCGCCGCGGGACACAGCCCGAAGCGGCCGCGGAGGCGGCGGCGGCGGGCCCGGCCGGCGCGGCCACCAGTGCCACGGCTGTGGCTCGGGGGAGCACAGCTACGCCGAGTGCCGGTTCCGAGACTACATTTGCAGCAGGTGCAGGCGCACCGGACACCTGCGACGCGTGTGCCCTGAGCGCGAGGACGGCCCCGGCGGGAGCGGCCGGGCCGGTGGCGGCGCTCAGCGGGCGGACGTGTTCTACGGGGACGCGGAAACCGAGGAGGAGCAGAGCTGGATGGAAGACTTTCATCATCTCTGTTTGAGTGATTATCGGGCGGTGAGCATACCTATTACTATCGATAGCGTAACGATAGATATGGAGGTGGACACGGGTACGGCGGTGTCGTGCATAAGTATGAACACGTACGAAAAGTTTTTCAAACACCTACCTATATGTAAAAGTGAACTGGTGCTAAATTTTTACGATGGATCCAAGATTAGCCCACTAGGAGTTATTAAGCCAGTAGTACTACATGGAAGTATTAGAAAAAAATTAGAATTATTTATTATCGACGGAGGTACTACTTCCTTATTAGGAAGGCAGTGGCTGGCGGAGTTAAAAATTAAGATCCCAATCTACAGTGCGTGTAATAAATTAGACAGTAATCGAGATTGTTTTAATCAGGATATTTATAATTTGCTTTGTAGGTATAAGGAGTTGTTCAATGGCGGGTTGGGACGGTACACAGGCGGCAAGGCTACTCTGCGGGTAAGGGACGGGGCGGTGCCGGTGTTCCACCGCGCGCGGCCGGTACCGTACGCGCTGCGCGAGCGCCTCGACGACGAGTTGGAGAAAATGTTACGGGACGGCGTTATCGAGCCCGTCGACACCTCCGACTGGGCCTCACCGCTGGTGCCAGTCAATAAGCCAGATGGATCTTTGAGAGTTTGTGCAGATTATAAAGGTACAGTCAACCCTGTATTACATGTCGATCGATACCCGTTACCGAGAATCGAGGATTTGATGGTAAACATGAGCGGAGCGCGATACTTTTCGAAAATCGATTTATCTCAGGCCTACAATCAGATCGAGTTGGACGATTCTAAACAGTATACGGTAATAAATACACATAGAGGTTTATATATTTATAATCGTTTAGTATATGGGTTAGCTTCCAGCCCTGGAATTTTTCAAAGAATTATGTGTACTCTTTTAAAAGGAATACCTAACGTAGAAGTTTTTCTAGATGACGTCATTGTGGGAGGGAGAAATAAGCAGGAGCATTTGTCGGCCTTGGAGGCAGTTTTTGATAGATTACATTGTAATGGTTTAAAACTTAAGCGCAGCAAATGTGTATTTTTAGTAGATGAAATAAAATATTTAGGTTATGTGCTGAATAAAGACGGGATAAAGACGGATCCAACTAAAGTCGAAGCAATTTTAGGTATTCCCAGACCGACCAATGTCACAGAGTTACGATCATTTTTGGGCTTAGTAAATTTTTATGGTAAATTCATAAGAAATATGAGTGATATATTAGTACCACTATACGAACTTTTAAAGAGAAGTAAACAATGGGTATGGTCACAAGATTGCCATAAAGCATTTTTGAAAATAAAAAGGTTATTAACGAGTGCCGAAGTGTTAGAACATTATGACCCAAAGAAACCATTAGTAGTAACGTGCGACGCGAGCGCGCGTGGGGTGGGCGCGGTGCTGAGTCAGCTGAGCGCGGACGGTCGCGAGCGCCCGGTCGCTTATGTGTCGCGATCATTATCTGACGCCGAGAGAAACTATTCTCAAATTCATCGAGAAGCGTTAGCAATCATCTTTAGCGTAAATAAATTTCATCAATATCTTTATGGCAGACGATTTATTTTAAGAACGGATCATAAACCTCTGGTTTCAATTTTTGGCCCAAATAAAGGAATTCCTACAATGGTAGCCAGTCGTATGACAAGATGGGCAATAATATTGTCAGCTTACTCGTTCGATATTGAATACGTGCGGACGGATCAGAACGGAGCGGACGGCTTATCGCGGCTGCCGGTTGCCGGCAGCAGGGGAATAAAATGTACGTTACCAGAACAAACACATCTACACTTTGTACAACAAGCATTATTATTAGATAGCAAAGAAATAAAACAACTTACGGCACATGACCCATTACTGTCAAAGGTAATAAGTTATATTAGGGACGGATGGCCGGCAACGTGTGACTTAACAAATTTAAAGCCGTTCTTTAATAGAAAGGATGAATTATATGAGGAACTGGGGTGTATTATGTGGGGTCACAGATTAGTGGTTCCGGAAAAAGGAAAGGAAAGGGTCTTGTCCATGGTTCATGAACCACACATGGGAATTGTCAAATCAAAGGCTCTCGCACGGAGTTATGTGTGGTGGCCAGGGGTCGACGAGGCCGTGGAGCGCATGTGCCGCGAGTGTGGGGCGTGCGCCGCGCACGCAGACGCACCGCCGCGACAAGCCCCGCGCATGTGGCCCTGGCCTGCCAGGCCGTGGACCCGGTTGCATTTAGATTATATGGGGCCTATTGCAGGGAAAACATACTTAGTTGTTATCGACGCCATGTCAAAGTGGATTGAAGTTTTCCAGGTGGCTAATATCTCAGCGGTCACTTTAATTGAAAAATTGAGTGAATTATTTAGTAGATGGGGCATTCCGAAACAAATAGTAACAGATAACGGTACTCAATTCGCTTCCAGGGAGTTTGATAGTTACACAAAATGGAATGGAATAGAGCATATTTTTACGGCGCCGTATCACCCAGCGTCCAATGGCTTAGCCGAAAATGCAGTACGTATTTTAAAACGAGTAATTAAAAAGGCTATACAAGAAAAACAAAATATTGACCACGCTCTATGGACGTTTTTAATGCATCATAGAAATGTTGAACATTCAACAACAGGGGAGAGCCCAGCGGTACTTATGTTGGGGCGTCGTATTCGTACTCGGCTAGACGTTATCAAACCGGACAGAGGATCTCATGTCACGCAGAAACAAGACTCCCAGCAAAAAGCGGCTGCCGGTGTCCATCGGGAAATGGACGAAGGACGAGACATTTGGTATCGACAATACTTAAAAGGGGAAAAATGGGTTCCGGGTCAGGTAGTAGACCAATTAGGGCCAAGTAATTTCAAAATAATAGGTAAAAGCGGAGAAACGGTTCATAGGCACATAGATCAATTGCGAAATCGGTCTATTAGCAGCCGAAGGTCTCTAGTTTATACTGTACCTGGTAGTTCTCAGCGTCTTAGCACAGACTCTCAAATCAGATCCGACACAAGTGGTAGTGGTTCACCAGCGGTCCGGCGATCGGAGGAGTCGCCGGGGCCGACAACGTCCCCGGGCCCAACGCCAGTACCGGGGGTAGCCAGTTCTAGTCCGGGTCTGAAGTCAGGACCTGCGTCGCCAAATGAGGAGTTTGCCTCGCCGGCTGTACCGTCGCCCCAACCTAGGCCCATGAGGCAATGTAGGCAAAATAAAATACGTGCCTATAATTTTGATTAATTATTTGTATATTATTGTGTGTGTTAAAGGTTCTTACAAGGTTGGCAGCACGAGTATAACACCTCAGGTGTGGCCAGCATTCTTATTTTATTTCCATTACCTATGTGCCGTATGCTTGTCTGCCGCCTTTGTAGAAACGTTAATTGCAGCTGTTCTTTAGTTTTAGTTGTATTTCTTTTGTTTTTTTTTACATTAGTTTATATGTATCTTTACGCGGGCTATTCTTTAAGGCACTCATAGTTCTTATAATAACAACAAAATTCTGTACTTATGTGTAAAAAAAAATTGTATTAATTATGTGTGGAGGAGTGTAGTGTGGGTATGCGCCAGTCGTAATATACGCTTATAACAGATGGACGTGTTGTCATTTCTCTCGCCCTATAGTAGGTACATAACACTAGTCAAATATAAAGGGCCAGTGACGTTACATTTTTTATCAAGACCGTAAACATTTATACTTAAATCAAGATTTTGTTTCTCTAAACGCTTTAAATCATTAAATGTAGGTGGGAATGTAATACCATCAATATTCAGAACTTTTGAAAAGTGAGGATACGATGCAGTTCTGCATACATTTCTTTTAGCAGGACACATCGATGCAACAATGCTCCACAACAAACAGTATTTATCATTGTTTTGAATATTTATGCAACTTTTAGTATTTCTTATAACAGCAGGCAATTCTAAATAACTGCCTCCTTTCATAGGTGAATACTTATTAATATTGATTTCTAAATGACTTACTTTATAAAAAGACCATCCAGACTCACAATGCTCAAATACAATCATTTTTTCAACCAAAATATTAATTACAGTAATAATCATACCCTTTATATCTGTGTTAGAACATATAATTTCAAATTTGGTATTAAAAGATTTAATTTGTTGTTTATCTGATTTAGGTAAAATGAAAAAAGCATATAACTCAAAGTTAACTTTGACACATTGATGTTTTGCTAATGATAATTCGATAATTCTATTTATAGCATTCATATGATGGCGCAGGAACGCCTCTGGTGTGAGGTACTCGTCTTCCTGTACAGGATTTAGTCGGTATGTCACTATTCGATTCTTAAATGCAGTTGCAATTATTTTAATACTTTCAAATTCAGTACTCAATAAGCAGTTCGATTTATGTAAATTAGATCTCGTATGATTTTTGTATTTTCGTTTCATTATTCTTAAATTGCATTTTTCACATACTATAAAATTCATTTTATCGGGTTCACCGTCTTGACGTTGCGCAACTGTGAACAATTAAACTAAATGATAACAGTACACACCGATAGAAGAATAATAATATACCATCATAAAACTAAATACTTTAGAAGTTTAGAATAATATTTTTACTAAGTACCTATTTAAAGTACTTATACGATATGCTGTTTTTAAGAGAAACACTTTGGGGAGGCTTTTACTATTTTGCGATAAGAAAAGATTTTAAATACCTAATATAATTGTTATAGTTTCTTTCCCTCACGCTCGGTATATATCACCTTATATCTAACGATTACATAGCTTTATTTTGGGAATAATAAACCTTTAAGTATATTTATAATACGAAAAATAAACATTTAAGTAGGTATATATTATACTTTACCCTACTTAATTTAATAATTTTAAGCTATTAAGTTAATTGTTAGAATTAATGATCATGGGTGGGCAGTTTTTGAATTCTTTACGTATGGCAGATAAAAAGGTGGATAAGTGACTCCAACTTTCGCTATCAATATCTGTCCTATTTTTCAAGGTCACAATTGCATGTCGCCATCTATTCATCGGAGACACATCTTCTATTTCATCACATTTATATATTTTTAACTCAATAAAATGTGTCCCCGATTTTAATGCATTAGCTTGGCGTGAGTAACCATTTGTCACACGTTTCATTACATAGGAAACTAAAGGCGAGACTTTGTTACCGCTTTCATTAGCTGTCGCAGTGCCGTCCTCCTCGCTATCGGAGCCAAAGAGAGCTGCCGCAGTGCTCCTCTTGTCCGACTTAACCCGCTTGGTGTCGGAGCGAGAGCCGCCAACGGCGCGGGCGCTGCTGCCAGCTGGTTTGGCTTTTCTGGTTCCTCCGCTGACGATGAGGCCTCATCCGTTGGGTAAATGTTATCGACAACTTTGGGCCTGAAAAGAGAAATAGGTACCTATGATAATATATCCACAATTAAGTTTGTGTAGGTGTTTTGTATAACTGAACGTTGAGAGGGGTTACCACGTGAATGAATAAAATTCTACTGTGATATAAAACGCGCTATCAATTTTTTTGTTTTTAAAATAACATCTAAATCAAAGCGTTTTTAAAATATATTTGTTGTATTGTTCGCCATCACTTTTAATAAAACGAGAATATTGTCAAGGACTCGTATTTAACAAGAATTAATTTTAAAAATAAATGAATAAATCTATCTTTAATTACTCTTATTTAAAAGTAATAAACTTTGGTGGGCGCCTATGACGTTTAAAACTATTTCTAAGATTACAAATGAACAAACATAATATCAAACTGGCTCATATTCAAAAACAAAAATTGAATTTATACAGATTTATCTTCCTAAAAATGTAAAAACAATCCTCTGTAGGCTACTAGACAAATTAAACTTTCCTTTTTAGGGCAAATAGGGCTCGTTTTCTTTAATACTTTAAACTGAGATTGCCAAAAATTACTGGTACCTAGTTAGGTATTAGTAAGGTCTAATAACTTGATAAGAATAGAGATTAAAACAATACTTACATAATTGAACAGATGTTATCGAATAGTTGTTTCACACAAAACTGGGGTTCTTCTTGAACACTCGCACTGTCACAGGCCACAACCTGAAAAGAAAACAGTATATATGTAGTATATGATAATATATCCGCAACTAAGTTTTGAGTAGGTATTTTGTATGATTAAAAGTAAAATAGAGTGTAAGGTCAATGTATAAGATGCTACAGTGATATAGGAGCTGTCAAAAATAGTAACTTGGTACTTATAAATCAAAACAATTAAAATAATGAAATTGAAGTTCTTGATTATTTTTTTTATGATTATCCGCGATCACTTTTAGTAAAAACGAAAATATTGCCGAGGGCTGTATTTAAGAACTACCTAATTAAGTTTAAAAAATACATGAAGATGAAGAAAATTAGGTATTAATAATATATAAGTATTGTAGGGGGGAAATTTTCAGACAACGCTATCTAGCCCAAATTAAGCTATTTATTGGATTGTGTTATAGAAACTAGACAACTTAAAACAACGGTGGTGACTGCCGTTTCGGCTCGTTCCTGGTGCAAGGGATGGCCATTGCCATTCAGCGAGGTAATGCTGCAAGTATTACGGACACCTTCACGCCAGGAAAGATGCGGGAGGGGTTAACAGATATGACATAAATTGTATTATTTAAATTCAGTACACAGGTAGTTAATAAGTAAATTTGTAATTATTTGTCATTTAGATAATTTTTGACAATTTTGTATGTACTTATAATTTCGTTTAAAAATTTTGTTAATACTTTGGACTGAGATTACCAATAAAAAATTACAAGTAGTTACCTAAATTAATAAGGTCATGTAATAACTTGATAAAAAATAGAAATTAAAAACAATACTTACGTTATCGAATAGAGGTTCCAAACAAAACTGATGATATTCTAGAACACTTGCACAATCACAGACACAGACACTTATGGGCTTTGAAGATTTTACTAGCACTTTGG
Source organism: Miltochrista miniata (assembly GCA_933228765.1). Taxonomy (NCBI): domain Eukaryota; kingdom Metazoa; phylum Arthropoda; class Insecta; order Lepidoptera; family Erebidae; genus Miltochrista; species Miltochrista miniata. The sequence goes on from OW121778.1 coordinate 975,122, forward strand.
AGCTCTAAGCAGAAAGTATGGGCCATAGAATTTTACATTACTATTAATAGCAATCAATTACATTAGTGTGAACGTATAAATATTTATACATTAATATGTCTGTGTAGAAAAATGATGATCAGAAAGAAATTATGTCAAGATGGTACTGATTATAGAAATGTGGGTTCCGTCCATATTAAATCGTTCAGTAAATATTCGTAATATGAAACAACAAGGATATTGCTATACGTCACAGTTTGCAATCAAGTCCATCCAATTCAATCTCAAAATTCATTATTATTCACTTAACTAACGACTAACACCAACATGCACGATTGAATCAAGCTATTCATCGTAAAAAAGGCATAAAAATCACTCTATAAGCTTTCGAATTTATCGCGTACACATAGGCAAACAGACCCGAGGGGCTTGTTTGTATAATATGTAAGCATCGTTTTTATAATTAAAATATGTGGCTAGTTTGCCGTCGTACTAGTATAAAATATCTTAACATCATAGGGAATACTAAAAATATTGCTAAGACGGCAATAATAATTAATGAAATATACTATCATGAGACCTGGCTTTACTTTACTGTAAATAAATGAAAAGGATGTGTGCTTATGAGTACAATACTTTAGATGAACTTCACGAAGGCTTGTATTGATTTATTAGTAGATAAATTAGTAAACACAGGTAGACTTAGATTACATCCGACGACTCTCTGTCGCTCGTAAGTATAAACAAACTCTTTAAAAGGACAGCGCCTGGCCACCCATGAGTTCATGTATAAAATATGTTTCAATATGAACCTTAATGACAAGAAATAGTTGCATTTAATTTATTTTGTATTAAAATTTGGTTCGTGTAAGTCGTGCTTGAGATATCTTTAAAACATCATGTCTGTAAGTATTTTTTTCTGTAAATTAATTAATCCAAAACTTATTGTATTTATTTGAGAATTTTTCCCAATACTTAGGTTTTTTTTATATTATCTTGTAATGTCAAGTAATATCATTATAATTTTCAAGTTGTAATCCCTTTTGGTACTTAAATAGAGTAAAATACGAGTACCTATATTTACTAAAAATTCTAATCAAACCCATTACAATCTGTAGGTTATTTGTTTCGGCTTCAAATCTGGGTTGGAACAAGTATAATAATAATAATAATTAGGGATCTAGACAACTGATAAACATACCTATATATTTCTAAATACATGCATATTATACATAGGAAACATCCAAACTCCGAAACAAACATATGTGGATCACACCAATCCGACCGGGATTCGAACTCTAAACATCTCGTATACACTTACCACTGCGCCATCGAGGCAGTCAAGCATGTTTCAGAGTTTGGGTGTTTTCTATATGTAATATGTACGTACTTATTAAGAAATATAATATGGTTGTAACGATATCATACAGTTATATAATCTAATGTTTCCGTGTTTCATGCAATAAATGATTTATTTATTATTAATACTCTAAAATATTATTACAGGATTCAGAAGAACTACTGTTCAACTTCATTCCCACGGAGGCAGCACGTATGGCAAGAAACTCGAATGAAAGTCAATTAAATCTAAAAAGACCGCATACGGAAGAGAGTAATGTTACTTCCTACACATTTATAAAAAAGCCTACCCTTGGCTCAAAAATTATTCGTATTGAAATATATGACGCTAAAGACTTTTTAGAACAGGAAGACACCGTTTGCAAGTGTAAAGCGGAGTTGTGTGCGCAACATGTCGTAAAACATGTAATATTCGACGATATTTATAAATCTACAAATGAGTTGATTAAAAAAATTCAAAATAATTTACAGAAATAAATGTTTTTATATAACTATGTAGTGTTTTATTTTAAAGGTCTGAAAAAGCTAATTTTATTTATTTATTTATTTTATTATTAAGTTATCGAGAGAACAAAAATCAGTTTTCAAAAACTAAAAAAAAAACTCTTCGAGAAGTAAATTGAATGACCGGGACAAAAATCTTTGACTGTTGAAGTTTTATAGAACACAGCATCAGTTCTTTAAATGTTGGCATGAATAATACTTTGAATAGATAAGTTTTTAAGAGAACAAAAATCAGTTTTCAAAAACTCAAAATCAGTTCTTGAGAAGTGTAATTGAGATTTTTGGATCTTTTGTGATCCAGAAATCTCAATTACCTATACTACTTGTATCTTCTTCCACTGTGTTTGAACTCATAGGCTCATTATTATAGCATTGATTAGTATAAAATACTCGTTGATTATTTCCACTACTATGAGTTTTATAACTCGATCGATTCTCGTTTGGGTGAAATCCTCCTCGGTTCATATTATTGTATGTACTTCTATTTGTACCACGGGGATGATAGAACATTTTACCACGTGACTTTGTAAAATGGTTTCTACTAGTGTTAGAAAAATTGTTAAAACTACCTCTAGTGTAATTTTTACCAAAATTATGAAAATTTTGCTGGTGCGAATTTCCTTGATAATATTTATTAACATGCATCTTACCTCTACCACGACGTGAAAACTGCATCACACTGTCACCTGCAGATGTCGATGGCGCCGCCAGCTCCTCGTCCTTAGCTGCCTGAATTGCTATCTTTAAGCTATCATAGTTACGCGCTGCTATAATAGTACCTAGGCGCGAATCACTCAATCCATCGGCAAATCTTTTAATAGCTAACTTTTCATTTAAAGGCTTCAGAACTGAAAAGTTTTCAGAGTTACCCTCTGCTTGCGATATGGTTAAATTGGTGAATAACTTTTCCAATTCTGTACCATACTGGTCGATAGTACGCCAACCCTGTGTTGCATTTTGTAACCGCGAATGAATGGCTGTGAAAGATTTTTTAGTCAGGAGATTATTTCGTAAATCTCTTACAAAATCGATTGTAGATGAATATCCTTGAGACATACGGAGTTTAGCATTCTCGGATAAACGACTCTTTAAAACAAATGTTATGAGCAATTTTTTACCGGCCTCTGAAAGCATATCTGCGTACATTTCTATGGAGTCAATGATACTTTTGGTGCTATTCTCGTTACCATTCATAACAGGAATCAAACTACACGCCGTTTTTAAGTCAAATTCCATGATGATATCGGTATTTGGCCTCGCTTCACAATAATCACTGTCACTATCACTTTCAACTTTTGGTTTAGTACATAATTCAATTATTTCCTGGTGATAGTTATTTATTACATTTCTTAATGAATCTAAAGATGACAAAATTTTATACTTAGTATTTTGATTCTGTATAAAATAATTAATTAAGTCATTGCTCTTGTTGTATATAATTTCAGTCTCATGCAATTTATTTTTTATAATATTACCCTTATATCTCGACTTTCCTTTTTTAATTAAATATTTTCTAATTACTTTAAGTTCCTCTAAACATGATAATAATTCATCTTCCATAACCCTATACAAAATAATATATTAATACATACCATAGTCCTTTATTGAGTTACAATAGTAGGGGACACGAGTGTAAGTTGATACTTCTCACAATGATACACAACACTATCTAAACTATTTTAGATTACTAATAATAAGACGATAATTAACACTACATTTAAAGTTTATAATTGTCCCTCTGTCCATTGTTTTTATACAATTTCGCGAACTATTGGTATTATAAAAAAAAACACTTCTATTTATTTTGCACTTATTCACATAATTAAGCACTTTATTTTATAGTTAAACAAATTGATACACCATAATACGCACCGATACAAAAATTATACTATTTTAATTACTTCATTGGAATACGTATCTCGTTTTCTTCACGATTGGCTCTGGAACGGGTGAATGAGTTAAATGACCGTCGGAAATTGTTTTGTTGTATTTGGTCCCGGATCCAGGAATGATGACATTTTTTATAGTTTTTCCATGCAAAATACACAAGCATAACACCGAATAAAATGCATATTACGATGAGCATGATACTTATTGTAGAAACGTGCGTTTTTAGTTCTTCAACGTGAGCAGAATTTTCACCAAGAGCATTCTGATTTACGAACACCGTATCTTTTTCGACGTTGGACCGACACATTTTGATTTAAAAGTTTATAAATTATTTTGTTGAACACATTACACGCTTTGTTTTCTATTAGGTATGTTTTATTAATTTCGCTATTCACTTTTAATGAGAGTGCATCGCGTCGCGTCACAGATCCCAAATATGGCAAGGGTCGCCATGAGGGGAGTTGTGTTATTGAAACAACTGTTCTCGAACGATTACCATTTATTACTCTCTCTTAAAATACAAAGTAACTATATTTATACTAAAGTCTGTCATAGACTATATTACTACACCTCACTATATGTATAGACTAGCTAACCCTCGCAACTTCATTTACGTCACATAAGATCTATGAAAGGAGAGGTATTTCTTTATCAGACTCATCAAGCAGCGTGTGAAACAGCCCTGTTGGCTTAATCAAAAAAGAGCTTAAAGATTAAGTCTATTCTAAAGCAAATCAGTCCACGCCTTCGGCGCGGACTGAATTATTTTACAATAGCCTTAACCATTAAGCTCTTTTATGATTAAGCCAACACGCCACACAAACGTTGTTTATAATGAACATTCTTAAAACAACTTTACTGAAAAATGTTGAGCTTTGGCTACAGTGACATGGGTACATAAATTAAATCACCTTAAACATAATAAGTACATGCATACGGTCACGCCTTTATCCCCAAAGGGGTATCGAGGCATATTATATGTTTACCTTTTTTTAATTTGTCCGACGTAACGTAATAGGTGGTGAGCCGCATTGCCGTGTTGAAATGGACAGGCGTTAGTACTGCCTACTTTTGAAAATTATTAAATCTATAAGGTCTTCAACTTGGTTTAACGACTGCCATTTACTGGCTACCGTTAGCGTTGGTGTTATCGTCTCAACTCTTCCGATTATGCGTAAAGATTTCAGTCTGTGGCCCTAATCTAACAAACGTTTCGTATTCGCGCTTCACCATACTACTTACTCTTATAATTATTAAAGGGGCTAATTAATAAACACGTACGTCATACCGGCCTTGGACCCACTAAAACCATGAGGTCTCTTCCTATCCATCTAGCGCAGACCTAGGGTATCCTTTAGAGGGCTTACCCGGGGCTCCCAATCGTAGGCTGTTAGGTAGGATACTTGTGGTTTTTATTCAGTGGGAGTCATAGTACATTCATGTGGGATTTTCCTCACGTTAAAAAAATCCATCTAGCGCATAACTCCCCGGGTAAGTTGGAGGATGTCCTAAATTTGTTCCCACATTTTGGTTACGACTTATCCTAGAGGCTCAAATAGAATACGGTTCAAACTTTGCTTATAACATAATTTCCACGCGGACGAAGTCGCGGGTAACAGCTAGTTAAATGTTAAATTATCTAATCAAAAAATGTTATATTTCGCCTAGCGTTTTGTACAATAGTAGTATTCTTAGTTTTAGTCATAGGCACAGTCTTAGTTATGCTGTTATAGTCATGTCGTTCTTTCTATTTTGTTTTTATGTTTGCCAATTGCATAGACGTGTCATGTCCTTCCCACCGCTGCTCTTGGATACGGACTTGCACCAAACAATTGACCGACCAGCGGAAACATAATTACTAACCCATATGTTTGTCAATTGCATAGACGTGTCAAGTCCTGCACCCGCTGCTTGTGATCCAGACTTGCACCAAACAATTGACCGACCAGCAGAAACATATTGATTAGTTACCATGACTTGACATATATGTCCCGGTCACCCGCTACCAGCGAGATGGACAAGTACCAATCAAACTATCGACTAGCGGCCTTTTCCTTTTAATATATGTCACTACTTTTTTTAAATATAATACTTTCTTCGTTACCATTACATTCCTTTTCTTAATAAGCAAAGTTTTTTTTTTCATCAAAATGTTATCTTCAATTAGGTAAATCAATAAACTGATACCTCGACCATCTTTAGCGATTAATACGTTTCAGATATAACCTTTAGCTAACTCGCAGAGTCAACGATCATTATGGAGTATAGGTTTATTTGCTATGGGCCTTTAAGGTTATCACAGTCATGTACCTAGTCATTTTGCGGGGAGAATCTATCACCGACTTGTTTTATTTTATGCTGTATAGAGTAAAACAATGTACTTATTTAAAAATGCTTTACATGCTGAAACTACGAGTATATCAACTATTAAAAGTATCTTACTATTTGTACTCTGATTACTATTTAAGTTTATTTATATTTCAAATGTATTCTTTTAATAATAATATAGGTACGAGCCAGAACACAAAAATAGGTCGACTCACTTTTTACTGATAGGTATAGGGTCAGTGCGCCGGTTTGCGTCTAGGTCCTTTATACGTCTGTCTAAACCAAAGACTTCTATATAAACTGAGGTAGACATGCCCTACGCACCGATTTTTGAAACCTATAAACTGAGCTAATTAGCAGCGTTGCTCGCACTCTTATGAGTCAAAACTTCGAAAGTAGGTGCTCGACTTGCAATCGGAGTCCATACGCCTTCTCTTTTACTCTTTTTCTATTCGTATATTGCTATTGTGCGTGGTGACAATTACGTAAAAAATATTTATAAATGAGTGTAGTCTTATTAATGTGTGTATTTGAGGATTGCTTTTGAAATCTCGTTTGTTAGAGTACGGCGCGTCTACCTCACTTTATATAGAAGTCTTTGGTCTAAACGAACTGCAACAATGTCGTGAATTATTTTTTTAACACTAGTTAGAATATAAGCTCCAGCTATACCGACATAAAATTAAATTTAACAACTAATGTCATAACTGTAATAGCTGCATCGCCTTGGCTACTTTCAGAAGCCATAGCGCTATAAAAATTAAAGTTCATGAAAGAATCCAGTTTCACGAATGAAGTCCAGCATAATTGTAATTGTAGCAAAATATTAATTAATCTTTTTATAAAAAAGATACTTCGTAAAAATAATTTATTACACTTATTATTTTAAAAGTCAATTGTAATCTATTTAAAATCAACAGATATGATGCATTTTAGAAAGGGGTTTATAACAGTATATATTTTGCATCATGAGTTTGGCAACTCCTATATCTAATTGTACGGAAACCTACGTAATGACCCTGCTTACTTATTTCTCAAATCAAATAATCTTTTGTCTATTATTTTCCTGCGTCTATTTTGCCCTGAAATATCATCTGTCACTACATACAGTAATTATAAGTAACTCTTCGATTTATTAGTAACTAGCTGACCCTCGCAACTTCGTTTACGCCTCATAAGGTGTATGAAAGGACAGGTATTTTTTCAACAGACTCAAGGGAGCGTATGAAACTGCCCTGTTTGCTTAATCATAAAAGAGCTTCGGCGCGGACTGAATTGTTTTACAATAGCCTTAATCATTAAGCTCTTTTATGATTAAGCCAACACGCCAGTTTAGATTTACCCTCACATTCCAAGAAACCCTTGAATTCGAAAAGTGGAGATGCCTCTAATTTCTGAACTACGAAACTCTCAATAATGAAACTTGTGTGGAACAATGTTAAAAACATTCCCTTTCTGACACTAAAAAAATATTTGAAATCGGACCACGCGGTGAGAACTTACAGCTGAAAAACCATTTTATCTTTCATCCCCTCTCCCGCAGGAACCGCGCAAAATATCGTGATCAAAAGTATCCAAGAACCTTCCTCGGACTATAAGCTCGGAATGTGCCGAGTATCATTCAAATCGGTTCAGTAGTTTCGGCGTGATACTTATTCGGGATACAGACAGACAGACAGACAGACAGACAGACATGAAAATATTAAATTACATATTCGGCTTCAGAATCGATTAGAGAACGCCCTACAATTGAAATTTTCAAAATATCTTCCATGTACAGACTCTCGACCCTCAACAGTTTTATTATAAGTATAGATATAGACTAGTATTTACAGCAAGAACAGTATACCTAGACAACAAAAATTATGTAGGTAGTTATTATTAGATACAGTTCGTTCAAGGCGATACCGAGTCACAAAATAAAAATCTTCTAGTACCTACTTATTCCAAGAGCGGCGTATTGACGAAATATTTCATGCCACCTAATGTAGGTAACCTTCTGTAAAAAAAGTTAACGAAAGGAAATCAAGATTTGATATGGAAACCTAGTTGGTATTTAAAATAAACCAGCGTATCGACGCCAATTAGATCAAAGAACAATCGTAAGAGAAAATAATGGTAAAATAAAGAAATAGTGCCTTGTTTTGTTTGTGGTGTGTACTTACTAAGTAGTGATACAACTTACGAATTTCTGTTAACATAGACAAGCGTTTAGTATCTTATTCATATTACCCAATGGAAAAATTTGTTGTTTTTGTTTGCATTATATAGATTCTGAAACCAATGAACCGATTTTTTTTTAAATTCTTTCACCAATAAAAGAACTAGCGAGTAGGTTCATAGGCTACATTTTATTCATGTATTCCTACGGGAACGGAAACAACGCGGATGAAACTGCCTAACGTCGTCGGCTAGTAGGTACTTCCCTATTTAATATTCGGTACCTACATTGACCTCTAAGTTTATTAATCATGAGTTTAATATACTACATGTTATTGGTAGTTCTGAAAACATATTCCGATAGTAATGATGAGTTTATATGGAATCCTAGCCACTGAGATTACCTCAACGAATAAATGAAAGGGAGAGAAAAGTAGAATTCTGTTTTGTCGTATCAATGATTTTTGAACCTTCTACAGAACGTTCGGCCAAACTGACATTTCATTACGCAAGGTACTAGGAATAAGAGTTACGTAGACGTACAATACTGTGGAGTGGATACGCAACGTTCCAATTGTTCGTAGGTACTTCTTGGTGTAGCCGTAAAGTACAGCTTTGACTACTGCTAAATTCTTTTGATCTACTACTAGACTACAGAATCAGATGGTAGTTCCAAACAGTGATGGTATCTCCTAAGAGATTTTACGCGCCAAGCTTCGTCTTGCCTAAATGGCGTCTCTAATAGGCCTCCAAAATAAAACGAAGACCATGAATATGATGCCAGTAGGTAAGGTATTAGGTATATTTTGAAGAAAGAAGAAACAAGAAATTCCCTCTTCGTTCTTTCAACCTCTTCGTAACAAGACTACGTTCCTAAGTAGTTACATGTTGAAGTAACGTAGATAATATAGCCGACATAATCCTGCAGCAACGTTATTGGCTATACCTACTCAATCCAAGCTTAAAATATATGTAGGTATATCTTATTTTAAACATCAAAAATTTTCACTGGTATAACTTACACAAAATTATACAAGAATTCCCACATGATCACAATTAATCCTAAAAGAGCTTATCTTTAAGCTCTTTCATGATTAAACAAACAGGGCAGTTTTATACAGATCAGTCTCATTGATCGCGTTGCGATGCATACGTGTATTGCTGAATTCCTTACTTAGAATTATTAAGTAAAGAGCGCGGCGAGAGCCGTTGCACGTGTTTCGCCATGAGTAACGAACTCGTGGTAAACGAGCTGCTGGCGTTTCTGCAGCAGAAGCTGGACGTGATGGACGAGGTCTCAGCTGTCCAGATCTGCTCATCTAACTTCAGCCAAGACGAGATAGCTGCTGCCAAGCACCTACTGTTTGGGGTCCTGAACAAGATGGACCAGATGGTGTCTCGACGACAAGACGGGACAAGAAGAAGCGTACAGGACATTATTACGCTTTTGAAGGAGACCGACCCCGACGACGTGCCGACGTTTGTGGCGAAGGACTTACAGAAGCTCCCTCCCGTCACTTTCGACCACGTCGACGTTACGTGCATTTTGAAGGACATCGTGTCCTTAAAGGCAAGTTTGGCTGAAGTGCAGGCCAAGTTAGCGCGAACCGAGGGTGTTGTTGTAGATTTACGTAAAGAAGTGGTGGAGTTACGTAAAGTTACAACATTATCTAGGTCGCCTACGAGTGCGAACATTAATACGCGTAACGGAGCTGACCTTAATGTAAGTTTCGCGTCAGCGTTTATGTCGTCGCCGTCGTCACCGAGTGGGAATGCTGATTCCGCGGATTCCGCCGCGGCCGCCGGCTCGGCGCCGTGCAGGCCTGCGCCTGCGCTTGCCAAGCCCCGCGTCGCTGCCCCGCGCGCCTCACTCCCCGCGCCACTGCAAGTTCCTGCAGCTGCGGCAAAACCTCACGTGGAAGTGCGTCGAAGTTTTGCTAGTGTGTCTATGAGCACCTCAAGTGCTCCATCGAAGCCTATGCCTGAGAAGGCATCGAACCAGGCTACGGATGGGTTCGTTACGGTGCAATCGAGGAAGCGCCGGCAACGAACCAAAGCGAACCGTTGCGGCACAGCACCAGCATCAGTGGTGCAGTGCACCTCAGCACTGCGTGCCGCAATACCGTCTACACCGGTGTACGTCTCCCGCCTACATTTCACTACTAAGGCGGAGCACATCGTGGAGTACGTGCGCAAGAAGACTAACTTCGTGCCTAGAGTGCAGCTGTTGGAGTCGAACCGCAACGTCAGTTTTCTGTCGTTCGTGGTACGAGTACCCAACGGTTGCCTGGGCCTCGTCATGGAGGAGAGCTTCTGGCCGAAGGGCGTGGTGTTCCGTCACTTCCGCGGACAGCTACCACCGGAACGCATACGGACATAGTGCGATAGTGAAGTGTGTATCTACTAATAATAGTCTTAAGATTTTTATACTAACATTTCATGTTATATTTATATGTATTTTTAATCTTAAGGTATATATAGATATGGGCCGTAGAATTAGTTAATAAGATCTGTAACTTTTCTAATGATGCCTGAAATAAATGCTTATTATTATTATTATTATACGGTCCTAGAAGTGTGATGAAGAAATACCTCTCCTTGCTTAGACCTTATGTGACGTAAACGAAGTTGCGAGGGTCAGTTATTCTATCTATACTTACTTATAATAAAACTGTTGAGGGTCGAGGGTCTGTACATGGAAGATATTTAAATTTTTTAATCGTAGGCCGTTCTATAATCGACACTGAAGCCAAAAATGTAATATAAAATTTTCGTGTCTGTCTGTCTGTCTGATCGTAGGCCGTTCTATAATCGACACTGAAGCCAAAAATGTAATATAAAATTTTCGTGTCTGTCTGTCTGTCTGTTTGTCTTTCTGTCTGTCTGTCTGTCTGTATCCCGAAAAAGTATCACGCCGAAACTACTAAATCAATTTAAATGATACTTGGCACAATCTGAGCTTATGATCCGAGGAAAGTTCTAGGATACTTTTAATCCCTATATTTTGCGCAGTTCCTTCAGGAGAGGGGATGAAAGGCAAAATAGTATTTTAGCTATAATTTCTCACTACGTAGTCCGATTTCAAATACTTTTTTAGTGTCTGAAAGGGAGTAATTTAAGCATTATTCCACACAATTTTCAATGTTGAGGGTTATGAAGTTCAGTAATTAGGGGCATCTCAACTTTCGGTAAACCTCAAATTCTAGGGTTCTTCTGAATGTAAGGGTAAATCTAAATGGGCGTGTTGGCTTCATCATAAAAGAGCTTAATGATTGAGGCTATGACTGAATTGTTTTAGAATAGACTTAATCTTTAAGTTCTTTTATGATTAAGCAAACAGGGCCATTTTACACGCTGTTTGATGAGTGTCATGAAGAAGTACCCCTCCTTTTGTACATCATAAGTGACGTAAACGAAGTTGCGAGGGTCACCTAGTACATATAATAATACTGTAGAGGGTCGAGACTCTGTACATGGAAGATATTTTAAAATTTTAATTGTAGGGCATTCTCTAATCGATACTGAAGCCGAAAATGTTATTTAAATTTTTCATGTCAGTCTGCTTGTCTGTCTGTCTGTATCTCGAATAAGTATCACGCCGAAACTACTCATTCGATTTGAATGAAATTTGGTACAATCTAAGCTTATGATCCGAGGAAGGTTCTAGGATACTGTTAATCGCGATATTTTGCGCGATTCCTTTGGGAGAGGGGATGAAAGACATATGGTTTATTAGTTGTAACTTCTCAACGCGTGGTCCGATTCCAATTTTTTTTTGTTTTATTCAGGGAGTACGTTAAGAATTGTGTCACACAAGTTTCAATATTGAGGGTTTTGTAGTTCAGGAATTAGAAACATCTCAACTTTCGCAAAACCTAGAATTCAAGAGTGCCTTTGAATGTGAGGGTAAAACTAAACTGGCGTGTTGGCTTAATCATAAAAAAGCTTAATGATTAAGGCTATTGTAGAATAATTCAGTTCTGAATTGTTTTAGAATAGACTTAATCTTTAAACTCTTTTTTGATTAAGCAAACAGGGCAGTTTAACACGCTGCTAGACGAGTCTGATAAAGAAACACCTCTCCTTTCTTAGATCTTATGTGACATAAACGAAGCTGCGAGGGTCAGCTAGTCTATACTCATATATATAATAAAACTGTTGAGGGTCGAGAGTAGGGTTGCCAACCGTCGCGCTATACGCGGGACGTCCCGTTTCTGAGACCCATAACAAGACGTCCCGCTCAGGGTGTGAGCGGGACGCGTAATATCCCGCTTTTCTTGATCTAGCAACAAACGCTTACAGTATTTTTAGCGATGCATCAAATCACGAAAATGTGAAGTTATTTCATATCGAGTATGGGTGTTTTCTATGAATATTATATATGTATTTTGAAATATATAAGTATGTATATCAGTCGTTTGGATATCATAGCAAACACAGGATTTAATTTTTCTCTATCGGGCCTCCAAGATATTTAGCGTGATAATGTAGCCGGATTGTAAAATCGATCACTTACTAATATTCCTGCAACGTTTTAGTTTAATCAATCCACATACTTTCGGGTTCGATTTCTGGGTTGGTCCAATTATTTTTGTGATCCACAAATGTTTCCATCGGAGTATGGGTGTTTTCTATGAATATTATGTATGTATTTTGAAATATATAAGTATGTATATCAGTCGTTTGGATATCATAGCAAACACAGGATTTAATTTTTCTCTATCGGGCCTCCAAGATATTTAGCGTGATAATGTAGCCGGATTGTAAAACCGATCACTTACTAATATTCCTGCAACGTTTTAGTTTAATCAATCCACATACTTTCATATTTCACTACCCTCTGCCTAGTTCCTAGGATATGTAGCGTGATAATATACAGCCTATATAAAGATCCTACCTCTAGATTGCTATTCACGTAAAAGATTAATTAAAATTATTCAGTAGTTTCTCTATTTTGCAAAAATATACGAAAAGATTTTCATTGTTCTCTGCCGAGCTCCTAAAATATTTAGCGTAATAATATGTTGTCTGAGTGTAAAACCTAACTCTTACTAATATTCCTGCTACGTTTAAGTTAAATCAATCCACCGGTTTACACATTTCATTGCTCTCTGCTTAGCCCCTAGGATATGTAGCGTGATAGTATATAGCCTATTTTAAGACTCCACCCCTAAGTAATATTTGTGCAAAATTTGAACCAAATCTGTTCAGTACTTTTCGAGATCCTTCTGGACAAAGCAAAGCAAACAGACAAACAGATAAACAGACAAACAGAAAAACAGACAAAAAAATTTCTGACTATATTTTTGGGTTCGGTATCTTACGTAGAACACCTAGTGAGTATTTTTTTCTTAATATTTCCAATGTACAGTTTTGGCTTTTCTATCATTTTATTATATGTATAGATAGATAATCTAATTCCATCAATAGTTGGTACTCGTCATTACAATTAATAGCAACACGGGTCATATCTTTACAATAGTTTAGCAGAATAGGTGTGCTTCAAGCTGTAATCCTCACCTTTGAAATCTCAATGAAAACGAATTTTGACAACGCCAAAAAATAGTCGTGAAATAGTCGTAAATAGTCGTACATGTAAAATAAATAGTCGTATTATAGTTTCGGCGTTATAGCTGTAGGTTAGTGAGGATTATGGCTTGAACGTCAAGCTGTAATCCTCACCTCTGGTGCAAGCAAACAGTTAATGCTATCGAATTGGTTTAGGTTCCAAAAAATAGTCGTAAAATAGTCGTAAAGACCTGCCAAATCTCAGAAATAGTCCATAAGCGGTTTCCGAGATGTGAAGGTACCCTGGTGAGGATTATGGCTTGAACCTTTGAAAACTTCAAATTTCTCCGGAACGCCTGCGAGTTTCGGTTCAAAGTTTGTGCCAAAAAATAGTCGTGAAATAGTCGTAAGAAGCTATAATAAATTTGAGTTGATTTAATGTAAAAATAAAAACTTTTTATTTCCCTACATTTCTATTGATGTACAGTCGTGTACAAAATTTGTAACTTCCAATGATACTAGAGGAAGTCACGTGGTTTTATTCGCGTAGTTCCCGTTCCCATGGGAATGCGGGAATAAAATAAAGCCTATATTTACCGGGAAGAGTGTAGCTTCCCAACAGTGAAAAAATTTTTCAAATCGGTGAAGTAGTTTCGGAGCCTATTCGATGCAAGCAAACAAACAATCAAATCTTCTCTCGTTATAATATTGGTACAGAATTAGGTTATTGGGAAATATTCCGCTTAATATAATAATATTTCTTTGAATGAGACGTTTTCCATACCAGTAGTTATAATTAAACAAAAAACAAACATTTATGATTTGTATCCTTATTTATTACAACCGAAAGCTTGCAAATACGTACATTTGTTTAAATCTCTCTGTATGTTTATAACACAGCAATTCGTTTTGATCACAATTGTCATAGTCAGTTCAATATCTGTTGGCGTTTCTAGAAAAGTTCTAGATGGCGCTGGTAGGTTGAGTCACAGATTAATAAATAGCTACTACGTAACAGATACATCGCTCCCATACAAAAGCGAAAATACCTATGCTATATTAGCCTACAAAATTTTAATAATAATACCTGCTGCTCAGAACGAGAAGAATTGTACCTTAAACACGTTATAATATTATTATATTAAGCGGAATATTTCGCCAGAACCTAATTCTGTACCAATATTATAACGAGAGAAGATTTGATTGTTTGTTTGTTTGCATCGAATAGGCTCCGAAACTACTTCACCGATTTGAAAAATTCTTTCACTGTTGGGAAGCTACACTCTTCCCGGTAAACATAGGCTTTATTTTATTCCCGCATTCCCATGGGAACGGGAACTACGCGAATAAAACCGCGTGACTTCCTCTAGTATCATTGGAAGTTACAAATTTTGTACACGACTGTACATCAATAGAAATGTAGGGAAATGAAAAGTTTTTATTTTTACATTAAATCAACTCAAATTTATTATAGCTTCTCACGACTATTTTTTGGCACAAACTTTGAACCGAAACTCGCAGGCGTTCCGGAGAAATTTGAAGTTTTCAAAGGTTCAAGCCATAATCCTCACCAGGGTACCTTCACATCTCGGAAACCGCTTATGGACTATTTCTGAGATTTGGCAGCTCTTTACGACTATTTTACGACTATTTTTTGGAACCTAAACCAATTCGATAGCATTAACCGTTTGCTTGCACCAGAGGTGAGGATTACAGCTTGACGTTCAAGCCATAATCCTCACTAACCTATAGCTATAACGCCGAAACTATAATACGACTATTTTTTTTACATGTACGACTATTTACGACTATTTCACGACTATTTTTTGGCGTTGTCAAAATTCGTTTTCATTGAGATTTCAAAGGTGAGGATTACAGCTTGAAGCACACCAGAATAGTACTTATACATTATCTCTTAAACCAAGCCATGGGCAGTATAAAATAACCTTGAATGCAATCAATCGGTCTATGGCAGTCCAGCACTGCTGGACGTAGACCTCTGCTAATCTCAACACATTATATTACACATCGCATCAGTTCAGATAAATTACATAAGTTATTAATAAGGAACGTACCCTTAAGACGGCTGCTCAGCGACTGAGCTGGTCTGCCTAACATTGTGCATCTCATATAATTTTGGCGCCTAAACAGCATTACACTATTCACAAGAGTCAAACAAACATAAATCAATTAATTAGATACGACAATGATATAATGTACAAACAAACTAATATCTAAAATAACTTAATTTAATTATTAATGTGTAACGTCATAGTATCTATTCAAAAATTACATTTTATATAATATTACTCCATGTAACGACTACAGATGTTTACCGGAAAGGCGACAACATACAATCAATAACACAGACTCTTACGATTTCTTTTCACGAAGACGATTCTTAACCTGATCATAGTTCTTATATAATTATTCTACAATTTTATTTCTATATGCTGTGAAACAATATTAATAAATAATACTATACAGTTTCTCAAAAACTCTTTTGAAACTAAACTTATATTGTGCATGTTGGCTAAATTGTTACAAAATGCTGCCAATAGTACCAACCACAAAATATTTAAATGTTTACTGTACAATAAATAATGATTCCTTCTAACGTGTTGCCATATGAACTGTACGGTCAACCAAGTAACTTACCTATATATAAGCATATCTATCACATGCATGTCGGTTCCTACGACTCTTGACACCACCCTCAACTAACACACGATTAATTTGGTCGTGGTAGGTGTGTCGTGGCCTTCCCCGACTCCTACGTCCATCCACTTTCGCGTTGTATATCTGTTTTGTCATTCTTTCATCTCCCATTCGTTCCACATGCCCGAACCATCGTAGCATGCCCTTCCTTACTTTAACACCGACACTCTCTTTCTGACCAACTCTCTTTCTTACATCTTCATTCGCCGACTCCGCAGATTTTGCGTAGCGCGCGCATCTCGACTGCGTTTATTCTACTTTCATGCGTTTCCTGCCATACCCAACTCTCACTTCCATACGTTAGCGTAGGTATCAGCACCGCATTGTGTACTGCGAGCTGGGCCTTTTGACTTAAGGCCTTGGTACCTAAAAGTTTGCCTAGCGCTCCGTTCACGCTATAGCCCGCAGTTACCCTCTTTTCTACATCAGCGGTGTACCGTCCATCCCTGCTAAATGCACATCCAAGATATACAAACTCATCCACCTGTTCCAGCACTACATCATTAACAGTTATCCTGGCATTCGTTCTGTCCTCTTCTCTTTCGAATACCATCACTTTCGTTTTAGTCGCGTTCAAATGTAAGCCTCTCATTAGACAATCATCTTTCATCGTTGTGACTAGTGACTGTAGTTCTGATGGCGATTCGGCTATGAGCACGGCATCATCTGCATACAGCAAACAGTTGACAAGTAAGTCACCCATTCGCAATCCAACATTCATCGATCTTACTCTCTTAAGACAATCGTCCAGGTACAGGACAAACAGCAGAGCCGACAGCACGCAGCCCTGTCTGACGCCAATGTTGACGTCAAACCAGGGAGACAGGCTGCCGCCCACCCGCACACATGCCGTACATCCAACATATGTAGACTGCACAGCACGAAGCAGCGCACCATCAATCCCGTATCCTGGCAATATATCCCAGAGATCCTTCCGTACAACTCTGTCAAATGCTTTCTCCATGTCCACAAAACCGCAGAAAACCTTCCGGCCTACAGCCAGCTGCTTCTCTACAATGTTGCGGAGCAAGAAAACTTGGTCCATACATCCCCTTCCATTTTGGAAACCACCCTGCGCCTCCCACAGTAATCCGTCAGATTCCACCCTCATTCTCCTTTCAATAATTTTGCCATACACTTTAGCTGCTATACTGATCAAACTGATGGCCCTATAGTTGGCGCACTCCATACGTGAGCCCTTGCATTTATACAAACATAATAAAATAAGAATATATATATATATGTCGGAGTAGACACGCGGCAGCTGTTTTTAAAACGCGCAGGCCCGCTGACCTTGAGTAGGTCATCGGATCTGCTTACGCTTTATTACGCTTAGAGATGGATATCTAGTTAAATAACAGTCACTACTTGAGCATTTATAAGGCAGCAGAACACTGGGATATTTATTTCAGAGGCACAGCAATAAAAATAAGTAAATGGAACACCAATAATTTTTATTCTAAATTAAAACAAACATAGATTCTACTCACAATGTTTTCTCTTCAAAATCTAGCAGCAAAAGTGAGCCTCCGGCCCAGATCGCTGTCTATTTATTAATCCCCGCCACTTAAATTGCTGTCACAAAACACGTGGCTTCATTTTTAATGTTTTCTTAATAAATCAAAGATTTGCGCTTTAATTTGTTTTTGATAAATCAAGTAATTAGTTCAATAACTTAAACAAACGATTAACGTGAAAGAAATCACCAAATGTTCTTAATTTATAGTAAATTGAACACTGCCAAAACAATAGGAATAACAAGAAATCCTATTTATGATTAAAAACATTTTAAATGCCGACAGTGGTCGTGTTAATTGTCATTAAGAATTTAACAATAGTTTTTATTGTAGGTTCTTACGAACCTACATACTCACATAACACTTAGGTAACCTAATTAGTTCAACACTACATCAAGTTATACGGGATGCGGGGTCCTACTAACATCTTAAGGACCCCAATGGGTCGGATCCTCCTCGTGGTGCATCCTGGGCAACGGAGTAGCAACCACTCCCCTTCCTCTGCGGGGGAGTTGTGCTATTCTGGCTAATTCCGGCCGAGGCGGGAGTAACCCACCTGTGGGTTGCTCGGTGGTGTGTGTTGCTGCCGGCTGTGCCGTTATTCACGGCCGGCAGCAGCAATGCTGGGTCGCCGTCGCATCGCCACCTTTGCTGGCGATACGATGGCGGCAAAGTGGGAGAGGCACTGCGTGGGGGGCGGGAGTTTGGGTAAATGCTCCCGCCCTGCCATGTAGTTCGGGCTGCCGGCCGTGAATAACGGCACGACCGGGGCGGCAACAGTGCTGGGCCGCTGTCACCTCGCCAGTTGGCGAGGAATGCTCCCGCTTTGCCGTGCAGTTTGGGGGCGCCGCGGTGAGGAGTCACTGCGCGCCCCCGATTGTTTTTTTGATTGATTGAAATTGGAGAGTGGGCTATGCAGGATATATAAGGTCCAAGACTGCTCCACTGTCTGTGCCAAAGCACAGAACTTGTGCCTTTAGAGGGAGCTTTACCTTCTCGGCCACTCGCTGTTGGAATATATTCCGCCTCTGTTTCGATCTCTGAAATCAAAAAAAATCTTTATTCTTAAACTTAAAAATTACTACATGATACAAAAAAATTAACATAGTATTTAAAAACACTGCAACAATATTATATTACACTTTAAATACTCACATATGCCGAGTCGGTATGTTCCACAGTCCGACAGCACAAGCGCAGTGGATGAACTGTGTCGGGGAATGACTCTTTCAAGTTTTTTGATATTGAAGCTTGGGTGGGTAACAGTATAATATATATGTATGGCTTGATGTTATGTGGTTTGGTTTCTGTGCACTCTTCATTTTAAATTATGGGTATACCATTGTTGATCTAGTGTTGAAGCTGTGTTCTTGGTATGTTTTCTTTGAAAGACTTAAATATTGTTCATAAGTAGAGAATAAATTTTGTTATTTGTAAGTACCTGTTTTTAGAAATAAAAACTGTTCAAGGGTAGGTAGGTACCTAATTATCACTGTTAAAATGCACTTTTTTTTTTGTATTCTCTCACATTCTTCATTTAAATTATGCACTATATACCATTGTTGATGTTGAAGCTGTGTTCTTGGCATGTTTTCTTTGAAAGACTTAAATATTGTTCATAAGTAGAGAATAAACTTGTTATTTGTAGTACCTACCTATGTTTTTTGAAATAACTGTCCAAGGGTAGGTGGGTACCTAATAATCACTGTTGCAATGCACTTTTTTTATTTGTATTCTCACGTGTTACTCTATTATAATATGGCACTCTGGTAACATTTCATGTTTTCAAGCTTTTTTTTATTTTTTTTCCTGTCGTGTTTTGTGACGGATGACGCCATTTACACGATAAATAAGGTTGTTGACGAAAATCAGCGCTTGGTGCGGAATATCTCTACATCACAGCACTATGCTGAGAAACGACCTGCTTTCGCCAATTGCAGGGGCTATCGATTTGGACTGTGTAAAGTATGACACTGTATTTACAACTATAATTGTTCTTGTAATAGTATTTAATTAAGGTAGTATTGTGGGATTGTACGTAACTCTCAGATTGAAAGACTTTTAGTCTGAGACGTTTAGTCTCTACAATTTTTCTCTACATGTATGTACTTTGAAGGGCTAAATTTTGTTGACAACTTGTGATTTGACACTGACAAGACAAGCAACAGTCAGTCATTATTTTTTAAATTTATTTTATGTACGCTTCTGTTACTGCAGCTGGCAGAAATAAATTAATTTTCTTTCTTTCTTTCTTCTTTCTTGACCGTGGGCGTAAGGTCGGGGGACCCCGCCCACCAACGGTCACATGGCGGTGGGCACCTTTCCCGTGTTCCGGGGGTGCCCATTAGCGCACGCCTGCGCCAGCCGCTCTCTGTCTCCTCTATTACAGAGGGGCGCTCGAGAGCGGTGCAGGCGTGGTCTTCAGCTCCTTAGGGAGTTTTGGGGAGCCGCCCATCTGGCTCCCCCGAGGAGAGCCCCGAATAAACGGGGCGCCCCTAGCCAGGTCGACGTGAATAATCTTTTGATATCCCTCGGCCCGGCTAAAGGGTGAGGCGGAACACCGCGGGGTCACACACACACCATCCCAGCTGCCCCCGCAGCTGGGATGAAGGCGCGTAAATGCGTTCCCCGCGTCAAAAAAAAAAAAGGAGCCCTCCCTCAATCTCGAGGGCCTTGAGGTCAACTGAGGCTTTCGCCTGTCTCAGTACTTCGGCGTACCCCACGCCCTTCGCCTTGCCCTCTGCCGTCACCGTAATGACGACGGCAGTGGAGCGGGGAGCGCGGAGCCTCTTCGGCGCCTTCGTCGCGGCGGCCTTTGCCGCCTTCTTGGCGGCCTTCGCCGCCTTTTTGGCGGCCTTAGTCGCCTTCTTCTTGGCTCCTAACACCTCCCAGACCCCCTCATTTGAGGTAATCTGGGGTGCAGCAGGAGCGCTGGCTGTTGGGGAAGCGGGGTTGCCACTTCCCCCAGGTGCCGTCTTCTTGGGGGCGGAGGGGGCGGAGGCCTTCGGCTTGGGACCAGTCCCGTTGGGTGCAGCCGTCGTCGCGTATGACGCGCCGACGGGAGCCGCCAGCGGTGGGCGGTATGCCCGGTCCTCCAGGACGCCGAGGCGTCGCTCGATGGCCTCCAGCAGCTGGACCATCGATGACCCAACACTGCCCTAAAAGAAGACTACTGCTCGCAGTCTACGCGGCGACAGCTAGCACGCACCACGTCCGTGAACTTAGCATCTCAAATGTTGGCATCTCACAAATAAAGTCAATATATAGTGGCATCCAGCATAGTTCTACAGTTCTAGACAGGTTTCAAAAATAGTTCAGTCGATTAAATCACTAAATTCGAGATTTTATGAAATGAGATGCTAACTTCACAAACGCACTATAGCATCTCATAGTATTAAGAGTGCCTGAGTAAAAAAAAATTTTAATTTGCTGAGTTCTATATCATAAGCACGTACCATCAATAGTTCTGGCGTCTACCACCTTTCCAAATTTTTTTATTGACATTTTTCTTTAAATCTTTACATAAAAAGACAAATTTCACCTTACTATAGTGAGATGCTACCCTTTTTAGAGAGTTCTGACTTAGAAGAAGAATCAAGATGATAGAAAATACTTCTACCTACCCATTGCAAAAGAGTTCCGGTATCTACAACCTTAAATTTTTTTTTCAGGATTTTTTTCGTATACATTTACTTAAAAAGTGACATGCTCCTATACTATAGTGAGATGATAGCCTTTTCTTGAGGGTTCTGACTCAGATAACGTGTCTAGATAATAGAAAACACTTCTACCTACACATTGCAAAAGAGTTCCGGTGTCCAACATCTTCAGTTTTTTTTTCAGGATTTTTTTCGTAAACATTTGCTTAAAAAGTGACATGCTCCCATACTATGGTGAGATGCTAGCCTTTTTTTGAGAGTTCTGACTCAGAAAAAGTATCTAGATGGTAGAAAACACTTCTACCTACACACTGCAAAAGAGTTCCGGTATCTACCACCTTCAGTTTTTTTTTATGAGATTTTCTTGTAAACATTTGCTTAAAAAGTGACATGCGCCCATACTATGGTGAGATGCTAGCCTTTTTTTGAGAGTTCTGCCACAGAAAAAAGGGTCTAGATGGTAGAAAACACTTCTACCTACACATTGCAAAGGAGTTTCGGTGTCTACCACCTTCAGTTTTTTTTTCGGGATGTTATTTGTTAACATTTGCTTAAAAAGTGACATGCTCTTATACTATAGTGAGATGCTAGCCTTTTCTTGAGAGTTCTGACCCAGATAACGTATCAAGATAATAGAAAACATTTCTACCTAAACATTGCAAAAGAGTTCCGGTGTCTAACATCTTCAGTTATTTTTTTTCAGGAATTTTCTTCGTAAACATTTGCTTAAAAAGTGACATGCTCCCATACTATGGTGAGATGCTAGCCTTTTTTGAGAGTTCTGACTCAGAAAAAGTGTCTAGATGGTAGAAAACACTTCTACCTACACACTGCAAAAGAGTTCCGGTATCTACCACCTTCAGTTTTTTTTTATGAGATTTTCTTGTAAACATTTGCTTAAAAAGTGACTTGCGCCCATACTATGGTGAGATGCTAGCCTTTTTTTGAGAGTTCTGCCACAGAAAAAGGGTCTAGATGGTAGAAAACACTTCTACCTACACATTGCAAAGGAGTTCCGGTGTCTACCACCTTCAGTTTTTTTTCGGGATGTTATTTGTTAACATTTGCTTAAAAAGTGACATGCTCTCATACTATAGTGAGATGCTAGCCTTTTCTTGAGAGTTCTGACCCCGATAACGTATCAAGATAATAGAAAACATTTCTACCTAAACATTGCAAAAGAGTTCCGGTGTCTAACATCTTCAGTTATTTTTTTTCAGGAATTTTCTTGGTAAACATTTGCTTAAAAAGTGACGTGCTCCCATACTATGGTGAGATGCTAGCCTTTTTTTGAGAGTTCTGACTCAGAAAAAGTGTCTAGATGGTAGAAAACACTTCTACCTACACACTGCAAAAGAGTTCCGGTATCTACCACCTTCAGTTTTTTTTTATGAGATTTTCTTGTAAACATTTGCTTAAAAAGTGACAAGCTCCCATATTATAGTGAGATGCTAGCCTGTTTTGGGAGTTGTGACTCAGAAGAAAGGTCTAGATGGAATAAACACTTCTACCTACACATTGCAAAGGAATTCCGGTGACTACCACATTCGTTTTATTTTCAGGATTTTTTCGTAAACATTTGCTAAAAAAGTGACATGCTCCAATACTATGATGAGATGCTAGCCGCTTTTTGAGAGTTCTGACTCAAAAGAATGGTCTTAATCGTAGGAATCGTTTCTACCTACACATTGCAAAAGAGTTCCGGTATCTACCATACATAATACTTACATACCAAAATTGGCGGGTAGTTGTACAAGTAACACAATTTTTATTACATCTCATTAATTTAATTGATAAATAATATAAATAACTATTTTTAACCAGTAAAAGTATATAAGTTTTTATGCCAACATAAATCCACATACCAGTAAGTGTTATCTCCTCTCAAAAAATCCTTTATCACAAGATTATCACAAGTTTACCACTGGCTGACAAGTTTTTTGAAATGGAAGCTATGAAGCAATCTTTCACTACCACAATGGCTGGATTAGAGGAGCGATTAGCCAGTTTTGAGACGGAGCTTCATAGGAACACAAAAACCGGAGCACCGAATTTGGCAAACCTAGCTTCAGACTTCGCAATCTTCAAGACATTTGTGGTCAATACCTTAACGGTTTTCCGGTCACAAATTGAGCGATTGGCACATGAGGTGGAGAACAGGGAGATGCGAAGTAGGCGTAAGATGTTGTTGCTGCATGGGGTCCCCGAGGAGAAGACTGAGGAGACATCCAGGGTTGTTGAGAAGGTTATCTCTGATCACCTCCAGCTGGACAACTTCACTGCTGATGATATCAGGAGAAGTCACAGGCTTGGACGGACCTCAGGTAACAAGCCTAGACCCATACTGGTGAAACTGGAACTTGTTGCAGTCCGTGATAGAATTTGGTTTACCAAAACCAAGTTTAAAGGTTCCGGTATTACACTCTCGGAGTTTATCACACGAGCTAGGCATGAAGTATTCATGGCTGCGCGGGAGCGTTTTGGAGTATCGAAATGCTGGACACAAGGGGGTCACGTCTTGGTTGTTGACCCTGCTGGTGAACGACATCGTGTGGCTTCAATGGGTGATCTCAACAAGCTTAATTGGGAATCGCTTGGCCCAACTTCATCTGCTAGAGTTGCTGGTAAATCCCGACGTGCTGGGAATACTAAGAAGCAGTGAGCGGCTTGCTAGTTATTATTGTTTTGTTGTGGAATGCGTCCAGGTAATTGTCATATATAGTTTTTCCTCTATTCTTCTCATTTCTTTGACATTGCTCGAAGTATTAAATATATATTTGTATTGTACTTGTTTTTAAAGTTTAAATAATTACTTTCTCGTTGAAATTTATAAAATAATATCACAATACATTGTATGGCACACATGGTTCGGATCACGGAAGTCATTTTTTTCAATAACTCCCTGTTCAGTCACTGTCAGTAATGTGACATTGACATTACAACTACTTAAGTGACAATATGCTTCGCAAGTGCTGCGTTCAAATTTAATGAAATGCTATGTTCCATGCATTCTGTGTATATTTAGTAGGCTTTTTCTCTATTTATTATAATTTTGAACCTGGACGTAAAAATTAAAATACTATTTATTTTGTAAATACTTGTTGTTGATCTAATTGTGTATTGCTAACACAACTGGTGATTGGACAAAATATTGGTAGAAAGATTGCAGATAAAGTTAGAGGTTTTAGGCTATATTTTTATAATATTGTGTATATATACTACATACTTTTGAATATTGTTTTTATTAAATTTTAAATATGGAAAAAGAATTGGTTTCGAGCAGGATTCGAACCTGCGTCTTCGGCGATCCGTGCCGACGCGTTATCCATTCCGCCACCGAAACCTACTCGGAACCAACCAAATTTTCCATCTTATTATACGTCTTGGGGCGACGTAGGCACCATCTACCGGCACTTTTTTAGAAAGTTACACGGCACGAATGTATAGAATTGCACCTATATTCATTCGATTTATGATGAAACCAGCCCGAACATTAAGATTATTTTTGAAAAGCAATTAGTATGCTAACTGATCATAAATTTTAAATATGGAAAAAGAATTGGTTTCGAGCAGGATTTTGCTAACACAGTTAGCATACTAATTGCTTTTCAAAAATAATCTTAATGTTCGGGCTGGTTTCATCATAAATCGAATGAATATAGGTGCAATTCTATACATTCGTGCCGTGTAACTTTCTAAAAAAGTGCCGGTAGATGGTGCCTACGTCGCCCCAAGACGTATAATAAGATGGAAAATTTGGTTGGTACCGAGTAGGTTTCGGTGGCGGAGTGGATAACGCGTCGGCACGGATCGCCGAAGACGCAGGTTCGAATCCTGCTCGAAACCAATTCTTTTTCCATATTTAAAATTTATGATCAGTTAGCATACTAATTGCTTTTCAAAAATAATCTTAATGTTCGGGCTGGTTTCATCATAAATCGAATGAATATAGGTGCAATTCTATACATTCGTGCCGTGTAACTTTCTAAAAAAGTGCCGGTAGATGGTGCCTACGTCGCCCCAAGACGTATAATAAGATGGAAAATTTGGTTGGTTCCGAGTAGGTTTCGGTGGCGGAGTGGATAACGCGTCGGCACGGATCGCCGAAGACGCAGGTTCGAATCCTGCTCGAAACCAATTCTTTTTCCATATTTAAAATTTATGATCAGTTAGCATACTAATTGCTTTTCAAAAATAATCTTAATTGTTTTTATTTATATATATATTTATTATTTTATTTATTTTTATGATAGGCTCAAACAATAATATCGTAAGCCAGCCCTCCCTAGCACAGACTTTAAAGTCCCGGTTCTCCGATGTCCCCAGGAATTTCAATGTAGTCCATTTGAATGCACAGAGTATTCCGGGTCATATCTCTGAGATGCTAGCCACCTTCGACTCCAAACATATTCATGCCATTCTAGTGTTTGAATCATGGTTCAAACCCGATAAACATCCTACGAGACCATACTTGCTGCCCGGTTATAACTTAATCAGAAATGATCGCGTACATCCATCTTGTGGCGGTGTTGCCATTTATTTACGTACTGAAATTTCCTATCATATTTTAGATTTGTCAACACAGCCACCCCCACAGAATGCTGGGGAGCACATATTTTTAGAAATAGGACTTGGTTTTACCAAAATGTTACTGGGTGTCTACTATTGTCTCTTAGAAGACATTAACTTCTTTTCCTCTTTTGAGAATATTCTAGAACGCCTTGTCCCTTCTTATAATCACACCATAATCATGGGTGATTTTAACACTTGTTTGTTAAAAAATGATACCCGCTCTTCCAAATTACTCAATATAATTGAATCCTGTAACATGTCCGTATTACCCTTAAGCACCACGCATCATTTTCCAAATTGCCGCCCTTCTCTTATTGACCTAATCTTTGTCTCCTCAGTTGACTTCGTTGCTAAGCATGGGCAATGTAATGCTGACGAATTTTCCTACCATGACCTTCTCTTCCTGTCTTATAAACTTCGTCCTCCTAAGCCTAAATCAAAAATTCTCATGCAACGCAATTTTGGTGGTATGAACATTGATGATCTTCGGAGGGATGCGGGCAACATTGACTGGAGTTCAATTGTTGCAGCGGAGTGCATAAACGAGAAAGTCGATGCTTTTACTAATAAACTCATCAGTTTATATGATAAACATGCACCAATCCATGCGGTAAGGGTACGGCATCTGCCCGCGCCCTGGCTTACAGCTGATATAAAAAAACTGATAACTACGCGACCTACTCCTAGTAACCGAGAAAACTATATTGCTATACGAAATCTTTGCAGCAAGGTGTGTAGAAAAGCTCAACGCCAATATATTCATGCCTCAGTCGAGAACGGCGACTCATCAAAAGTATGGAAATTTCTTAAAACACTGGGGGTTGGAAAGTCTAAGTTGGAACATACTTCTAATGAAATAGACATTGAGTCACTAAATCAACACTTTACTTCAGCATCCATTATGGATCAAACTAATAAAACAAACACTTTACAATATCTTTCATCACTTCCAACTCCTACATATCCTCCGTTCTTTTTTAATCAACTGTCTGCTTGTGATGTTAGGAGGTGTATTATGTCTATTCATTCCAATGCTGTTGGCAGTGACTGTTTGAGTCGTAACATGATCCAGCCTATACTAGACGAGGTCCTTCCCGTGCTATGTCACATTTTAAATTTTTCACTTACTTCTAGTATTTTTCCAAATGCCTGGAAGGAAGCCCAGATTATCCCTCTGCCCAAAAAAAGTAACCCTTCTTCCTTCTCTGAGTATCGTCCCATATCCATCTTACCTTACATGTCAAAAGTTCTGGAACGTCTCATACATGGTCAGTTAAGTTCTTTCCTCAACAAAAACCTTCTCCTTGATCCTTTTCAGTCTGGTTTTCGACCGGGCCATAGCACGGTTAATGCATTGATCAATGTTACAGACGACATTAGACTTGGAATGGAGAATGGAAATCTTACTGTACTCTCGTTGCTGGATTTCAGCAACGCGTTTAACACGGAGGATTTCCATATTCTACTGGGAGTATTACGCTCTCTTAACATATCTCCAAAGGCAATTGATTGGTTTCAAAGTTACCTGATTGGTCGTCGACAGCGTGTACGTTATGATGAAACTTTTTCTTCTTGGAGTAACACATCTGTTGGCGTACCTCAGGGTGGCGTTCTTTCTCCGTTACTTTTCGCAATATTTATAAATTCTATCTCTAAATCATTACTTTCATCCTACCACCTCTATGCAGATGATCTTCAAATTTACATGCAGGCTCCGGTACATGAACTAGACGAGGCTATCTCAATTATTAATAAAGACTTGGCACAAATCTGCAAATGGAGTCAACAGTATGGACTACATGTAAACCCATCAAAAACGCAAGTCGCTATTGTTGGTAGTTCCCGGATGGTTGCTAAAATAGACTGGATGCAACTCCCTACCATTAAATTTAACGGTATTACGCTACCAATAAATACCTGTGTCAAAAATCTTGGTGTATTAATTGATAACACACTCAGCTGGGTTCCTCAAATGCGTGAAATTAGTCGAAAAATGTTTGCATCAGTGGGGTCTTTGCGCAGATTGAGCAATTTTCTGCCTACTGCCACCAAAATTGCAGTTGCACAAACCATTCTTCTTCCTTTACTTGACTATGCGGACGTTAGCTATCTTGATGTCACAGAGGAGCAACTTAATAAACTTGAGCGCCTCCAAAATTTATGTATAAGATTCATATTTGGTATACGCAAATATGATCACATATCCGAATATCGCCGTAAGCTCAAGTGGCTCCCAATTCGCCTTCGACGGAATGCTCACATTCTCACGCTTCTCTATAGCGTGTTGTTTAATCCCTGTACTCCTATCTATTTAAAAGAACGGTTTTTGTTCCTTCATGACACACATTCGAGAACCCTGAGGTCATCGGAGTCCTTGGAATTAGCTGTCCCTGCACATTCCACAAATTTCTACGATAAGTCTTTTACTGTGCAAGCGACGAAACTGTGGAATGCTCTGCCGGTGTCCATTAGGCGGGCACAGACTTTGCAGGCCTTCAAGGGTATGGTGAAAACACACTATTTGGGTATTTAATAAATATTGTTTTTCATAAAATCTCGGTTTTTATAGAAAATCTTAGTGCAAAATTGTACATATTATATTATTGTAATGCAAAATTGTAATGTTACGATATGAAATAAATATCTGTAATCATATATTTATTTATTTTTGTCAATATGTATGTATGTATGTATGTATCTGTGTATCAATATATATGGTATGTATCTATGTATGTATTTGTATTATATATATTTAGAGTATTGTAACTTAGGTTCATTTAGGTTAATATAGGTAATAATAAAATGTAAAACTTTCCTCTCTTTTTTATAGTTTTTGTCTTTATTTTTCTTAATTTTTTACCAATAAACTACCCATTACTCACCAATATTATTTGTCCATTCAAAGGTTGCCTGAAAGAAATTGCTTTAAGCGATAAGGCCGCCATTTGTACATTCTTTTTATGTTATTTCTTATTGATTTTTATATTTTATTGGTGTACAATAAAGTTTTACTTACTTATACAGCTCATACAACGGGTACAGAATGCCTGTGCACGTTTTTGTTTTGCCATCCCACCACGTACACATGTTACACCATACCTAAATAAAGGCAACCTGCTGAAAATGTCGGAGCGACGAGAGCTGCATCTAGCTACTATGTTGTTTGGTGTAGTGTTGACACATAGGCCATAGTACCTATATGAGAGGCTGTCTTGGTCAAGGGACACGAATAGATACAGGACTAGGGGAGCGTCTTACCTGTTGCTTGTCCCTATACATCATACAGCAGCATATAGAAGTTCGTTTAGATATGCAGCTAGCAGAATATGGAACAATTTGCCACCACCACTTAGAGCCCTGAAAACGGTAAAACATTTTAAAAAACGTTTCAAGATACATCTCTTGAATATACAGAAGAGTACGAATTAGCACTTACCTGTTATGCTCAGTATAAAATGTGGTGGCAAATGTGTGAAAATGAAGGGCATATCTGTGGCTGAGGCAATATCACACACATCATAACCCAAACCACACCACTTAAATTTACATGCATCCGTCTGTGACAGTATGTTCTCAATAATTCTTAGTCAGTTATAGGTTTAAACTGGAGACAGAACATTTTTTTTTTAACTATACATATTTAATGTCATATTGCCATAGATTTAATTTAAAATAAAATATAATCAAGAAAAATAAAATGTAATGTATGTAAGTAAACAAAATAAATGCAAGTAGTTGAGTGCGCGTGTGGTAACATGTGTCAACGGTATGTCAACGTCACTTTGACATGACATTTTGGACGCTTCTGCATCCGTTCGGAAACAAGCTGATAAAAAAAAAAAAAAAAAAACTGAATTTCTGTTTATGCTTAATGAGATGTCTGGTTGTGTACGTTGTGTGAGTATGTTAAATTATAATGTTTAATTATTTGAAGCTTTGTGTATATTGTGTATTATGTAGTTTTCCTTTTTGTTGTATTTTTTACTTGAATTGTTCTCAAATGTAGGAATGGTATTATTATTATTAGTAGTATTCCTTCTTTGATTAAGAGGTTATAAGTTAAGTTTTAAATTTTAAGTTATTTTAAAGTTCCTTTTCGATCTGTGCACACGTGCGTGGCGTTACACCGAGAGGGCGCCATCAGGAAATCAGCGCTTCGCATCCTATGTCATTGACAGAGGATGCGTAGCATTTATGCTGAGATTGCGACCCATCTATGATGCGCATAGCTGTTAATTTTTTGTCTTTATAGTACGTATGTGTGTTTTTTAACATGTGTAAATGTGCGTGTCATAAATAAATTTATTTTCTTTCTTTCTATTTTCTTTCTTTCTTACTTACTTACTACCATCTTCACTTTTTTTTTCAGGATTTTTTTCGTAATCGTTTGCTTAAAAAGTGACATGCTCCCATACTATAGTGAGATGCTAGCGTTTTTTGGCAGTTCTGTCACAGAAGAAGGGTCAAGATGGTAGAAAATACTTTTACCTACACATTGCAAAGGAGTTCTGGTATCTACTACCTTCAGTATTTTTTTAAGGACTTTTTTGTAAACATTTGCTTAAAAAAGTGACATGCTCCCATACTATGGTGAGATGCTAGCCATTTTTGAGAGTTCTGACTCAGAAAAAGGGTCTTAATCGTAAGAAACTCTTTTACCTACACATTGCAAAGGAGTTCTGGTGTCTACTGCTGTCAGTTTTTTTTTCAGGAATTTTATTCACAAACATTTGCTTAAAAAGTGACATGCTCCCATACTATAGTGAAATGCTAGCCTTTTTTGAGAGTTTTGACACAGAAGAGGGGTCAAGATGGTAAAAAACACTTGTACCTATACATTGCAAAGGAGTTTTGGTGTCTACTACCTTAAGTTTTTTTTAAAGATTTTTTTTCGAAAACATTCGCTTAAAAAGTGACATGCTCCCATACTATGGTGAGATGCTAGCCCTTTTTTGAGAGTACTGACACAGAAGAAGTGTCAAGATGGTAGAAAACACTAGTATCTACACATTGCAAATGAGTTCCGGTGACTACCACATTCAGTTTTTTTTTCAGGAATTTTTTTCGTAAAGTGTTGCATAAAAAGTGACATGCTCCCACACTATGATGAGATGCTAGCCTTTTTTTGAGAGTTCTGACTCAGAAGAAGGATCTTAATCGTAGGAAACACTTCTACCTACACATTGCAAAGGAGTTCTGGTGTCTACTGACTTCAGTTTTTTTTTCAGGAATTTTTTTTTGTGAATATTTGCTTAAAATGTGACATGCTCGCATACTATGGTGAGATGCTAGATTTTTTTTGAGAGTTTTGACACAGAAGAAGGGTCAAGATTGTAAAAAAAACACTTGTGCCTACACACTGCAAAGGAGTTAATCTGGTGTCTACTACCTTCAGTTTTTTTTCGGGATTTTTTATGTGAATATTTACTAAAAAAGTGACATGTTCCCATACTATTGTGAGTTGCTAGCCTTTTTTTGAGAGTTTTGACACAGAAGAAGGGTCTTAATCGTAGGAAACGATACGATACGAACGATAGGAAGTGAAATAAAGAAGGAGTGATGATATCTGTGTTTTCTTCTGAGGTTCTACACATCTCACCATATATGGGAGCATGTCACTTTTTAAGCAAATGTTTGTGAATAAAATTCCTGAAAAAAAAATATGAAGGCAGTAGACACGAGAACTCCTTTGCAATGTGTAGCTAAAAGTGTTTTCTACGATTCTTCTGAGTCAGAACTCTCAAAAAAAGGCTAGCATCTTATCATATTGTGGGAGCATGTCACTTTTTAAGCAAATGTTTACGAAAAAAATCCTGAAAAAAAAACTGAATGTGGTAGACACCGGAACTCATTTGCATGGTGTAGGTACAAGTGTTTTCTACCATCTTGACCCTTCTTCTGTATCAGAACTCTCAAAAAAAGGCTAGCATCTTACCATAGTATGGGAGCGTGACACTTTTTAAGCGAATGTTTACGAAAAAAATTCTGAGAAAAAAACTGAAGGTAGTAGACACCAGAGCTCCTTTGCAATGTATAGGTACAAGTAGTTTCTACCATCGTGATCCTTCTTCTGTGTCAGAACTCTCAAAAAAAGGCTAGCATCTCACCATAGTATCAGAGTTTAATAGAGTTAGGCATCTTCAAACAAAATTATATCAAAGGTACCGAGCGCGGTATACTTGTGTGCGTGCGCAGTGCCTACGGACGCGTCGCGATTATCTCATATTCATTTCTTTTCATTTCATAACTTGTTAGCTAATACCCTCCTTACAGAATATGCCTCTGGCTATCCCTTCGGGGATAAAAGGCGTGACCGTATGTATCGATATACCTACCCTCTATGCGCATGTTAAAGACGCGTCTGTCTTAAGACTGACTTACTTTTATCTTTTTTCGCTCGGTGTCGCGACAGTGATCACTTGTGTGCCCCATACTGCTATAAAGTATTTTAATAAAAATATTTCCTTAAATTTTATATTTAAATAAATTGGTGAAGTACCAGGCGCCCATAAATAGTTGACGGTCGCCTATTATATTAGTGGCCACTTTAGCTGAGACCATCTTGCCACTCAAATCCTGTATACACAGAGCTCAATTAATTTTGGTGACTATTCTACCGCATAAACTTTGAACTTGAGAACTTGAACAATGGAGTTGCAAGGAACGCCGCAGCCAGCTAGACTGAATGTCGGATTACAAGTATCTTCTGAAAGTGATATCTCCAAGCTTGATCCGGAGATCCCACTAAGTCAAGCTGGAAGAAGACCTAAAAGGGCCCGTAAAACCGTAGAAAGTGACTCTGAAAATATATCCCTGAAGGAAGAATTATTGAATATGTTGTCAAATTGGAAAAAGGACCAGGATATTTTGTTTAACAAACTCTGTAAAGATATAACAGAACTGAAACAACAAACTATTAGTATTAAAACCTCAAATGAAGAGCTTGAACAGTCCTTAAAATTTATATCGCTCCAGTACGAAGACCTGAAATCCAAACTACTAGATTTGGAACGGGAAAGGAAGCATAATTTAAACTATATCAGGAATTTGGAAAACAAAATTGATAACTTACAAAAAAGGCAGAAGTTCACAGTTATCGAATTCCGTAACTTGCCGCAACTTGTAAAGCAAGAGACACAACAAGACCTCTGTGATCTCGTTCAGAAAACCTGCACGGCCTTTAATGCTTCTATAGACCAAACTCAAATTAAGGATATCTATAGAATTAACAACAAGACTGGATCATCTACAGTCGTAACGGAGCTTACCTCAGTACTTAGCAAAAACAAAATCCTGGACAGTGTAAAGGAGTTCAACCACACTAACCCCAGTAACAAGCTTTCTTCAACGTCCATCGAGCTACCGGGTCCGAGGATACCAATATTCGTCACCGAAAGTCTTTCGGACAAGGACCGCAAACTTTACGCTATGGCCCGTGCTGCAGCAAAAAACTGCGACTATAAATATTGCTGGACCAGAAGAGGCAAAATTTACATGAAGAAATGGTACACGCCTGGAGATTCGAAACGAAGCAGATATTACATCAATAACGCATAAGTGACTAGTTATAATAACATATTTATGCACATTATTTTATAATATCGTTATATCTGTTCATAATACTTTATCTCAGTGTGTTCCCATCTTAACATTGCGTATAGGAATACCCACTTGTTACACATTTACAAAATATTTTTATACCCGAACTTACACTTCTCAAACACTATAAATTATTCAAACATATTTTTTTACGCTCAATTATACAAACAACACGTAACCTCAACTATTCATTGCTTTAGTTATGAGTGTTTTAATCAATTCACTTTGTCTGATATGTCATATACTTGTGAGTTCCTACTGTGCTATGTGAAGGATCTTTTGTTCATAAATGGATTCTACAACAGCATACTTATCACAGCTGGATTGGCAGGTAATGGTGATTTATTATTATACTTGACGCATGATGCCAATGCATTTAACTGGTGGTTTCACACAGATTTCTGGTCTCGTGTATCGCTCGAGTTTGTGACTTTGAACTAACTTCTTATAAAATTCGCGGCTATTAATGATTTAATGGTTGATCTCGACAATATTTCCTTTTGTGAAACTATTAAGTGCAATGCCGAGGCATGCTCAGACTTGCTGTCGCCTACGAAATCTTATGTTACTGTACTCTCACAGAATATTCGTAGTATTACAGCCAATTTTTCGGGTCTATTAACGCTATTGCAACGAATTTCTAAACCCTGTGATATAATTGTTCTGTCAGAATGCTGGTTGGCCCATAATCCAATTATACCCATATTAGACGGGTATAATCACTTTAAAACTTTGAGAATCCACAATCAAAACGATGGCGTAGTGGTTTACACTAAATCATATTTATCCAAATCAACTGTCTTGGAACCAGAGATAGATGACTGCAGCTGTTTGTTGGTCACATTGGGCAATGAGCTGGCTGTTATTTGCATTTACAGGCCTTCCGCCTTCAAGGACCCATCCAGATTTATACAATCACTGGATTGTATTTTGCATACTCTTAAAGCATATAAGAACATTGCTCTTGTGGGAGACATAAACATAGACGTTGCCCAAGGCCATTCGGACGGTGCCTCGCACGATTATATGGAAGTTTTGGCATTCCATGGCATTTTTCTTGGCCATACATTCCCAACCCATGGCTACACATGCCTTGACCACCTGAATTTGAAGACCACGCTTCCTGCTTTGGTGGTTGTCATTGACTCGACCGTTACGGATCATTTCTCGGGTTTGATTGCTATATCCAGATTGAAGAGAAGATCATCCTGTCAAAATAAGATAACTAGAGTTGATAAGGAAAAACTGACCTACGACCTGCAGAATATTAATTTTGACCTTGTTTATTCTGCCACCGATCCAAACGTTGCAGTTAAACATCTTATTGAGCCTATCATGAATTCAATTTCCGTGAACAGCAAGATCGTCAAACTAACTGGCAGGCACAGGCCTATTAAGCCTTGGATAACCCCTGGACTGCTCAGGTGCATGCGTCACAGGGATGGTCTTTCTAAGCGAGCGAAGAGAGAACCCTCAAATAATATACTGCTGTTAGTTTATAAACGTTACCGCAATTTTTGTGTTAACCTTCTGCGAAAGACAAAGCGTGAGTATGAGAGACGTGAATTTATGAAGGCTGGTAAGAACTCCAAACAGCTTTGGAATGTCATAAGGTCGGTCACCAATACTAGCAGGACGAGTTCACCTGCCTCTGACCTATTAAATAAGAGCGGAGACAGACAGTGCTGTGTCGATCGGGTGAATTCTTACTTCATAAATATAGGTAAACAGTTGGCGGATAAAATTCATCGCGGTTCCACTGGTGTGATTCACAGTGCCAACCAAAATCTGCAAGGAAAATCTTTTGTGTTGTTGGGCACTGACGAGTCTGAGGTGGAGGGATTAATTATGTCTCTGAAAAGCAGCTCCTCCGCAGGATGGGATGGCATCTCGTCAGAATTTTTAAAGAGGCACAAGGACATCATTGTCCCTCCACTCACATACATTTGTAACCTTTGTATTGCCACCGGGGTTTACCCTGTCGCTTTTAAACGAGCCATGGTCACTCCCATTTTTAAGGCTGGCGATCGGGGCCTTGTTGAAAATTATAGACCAATTTCGGTGCTACCTTCAATGTCAAAGGTTCTTGAAAAAATTATTAATAACAGACTGACAAAATACCTAGAAGCAAATAATCTTCTCTCTGTGAATCAGTACGGGTTCAGAAAAAAATTGTCCACAGCCGATGCCGTTCACAACTTGACTAATTACACAGTTTCAAAACTAGACTATAGACAGAATTGCGTCGCGCTCTTCTTGGACCTCACTAAAGCATTCGACACGGTTTCGATTTCCATCTTAATGTCTCGGCTTGAGTCGTTGGGCATACGGGGGACACAGCTGTCTCTATTTGAGAGTTACCTTTCTGGCAGATCCCAGTTTGTTAAGATTGACTCCTGCAAGAGCTCCGAATATCCCATCGACTTTGGTGTACCTCAGGGTAGTATTCTTGGACCGAGTCTGTTCGTCAAAATAAAAATAAAATAAAATAAAATAAAATTTATTCCCTTTGAAATTTTTAAAAAATTATTTAGGTTTGTCAAAATTTTTGTGACTCTACCGGGGGTTCGGAAATGCTACAGACTGAGAAGAACACCCCAAGAAACTCAGTCCGGTCCCTCTTATTCATCTTAGTATCTAATACAGTTTTGTTTTTTAAATGTAGAAAGGAGCAATTCGTGTCACTGCCAGGCAGTCTTGTCTTCTAGAAAGTCTTTAATGCTATAATAAGCTTTCTGGTACAATTTAAGTTTTACTAGTTTTTTAAATTTATTAACTGACAAACCTGTTATGGCTGTCGGCAATGTATTGTACATTCGAATACAATTGCCCGCAAAAGAATTGCTTATTTTATTAAGCCTAAATCTAGGTACAGCCAATTTATTCTTATTTCTTAAGTTTAGGTTATGGATATCACTATTTTTAATAAATTTACTGTTATTTTTATGAGTATATAATAAGTTTTCATATATGTACTGTGAATACACAGTAAGGATGTTGATATCCTTAAACTTTTCTCTTAATGACTCCCGAAACCCCATACCATAGATAGCCCGGACAGCCCTTTTCTGCAACACAAAGATACATTCGATGTCGGCAGCGTTACCCCATAATAGTATGCCATAGGTCATGACACTGTGGAAGTAGCTAAAGTAGACAAGACGCGCTGTTTTAATGTCTGTCAGTTGTCGGATCTTTTTAACGGCATAGGCTGCAGAGCTCAGTCTGCCCGAGACTCTCCCGATATGAGGCCCCCACTGCAAGTTGGAGTCTAACTTTATGCCCAGAAAGACAGTTTCATCGACCAATTCTACTTGATCATCCCTAATCTTAATACTGGTGTTAACGAGCCTAACATTTGGCAAGGTGAATCTAATACATTTTGTTTTAGTTTCGTTTAACAATAAATTATTAGCGTTAAACCAGTGGACTACCCTAGAGAGGGCATTGTTTACTTCGTCAAGATCGCGTTGTCCACGTTCAACTTTAAATATTAAAGATGTGTCATCAGCAAACAAAACTACCTCGTGATCGTCTCTTATAAGGTGAGGGAGATCATTTATGTACACTAAAAATAGAAAAGGTCCCAGAATTGAACCCTGAGGCACCCCCATTGTTACAGCAGAACCATTTGACTGTTTACCATTTATAACTACTCTCTGTACTCTATCTCTAAGGTAAGAACTAATTAAATCCAAGGCCGTCCCCCGGATTCCATAATGATCAAGTTTTTGAATTAAAGTCTGATGCTGGACGCAATCGAAGGCCTTAGATAAGTCGCAGAATACACCATAAGCATCATACGACTCCTCCCAGGCCTCATATATACACTCTAACAATTTGATTCCAGCATCCGTGGTAGACCGACCGCGCGTGAAACCGAATTGTTTAGTATGGAATAGTTTATTTGTATTAAAATGATTTTGCATTTGATTAAGCATTACCTTTTCAAAGATTTTACTAAACGTGGGTAGTACAGAAATAGGACGAAAATTGGACGGATCTGAGGTGCTACCCGATTTAAACAGAGGAGTTATTTTACTAAACTTCATTAAGTCAGGAAACACACCACTATCAACACAATTATTAAATATTATTGATAATTCAGGGGCAACCATTTCAATTAACGAATTAACTAAATGTACAGAAATTCCCCAGAGGTCAGCAGTTTTCTTAATATTTAAAGATTTAAAAGTTTTTATGACAGTGTGTATACTAATTTTACTGAATTTGAATATTTCATTACAGCAAGGAACATTTGCTTTTAACAAGGATTCTGCTATTGGGGTAGAAGAACCTAGGGCTCTGGTCAAATCTACTGGAATTCGAGAAAAAAATTGTTCAAATTCGTTAGCGACTTCGGCATCTGTTGTAATTATGTTACCATTTACTTTAAGTTTAAAATTATTATCATTCGATTTTGCTTGGCCTCTTTCTGCGTTAATTATTTTCCAAGTAGATTTAACTTTGTCTACACTATTGAGAATTTTATTACTTATATACTTTCTTTTGGCTGCTAAGCAGTCTGCTTTAAACTTTTTTGAATAAGTTTTAACATAATTTAGAAATTCATCTGTTCTATTAAGCTGTCTTTCTGAGTATAGTTCATACAGTTTTTGTCTACTTTTATGTATATCCTCAGTGGCCCATTCACTGAAGGCTGGCCTATCACCGATTGTGACTTCCTTAGACTTGAATACGGAGTTGAACTCATTGTAAAAGGAATCAAAAAATAACTTATACATTACATTTGGATCTAAGCCAGTGTCTAAAAATGGAAGTTTATTGCAAAGTCCAACTCGCATACGTTCCAAGCGGTCACTAGTTACTGGTCTACATAATATTTTACGTCTTTTAACTTTTTCTCTTGTGATCTTGAAAGATGCTATTTGCCCAGTATGATCTGATTTTATCTTATTTATGATACTCTTACTTTCTGGCAACATATCACTGTATATATTGTCCAGACAAGTAGCTGTTGTATCACAATATCTAGTAGGCTCTAAAAATAAGTTAGTGAGATTGTGTGATTTAAATAAATTTAAGATATCATTGGTCTGACGCGTATTTATAAGTATATTAACATTAAAATCACCGCACACTATTAGGTGTTTATTAGTTTTTCCAAGTTTAAATAGCACTTTATCCATTACTTCCTCAAACTCACAAAAGGGTGAGACTCCAGGTTTATATACGCATACTACTATGAATTGCTCCAATTCTACGCACGATATTTCAACTGTACACTCTACAGAGAGGGACACAACATCTTTCCGTTCCTTATATTTTAATTTCTTATTTAATAAAATCAACGAACCCCCCCGTGTTGTGTTGACCCTGCAGAACGCACTACCAACCCGGTGACTACTGAAACTGAACATGAGCTCATACTCCTTACGCATATGTTCTGTAAGACAAAAAATCATATACATTAATGACCTCTGTAACCTAAAATTGGATCAAGCCAGAATTTTTACTTACGCGGATGACACAGCACTCGTTTTTTCCTCTAACACTCTTACTGAAGCGTATCGACTGGCCCAAAGCGGATTTAACACTGTCAGTAAATGGCTGAACGATAACCTTCTAACCCTAAATTTAGAAAAAACTAAAGTAGTAAACTTTACAATTCGCAACTACGTCACACCGACACCGATAAATGACACACTACAAATAGAAGCTAGCACGTCCTCTGGTGAAGCTCAATGTATTATTGAGGAGGTTACATCCATAAGGTACCTAGGAATTGAACTTGACCATAATCTGAGATTTGAGAAGTATACCGATGCTCTGGCAGGACGTGTACGTAAACTAATTTATGTCTTTAAGTAGTTGCGTCAATCGGCCGACCCTGATGTGATGAAGATGGTTTATCTAGCAATGTGTCAGTCGATCTTGTCCTATTGTATTACGACATGGGGTGGCGTTGCAAAAACACATCTTCTCTTGGTGGAGCGTGCTCAGAGGGCAAGGTGTGTAGTTTTAAGCCTCGGCTATATCCCACAACAGAGCTGTACCAATACTGTCAAGTACTGACCGTTAGACAACTTTATATAGAAGCTACTGTTTTAAGGCAACGCCCCTTGATAAAATACAGCCTAGCTTCTATCGGCCGCCGTAACCATCTTGTAGCGCCATCAACCTTGGTTAGGACAGAATTCAGCGGAAACTTCTTTGTTTTCCGAGGGCCGTTTCTTTACAATAGACTGCACAAGTTGTTGTCAATTCATAGGCTCAGTACACATGACTGTGGACTGGTTGTGCGCAATTGGCTTCTCGATCAAACGTACACGGAAACAGAAGACATTTTAAAGGTATGCAAGTGTCAAGTGGAGTCAAACGTAGGTACAATTTTGCACTAACTTGAGGTAGTAACACCCCACATGCACACGCACCACAGACAAACACACACCACACACACACACACACACACACACACGCACAAACACACACACGCACAAACACACACTCGCACACGCATAAACTTTAAATTTTTTTATTTCTAAAGCACTATGTTGATAATCGTAAATTAATGTATGTACTTATATCTTGGTATTTTTTAATATGTTAGGTTAGGTTTAGGTTATGTATATTATACCTATGCATGTATTTTTAATGCAACAATTATCTGATGTAACCCTTAATGTATATCGCCAAGTTTGTGAACATTGTGCATGTCGGAGACATATCGTCGCCAGCAGGACGACGCAGGGGCATCCAAGACGCGGGGGGTCCACGCGCCCCGCTCACCGAGCAACAGCTGTGCGGCCGTCAATCACTACGTCAAAAAAACACCGTCACCTCAACACGCGCACCTATATTTACCTACCTATACGTCTGTGATTTGTACAAGAAACCGTTATTATAAAGTTCACCAAGAAACCAGCTGTTTCTCTTGCCACCACCTGCAAGAACCCAGAGCACGTCGTCACCAGTGCATGTAACAGAAACGATGCCGAGTGGAAACCTGGTGACCAGTAATACAGGTATTTTTATTACCTAATACAGGCACCAGTAACCCACCACAAAGAATCCTGTGTATTTTTGCATTTTTTGTATTATGTGAACTGGTGGTAAAGAAAATAAAAGTTTATTATTATTATTATTATTTATTACATTGAAAATCCGATCGGTCCTAATCAGCGTAAAGCCGATTATATTAACGGACGTGGGTTTGCACCATAAAACAGTTTTCTATCTATCTGTAATACGTATATCGAGGGTGGAGTGTTCAAACCCGTTAAATGTGAAAAATGTACTTTCGAGATATTCAATGTTAAAGTTTGCAGGCAATAAAAAATAGGTTCATATATTAAATTAAAGTAAATTACTTAGCAATTTAGTCAAGTTATATAATCTATTATGATATGTTTTATGATTTTAGTCTATGTTTAATAATAAACTTTTGCATAAAATTGTAATTAGTAAATTGGGGGGCTGACTTATCGGGTTTAACCCCAAAATTAAAAATATGTTTCTATTAATTATTAGCTTTATTAATTGAACAAAAACCAAGAGAATCACGGTAATCCTTCTATAATAGTTAATCACTGTCGGTTTCAGATTCAGGTATGTTGTTGAAAGTTTTCAGGCTGTGTATCCACCCATGAAATTCCTCGGGAATGATTTCTTTTTTGCACATCGTTTCTAGATCTTTTTTTTTGGCAATACTGATCGGTATTTGACTTTGGTATAATTGCTCCAGCCGTTCTGGTAGTTGCATGTTGGTTGAAAATCGCTTTGCCCTCGTTTTAGGTGTGTTTTGAGTGGTACTAAAAATGTCTATGTGTCTATATTCCTCACTCTGATCGTAGTTGAAGTATATTTTTAAATCACCTTTTACATAACGTATTTTTTTAATTTTTAACCATTTCACTGTTTTTTTTTATTTTTCATTATTAGAGCACTTAGCTTTTTAAGGTCTTACATCTCGTTATATTTGAATTCTTTCACTTTGTAGCTATCTATCACAATTTTTTTTCGTTTCATCAGTCTTAACTAGTTTTGTTCTCTTTTTTCTGGCAGATTTAAAAATATTCTTCCAATCTGATACACTGTTGATTGATAAGTTCTTGAAGGCATTTTCAATGGCAGCATGCATAGAGTCAACCTCCATGTGGGAATACCCACTTTCTAAGAACTTTTGTTCTATTATCTGAAGGTGCTCTATTTTTTGCACAGCCCAGAGTAAAAGAGCTGAAATGTGTTGATTCCTGTTTTGGCCACTGCATGTATCTGAGAAAATGCTCAGCTCTGTCACGTTTTTAGGTATCTCTTTGGATAAATAGAGGAAGAGACAAGTTCCTATCTCGCAACTGCCTTTTTTTCCATTTATTTCACTCCAGCATAGGCAGTAAGCATTATTCGGAAGACGTGCTTCGTATATGGTAAGATTGTACAGGACTTATTTTCTCATGTAGTAAAATATACTTTCACCTCCACTAGGTATCTGTAGAACTGCTTGTAAATCCATAGTTATAGACATAAATGATTCATCCGTGTTGGCGCGAACTTTATCAGCATCTTTTGCTGCTTGACACATGTTCTTTCGCTCTATATGCTTTCGGTATTCATCTTCTAGACTTTCTTTCGATTCAGATTTGTCATATTTCGTGCAAATACTGCAAAGATCTTTTTTAGGGTTGAAAAAACTGTAATTATAATTGCCAGTAAAGATGTCACGATATTTAAATTCCGAAACTGGCAGTCTTTTTTTTCCAGTGCATTTCTCTTCATACAACCTGTACATATTGTTTACCGATTTTCCATCTGGAGCTAGATATTTTCTCTGACTATGCTTCCGACAGTAATGAGACTCCATCACCGGAAAGTCTTCAATGTGTTGCTTAACGAAATCTACGTCTTCTTTTTTTGTTTTATGTGTTGGCTCTTTTTTCCTTCTTTGGTCATCTGCAGTATAAAATCCCAATGCATCTGCTTTTGCTATAGCATCTGAAATTACATCCACGCTTACACAACGTCGCTATAAAACACTTTTGGCACACTTGGACTTTTTCATTGTTTTTCTGAAAGAAACATTTTTTACTAAACAATCGGTCTTTTTTATTCGATGCCTTCTGTAATTTCCGCGTTTTGACAGGCTGAACTTTGATGTTAGACAAAATGAAGTTTTTTGTAGCTTTGAAATCCATTTTGTGGAAATTTCGGCATAAATTCTCACGTTTTTCAGGAGTAAAGTTTTCAGTGCATTAAAAAAAACATTTATCACACTGCTTAGGAATCTTAGCTCAATGGTGCCATATCTCGATAGATCCCAAAAAATGTCAAACTACAAAATTTCGATGCACATGTTTGTATATAATAATCTTTCTACCAGAAAGGCCTACTTCCAATAGTGGACTGCAGTAGGTGGATTTGTTGACCGACTTCAAAAAAGGAGCAGATTCTCAATTCGGCTGTATGTTTTTTTATATATATTCACCGATATTACCGTCAATATTATAAACGGATAGAGAAGAATTCGAAAATTCTTCTCTTATTCTTCTTATGTACGTTTTCAAAACCAGAAGTGCTAAACTCGCGCTGCAGATTCGGCACCCGACTGAGGGCGTTCGAAAAACCAAGGCCGGGAGTTCATTCCACAAAATAAGCATGCACGGAAGAAAGCCCCTATCTTATCTAACCGTTATTTGATTGAAGCCAATTTGTATGAAATTATTAACAATCATGGCTAAATTTGTAGATAATTAAAGAGTTGGATGACATGGATTCGGAAGATAAATGATAATTTTGATAACAAAGGTACGACTGGTCGGCAGGGCGGCGAATTTGCGTCACGACAGCAGTGAATGACAAGGCGTAGGGGCTAGCCATCCGGCACGACGAACCACATCGGGATTATGCGTCCAGCCCAGGGTGGTTAGTCCCAGTTGGGCCCCTGTCCGCGGGCGGCCAGCGGCAAAACCGTTTCTACGGGTCTCCCTGGCAGGCGGGTCGACCCCCGTCAGCCACACTAGACTCCACATAGCGCCTACTGGACCCCCTGCTGAATCAAACATAACCCCGGGCCCGGCTGTGCAGCTGCTGAACCCCGAACGCAACCCAACCGGGGCTGGGTTACTTGGTGGGCTTTTCACAACTGCACGGTGGTACCCCTCCGGGCCAACACAGTACCACCTAGCACCCACATGGGAGCCTAGGCCACCATGTGGGTATCTAAATACGCGGAGCCTCGTCCGTTGTCCGGCAGGTGCCCCATCAGAAGTGGGATTCTTACCTTATCGCCAACTGACCGAGTCGAACGAGAGGTATCATGAAACATAAGAAACGTTATTAAAATGAAACATAAGAAACGTTATTAAAATGAAACATAAGAAACGTTATTGAAATTGAATGAATGTGGCGACGTGTGATAAGCTGTGTGCTATTTATCTTAGCTAATGTATTTTGGACTATACGTTAGAGGGCCTTGAAAGGTTGATAGATACAACAATTAGGTCTTTCTGAGTTACATTGGCACATAGTAATGTCATGTTATTTCAAATTAATTTTAGAAGCCGCCTCGATGGAAGACATCACAGCTCTTGCCGATGAGCGTGTTTCAAATCCTGAAGCTGGTCCATCTGAACCGATGACTGTTGAGGTTCAGACATCTCATATGCACTCGAGGACGACGCATGGTCAGGAGAGGCCGTGTAGAAGTCGACTTGTCTATGACTAG
Organism: Miltochrista miniata; assembly: GCA_933228765.1. Taxonomy (NCBI): domain Eukaryota; kingdom Metazoa; phylum Arthropoda; class Insecta; order Lepidoptera; family Erebidae; genus Miltochrista; species Miltochrista miniata. The sequence goes on from OW121778.1 coordinate 1,019,596, forward strand.
TATTCCAAAATAAAAAGTCATGCAATGTAGTGGACGACCCTTTTTCGACGGTCGACCGCTGCAGAGTAAAGACAACAACACCTTGGTGATCAGTGTTGCTGTGATTGTAAGAATGTTCTTAGTTATTTACTAATTAGCTACTTGTGTAATTATTACGTTCAGAGTGTAGTAAATTTGTTAAATAAAGTGATAGAAATCTACTTTGTAAATCTCCGTGTATATTTTTTTATTATACATTCCTGGTGATTGCTAATAAGGAGGCCGTCCTGGTTGGTGAAATCCCAATGTTCCACATTATAATTAATTTATACAGGACCATTGTACTTTTTCTTTCTGTTCTTCTTTTATTTTGTTAAAATTAGGATGATAATTTTGACAGCTCTTAGTAGGGCACCCCATAGTGTCCAATCATTAATGAATCTATTCGATTATATTTCACAGCTTCATTCTTAGCGATTAGTTTACATAGTGTAGTTGAGCTCCCAATCTCCAGCCTTGCACGGATGTTGTTAGAAAGTAGGGTAAACGATAACCTCCCTACTGGTAACACCGCGTCCCAGTGACATTCATTCTGTGTTTCCGTGCTCAAGCCTTCGCACGCACAAATATTACCTACCGTTTGAAACGGATTAGTTTACCTTTCTTTTGTTGCAACATGGGAAATAAAAGGAAATGTAGGGACAATGAACGTATACAAAACAAAATAAGAGAATTGGAGTCCCAATTACGAAAAAGGAAACGACTGATCGTGTATTCGGATAGTGAAACAGAATCCGATTCAAACATTGCAGGTTAGTAAACATGCCTACCTTTTAATATAATTTCATAATACCTACTCGTATAATGAATATTATTTAGTGAATCCTGAATTTTACAATGTAATGTCATCGATGTGATTTCAAATAGATATCAAATGCCATTGTGATGCGAGACGTCAACTGGGCTATCTCTGTCACGTAATAATATTAGTATGGCATTAACTATTTATGGTTATTTAGTTGAATTACTAAGTATCTACTAAATCAAAACATATATGCTATTGTGATGCGAGACGCCAACTGGGCTATCTCTGTCACGTAATAATAGTACGGAATTACCTACTTAGGTAACTTTGCGGTGAATTACTAAGTACCCACTACATTGTGAATTGTGATGCGAGGCGCCAAATGGGCCACCTCTTTCATAACAAATATGTAGGTACCTACCGGCACATACTGTGACAGTGATGCGAGAGGCTAGCTGGGCTATCTCTTTCACGCTCGATATGAGAAATATTAATAATTGTTCTAGGAATCGACACAGTTCACGTTGTAAATGATCCGATTGCGATTCATCCGATACAGCAGATGCACCTTCAACGTCATTGCTTACATTGGAACTGAATGCCGACGCTCAGGATTCGACGCCGCAGTTGGACAGCGAGATATTGGCATTGCTCGGTGAGGCACCAAAATCCGACATCAAGTTCGGAAAGCCTACATACAAGGAACTAGCTTGTAGGTGGAAAGATATACTTGAAAAGGGATTGGTAACATGCTTGTACCGCCGTCGCTTAACCCCGAGGTTAAGGTAGCTTTAGCTGACAATTTGGTCAAAAGAGATACATCACTTTTGACAAAGCAGAAACAGATATCTGATCTATCGATCGCTTGATTACGGGCAGCTATTGTGCCCTTAATCAAGCGATCGAACTGATAATATCCAAGGAAAGTCATACGAAAATATTGAAACCAATTAGTGATGCATGCAGTATACGTAAACTGACCATTTATTTTTGTTATGTTTCTGTGATGTTATTTTATTTTTGTTATGTTGCTATGTTGTGTGATTCTGGTATGGTATACCATACCAGAATGATAATCAGAATCATAATATCTCATAAACATGAACAAACAGAATAAGAACATAAAACAGCAAAGAATAACAACAAATTTTGTTAGCTTATTATTTGACAATATTATTATTTGACGTTATTTAGATTGAATAAAACAATATTGATAATTTTTTACAGTGTTTAAAATACTATATTTACAATATATCTCAATGTATTTACACTGGTTATTGCGTGGAATATTTAGAGTGCTATATTTATAATATATTTTTATGTTTGATTCCAAATTATATTTACATTTACATAATATTTATTTTACAATATTTAAAATACAATATTTGCATTGGTTATTGCATGGAATATTTAGGGTGTTATATTATTTATATATTTATACGTTTGTTTCCAAAATGATTGTGAGAAAATACTTAAGGTTTGGCCTCCTAAACACGGGTTCTCTCTCAACTAAACAGGAAGAGTTTAGACTAGCTGTGTATGGCGACTGCATAGACGTGACTGATAGTAGGAAATTCTTATGTGATTACGCGAGTCACGTCCTGCGCCATAACATTGTAATTCATTATCTAAACATTTGAATTTGTCAATTTAGCAATAATCGCATCTTCATGTACGTGCCACAGGATGACAATCACCCCCCGCACTACTCCTCAGTTTGATGTATATAATCTTTATGTATTCTAGATTAACCATTCCATTCATCCGTCTGTATCCAACTACATAGTAACGCTGTAGCTATGTAGAATCTCTGTGGCGGTTATGCCGCTAACTTAGTACGTCATAATGTAGTGCGTAATATAATTAATAGTGATCTGTAAATAGTCAGTAATTATCAGTAAATAAAAGTGTGCACACAACTTCTGTCTCTCCCTACGAACACGCTATAAAATGGTGACCCCGACGATGAAAAAACCGAGGATGTAACAAGAACCCGACGATGAAAAAAACCGAGGATGTAACAAGAACCCAATGATGAAAAAACCGAGGATGTAACAAGAACCCAACGATGAAGTAATACTCCAGCGATGAAGAAATACCGCTACGAAGTATGAAGAAACAAATCGACGTCAATGGAAACAACGTTCAAGCTCCCCGAAACCAATCAGCAGCATCATCGCAATCTTCACAGCAGTCCAGTACGAATTGTAAATAACGTCTCAGACAGCCAACCAGCATCTCCGGCCTCATCAAGGATACCACGAGCTAGTAGCGATCGCTTCAGCCTGGTTACCCTTCGGCCACAACAGTGTATAGGCACAGCAAACTGCAACTACGGTAAATGTAAGTAGAGCGAACGTCTCTCCCGTCTACGCAGCAGTCAGCCACACTACGAAGCAAACACCCCGACAATGAGGGTTGCTCATCGCGTACCGCAGAACTGCACTCAGCCCGGCTTACTGAGGAATAGCAGCATTGAATTCCTACTTCATGGGATCAGCGGCATAGAGTCCCTACGGGACCAGCGCAATTTAGTTCCATTCCAACGCAATGGAACAACAGGATCTGGCAATGGCGAATCATAGCAGACGAAGATACCGTACTTATACGCAAATAAGGAAGAAAGTGATCTGCGAAAAATATGCAAGAAATTTGCCGACGTCAACTGCTTATCAAGAAGATTTTAACAGAAACTAGCCAAAAGAAAGTATTACGATAAAATTCAAGAAATTATACGATGTATTGGAAAGCCACAATCAGCTGTCATATTGTGATGTAAACATGAATTACTTAACAAACATGTTGAGTCGACGCGATAGCTACAAACGTAGCTCAAGAAAGAATTTCAGCGTCAGCATTTTCAAGCGGTCTAGGTCAAGTTCGCACAATTATTACTCGTCAAGAATATGTTATTATAATCGCCAATAAAAAAGCAAGTTGAATAAAAACCGCAAGCCTTGTTCCTGGAAAAATTATATGGAGCAGCTGGAAACCGAAAACCAGCTCTTATTGAGATGGATCTCAAAGATTTATGACCCTTCAAACGCCTTATCATAACCGACTGCAAAAGTGGTTATTGAACTTTGGTCAAATATGGGCAAATATACCAGGATTAAAAAACCTAGAAATGGCAATAAGAAGGCGAGTGAATTGAAACTCTTAAGCGGCCAACGAAACAATCGTTGATACTTATAGCGAATAACGACGAAAACAGATTTGGAACTTTATATTTAGTTTGTGGACAAGATCTTGATAGAATCCAGAAGCAAAGAAGAATAATAAGCATGTGAAATGCAAAGAAGCCTAAGAAACGGGAATCAGAAATAGTTGAAACAAGCTCAAATTAGTCAAAAAATATTTACATGTTCTTGGTTATCAGATAACGAGCCAAGGGATGAAATCGACTCAATAAAAAGCTCAAGAAAATATGGATTACCCAAAATGCTGTTGGTACAGATAGCCAGACGGAATACCCAGAACAGAACAGGGAAGGAATTGCCCTCAGTGTACGCGGACTACGCTTCACCAAACTCGTTTATGGGACATCAATACAGCTACTGTAAACTTCTTCTGTAAACGAAAACATCAAGATCCAGACAATCCAGACCGACCAGACTCAACTCACGATCCACCGTTCGAGCAAAGAATCGTACATAGCATAATGTTGTATAATTTATTATTGTCATAATTTTTCGATTTTTTAAAAGGGGGAGTTCTATGGCGACTGCATGGACGTGACTGATAGTAGGAAGTTCTTATGTGATTACGCGAGTCACGTCCTGCGCCATAACATTGTAATTCATTATCTAAATATTTGAATTTGTCAATTTAGCAATAATCGCATCTTCATGTACGTGCCACAGGATGACAATCACCCCCCGCACTACTCCTCAGTTTGATGTATATAATCTTTAGTATTCTAGATTAACCATTCCATTCATCCGTCTGTATCCAACTACATAGTAACGCTGTAGTTATGTAGAATCTCTGTGGCGGCTATGCCGCTAACTTAGTACGTCATAATGTAGTGCGTAATATAATTAATAGTGATCTGTAAATAGTCAGTAATTATCAGTAAATAAAAGTGTGCACACAACTTCTGTCTCTCCCTACGAACACGCTATACTATGCTTTATCACGATGTGGATGTTATGGCAATTAATGAGACGTGGCTCAAGACGGGGGAGGAGGGTCGTGCTCCTACAGTGCAGGGGTATAGGCTGAGGCACATTCCGCGACCTTTAAATATACGCAGGGGTCTCGGTGGTGGTGTCGCTTTCTATATTAGGACAGGTATCAGTGCTCGTACGAGAGAGCATCCTGTGCATCCAAGTGTCGAGCAAATGTGGATCATGCTTACCATGCACAGGAGAAAGCTGCTTGTGGGGACAGCCTATCCAGCCAACAATGTATGCGAATATTTTGCAAACATGGGAAAAATCTAGCAGATGAAATACAATCTTCTCACAAGCGCCCATTTAATCCGTCAAAAGACCTAACTCACATTTACGGCCCTCTGAATTCGCTTGACCTACTGGAAGTTTCAGAAGCCGAAGTCGAGACTTACATACTTCAGCTTCGCACCGACTGTGCAGTGGGTTGGGACAGCATTTCCACTCAAACAATTAAACAATCCCGACAGATATTAACCCCGCCCATCACCCATATATGCAACAGAGCCATTAATAGCAGAGTATTCCCCACCGCCTTCAAAAAAGCAGTAGTTCATCCACAAGGCCTGTGCAAGTAACTATCGCCCTATCGCAGTATTACCAGTCTTATCGAAAATACTTGAAAAAATCCTTAATAACGCTCTAATAGCCTTCCTCAACAAAGAAAATATCTTGGCGGAAAACCAATACGGCTTCCGCAGAGGTATTTCAACAGAAGACGCCGTCCATGACCTAACAGATGCAATTGTAAAAAACCTTGACTACAGAGTAAAATGCCTCTGCATATTCCCTGACCTCTCTAAAGCGTTCGACACAGTCTCTGTCCCAAGGCTTCTCGCAAAACTCGAAAAAATAGGAGTGAGAGGGACACCCTTCAACATCTTCAAAGACTATCTGCACTCCAGAAAACAAACTGTGAAGTCAGGTAACTATATGAGCCATGAACGAACACCGTCGTACGGCGTTCCGCAAGTGAGTATATTAAGTTCTACCCTATTCCAAGTTTACATAAACGATCTATGCACGATTTCACTACCGCACACCAAAATCTACACCTACGCTGACGACACAGCGATCCTTATACCAGGTCCAAACTGGCACTTGGTAAGGGAGCGGGCCGAAAACTCCCTTGCCAAAATTGTGAATTGGCTAAACACAAACTTACTTACATTAAACCTAACAAAATCCACGTACATACCCTTTGCTCTAACAACAACATCTAATTATTGATACTGTTGATTGATGGCACTTGATGGAACCTGCTACACATATTACACATGTTAAAATGTTGTGGAACAGTATAAGTAAAGTTTTTCAACAACATCTAACCCACCACAAGACTTTTGTATTAAAGTTCACACATGCACCTCTCGCAATGTCAGTCAAATGGACAGACAAGTATCGCACAGACACGTAACAATTGTACCTGCAGTGAACTTGCACAAAGCCAATCCGTAAAATACTTGGACGTTGAGATAGATAGTGCACTAAAGTGGGATACACATATAAAACTAATGATAAACAGGACAAGGCGCTTGATACACATTTTAAAACTCTAAGACACAGCTTACCTCCAGAAAAGCTAAAAAAAGTATACATGGCACTAAGCCAATCTATCATCCAATACTGCATCACGGTATGGGGTGGAGCAGCAAAAACCCATATCATCGGTATAGAAAGGGCACAAAGAGCCATATTAAAAGTAATGACAAAGAAACCGTACCTATACCCTACAACCCAATTGTACGCAGACGTTGATGTCCTCACAGTGCGTCAGCTCTTCATACATAAAGCTGTAATATGAAATCACCGAACAGTACCCCAACCTGACCCGAAGCATCGCAAAATAAAGCCAGTGTACCCTAGCGTGGGTACACTACATTAATACGAAAAATTTAATTCCGAAAGTCACAATCACGAATTTCATAATTCCGAATTTCATAAGTCCGAATGATTCGAAATCCCGAAAGTCAAAAATCCGATGTTTCATAAATCCTTTTTATCAAAAGTCATAATTTTAAAATTCCGAATGTTTACAATTCCGACTGTCAGAATGCCGAATTTCAAGAAACCGAACCGTTGAATTCCGAATCATTAAAAAGCCGCCATGTTATAAATACGAACTCCGATTATCAAAAATCCGAAATATCATAAATACGAAGGATGAATGTCGTTTCCACCCGTTCCTGTTTCAAACTTATCATTAAAGACGATTATTTATGTTCTCGATTCCACCCGTTTTTTTAATAAAGTATAAGTAGTCAAGTTTAACTACCGAAAATATTATTTCCAAGTGAGTGGAAGGCAAACGACAAAACAAAAAAAAATAACCACGAAGGCTAAGGCGGGAGCTCCGCTCCGCTTCGCTCCCGCCTTAGCCTTCTAACCTAACCTATCCGAGTCGGGGTACTCTGAGTCGGGGTGTTAACCATTCACTTATTATGGTTAACAACTCGACTTGAATAGGTTAGGTTAGAAGGCTAAGGCGAAAGCGAAGCGGAGCGGAGCTCCGGCCTTAGCCATCGTGGTTATTTTTTTTGTTTTGTCGTTTGCCTTCCACTCACTGGAAAATAATATCTTTGGAGGTTTGACTTGTCCGTACTTTATTAAAAAAGCTTTAACAGTGAATTTTCGGATATTTGAAATTCTGAATAATGTTTTTCGGAAAAATAACAGTCCGGTCTTTTGATTATTCGTGATAATGAAATTAGGAAAAAAAAATTCGTACTTATGACTTTCGGATAAATGAATATCGTCCTTTTCAATATTCGGAGCTTTGTTTCTTAGGAATTATAATCTTCGGAATTTTGAACATCGGAATATTGAAATTCGGAAAAACATATTTCGGAATTTTTGGGTGTTCCCCCCTAGCGTACCCTGTAACACCTCCTTTGCAAGGAGACAATTTAATTGCTTGAGTTCTAAACTTTGTAATTAGCAAACTGTACAAGTAGTTCACTGGTTTTACCTGACTAGGTTCTTGAAATAAAGGCAATTTAACTAGATAACTTCTTTTATTAGTAACACCCACTGACCTGTAACAGTATCTGGACTGGTGATCGGTATAATCGGATCCATAAAATTGTGCCTAATTGAAAATCGCCATTTGACGGCAGCTAGCGAATGTACTTGGAACTAATACTAGTGATGTACAACACCTGTCTTGGTGTCGATAAAAACTTTACCAGATATTGACTACAATGTTAATTTTATTTTTGTACCAATGATGTTTGCATAATATTAATGACTATGTAACGTTGTGCAACAACGTATGAATAAATCTGTAGGATTGAGTGGTGTCAGGTGGCACGTTGCTACATTCCGATGTAACCATCACTTTGTAGGTAGTTCGGCGAGGAAACCAGGAATCGTGGTATAAAGAAATAATGCGTGGTTTAGTTAACACTCATTTAGTCAATCGTATAACTAACACTAAACACAAAGAACCTCCTAGGACTAACTAAATCTACACTGTTATAACATTCCACCAGAGCACGTGGGCGCGTGCGCACCGGTCGATCGTTGCACCAATAATGACCGGGACTCGACTGACGACGTCCTGATATGTCGTGCGTGGCCGCCCCTCCAGCGCTCGGTGTTATGTCACCTGTCAATGTCACTTGTCATTAGGATCACATTTGAAGTGTGCCGTCACGGCCAACCCTGACTATCGCACGTCCTCGGGCGAAACACCTGTAGAAATTTAAGAATGCGTTAATGATCGCTCGTCCATTCCTGACAGAAATTGTGAACTTAACTTCCTTTCCCAATAAGCCGGGCGTACTAAGCCCTTTAAACCAAATAGTACTTGAAACGGGTTGAGGCATCCGAAGCCTCTTAAACTAGCTAGCGCAACACACAGACATGGCTCAGGCATACGAGGTCTTCCCAACCAGTCCAACCTTCAACAAAGACGTGGCCCAGGCGTACGTACCTCTTTTAACCAGTCTAAGTAGACGTGGCCTGGGTATACGCAGCCTCTTCAACCAGCCCTACCAACATAGACGTGGCTCGGGCGCACGTACACATTTCAGGCGTACGCGGCCTCTTTAACCAGTCCGACCAACACAGACGTGGCCCGGGCGCACGTACACATTACAAGCGTACGCGGCCCCTTCAACCAGTCCGACCAACACAGACGTGGCCCGGGCGCACGTACACATTTCAAGCGTACGCGGCCCCTTCAACCAGTCCGAACAACACAGACGTGGCCCGGGCGCACGTACACATTTCAAGCGTACGCGGCCCCTTCAACCAGTCCGACCAACACAGACGTGGCCCGGGCGCACGTACACATTTCAAGCGTACGCGGCCCCTTCAACCAGTCCGACCAACACAGACGTGGCCCGGGCGCACGTACACATTTCAAGCGTACGTGGCCCCTTCAACCAGTCCGACCAACACAGACGTGGCCCGGGCGCACGTACACATTTCAAGCGTACGCGGCCCCTTCAACCAGTCCGACCAACACAGACGTGGCCCAGGCGCACGTACACATTTCAAGCGTACGTGGCCCCTTCAACCAGTGCGACCAACACAGACGTGGCCCGGGCGCACGTACACATTTCAAGCGTACGAGGCCCCTTCAACCAGTCCGACCAACACAGACGTGGCCCGGGCGCACGTACACATTTCAAGCGTACGCGGCCCCTTCAACCAGTCCAACCAACACAGACGTGGCCCAGGCGCACGTAACCTTTTCAACCAGTCCAACCAGACGTGGTCTAGGCTTACGCGGCCTCTCCAACCAGTCTGACCAACAAAGACGTGGCCCAGGCGCACGTATCCTTGTGAACCAGCCTAAACAGACGTGGCTCAGGCATACGTGACCTCTTCAACCAGTCTTCCCCATAACAAAAGCGTGACATTGTATAGCGGCAGAGGTTCATACATAAATCGACTCACGAATCTGTAGAACGTGAAAGAGGCACACAAAGGTCGCAAATCCTGGCGATTCGCTTCAGAAAGAAAAGGAACAGTCTCACCGGATGACGTCAGCAGTGCACCTCCAGCTGTGAAGTTAGTTCTGCGACACGGCCATCACGACGACTCACACGTCCTCGTGTGAAGCATCGCAAACATTTACAGCATCTGAAACAACAGTTTATCCAGAGTACAGAATCTTTTGCTCGACCTTCCTGACCGAAGAGTCGGGCATCAGCTAAATAAACTCGACATATTAAGTCCGCATTATTTTATTCTAAACAGTTCGCAACGCTTATTAAATCTGATCACAATACATACATACAAACACATACACACAGTCACGCTCCCATAGGCAGAGGCACAGTATACGCCAACATTTCACCTTATGGTTTTATGTCCCACGCAATAGGTGGTGAGCCTATTGCTGTGTTTCTGCTATTTTTTTTACTCTTGATTATTTTGATCTCTTGAGTATTGCTGATCACAATAGGTACTCAATTAAATCGAAATCGGCTAGTTCAGTATGCAATACTCTTAACTCAACCTAAAGCCTCCATCCGGCCAGATAGTGGGACTTCCATCCTGTACCCACTTCAGATAATGGTATGAATTGAACCAGAAAATGCCTACCTTCGGCACTTTTTTTTATACCACTAAGGTGGCAGACAAGGACTGGTGGTCACCGTAGCATATGAACGCTTGCAACACCAGAGGCGCCACCACTCCCGTGCTGCCGACCCTGTAAAAACCTTCAAAGACCCCTTTCAAAGAACCCTATGCTGTAGGCTTTTCCTTACGGCTTGACGACGTAGGTCACTATAAAGACCCATGGCTAGCATGAATCTGCGCGCGGCCAGAGTAATTCGCATACTACACTCACTCACTCACGTGAAGGTCTTACTCCTTCATCATCATTTGTCAGGTAAGTCTTTAAAGAATCTACTCACATGAAGGTCTAACCCCTTCGTCATCTCAACGACCTACTTAATGGAAAAAGAAAAGGACTACGTGACCTTGCAATGTAGGATTGAGTGGTGTCAGGTGGCACGTTGCTACATTCCGATGTAACCATCACTTTGTAGGTAGTTCGGCGAGGAAACCAGGAATCGTGGTATAAAGAAATAATGCGTGGTTTAGTTAACACTCATTTAGTCAATCGTATAACTAACACTAAACACAAAGAACCTCCTAGGACTAACTAAATCTACACTGTTATAACATTCCACCAGAGCACGTGGGCGCGTGCGCACCGGTCGATCGTTGCACCAATAATGACCGGGACTCGACTGACGACGTCCTGATATGTCGTGCGTGGCCGCCCCTCCAGCGCTCGGTGTTATGTCACCTGTCAATGTCACTTGTCATTAGGATCACATTTGAAGTGTGCCGTCAAATCAATTAAAATTAGTTAATTGAAAATGAAATTTAAGTACGTAAACAGACAACGGTAAGGGCCGTCGTCCACTACAACAGAATTCGTTAGCGAATATAGTGAACGTTCGTTGTTTACATGAAATTAACTTTTCAAATTGAATAAATAAACGTATTAACAAATTAAAGTGTGTCGTACACCAATAGTAGCTTTCACTACGCAGGTGGCACATAAGGTACCACATTTCGTGTCATGTTACACGCATACATATTTCCCTACGGAAGTTTCACAATTACACGTACATAATACTTAGATAGCATCTAATCATCACACACTCATCATAATTATCTTCACACACAATTCCCAACACTTAACAAGCAGTTTTTTTTTTATTTACATAGTGACACTGGCATTTCATGTTGTGTAACTCCCAAAGGCGGAAGGAGGGGGCAGACTAGCTACAGGCGAGTCACATTCGTATATTAGAGAAGGTGACTCAAATGTCCTAAGTTTTGTTTCCCGACGAAAGCTGATGGGTTAATATAGCATGGAATGTAGTGTAACACTGGCCTTAGATACAACGATAGATAACACGTTCACGTCAACATTTTACTCGCAAACAAAACACAACTTACACACGTGTGATTTCTTACGCACACACATACATACTATACTATAATGTACGCACATACATTTTATACTACGATGGTAGCACACAAGGGCCCCATCATTTGGTAGCAATTGGCATTATAGCCAAAGAACATTCATTATACACGTCTGACTTCTTACACACACACATACACATAATATACGATTAGGTACTCACATTCATAATATACTACTATGGTGGCACACAAGGGTCCCATTTTTTTTATATAATTAGCGTTATGGCCAAATAATATTAACTGTCGTCATTTATTGGGTGGACATATTAGTCACGTACACACATTCATTTTATACTACTATGGTGGCACACAAGGGCCCAATTTTTTTTATAATTGGTATTAGGGCCAAATATTATTTACTTCGTCATTTATTAGGGTTGACATAATAGTCACAACAGTCTACCACTAAGGTTGCAAATAAGCACTTAGTTTTTTATTTTATTTTGTTAAACGGCTAAATAGCCTAGTTATTAAGTAGGGATACTACACATTGACACTACACATTACATTCAAGTGACTACCAACGTGACAAACACATGCAGTGTTCGTCATGGGGACATAGGGGTTAATTAGCATCACGAAGGATTCTGCAAGTAATTTATTTTCTGTCACATTTCTGTTTCATGGTTTAGTTGGGAGTTACTGTTAGTTGGAAGCATGGGTCTATCCCTAACAGAGTTCGTCGTTTACTGTTAGTTGGCAGCATGGTCTTGCCCTAACAGATTTAGGTTGTAGGTTGGTTACTGTTACGAGGAAGCATGAGTCTTGCCCGAACAGATTTATGGTATACTGTTATTTGGCAGCATTTGTCTTGCCCTAACAGTCTTAGGTGTAGATCACCTTTATGTTGTTTTATTTTTATGGCTACTCCTACCACTCGGAAGCTAGAGGCTTGCCCTGGGGAATAGCTCATCCTATGATTCGGAAGTGTCACACTAGCCCTAGTAGGATGTTCTTCTCTGGGACGGTTGTATAAATCCCAGCCTTCAGCAAAAAGCCTTATTATACACACCCCACTTTCAGGCGGGGCGTATTACCTGAACCTTCAACCCAAAGCCTCAAAAACGTCTTTTCTCTTTCTGTCCCATAAGGTTCTTCAGAATCACCTACATACAACCTGCGAGTTGGTTTCATTAAGGTTAAGGCCGACTCTTCGCTAAACCCAGCATCACCTCATTTCACACAGCACACAAACATACACACACACATAGACGAGTAGTAGGTCTTAGGTTAGGGGCGTTCGAGGACGAACGCAGCATTTGACGTGTTAGGGTACGTCAAACGCTCACCGGAGCGGGGGAGTATGTAACGTTGTGCAACAACGTATGAATAAATCAATTAAAATTAGTTAATTGAAAATGAAATTTAAGTCATAATAAATGAAAGCGCCATCTGCCGACTAATAGTCACATCAACACCAGCGCGGGTTAACTCGCCAAGTAGCTAAATGACGTAGTACGTAGGGACACTACTAGCCGCCAGAGGCGCTGTTCAATGCTATAAATAGGAGTGCACGCGCAGTTTCGGAAACCACATCACAAATTTAAAGTAAACTGTCGCGAAGGTGTCAGTGCATCAGGAAATATATTTGAATTGAAATAAAATATAAGTTATAGGGAGCGAAATTCTCCCTAAGTGAATAATTGTCTAGCTGCAAACGTCAAGTACCCCATCCTTGGGTGAGTTAAATTGTGTATAACGTAATCTAATTTTTAAACTGTGAAAATTAACGGCTGTTGGTCCACCCTGTTATAAGGGGGTAGTTTAGTGGGTGTGAAAAAACATCTGTGTAAAATTAGTGCTGTAAGCAGATATTGTAAGACTTCCGACTCCTGCAATGGTTAGCAGGGGTCGGCTGTCTTTGGGAATAGGCGGGAAAAAGGGTTCAAGCTAACCCCTAATCTGGAACATTCCAGGGTCCACCCTACGGGTTGCGGACATCCACCCTTCGGGTTCTACAAGAACCATCCACCCTACGGATTGTGAAAATCCACCCTTCGGGTTCTACGAAGGAACACCCACCCTACATGTTGTGAAGATACACCCTTCGGGTTCTACGAAAGAAACCATCCACCCTACGGGTTGAGAACACCGTGCCATTCGAAGTTGTGGACGGCACGGCTACGTCGCGGACTGCATCATCCTTCAGGAGACCCAAGATAAGTCGAACCCTGCGAAGTCCATCGGGAATCGCAAAACCCCTTGCTGCCTGATATTACCACAACCCACGACCCCCAAGTGCTTAACTCTAATTCGAATAAATTGCTGTTTTTTTATGTTTTAAATTCTATCTTTTTATTTCTCTCTCCTTTTCTGAAAGCTACAGCTTTTCAACTACTTTAAAGTACCTAAGTAGGCTAACCATCAGGCTCGCGAATTCAGTTTGGCGAGCTTAATAAAAAAAAAAGAGTTTGTTTGCTTAAACAGTGGTCGCAGGTATGTTGCCAAAGTAGTGTTACTATTGTAAATCGGCTGAAAAATGACACCGGACACAGCCCACACAGTCATTAAGGTTGTCTTTAATCATAATTGGGTTATGTTAGAACTTAAAGCTAGGCGTCCAATAGGCGGATGGGCCGGGCCGGGCCGCAACGCAAAAATCCGCATGCCATACGTTTTTAATGAAACTGTGTTTCATTGCGGCCCGCCTCTAGTAAAGGCAGATGCTACACAATTTTATATGAAACGTACGGCACGCGAATTTTTGCTCTGCGGTGCGGCCCGGTCCACCTGGTGGACGCCTCGCTTGACGTGAGCCGCACGAGCGTGCTCCCCGAAGCAGCCAATGCCAACTTGCTATTCCGCTTCAATGGCAACTATTTCCCATTTACTTCCCGAAGCCGTGCCCAGAGAGGAATTTTGTTAAGTGACAGGTTAATTAGGATTAGGATTTATTGTAGTTTTGTTTGTTTGCAGTAGGTAAGTAAAGAGGAGGGAAGGTATTTAAAAAAATATGAAATCACACATTTATTACGGGATATTTTTTAATTGCACATCTGTATAATTTTTAAAAGAAAATTATCACATATTTTAAAAAAATTGAAAAACAAAGTAGATTCTCTTAAAATAGGCTTGTGTCCACTAAGAATAAATCTGATTGATGTGTGTTTCTAACGACTATGTCCAATATATAAATAATTAACCATAGATGCTAAGTTATATTTCACACGCTAGTTAGTTACTGTTTCGATTATCTACTACAATTTTAAGTGTTTATTAATAATTTTAATATGTTCATTAAATTATTAAAGTACTTTTACCATGCCTCTTGTTTTTTAAACTACGAATTTTGGCATTGGACAGAAAATTATCGATATACATTTTGACATCCCTATTAAACATTATAGGTTATAAAAATATTCCTAAAATCCCCGAAACTCGAAGGGTATTCGCTTATAATAGTACAAAAAAAACCTAAATTATGGTTTCATAATAATTTAGGTTTTTTTAAGAATTAGATTCTTAGATTTACTTACTTGTGAAAAGAGACGCCACAGCCCTTCTCGTATCTTGTTTTACAATATACACACGATCTCATGATAAATATCTACGTAATTACACAATAAACTAAATTTATATATCAAAACACTTCAAATTTATAGCAATCAGAGTAATAACTTAAAAATATTCCAAATTTCACACATAAACTCCTTCTGAAATAAACAAACAACGGCCATTTGCAAACTAATTTAGTTCTCAGTGCACTCGACGGCGGCGCTTTCAATCGGCACAAAAAAGTAGCTATCATTTTGTATGGAATAGCCAGTCCAGCGATTATTATTACAGGTCAGTGGTAACACCAAACATCTCTCAAGTCCTGACATAGCAGAATATCAGCAATAATCAAATGCTCCAAAAAGGCGGGCTGTCAACAGTAACTGACAGTTGACATCAAGTTGACATTGACTGATACAACACCCCCCCTGTTAAGCTGTCTTAAATAGATAGAAAAACTAGGTAGTCTAAATGACAAAAACTATTAGTACAAACATACATAATCACATGCTCACATAATCCAAAACATAATCATTTAGCCTTAAAGGTTTAGATTTTATTCTAGTTGGCCTGGCCCTATCCTCGGGAGCAATCTCAGGAGGTTCAGATACCGTCTCAAGGCAACTCTCTGAAGACTCTAGCTCATGAGGCTGACAATCAGCAAGACTTTCCGTAGAACTTACAATCTCAGTTTTACCCTCCGAAACACTCTCAACAGGAATCTCAAACCTTCTACATTCTTCTTTTTGAAAGGTGCAGGAGCCAAGTGTCAGCGATTTCTCCTATAGATATTACCATTAACTGACACAAAATAGCTCCTTGGCTCCTTCGCCTTTCTTACAATAGTCCCGTATTTCCTTAAATCTATAACCCAAACATTATCCCCCACTTTCATTTCACTTAAATTAACAACTTTATGTTTCCTATTATAGTTATTTGCCATTTTCTCCCTTTCTTCACTTCTTTTTTCCTTAAAATAATCATAATTAACATTTACATTTAAATTACCAGGATAGGTAGGTAATATTTCTCTAATTCTTCTATTAAACTTTAACTCACTAGGACTATCAGCAGGCAGTCAAAACCTGCGCCTGTCCATTTAAACACAGCAATACGGCTCACCATCTATTACGTGGGACAAATTATACAAAAGTGAAATGTGGGCATATAATATGCCTCTGCCTACCCCTTCGGGGATAAAGGCGTGACCATATATATGACCATATATATACACTAGGACTATAATCTGTCTCCCCAGGAGTGTTTCTATAAATCAATAAAGCTAAATTTATATCTGTATTTTTACTAAGCAGATTCTTGGAAATTTTTACCCCAGCCTCAGCTAAACCATTACTTTGTGCATAATAAGGACTACTAGTAATGTGTTTAAAATTATAAGAGTTTGCAAATTTGGACTGCCTCTGTGGCGCAGTCGGTAGTGATACCGCCTGCGGCGCTGGAGGTCGTGGGTTCGATTCCCACCGGAGACAAATCTTTGTGTGACCCATAAATGTTTGTCTCAAGAGTCTGGGTGTTTCTATCATCAATCAATATACATATAATAAAATCGTAACAGGTCGCTGTCTGTACATGGAAGATAAATAAGAAAAATATTATAGGGGGGCTTTATGAACGCAATAGAACTCAAAACAACGATTTTTAGAATTTTTGTCTGTTTGTCTGTATGTCTGTATGTCTGTATGTCTGTATATCTGTTTGTCTGTACGGTTGTGCACGCTAATCTCAGTAACCGCTCAACCGATTGCAATGCGGTTTTTTTAATTGTGTTGAGGTTTGCTCCAGTTAACATTTAGCGTTTGGTTTATGTAAATCGGTTCAGAAATAAAAGAGTTATAACACTTTTAAGAATCAGATATTTTGAAAATTTTTATTATAGGGGTTTCTTTGAATGTGAGTGAACCTAAACTGGCGTGTTGGCTTAATCATAAAAGTAAAAAAATTCAGTCCACGCCTTCGGCGCGGACTGAATTGTTTAAAAATAGTATTAATCATTAAGCTCTTTTATGATTAAGCAAACAGGGCAGTTTCAGACGCTGCTTGATGACTCTGATGAAGAAATACCTTTTTAATATTTAAAGCAATTGGTATGCTAACTTTTTTCATAATATTTTATTATAAAGTGAAAAAAGACAACTTGGCCCAGACGGGACTTGAACCCGCAACCTTTGCCTAATCCAGGGCAATGCTCTAACCAATTGAGCTACGGGAGCCGTACTGATACAAGTTGAAATTCTTCACCTTATTGTAACCGCCATTTAAGAGTATGGCACAGAGCCATCTATCGAGCTACTTAGCAACTCTGATGTCAATGAACGATATTGCAATCATTTTTTATACATCGGTAAATATATATACATTTAGACGGAGACATCAAATCAATGTATAAAAAATGATTGCAATATCGTTCATTGATATCAGAGTTGCTAAGTAGCTCGATAGATGGCTCTGTGCCATACTCTTAAATGGCGGTTACAATAAGGTGAAGAATTTCAACTTGTATCAGTACGGCTCCCGTAGCTCAATTGGTTAGAGCATTGCTCTGGATTAGGCAAAGGTTGCGGGTTCAAGTCCCGTCTGGGCCAAGTTGTCTTTTTTCACTTTATAATAAAATATTATGAAGAAATACCTTTCCTTTCATACACCTTATGTGACGTAAACGAAGTTGCGGGCTCAGCTAGTGTATAATACGTATGTATTTAAAAGTATATAAGTATTAATATCCGTGGTCTGATACCCATAACACAAGCAGGTTATTCCTAGCTTACTTTGGGATCAGATAGCGTTGTGTGTAATGTCCGTGAATATTTATTTATTAAAAAAAAAAAAAAAATAATCAGTTTTGCCTTTAAATTGAGTACCATTATCTGTTCTTACTACCTCTGGGATTCCATATCTAGCAAATGTTTCTTTACAGATTTAATAATTGAATTTTCTGTTAAATCCCTGAGTTCAAATATCTCTAAGTATCTAGAAAAATAATCAATAATTACCACGTACCATGTAGTTTTGTGTTTAAACAAATCAATACCTATCTTTTGCCATACTCTATCTGGTACATTTTCTACAATAAGGGGTTCCTTAGAATTTATTCCCTCTTCAGTGCACTGTGGACAGTTTTCCACTACGACTTTAATCTGTGATGATAGTCCTAACCACCATAGTGATTGCTTGGCTCTTTCTCTACATTTGGTTATCCCTAAATGACCTGCATGTATATCCTCTAAAATCTTTTTCTGGAGAGAGCTGGGTATTACTAATCTATAATTAAACAGTAAAAAATCTTCTTGAATTGAGAAATTGAATCTAAATGAAAAATATTGTTTTAACTCTAAAGGCAACTTACTTCCCTCTGGCCATCCTGACAAAGTATATTCCTTAATTAATTTGCATATCTATCATACAGATACTTGAAATAGAATGAATGGTATGGTCCTCTTTTACATTTGTGCAACTAAGCGGCGCCCTGGAGAGCGCATCAGCCACAACTAGTTGCTTTCCTGGAACGTACATTACTTTATAGTTGTACCTCATCAATTGCAATCTGAATCTTAATAATCTAGGTGTTAAATCATCAATAGGTTTTGTCTGTAATATTTGTAAAAGGGGTTTATGATCAGTTTCCAACAAAATCTCAATTCCAATAATAAAATCCCTAAATCTATTTACTGCCCATGATTGGCATGGGCAGTAAATAGATTTAAACATTCTTTTTCTATTTGAGCATAATTTTTTTCAGTTGAATTTAAAGTTCTGCTGGCATATGATACTACCCTTCTGTCTCCTGTCTCATACTCCTGCAATAATACTGCCCCTAACCCATAGGAACTGCCATCTGCTGATATTATAATTTTTTTGCTCGGATCATAATGACACAAAGTTGGAGCTTTGGATATCAATTCCTTTACTTTAAGAAACGCTTGCTGTTGGCTTATGTCCCAAATAAAAGTTACTCCATGTTTTAATAACCCAAACAGTGGCTCTAAAATAATGGACTTATCAGGAATGAAACGACCCACATAATTAACCAAGCCCAAAAATTGCATCAATTCTTTTTTGTTTGTTGGTACCTTAATTTTTTTTATGCTTTCTATTCTGCTTGGATCTAATGCTATTCCCTTACTACCTATGATATGTCCTAAATATTTAATTTCTTCTACCATAAACTCACATTTTTCTTTATTTATAGTCAGACCCTCTTTAATCAACCTATGTAAAACCTCTCTCAATATCTGAATATGACTTCTTCTATCTTTACTATAAATTAATATATCATCAACATGAATTACAACCCTCTAGGTCACTAAATAAATTTGAAAACTTCATAGAAAAGTATTCTGGTGCACAATTCAAACCCATTGGCATTCGATTGTACATGAACCTCCCGAACGGTGTAAGTATAGTTGTTAGCTTGCGAGACTCATCACAGAGCTTTATTTGAATAAATCCAGATGTGGCATCAATTTTAGAGAATATTTTAGCTCCCCTTAACCTACCTAAAGTATTTTCAACCTTATGAATAGGGAAAATTGACCTAACAATGTTTTTATTGACCTGTGGCCACCTTTTGGAACTACCACAATAGGAGACACGAACATAGTTGGCTCCTCTACGGATACAATAACACCTAAGCTAACCAATTTATTTAACTTAGTCTTAACTTTATCCAAAAGCGGCAACGGAACTACTCTCGGTGTAGTTTGTACATTTTTTTTTTATACCACTAAGGTGGCAGACAAGCACACGGCCCACCAGAAGGACCGGTGGTCACCGCAGCCTATGAACGTTTGCAACACCAGAGGCACCACACTCGCGCTGCCGACCCTGTAAAAACCTTCTTAGACCCCTTTTGAAGAACCCCATACTGTAGGCGTTTGGGAAAACCGAGGCAGGAAGATCATTCCACAACCTAAGCGTGCGCGGAAGAAAACCCCTACCGGATCTAAACGTGCTCAAACGCTCCGGACGTAGGGTGCGAGGATGAAATCCCTGTCTATGGCGAGCGTTGCGATGATAGAAGGTAGCCGTGGGCATCATGTCAAACAATTCCTCAGAGCACATACCATTGTACAGGCGGTAGAACACGCATAAGGAGGCATAGTCTCTCCTGTCGCGAAGAGGTTCCACACCACCTGTCAGTATAGGATCGTTGACAACTCTCACAGCTCGCCTCTGCACCGAGTCAAATGGGCGAAGCTAGTAGTGATTTATTGGGCAGTCTGTCCCACCTCTCCCTCGGGCGCAGCCCTCGGGGTGAGACAGAATGCCCAATTTATCTCCATACGAATGGTCAACAAGAATCCAAGTAACCTAACATTATCAAACAAAAAAAATGTAACTAAACGAATGTCTCACATTAATATCATTTACGTTCGTACGTTTGCTGACGCTCCTTGCATGTTCATTAGGTAACTATTTTGTAAAATCACAAACGCACTTACCATATAAAACCTACGACGTTTTCTGTAACCAGTTTAGCTCAACTACTTATAGTTATAAATATTAATGTTATAAATTCATCTTTTCATTACGAGTTCATCAGTATTGCAAAGCAAACATGAAATTCGTTAAACAAACACAATCGTTGCAAGTCAATACAATCTGTGACGATTTGACAAAAAACAAGTTACGCCATGGAGAATTATTACCGAATACAGTACGTTGCATCATTTGCGGACCATCAAATTGTGAAAAAACTAACTTATTAATTGGTCTTCTATTGCACGAAAATGGATTGACATTTCAGAATGTTTATGTATATTCTAAAACTCTACATCAGCCAAAGTACATCTTTTTAGAAAAGGTTTTACATCGAGTACCAGGTATCACTCTCCAGAAATATCAAGCAAATGATGACGTTTTGAAGGTTTCAGATGCAAAACCTAATTCTGTGATTATTTTTGACGATGTAGCATGTGAAAATCAAAGTAATATGCGTGATTATTTTGCCATGGGAAGACATAAATTGATTGACAGTTTTTATTTAAATCAAACTTATACCAAAATACCAAAACAACTTGTAAGAGATAATGCCAACTTAATTGTGCTTTTTAAGCAGGATGAAGTTAATTTGAAACATGTTTACGAAGAACATGTTAACACCGATATGACATGGTCGAAATTTCGAGAAATGTGTTCCCTAATATGGAAAGAGCCTTTTGATTATGTGGTAATTAATAAAGATTGTTCTAAAAACAACGGTTGCTATAGAAAAACGTTTGACACTTTTGTATTATTAGATGAAATTTGAATATTTAAGTAGACTGCAGTCACTTTATTGTTATTCTTTAATTGGTTTTTATTCGATTACCACCTATTTTACATAATAGATAAATCATTCAAGGGTGTGGTCTAAGCTAATGCTTTCAGGGTTGTGCGTTTCCCCCGCTTTCACGCTTCGCGCTTATGCACTAGCTGTAAGTGTAGCATGTAGCCTAGGCCATCCATGTAGGTCCCTCTGACCTACATGGAAGCAGAACGGTTTTGGGAGTGAGTGCAAGTCATGTAGATCCCCAAGGCAAGTCAGAGAGATTATCCTTCACGCGGTGCCACCCGTTATTGGTCTAATTCCTTCAGAAATAGACGTAACAGAAATCCCTGGCGAAGTGTCCACAGGACATCAGTGGCTGTGCTCTGTGGCGCGACTCACACTAAAACATGTGAGGGTCGTTTTAGGTGGGCAAGGGGCTGGGGAGGGGGGCTTGGGGGGATTTAGGGAAAACGGGGGGGAGGGGAGGCCACCCGCACACAAATCTGGTCTGCCCGCAGGGTATCTGTGGCTGTGCTCTGCGGCGAGACTCACACTAAAATATGTGAGGGTCGGATCAGATGGGGGGGGGGGTTGCGGAGGGAGGGGAGGCCACCCGCGTGTTTGTGCCGTGCGTGGAGACCCGTAAGGGAGGATGAAGGGATCCTGGATTGCTGAGACTGCAGTGGTGCGTCAACACGCGTCTTCGGCCCTGATTTCTTCCGAAACGGGAGGTTCTCACCTAGCCAGTGAGTACCAATCGGCTGCGTCATCCGTAAGAGGATGGCATTTGGCTAGGGTTTCGGTTGGGGTGGCGGGCAGGGGGTGGTGCGCGTAGGTCGTGATTTTGCTGGTTGCGGCGTCTCTCGAATCATTTTCCTCGCTTTGTCGTCCTTTCCGGACCCTATATCTACCGTGGCAGCCTTGGCGACTGTAGATGGTGTACATCCAGCGTCCCCAATTTGCGGGCTCCATGGAGGGTGAGCGCACCACGGTGGATGAATTCAAGCTGTTGTCAAGCATGGACTCAAAACGCAGCAACAAATCCCCTGGGCATGACGAAAGTCGTGTCAACACAGCCTGTGGAACATCCGAGGCATTTAATGTCGATGCACTCAAGAGTGCTATCGACAACGCTGAGGGTTCGGCTCGCCGCGACTCTGGCTCCTGGAGCCACGTCGTCAGGAAGAGTAGAACACCTCGTCAAAAAGCCCGCGACAAGTTGCGCCTCATAGAGCACGACAAGTCAACCGGGCGTTCCCGCAAGCGGAAACGCGGACGTGGTAACGGAAGGAGGCCCGACACCAATGGAGGGACTAGCTCCCAGGTGGACTGCAGCCGCCGTGCGACGACAGAAGGCGAAAGCCAGAAGTCAAACACGGCTGGAGGGTCTAGCACCCAAAGCAGCCACAGCCGTGGTGAAGGTGCCACCGCCGACCAAAAACCCGCATCCGCCACTTCTCAAGGCAGGAAGTTCGCTGGGAGACCGTCTGAAAAGACTGGACCGCTCTCGCACTCCTCGCCGAAAAATAGGCCCTCGGAAGGTGACGTTCACGGCAGGAAGTCCGCTGGGAGACCGTCTGAAAAGACTGGACCACTCTCGCACTCCTCGCCGAAAAATGGACCCTCGGATAGCGACGCTCGTAGGGGAAGACCCGACAAGAGGGGTCGCCCAAACGAGACCACATCCCCGAGGGTTCACGTCAAACGGGTGAAGGTCAACACCAGCCTTCCACCTGGTACCTCATACGCCGACGCTGCGGCCAACGACGAACTTCGCGTCGCAATCACCACCGAACCCTCCCGCGACCTCACCGAGGACGAGGCTGAGGGCATCAGGAAGGCGATAAGGGCTGGACTGCGAGCGGCGATCACAGGGAAGGATACATTCATCCCGGCTTTCAAGGGCAAGCCGACCTTCAGCGACGGGACGCTGAAGCTATGGTGCGAAAGCCGAGAAGAGGTGGATTGGCTCCGTTCCACCATTGAACCCGTTAGCTCGCCAGTACCCGGGACCCGACTCGTCGTCAAGAGACAGTCGGACATCCCGAAACGCGTGAAAGCGGGGATCTTCATCCCAGAGAAGGAGGATATAGATGTGATCAGATCCTTCCTGGTGAGCCAGAACCGCTGGTACAGTGTCAACGAGTGGCACATCTACTCAGACCAGGAGCAGGAAGAGGGCGTCTTCCTCATGCTCGGCATTCCTGCATACGACGTCGAGAAGCTAAAGGCCAGAGGACAAAGGGTCGCCTACGAGCTAGGCAGCCTTTACCTCAGGTTCCTCGGATCCTCCGCCGCGCAGGAAGAGACGAAGAAGACGACCGAAGCCGCCCAATCCCAGGTTGACACCAACGTGGACAAGGCAGGACCATCGGGCATCAAGTCGCTCGCCACTCAGGGGAGAAGCGAAAGCGCCCCCACCGGACGAGGTGCCGCCGCAAGGCCGGAAACCCCTGGTGCATCGTCGAGCGACGAGAAGAAAAAGGAAGAGGGGATGGAGACCATCAACAATGATGACCTCCCAGCCGCCACCACCTCATCCCAATAATCCCCAGGCTTGCACTATACCGATAGTGCAAGCAAACCTCCAGCACAAGCGGCTCGCAGCGGCTGCCCTGCGCAGACACCTGGAGGTAAACAAGTTGACCATAGCCGCTATCCAGGAGCCGTGGATAGCGAAGAACAAGATCTGTGGTCTCTCCAACATTGGAGGTAAGTTACTCCTAGATACTACAGTGAGCGGGCCTCGTACTTGTGTTTATATGCCTAACAGTATCCCCGCCACTTTACTAAATGAGTTCTGTTCTAGAGATCTAACTGCTGTTAGACTCAGGAACACCTCCGCTGTTGACAGCACAACATCCATGACCGGTGACATCATACTAGCGTCCTCCTACCAGCCCGGAGAAGACGCAGTGCCCAACGACGAACTGGTCAAGTTGACGAGATATTGCGAAGATGAGGGCCTGGAGCTCATCGTGTGCGCAGACTCTAATGCGCATCACCACATCTGGGGAAGCGCAGACACAAATAATAGAGGTGAGTCATTTTTCAACTTCCTATTATCCACACAGCTAAACGTATTAAATGTAGGCTCCGAACCGACCTTCAATACTCGTAGGGCCCACACACTCATAGATATTACTTTAGCATCTAATCTAGCATCAAATCTGATAAAAAACTGGAGACTATCAGAGGAACCATCATGCTCCGACCACAGAAGAATCATGTTCGACTTGGACTGGAGCAAAATTCCCACGGCCCCAAGACGTAACCCACGTAAAACGAACCGGCAAAAATACAAAATTCTAGTAGGTCTAAACATAGGAGATGCACACTCAGAGGTAAGTTACTCTGGCACCGCCGACATAGAACAACATGTCCGGAAGGTGACAAACACACTCACCACTTGCTATGAGGAAACGTGCCCCCTAACCGTCCCTGACAATCGAGCAAAATCGGGAGAAAAATGGTGGAGTAAGGACCTCGAACGGTTGAGAACCAAGGTAAGAAAACGCTTCAACCGAGCCAAAAACACCAGAACAGAGTCTGACTGGGACGCCTATAAGCTAGCACAAGCAAAGTTCAAAAAGCGTTTAAGTCAGAGAAAAAAAGAGGCGTGGAAACGCTTCTGCTCCAATATTGAATCCAATAGTCACGCACTAAGAGTCAAAAAACTTCTATCTCAGGACACGGATAAGTCTATTGGATCTCTAAAAAAGGTAGACAACACCTACACAAAATCTGACTCCGAAACGTGTGAGGTCTTACTACAGACACACTTCCCAGGCTGTCAAATCCAATCAGATATCAACTGGGAAGACACAGAAGGCGCCATCGAATCCGAGCCGGACTGGTCCACAGCTAGGGCCATAGTATCCGATAACAAGGTAAGATGGGCAATCGAAAGCTTCCAACCATATAAATCACCGGGACTAGACGGTATATTCCCCGGACTTATGTTATGGTGTATAGAGGCTATCACTACGCACCTGACAAAGATCTTCACGGGATGCATCGCGTTCAGGTACGTGCCAAAGTCATGGAGAGAAGTCAAAGTACTCTTCATACCTAAACCAGGTAAAAGTGACTACACTCATCCTAAGTCCTTTAGACCAATAAGCCTCACTTCATTTCTATTAAAGACTCTAGAGAGGCTATGCGAGAGAGAAATAAGGGAGAAAGTACTCCGACAAATACCAATGCACACAAAGCAGCACGCTTACTGCTCCGGAAAATCCACCGAATCAGCACTGCATGAGGTAGTATCGTACATAGAAGACTCCCTAGAGAGTAAATCATCAACACTGGGCGTCTTTATAGACATCGAAGGTGCCTTCGACAAGACGACCTTTGTAAGTATCGAAAGAGCCCTGCAAAAGCATAAAGTACACCCCACTGTGGTAAGTTGGATAGTGAACATGCTACGACACAGGGCTATACAAATTACAGTGAACTCCACATCTAGAGGGATCGCAGCCAAAGGATGTCCGCAGGGGGGGGTTCTATCTCCGCTCCTGTGGAATCTCGTGGTGAACGAGCTCATAGATGTACTCAACAGAGAGAGATACCTCACTGTAGGTTACGCTGACGACCTCACCATACTGGTAAGTGGCAAGTTCCTAGGTACAATAACAAACCTGATGGACAACGCCTTGAGGATCGTCGAAAAATGGTGCATCAGACATGATCTCACGGTAAATCCGACGAAAACAGAAATGGTTCTGTTCACCAACAAACGCCAAATAGATGATCTGAAACTCCCACAGCTCTTTGGCACAAAACTTTCCTTAGTAAATGAAGTCAAGTACCTGGGGGTCACACTGGACAGCAAACTGCTATGGAATAAGCACCTCACACAAAAAATCAGTAAGGCCACCATTGCATTCTGGCAATGCAAACGAATGATCGGTAAGAAGTGGGGACTCTCACCGAAAATCATACATTGGCTCTACACCACAGTCATAAGACCACAGGTAACGTATGGCGCAATAGTTTGGTGGCCCAGGGCCGAACTAGCTTCAGCCATAGATAAAATGCAGCAGTTCCAGAGAGCGGCGTGTTGCGCCATCACGGGATGCTTTCGCAACACACCCACAGCAGCGATGGAGGCAATGCTCTGCTTACCGCCTCTGGACCTGTTCGTTCACCAGGAAGCGGCCGCCGCGGCGGCACGACTTCAGGCGTCAAAACAATGGACGCGCTCAAGGGTAGGTCATAGGCGCATACTAGAGGACGCAATAGAGTATGAACCTCTCGTGGAAGCCCCTAACGACAGGATACCGAAAACATACGTGTTTGACCGTAAGTACAATATATCGCTGGCAGAGTCCGCCAAGGACCACTCCGGTATAAGAGAACTCAGAGTGTACACGGATGGATCCAAAACAGACTACGGATCAGGAGCAGGCACCTACTCCCCGGAGCTCAACATACACTCATCAATACCTTTAGGGTCTCATTCGTCAATCTTCCAATGTGAGTGCATAGGTTTAATTAACGCCGCCAATGCAATCGACTCCAGGAAAATTGAGCACAACCACATCAGGCTCCTCTCCGATAGTGCAGCAGTGCTAAAAGCTCTGAGGAGCACCACAATCGACTCTGGGCTGGTGCTTCAATGCCACCAGGGGCTACAAAAGCTGGCCCTAACACACAAGGTAAGCCTTCAGTGGATAAAAGGTCACAGCGGATCGAGCGGCAATGATGCAGCTGACGAACTGGCCAGATTGGGTTCCAGCACCACACCGGTGGGACCAAGCCCGATTATACCAATACCATTCTACCAGGTAAGGGCATGGCTGAGACAACGCACGAAAGAGCGGCATGAAAAGAGATGGGCACAAACAGTAAGTTGCAGGCAATCAAGGGAAGCTCTACCGAGACCCAGGCCAAAACTAGCTAGAACGTTGCTACATCTGAATAAAGGTGATCTGCGAACCATGGTGGGCACAATAACGGGTCATTGCACAGTAAATAAGCACTTGAATGTCTTAGGTATCACGGACAGCGCGCTGTGCAGAGCGTGCCTGTTGAAAGAAGAAACCATAGCTCACGCAATCTTGGAGTGCGAGAGCCTGGTTACATACAGAGTCGACATACTTGGCAGCCCCACAACACTCCGGGAGGCGTGTGAGGACCCGAAGAGGATCCTGCGCTTCTGGTCGGAGCTGGGTTGGCTGGAGTGACAGCCAACGGTCACGTACAATGGGTCCACTGGCGGACCTAAGTGCGGAAAATGGGAGCCCAAGAAGACTGAAGACTGAAGACTAGATAAATCATTGAAAAAACAAATTGTTGATGCGACACAAGCTGTAGTGTTAAACAGCAAACATGAATTAATATTGTTGCGAAGTAATACTAATCTGAACGCCCTAAAACTTAACGATGGTGAAACGGTAGAAGATATTATTATAAATAAAATAACGGCGTGTACCACATGTCAAAGTATCCGATAGAGAAAAAATAAATATGATAAAACTGTTAGAAAAAGATCGACCACTCCAGATGATATTCAGGAATTGGGATTTATATGAATATCCTGCTCTACCAAAAACTACTAAACATACTTGGTCCATAAAAACATCATCGCAAATAGAGAAACCAAGATTTGTTATTATTGGTCTGCAAACAAATAGAAAAAATAATTCAAAATTGGATATGTCTCAGTTTGATCACTGTAACGTTCGTGATGTTAGAGTATACCTAAATTCAACCTACTTCCCTTACGAAAATTTAAATTCAAGTTTCTCGAATAACAGAATTGCTTTAATATATGAACAATACACCAGATTCCAACACTCATATTATGGAGGTCGTCGCGGTGAACCGTTATTAAGTGAGAAACAATTTAAAAATATTGCTCCGTTATTTGTCGTAGATTGTTCTAGACAACCAGATAATCTTAAGTCAGGACCAGTTGTCGATGTCAGAGTGGAAATAGAAAGTGACTTTGATATACCAGATCAAACTTCAGCATATTGTCTTATATTGAACGACTGTATAATTGAGTATAAACCATTAAGCAGCACTGTGAGAAAATTATCATGAACCCGAATACAATTATAGTGGATGTCCAGGGGTTTAAAGACACTTCTAATAACTTTATAGTCAAGGAATTAGCTCTGGCCACCCGTGTTTATACCCAAACGTTCTTAATAAAGCCCCCATACTTATTTAAATACTTAACTACGAATGAAAAAAAACAAGTTACGTGGTTGGAGAACAACAGAGGGATTTACTGGAATGAAGGTTATATCGACTATAGAGAATTTCGACGTATAATTGTTCCTTATCTAGAAAATAAGGAAATTATTGTGAAGGGCTTAGAAAAAGTTAAGTGGATTCAAGATCTATGTATGAGTTGTATTTGTTTAGATCTTGGTGAAGACAAATGTCCAAATTTATCACTGTTGCATAACAAATATTCAAATAATGAAACCAGTTTTAATTGTATTAATCATATTAAACAATGTGCACTTAAAAATGTTTTATGTATAAAGATTTTTTTAATAGAGCAAGAAAGTCAACCTATACACAGTTTTAATAAATAAAACAATTTTTTAAAGTAAATGTTTTTTTATTTTTTAACACACATTTTTAATATTTATAATATTTTAACAAATTTTCACAGTAAATAAAATCTAAATATGTCATCACTATATCTACTAGTTACATTAATGAATTATTACCTAATTAAAAAACATGATATGAGTAGCCACACAATTATTACCTATGGTTTTTTATTTTTTTAATACACTTTTTTAATATTTATAATTTTTAACACATATTTTCACAGTAAATAAAATTTTAATAAAATCTAATTACGTCCTCACTTTATCTTCTAGTTACATTAATGAATTATTATCTAATTAAATATGTATTATCTAATTGAATTTATAATAATGAATTATTATAAATTCAATAATTTGCACGTGCATAATGTTATTTTTATGCACCTACTTAATAGTTGTGAAATTCTTATAATTTCAGACATGTGAATGATGAATTAGGTCTGCTTTAAAAATAGTCAGTAGATATTTTATGATAAAATTAAAACAAAACGAAATTATTCTTAACTAGCAGTTACCCGCGACTTCGTCCGCGTGGAAATTATGTTATAAGCAAAGTTTGAACCGTATTCTATTTGAGCCTCTAGGATAAGTCGTAACCAAAATGTGGGAACAAATTTAGGACATCCTCCAACTTACCCGGGGAGTTATGCGCTAGATGGATTTTTTTAACGTGAGGAAAATCCCACATGAATGTACTATGACTCCCACTGAATAAAAACCACAAGTATCCTACCTAACAGCCTACGATTGGGAGCCCCGGGTAAGCCCTCTAAAGGATACCCTAGGTCTGCGCTAGATGGATAGGAAGAGACCTCATGGTTTTAGTGGGTCCAAGGCCGGTATGACGTACGTGTTTATTAATTAGCCCCTTTAATAATTATAAGAGTAAGTAGTATGGTGAAGCGCGAATACGAAACGTTTGTTAGATTAGGGCCACAGACTGAAATCTTTACGCATAATCGGAAGAGTTGAGACTATAACACCAACGCTAACGGTAGCCAGTAAATGGCAGTCGTTAAACCAAGTTGAAGACCTTATAGATTTAATAATTTTCAAAAGTAGGCAGTACTAACGCCTGTCCATTTCAACACGGCAATGCGACTCACCACCTATTACGTTACGTCGGACAAATTAAAAAAAGGTAAACATATAATATGCCTCGATACCCCTTTGGGGATAAAGGCGTGACCGTATGCATGTACTTATTATGTTTAAGGTGATTTAATTTATGTACCCATGTCACTGTAGCCAAAGCTCAACATTTTTCAGTAAAGTTGTTTTAAGAATGTTCATTATAAACAACGTTTGTGTGGCGTGTTGGCTTAATCATAAAAGAGCTTAATGGTTAAGGCTATTGTAAAATAATTGAGGGTCGAGAGTCTACTGCAGCCGAAAATGAAATTACATTTTTCATGTGTGTCTGTCTGTCTGTATTCCGAATAAGTATCACGCCGAAGTTACTGAATGGATTTGAATGAAACTTAGTACAATCAGAGCTTTTAATCCGAGGAAGGTTCTAGGATACTTTTGATCTCGATATTTTGCGCGGTTCCTTTGGGAGAAGGGATGAAAGACAAAACGGTTTTTTAGTTGTTACTTCTCAATGCGTTTTCGGATCCCAAAATTTTTCTTTTAGTGTTATAAAGGGAATACTGTAAGGAATGTTTCACACAAGCTTCCATGTTAAAGGTTTTCTAGTTCAGGAATTAGAGACATCCCAACTTTCGCAAATCCTAGAATTCAAGGATCCCTTTGAATGTGAGGGTAAATCTAAACTGGCGTGTTGGCTTAATGATAAAAGAGCTTTATGAGTAAGGCTATTGTAAAATAATTCAGTCCGCGCCGAAGGCGTTCACTCACGCCCCCCCCCCCCCCCTTAAAAGCGGGATCGCACCCGAAACCCCCAAAGACGTGGCATAGCACCCGAACCACCTCCTAGGCGAGGACGCAGTGGCGGCCGTGGGTCTGCTGGGAGTCTTGGGACATCCTTCCGAGGGCTTACCCGGGGCTCCCAACCATAGGCTGTTAGGCGTTACGTGAGGTTTTTTTAATTGGTAGGAGTCCGGCATAGCATCCAAGATGGATTTTCCTTCACGTAATAAAAAGTATACTACATATTACATGGCTTGTACAATAGTATAGCGTAGCCTGAAATTTGATTTATATTAGTGTGAGCTATGAGATCTAGAAAACTGATAAACTTACTTATTATGTTATATACTAAATGCATATTTAAAAACAAACACGTACTGTAATGAATTTGATTATTGTTCTTTATCAAGCCTATAAATTACTACTACGAATCTTTACAGTTAGGTACTTTTGATTGTTGCCCGTAAATACATAAACAAATATATGTTGTGTCTGTCAAGCCGTTAGAATAATTATATGAAAGAATATGAAATATAATTTCATTGACTGCCTCTGTGGCGTAGTCAGTGTAGTGATACCGCCTGTCGCGCCGGAGGGCTTAGTTCGGTTTCTGGGTTGTTCCAATTAGTAGTGTGATCCACAAATGTTTGTTTCGGAGTTTGGGTGTTTTCTATGTATAATATGTATGTATTTAGAAATATATAAGTATGTATATCAGTCGTCTGGATATCGTAGCAAACACAGAATGTAATTTTTCTCTATCGGGCCTCCAAGATATTTAGCGTGATAATATGTAACGGGTGTGTAAAACCGATCTCTAACTAATATTCCTGCAACGTTTTAGTTTAATCAATCCACATACTTACATATTTCATTACCCTATGCCTAGTCCCTAGGATATGTAGCGTGATAATATATAGCCTATTTAAAGATCCTACCTCTAGATTGCTATTCAAATAAAAGATTAATTAAAATTATTCAGTAATTTCTGTATTTTGCAAAAATATACAAACAGATTTTCATTGTTCTCTGCCGAGCTCCTAAGAAATTTAGCGTAAAAATATGTTGTCTGAGTGTAAAACCTATCTCCTACTAATATTCTACGTTAATGCTACGTTTTAGTTTAATCAATCCAACGGTTTAAATATTTCATTGCTCTTTGCTTAGCCCCTAGGATATGTGGCGTGATAATATATAATCTATTTTAAGACCACACCCCTAAGTAATATTTGTGCAAAATTTGATCCCAATCTGTTCAGTACTTTTCGAGATCCTTCCGGACAAAGCAAAGCAAACAGATAAACAGACAAAAAAAATTCTAACTATATTTTCAGCTTCGGTATCTTAAGTAGAACACCCAGCGAGTATTTTTTTGTTAATATTTCCAATGTACAGTTTTGGCTTTTCTATCATTTTATTATATGTGTAGATATATTTTTGAAATATAGGTATAATTATGTATATCAGTGGTCTGGATATCGTAGCAAACACAGGATTTAATTTTTCTCTATCGGGCCTCCAAAATATTTAGCGTGATAATGTAGCCGGTGTGTAAAACCGATCTCTTACTAATATTCCTGCAACGTTTTAGTTTAATCAATCCACATACTTATATATGGCACTACCCTGTGCCTAGTTCCTAGGATATTTAGCGTGATAATATATAGCCTATTTAAAGATCCTACCTCTAGATTGCTCTTTAAGTAAAAGATTAATTAAAATTATTCAGTCCTTTCTCTATTTTGCAAAAATATACAAAAAGATTTTCATTGTTCTCTGCCGAGCTCCTAAAATATTTAGCGTAATAATATATTGTCTGAGTGTAAAACCTAACTCTTACTAATATTCCTGCTACGTTTTAGTTAAATCAATCCACTGGTTAACAAATTTCATTGCTCTCTGCTTAGCCCCTAGGATATGTAGCGTGATAATATATAGCCTATTTTAAGACCCCACCCCTAAGAGATATTTGTGCAAAATTTGAACCAAATCTGTTTAGAACTTTTCGAGATCCTTCCGGACAAAGCAAAGCAAACAGACAAACAGATAAACAGACAAACAGACAAAAAAATTTCTGACTATATTTTTGGGTTCGGTATCTTGCGTAAAACACCTAGCAAGTATTTTTTTCTTAATATTTCCAATGTACAGTTTTGGCTTTTCTATCATTTTATTATATGTATAGATTAGTTTATTTCACATTTCTAACAAAGTTTATTATAAACTAGCTGACACCGCAACTTCGTTTACGTCACATAAGGTGTATGAAAGGAGAGGTATTTCTTCATCAGACTCATCAAGCAGCTTGTGAAACTGCCCTGTTTGCTTAATCATAAAAGAGATTAATGATTAAGACATTTTTTTTGAAATAAGATTAAGCCAACACGCCAGTTTAGATTTACACTCTCATTCAAAGAAACCGCTACAATGAAAATTTTAAACATATCTGATTCTTAAAAGTGTTATAACTTTTTTATTTATAAACCGATTGACATGAAATAAACGCTAAATGTTAAGTGGAGCAAACCTCAACACAATAAAAAAAACTGCATTGCAATCGGTTAAGCGGTTACTGAGATTAGCGTGCACAACCGTACAGACAAACAGACATACAGACAAACAGAAAAAATTCTAAAAATCATTGTTTTGGGTTATATTGCGTTCATAAAGCCCCCCTATAATATTTTTTCTTATTTATCTTCCGTGTACAGACAGCGACCTGTTACGATTTTATTATAATTATGTATTAACTAGCTGAGCCCGCAACTTCGTTTACGTCACATAAGGTGTATGAAAGGAAAGGTATTTCTTCATAATATTTTATTATAAAGTGAAAAAAGACAACTTGGCCCAGACGGGACTTGAACCCGCAACCTTTGCCTAATCCAGAGCAATGCTCTAACCAATTGAGCTACGGGAGCCGTACTGATACAAGTTGAAATTCTTCACCTTATTGTAACCGCCATTTAAGAGTATGGCACAGAGCCATCTATTGAGCTACTTAGCAACTCTGATATCAATGAACGATATTGCAATCATTTTTTATACATTGATTTGATGTCTCCGTCTAAATGTATATATATTTACCGATGTATAAAAAATGATTGCAATATCGTTCACTGATATCAGAGTTGCTAAGTAGCTCGATAGATGGCTCTGTGCCATACTCTTAAATGGCGGTTACAATAAGGTGAAGAATTTCAACTTGTATCAGTACGGCTCCCATAGCTCAATTGGTTAGAGCATTGCCCTGGATTAGGCAAAGGTTGCGGGTTCAAGTCCCGTCTGGGCCAAGTTGTCTTTTTTCACTTTATAATAAAATATTATGAAAAAAGTTAGCATACCAATTGCTTTAAATATTAAAAAGGTATTTCTTCATCAGAGTCATCAAGCAGCGTCTGAAACTGCCCTGTTTGCTTAATCATAAAAGAGCTTAATGATTAAGACTATTTTTAAACAATTCAGTCCGCGCCGAAGGCGTGGACTGAATTTTTTTACTTTTATGATTAAGCCAACACGCCAGTTTAGGTTCACTCACATTCAAAGAAAGCCCTATAATAAAAATTTTCAAAATATCTGATTCTTAAAAGTGTTATAACTCTTTTATTTCTGAACCGATTTACATAAACCAAACGCTAAATGTTAACTGGAGCAAACCTCAACACAATTAAAAAAACCGCATTGCAATCGGTTGAGCGGTTACTGAGATTAGCGTGCACAACCGTACAGACAAACAGATATACAGACATACAGACATACAGACAAACAGACAAAAATTCTAAAAATCGTTGTTTTGAGTTCTATTGCGTTCATAAAGCCCCCCTATAATATTTTTTCTTATTTATCTTCCATGTACAGACAGCGACCTGTTACGATTTTATTATATGTATTGATTAATATTAATTAATTAATTAATGTATTGATTAAGCCAACACGCCAGTTTAGATTTACACTCTCATTCAAAGAAACCGCTACAATTAAAATTTTAAACATATCTGATTCTCAAAAGTGTTATAACTTTTTTATTTAAAAACCGATTGACATGAAATAAACGCTAAATGTTAAGTGGAGCAAACCTCAACACAATAAAAAAACCGAATTGCAATCGGTTAAGCAGTTACTGAGATTAGCGTGCACAACCGTACAGACAAACAGACATACAGACAAACAGACAAAAATTCTAAGAATCGTGTTTGTTTTGAGTTCTTGATTATATTTATTTATTTATTTATTTATTTATTTTACACTTTATTGTACGCCAAGTAAATACAATTAAGGTACACGAATACACTGCAAGAAGATGTACAATGGGCGGCCTTATCGCTAAAAAGCAATTTCTACCAGGCAACCTTTGGATGGAGAAAGTTGATTGAAGGTAACGAGTGGTAGTTTTTAGGCGTACTCTAAGATCGAATAAAGCTTTTTAATTATAGGTATAAAAATTTCTACATTTAACACATAAATATTAAAATTATATACAGCATAATAAGAATATATATAAACACAACATACATACATACATACGAATACACATACATAGATACATACACACATACGTATATAAGAATATAAATACATACATAATCTACATATTACACAGATAGGTAGTGATCCCTCACCATTTTTTTGAAATTTGCTATCGTCTGCGCTCGTCTTATCCCTACTGGAAGTTTATTCCATAGTCTTATGGCCGTAACCGTGAAAGATTTGTCAAAGAACGTAGACGAGTGAGACGGCATCTTTAATATTAAGTTT
This sequence comes from Miltochrista miniata, assembly GCA_933228765.1. Taxonomy (NCBI): domain Eukaryota; kingdom Metazoa; phylum Arthropoda; class Insecta; order Lepidoptera; family Erebidae; genus Miltochrista; species Miltochrista miniata. The sequence goes on from OW121778.1 coordinate 1,055,479, forward strand.
TCCGATGACCTCAGACATTTCGAATGCGTATTGTGGAGGAACTCGAAGCGTTCCTTTAGATAGGAAGGAGTTGAAGGGTTAAATAAGATACTATACAGTTGTGAAAGAACGTGAGCATCTCGGCGAAGTCGTATTGATAACCACCCAAGCTGCGTTCTGAATTGAGAAACATGGTCATATTTGCGTAAACCAAAAATGAACCTTATGCAAACATTTTGAAGACGCTCAAGTTTGTCTAATTGGTTTTCGGCAAGATCAGGATAGCTGATATCTGCATAATCGAGTATGGGCAACAGTAGCGCGTTTGCAAGCGCAATTTTGGTGGTCATAGGCAGAAGGATTTGTAACTTCCGTAATGAGCCCACCGATACAAACATCTTACGGCTCAATTCCTGCATCTGTGGCTCCCATGATAGCGTAGAGTCCAGGTATACTCCCAAGTTCCTAACCTTATCGCTAATTGGAATAATAATGTTGTCAAATATTACCGGAGGAATATTTGCCCACACGATTTTTGATTTCATTTGGGAACTGCCCAAGATTGCGACTTGTGTCTTGCTAGGGTTTACCTTGAGACCATGAGATCTACTCCACTCGCTTATATGACCCAAGTCCTTATTTATAGACTCCACAGCATCACTCAACTGTAGAATTGGTGTCTGGCAGTATATTTGCAAATCATCTGCATATAGGTGGTAAGAAGAAGATATATGAGTTGAGATGGAATTAATGAAAATTGAGAAAAGTAAAGGAGAGAGAACGCCACCCTGGGGTACGCCAACCGTAGTATCACACCAATTTGATAGAGCGTTGTCAATACATACACGTTGCCGGCGACCACACAGGTAACTTTGAAGCCAATCGATCACTGTTGGAGATATGTTCAGAGAGCGGCAAACATATAGCAATACATCAAAGTCAACGGTATTGAAAGCATTGCTGAAATCCAGCAAAGCGAGAATTGTTAACTTTCCAGATTCCATACCGGACCTAATGTCATCAGTAATATTGATAAGAGCTGTGGCTGTACTATGACCAGGACGGAAGCCGGATTGAAAGGGATTAAGGACATTATGTTTACAGAGGAATCTACTGATTTGTGAGTGCACCAGACGCTCAAGGACTTTGGATAGGAATGGGAGTATAGATATTGGCCGGTAGTCCGTGAAAGTCTGGGGCTTAGGTTTTTTAGGTATAGGAATTATGTGACTGCTTTTCCAAGAAGTTGGGAAGACACCGCTGGAGATAGAATAGTTTAAAATGTAACATATAATGGGAAGGAGTTCATTGAGGATGGGAAGGATCATTTTACGACTGATGCAGTCAACGCCTGTTGAATCGGATGAAATTGATGTAATAGCTCTCCGAACATCACTTGCAGTGAACAGATCAAAGACGAATGGTGGATAGTTGGGTTTTGGAAGAGATGAAAGAAAATCAATTGTTTGTGCCTTTGTTATCCCATCAAAGTTGGAAGAGGCCGCGAAGTGTTGATTTAACAAATCAACATTTATATCCTTTGGAATTGTGTCTTGTCGTTTACTTCCAACCCCCAAAGATTTAAGAAATTTCCACACTTTACCAGTGTCTCCATTTTGTATATTATTGTGAATGTGTTGGCGTTGGGCTTTCCTACACACCTTATTACACTGATTTCGTAAGGAGACATATTTATTGTAGTTGTCTTCATTTGGTTTTATTTTATATTTAAATCTAGCAGCTGCTTTTTTATGTAGAAGATTTTTGATGTCAGGAGTGAGCCATGGGGCAGGGGGGTGCTTAATTTTAACAGCTCGAACAGGCGCATGCTTATCATAAACTTGAATAATGTTGGTGGTGAATATAGTGACTTGTTCATCTGTTGACCCCGAGGTGGTAAGAGGACTCCAATCAATGTTATTGATATCCTGACGAAGGCTTTCCAGATTCATACCACCAAAATTGCGCTGCAATAGGACTTTTCGCTTAGCTCTCGGGACATGAATTTTGTAGGAAAGGAATATCAAATCGTGGAGAGAGAATGCGTCAGCTGGATATTGACCATGCTTAGCGACGTGTTGACGGGAGGAAACTAATATAACGTCAATTAGGCTTGGTTTGCAATTTGGGACGTGATGCGTTGTATTTGAGGGAAGAATGGATAGGTTACAGGAGTTGGCAAGGGCATGAAAGGCAAAGGTACGAGAGTCATTTCTAACTAAACAAGCGTTAAAGTCACCCATAAGGATCACATGACTGTAAGAGGGCATTAGATTTACCAGCAAGGTTTCGAGAGAGGGAAAGAAATGTACACTTGATAAGTTACAATAGTAAACGCCGAGAAGGACTTTAGAGTGATTGAGTTCAACTTCCAGAAAAATATGCTCGCCAGCATTGGCGGGGGGTGGTTGCGCTGACATGCTAATAATTTTAAAAGGAATTATATCAATCAATCAATCAATCAATATACATATAATAAAATCGTAACAGGTCGCTGTCTGTACATGGAAGATAAATAAGAAAAAATATTATAGGGGGGCTTTATGAACGCAATAGAACTCAAAACAACGATTTTTAGAATTTTTGTCTGTTTGTCTGTATGTCTGTATGTCTGTATATCTGTTTGTCTGTACGGTTGTGCACGCTAATCTCAGTAACCGCTCAACCGATTGCAATGCGGTTTTTTTTATTGTGTTGAGGTTTGCTCCAGTTAACATTTAGCGTTTGGTTTATGTAAATCGGTTCAGAAATAAAAGAGTTATAACACTTTTAAGAATCAGATATTTTGAAAATTTTTATTATTGGGGTTTCTTTGAATGTGAGTGAACCTAAACTGGCGTGTTGGCTTAATCATAAAAGTAAAAAAATTCAGTCCACGCCTTCGGCGCGGACTGAATTGTTTAAAAATAGTCTTAATCATTAAGCTCTTTTATGATTAAGCAAACAGGGCAGTTTCAGACGCTGCTTGATGACTCTGATGAAGAAATACCTTTTAAATATTTAAAGCAATTGGTATGCTAACTTTTTTCATAATATTTTATTATAAAGTGAAAAAAGACAACTTGGCCCAGACGGGACTTGAACCCGCAACCTTTGCCTAATCCAGGGCAATGCTCTAACCAATTGAGCTACGGGAGCCGTACTGATACAAGTTGAAATTCTTCACCTTATTGTAACCGCCATTTAAGAGTATGGCACAGAGCCATCTATCGAGCTACTTAGCAACTCTGATATCAATGAACGATATTGCAATCATTTTTTATACATCGGTAAATATATATATGTCGCCACACCGAGAATTACTAATTAAAATCTATTTGATTATAAATAGATTAAAACCATTACAATGAGCAACTTTACTGATACCTTACTATTTTGTGATATAAGGTTCGAATAGAAATAGTTGTAGAATTTATTAACACTGATTTGTATAACTTAATGTAGTGGTGAACTAATTAGGTTACCTAAGTATTATGTGACTATGTAGGTTCGTAAGAACCTACAATAAAAACTATTGTTAAATTCTTATTGACAATTATTACGAATATTGTCGACATTTAAAAATGTTTTTAATCAAAACAGGATTTTTGTTATTCCTATAGTTCCGGCAATGTTCATTTTACTGAGAATGAATTAATCTTTGTATTTTAACGATTTCATTCAATTTATCAGTTTGTTTGACTAATTTAATTAATAACTTTATTTCTCAAAAATAAATTGAACCATATTTCTTTGATTTAAAAAGAAAACATTAAATATCAAGCCACGTGTTTTGTGAGAACAATTTGAGTGGCGGGGATTTATAAATAGACAGTGGTTGTGGCCGAGGGCTCACTTTTTGCTGCTGGAATTTGGAGAGAAAACATTGTGAGTAGATTCTATGTTGGTTTTAATTTAATTTGGAATAAAAATTATGTTGTAATAACCTACTGGAAGTTAAAAGAGTGGCCGGAGTTTTATTGCCAGGTTCTTTTTTCTCCAGCTCTACCTATTGCGTTGCGAATCTGGCAGTAAATGTAGATTGTGACTTACATGAATAAAGATGTTTCATTTAATTTCATTTTATTTCATTGGTGTTCCATTTGCTTGTTTTTATTACCGTATTTCTGAAATAAATACCGCCTAAGTATTTATTTCACTGTTATTTAACTAGATATCCATCTATAAGTGTAATAAAGCATAAAGCAGACCCGATGACCTACTCCAGGTCAGCGGGCCTGCGCTTTTTAAAAACAGCTGCCGCATGTCTACTCCGACATCAGAAGTGGGATCACTACCTACAAAATACTGTGCGAGACTATTTATTTTTCAGGATCTTTACTACGAAGATTGTGTACCAGTTTACCAACGCGCCGCACGCGGTTACGTGCGCGCCGGCGTGTTCCGCGGCTGTGCGAGATCCTGGTGCTAGTAAGTCTTCCACCAGCACCGTCACACAGCTACAACAGCAAAGGGGTAATGTACCACCTGAATTTTATTTTAATATGATCACAGTGAAGTAATGTATGAGTGATCGCCTGTCGAAACAACAAAAGAAAGTTATGATTAAGTACCGATGTGTTTCTACCCTCATATGACCTAGGCGGTAACGTCGCGTTGGCGACTGCAATTGATGTAATCATGTTGTTTTTTTTTTTTTGTTTGTTTCAAACGAACTATGTTATCAAGTGACTACGATATACGTATGAAAATAACTAGACTGCTGAAGGGCCGCGCTAACATAGGTTGACAACTGGCTAGTTACCGCGTCCTCGGTGTGGCCACCATAAGCTAGTCTGCCAGCTTAGTGGTTACAAAATTGCGATGCAGTAGCAGCGATGATAGGTTATGTTACCTCTTCTATATTATGTAAGCGTTCAAACGCGAATTGATCACAACCACCAACGAAACTGTTAAAATATTCCATTGATAGTGGAAACGCTTCTTACTGTAATTTTTGTAGTAAGTCCGGTCATACCTCTCGTGAGTGACGTTTTAAAGCTACTACAACAGATTCGGATAAACGTACGGTTGAAAGAAACTTGTGTTCCCATGCAACAATAACCCGGCCAACACAACGGTTATACGAACAAACTTATAGTAGGTACTTGAATTTTATTCATTTTGATCAAAAGCCGTTTACACATTCGGTACCTGCTATCGCCGCGAAAAGCACATAACCTATAATATGAACTCTGTTCTTAACTAGTCCAGCTTGAACACAATGCGTGTGAGGATAGGTAAGGTTATTAATAATACCATCTTTGATAGCGGGGTTAAGTGCTTGTTAATTCGTGAGTCAATCTCATACAATTTGCCGGAAAACCGAAAACGTGTGGTCAACAAAATTACTTGGTGGCATAGGTTTCCTGTTGTTTCTACGAGCATCTTAAGTCTGTCTAGATTCTAGATAATAGAATTAACGTAGAAATTTCACAAGATTATTACTTCAGACGTGTTGGTAGGTTCAAATCTATTTTTATTAGATAGCATAAGGTAACCTTGATATCGAAGATGACTTAAAAACACCCAGAAAAATAAAATTACCTCTTTAGTTCAGACAATGACCACAAAGGTAGTATAGCATAGGTTTGTATAGATGACGTTATCAGTACATATTTTTCTGATATCTGTGGTAAATACCATAGGTTTTCTCTCCAAGCTCTGTCATTAAAGCAGTAACTATTTACTAATCTGAGCTTAGTCTTAATATCATTCCGTAAACCAGGATTTCCAATCCTCATAGAATAATGTGTGAGATGTCCGTGAATATTTATTTATTATTTATTTATAATAATGCCTTTTCTGTTAACGGTCAATTGAGTATGCAAAAAATTTAGTACAGAACGGTCAAGTGCGTCCTAGCCCTAAAAAGGTTAAGCCTAAAAACTCTGGTACCGACAAATGCTAAACAAATTCGTCTATTCAGTTGTCGCGCTGAATACTCCCGCTCGTTCATACCAAATATCTCTCCTGCTGTGGCTTCTCTTAATGAAGTGACTATCTAAGGCGCTAAGTGGCAATGGACCCATGTTCATGATGAAGCATGGCATAGAATATTTCTAGGAAAAGAACCTAGCGAATTGTTTCCTTGGCTGGGCCTTGACTTCGGGTCAATCCTTATTCAAATCAATAGGGGTCGGCAGCACATAGTGGCTTTTTTTTAGTATGCACACGACCGATGCGATGTAGAAACTAGATAAGTATCACTCGAGCGAACTCGAGATTTTGGTGGTAGTACGAGCGGTCAAACGTTTTAACTATTACTTGTATGGACGCCATTTCAAGATGATTATACGGTATCCCGACTGCGACGCGCTTTAAGCCTCGAAGCACAAGGAAGACTTGCTGTCTCACATCCATAATGGTATATTCGCAAAAATTTGAATTTGAAATAAATACAGGAAGGGCGAGCGGATGCAGCATGCCGATATTGTTAAACTGAAATACCTTTAACAGGCAAAGTCTTGAATAACAGTTTGATTAATGATTATTCATCTGAATAAACAGTAAACAACGTCGAGATGTAGAGACGTACAACGTGCTATCATAGACGGTTTCCATTGAGATGAGACCGTCCAGGGATGTTATCTGCAAGAAAATGTCAAGATAGGTATCGGAAAAGCGAGACCCAATCTTGGGTAGGTACACAACGGTTGACTGTTGTACCTACATCTTTCCAAAGAAGCTTTAGTAATTAATACCTTAAGACTCTTCATAAAATTATGGAAGTTACTATTTTGAAAAAAATTAGCACCGTTAGTAAAGATTTTTTCACCGTTAAAATTAGGACAATTGCATCGTTTTCAGGACCTCGAATCTTTAGATCAACGCAAGTTCACTTGCGCTCTATTAGCAAACCGACAGTGCCATTCGAAGCTATACCTACACGTCGACTTACCGCGTAAGCCAGGCACTTCAGATGAACAGGAACGTGTAACCTTCACAGTAGACTCCTATGTATATTCCCCCACCGCTAGGTGAGGCAGCAGTGGTAACTGTAGGTCTGTCGGGAGTCCTGGGGTCATCCTTCCGAGAGCTTACCCGGGGCTCCCAACCGTAGGCACATTAGGTAGGAAACGTGTGGTTTTTAGTCGGTAAGAGTCCGGCATGGCATTCATGTAGGATTCCCTCTTTATAAATACTCCTATGCAAAGTAAGTTCTGTTACGCTATACAAACTACAAAGGCAAGCATTGAACCTTGGTGGCCCAAACAAGTATTTCATCTCTTCCTAGCCCCAAAACAAGTGATTATAAACGATGTCCCTGTATAGTAGCCACAGGTATCAGTAGGGCTAATAGTCTTATCATGATAAGGGATTACGAGACTTCAGGCATCAGATAGTCCAAACTGCAGGCGTAGCTCCTCTTATTTCAGTGCCAAAACTGTTTACCAGCGGAATTGCCTAATTTGGTCAACCACTGAAGTACCTAGTTTGAAACTTCTTAAACGGCACGTACAACAACGACACAGACATCTACTAAAGATAAGGCGAGATTTGACAGGAATCGTGCAAAAAAAAAAAAAAAAAAATGATAGTTTTTACAGAGGCATCTTTGTTTAAGTTTACAGCGTTTTCGACAACGGCCGCTGTCTTCTAAAGGAAGCATTAGGACATCATAGACGGGCGCTAAAGGTCCCCACAATCAACAGCGGGGCGCCCAAAACCTCGTGGTGAGCTACAGCTTAGGTTAGGTCATCTGGCGCATTGGCGCTGACGCGGACGGCACCGCACCCAGCGAGTACTTGATTCTCAGAAACCACAAATTGAAAAATCTGGTGAGGTATTTTCATTTTAGTTTCTTCAGTCTAATCGGTATTAAAATGCTAGCTGAATTATTAGAAAAATGATGCTATTGGGACGTGGAGTCACCAAATTAGCTAATAAAATATTTAAATGAAAAGATGCTATTGGGGCGTGGAGTCGCCAATAAGCCACTAATATCCCTATCCTGAATCATATTATTTATTTATTATTTGTATTAAGCCACAAAAAGTGGATATCCCAATCCTGAAAGAATAGTGGTCCCCTGTGTAACACGGCGTACAAGACCGCTTAGGGCACAGCATCGACCTTACCAACATCCCCTAGGGCCCCTGTCTTTGACAGCATCGACCTCTCCCCTACATATCCTTACCCGTATATATAAAAAAAAAAAAAAAAAAAAAAAAAAAAAAAAATACTGTTGTCATGTGGAATGAGCAGTAAGAACCACTACGAGTGGATATCCCAATCCTGAAAGAATAATGGTCCCCTGTGTAACAAGGCGTACAAGACCGCTGAGGGCACAGCATCGACCCTACCAACATCCCCTAGGGCCCCTGTCTTTGACAGCATCGACCTCTCCCCTACAAATCCTTACCTGTGTATAAAAAAAAAATACTGTTGCCATGTATTTACATGTGCGCAGGACCGTGTGTTGTGGCGTCATTTGGGAGAGGCCTACGTCCAGCAGTGGACTGATATAGGCTGATTTGATTCATTGATTGATGTGGAACGAGCAGTAGTAGCATTCAGTGAGCGCATCATAACCAGCTCACCGTCTTCATTAACTATGAGCGGTGACACTCTACATGCTACCACGATGTAAGGTTATGACCAATGGAATTATATTTGCTTAACCAAGTTTTTCTGGTTCCGTGTACTGTAGAACTACCAAGCCTCAGCTTTTAATATTTATTTTGCAGATCTAGACCTTAACACACGATGCAGAGCACGCATCGCCGATCAGTATGGCCGTGTCGCCACACCGAGAATTACTAATTAAAATCTATTTGATTATAAATAGATTAAAACCATTACAATGAGCAACTTTACTGATACCTTACTATTTTGTGATATAAGGTTCGAATAGAAATAGTTGTAGAATTTATTAACACTGATTTGTATAACTTAATGTAGTGGTGAACTAATTAGGTTACCTAAGTATTATGTGACTATGTAGGTTCGTAAGAACCTACAATAAAAACTATTGTTAAATTCTTATTGACAATTATTACGAATATTGTCGACATTTAAAAATGTTTTTAATCAAAACAGGATTTTTGTTATTCCTATAGTTCCGGCAATGTTCATTTTACTGAGAATGAATTAATCTTTGTATTTTAACGATTTCATTCAATTTATCAGTTTGTTTGACTAATTTAATTAATAACTTTATTTCTCAAAAATAAATTGAACCATATTTCTTTGATTTAAAAAGAAAACATTAAATATCAAGCCACGTGTTTTGTGAGAACAATTTGAGTGGCGGGGATTTATAAATAGACAGTGGTTGTGGCCGAGGGCTCACTTTTTGCTGCTGGAATTTGGAGAGAAAACATTGTGAGTAGATTCTATGTTGGTTTTAATTTAATTTGGAATAAAAATTATGTTGTAATAACCTACTGGAAGTTAAAAGAGTGGCCGGAGTTTTATTGCCAGGTTCTTTTTTCTCCAGCTCTACCTATTGCGTTGCGAATCTGGCAGTAAATGTAGATTGTGACTTACATGAATAAAGATGTTTCATTTAATTTCATTTTATTTCATTGGTGTTCCATTTGCTTGTTTTTATTACCGTATTTCTGAAATAAATACCGCCTAAGTATTTATTTCACTGTTATTTAACTAGATATCCATCTATAAGTGTAATAAAGCATAAAGCAGACCCGATGACCTACTCCAGGTCAGCGGGCCTGCGCTTTTTAAAAACAGCTGCCGCATGTCTACTCCGACATATACATTTAGACGGAGACATCAAATCAATGTATAAAAAATGATTGCAATATCGTTCATTGATATCAGAGTTGCTAAGTAGCTCGATAGATGGCTCTGTGCCATACTCTTAAATGGCGGTTACAATAAGGTGAAGAATTTCAACTTGTATCAGTACGGCTCCCGTAGCTCAATTGGTTAGAGCATTGCTCTGGATTAGGCAAAGGTTGCGGGTTGAAGTCCCGTCTGGGCCAAGTTGTCTTTTTTCACTTTATAATAAAATATTATGAAGAAATACCTTTCCTTTCATACACCTTATGTGACGTAAACGAAGTTGCGGGCTCAGCTAGTTATTAAAATATATCTAATTAGCTTAAGTCTATTAACTATGTTAAAAATTAAAAATACTTTTGTGCCCCCACGCACGAGTGGCAATTTTATCTTTAGAAATTACTCTTTTGTCATCATTACCAGACAGTGCTATTTTTTTTACAGTACATGTAAACAACTCATGTTTTATTGATTTAAATAAGACATTCGTTTTATGAACAACATTACCTTCGTGAAGTGTGGTTTTGTAATCAACAACATTAAAGTCACGAACAATATTTTTTTTAATACCCTTTGCTTTTTTAATGGTGCTATCCTCCGTTTTAATACAATATAACTTTGAGCGAGTCCCACAAATTCACTTATGATTTTACCCCCCATTTCGTCCTTAAATAACCCAGGAACTTTTTTATTCTGTACTAGCTGAGCCCGCAACTTCGTTTACGTCACATAAGGTGTATGAAAGGAAAGGTATTTCTTCATAATATTTTATTATAAAGAGAAAAAAGACAACTTGGCCCAGACGGGACTTGAACCCGCAACCTTTGCCTAATCCAGAGCAATGCTCTAACCAATTGAGCTACGGGAGCCGTACTGATACAAGTTGAAATTCTTCACCTTATTGTAACCGCCATTTAAGAGTATAGCACAGAGCCATCTATCGAGCTACTTAGCAACTCTGATATCAATGAACGATATTGCAATCATTTTTTATACATTGATTTGATGTCTCCGTCTAAATGTATATATATTTACCGATGTATAAAAAATGATTGCAATATCGTTCATTGATATCAGAGTTGCTAAGTAGCTCGATAGATGGCTCTGTGCCATACTCTTAAATGGCGGTTACAATAAGGTGAAGAATTTCAACTTGTATCAGTACGGCTCCCGTAGCTCAATTGGTTAGAGCATTGCTCTGGATTAGGCAAAGGTTGCGGGTTCAAGTCCCGTCTGGGCCAAGTTGTCTTTTTTCTCTTTATAATAAAATATTATGAAGAAATACCTTTCCTTTCATACACCTTATGTGACGTAAACGAAGTTGCGGGCTCAGCTAGTACAGAATAAAAAAGTTCCTGGGTTATTTAAGGACGAAATGGGGGGTAAAATCATAAGTGAATTTGTGGGACTCGCTCAAAGTTATATTGTATTAAAACGGAGGATAGCACCATTAAAAAAGCAAAGGGTATTAAAAAAAATATTGTTCGTGACTTTAACCCTTCAACACACTAAAAAAATATATCGAAAATCGGTAATCGCACGGACCTAGCTCCACCACCCTAAAAATGAAAAAAGATTTCCCATTTCCCAAAAAAAAATTTTTCTCTCACTTACCAGACCAAATTTTTCCATTCTGCAAACAGCAACCGGATCATTGATAAATTGTTTATTTTACTGTGTATAATAATAAACAATAATGAAAACACATTATATATAATAAAAAAACAAAACACACACGCACACTCGCACTTGGTACACACGCACTCAACAAAAAAAACATTGATTTCTCTAGCACCACACCATATTTTACGATCCTGTAAACACCAACCAGATTATTGATATATTGTTTATTTTACTGTGTATAATAATAAAAAATAATGCAAACACATTATTTATAATAAAAACACGAAACACACACGTACTACACAAACGCACGCCATCCATGCGCAATCGACTCTCAACTTCAACTGTTCGATTTTTGTAAAAAAATCTGGCCCATTGACGTCATTTTATAAGATTCCAAAAACAAGAAAATGTTATAAACTACACATGCAATAAACCTGTTCATAGAAAAGTAGAACGTAAGAAGGCTAAATTTAAGTTTAAAGTCGTCTGGGTAGGTGCGGCGACCGGTCGCCGCGCGGGGCTTTACGGAAAAGTTTGATTATTATGCGCGGCGACCGGTCGCCGCGAGGAGCTCTAAGGGTTAATGTTGTTGATTACAAAACCACACTTCACGAAGGTAATGTTGTTCATAAAACGAATGTCTTATTTAAATCAATAAAACATGAGTTGTTTACATGTACTGTAAAAAAAATAGCACTGTCTGGTAATGATGACAAAAGAGTAATTTCTAAAGATAAAATTGCCACTCGTGCGTGGGGGCACAAAAGTATTTTTAATTTTTAACATAGTTAATAGACTTAAGCTAATTAGATATATTTTAATAACTAGCTGAGCCCGCAACTTCGTTTACGTCACATAAGGTGTATGAAAGGAAAGGTATTTCTTCATAATATTTTATTATAAAGTGAAAAAAGACAACTTGGCCCAGACGGGACTTGAACCCGCAACCTTTGCCTAATCCAGAGCAATGCTCTAACCAATTGAGCTACGGGAGCCGTACTGATACAAGTTGAAATTCTTCACCTTATTGTAACCGCCATTTAAGAGTATGGCACAGAGCCATCTATCGAGCTACTTAGCAACTCTGATATCAATGAACGATATTGCAATCATTTTTTATACATTGATTTGATGTCTCCGTCTAAATGTATATATATTTACCGATGTATAAAAAATGATTGCAATATCGTTCATTGATATCAGAGTTGCTAAGTAGCTCGATAGATGGCTCTGTGCCATACTCTTAAATGGCGGTTACAATAAGGTGAAGAATTTCAACTTGTATCAGTACGGCTCCCGTAGCTCAATTGGTTAGAGCATTGCCCTGGATTAGGCAAAGGTTGCGGGTTCAAGTCCCGTCTGGGCCAAGTTGTCTTTTTTCACTTTATAATAAAATATTATGAAAAAAGTTAGCATACCAATTGCTTTAAATATTAAAAAGGTATTTCTTCATCAGAGTCATCAAGCAGCGTCTGAAACTGCCCTGTTTGCTTAATCATAAAAGAGCTTAATGATTAAGACTATATTTAAACAATTCAGTCCGCGCCGAAGGCGTGGACTGAATTTTTTTACTTTTATGATTAAGCCAACACGCCAGTTTAGGTTCACTCACATTCAAAGAAACCCCTATAATAAAAATTTTCTAAATATCTGATTCTTAAAAGTGTTATAACTCTTTTATTTCTGAACCGATTTACATAAACCAAACGCTAAATGTTAACTGGAGCAAACCTCAACACAATAAAAAAAACCGCATTGCAATCGGTTGAGTGGTTACTGAGATTAGCGTGCACAACCGTACAGACAAACAGATATACAGACATACAGACATACAGACAAACAGACAAAAATTCTAAAAATCGTTGTTTTGAGTTCTATTGCGTTCATAAAGCCCCCCTATAATATTTTTTTCTTATTTATCTTCCATGTACAGACAGCGACCTGTTACGATTTTATTACATGTATTGATATTGATAGACAACTTGTATTGATTATTTGTACTAAAGTTACTGGTTTGACACCAGTAACTAGTAAGACAAAAAATGTTTTTTTATGTCCGCATAAAAATCATGTGTTCGTATATAATATACAAAGCTATCAGTGCCCGTGTAACACATCTGTACGCGATTTTTGTAAAAAGGTTGTATAACAGAGTAATGAAAGTCATACATGTGGCTTTTCGATAGTTCTAGTACTGTAAAACCAATATATATTGGTTTATCTAAAACTATTTCATCAGGATTTAATTGCACAGCAACCAAATTTTTTGTAAAAACCGTTGCACTATTAAAATTTGGACGAGCAATAAGTTTTTGTGCACATTTCCTCTTTTTAGTAACATTTTTACTGTCCTGCCACTGAGTAACTAAATGAACATTAACTCTCTTCCCATTATTTTCTAAGGTTTTACCAAAGACACTGTTGTTCAAAAGTTTTAAAAAATCCTGTTAAAATACAGATGAACTTTTTTGTCTTATTGTAGTGTTTAAATCAATATATTGTTTTAAATATGGGCTTTGTCGAAAACTAATCACACGATGATTTTTTTTTTAAATCAATCCATGTTTTAAGCAAGTTTGTAAGTGAACGTAATGTATAACATACTTACTTAAATTTATCATATAAATTAGGAACTAATTTGTAAGTTTTTCCACCTGGTGGAATACACTTCTCGGAACAAAATGGTAAATCATTGTGTAAGTTATGCAAATGCTTAGGATATTCTAAATCCGCTTCTAGTATGTAACCATATTCTGCATTAGTTGCTATTTTAGTTATATCTAATTTATTAATCTCTTGTTGATCAAGAAACTTGAAATTAGACAGTGGTAAATATTGACACATACTGTATCCATACAAGTTATTACAATCAATATAAGCAATGTAGGAATCAGGCTCAGAAGGTACATAATCAGGTAAGTATGCGTTATTTGCTTTAGCATATCTATGAGAGCAGAGGCGTACTCCTCCCCTAATACCATTCTGTAACATGCGTACCATGGACAAGTCATCAATGAGTTCCAACTGAATGCCTGTTTTTAATAACATTGCATCAAAAGATAAGCCCGGTGCAGTTAAATAAAAAGCTGGGTCTAACTGATAGTGTAGCTTACAAGTTTGTCTAAAATTTTCAAATATATCTGCCAACAAAAGCACGTCAGTTTTTAAATATATATCTGTATAACTTCCCAAATCTTTGATTTTAAATGTTGACCAAATTGCGCATGCATGTTGATAATCATCTTGTGAAATATCTTGATCGTTTAGGAAACTATAAAAGCATTTCTTTGGAGGTAGTGATTTTTCACTGTACCGTTCCCATGAGTTCATATATTCATATGGATAAATACCTTTGCGAGTAAGTAACTGAAATTCATTCTGAGACGGGAAGTGATTTCGTAAATATTTAAACATTTCTGGTTTTAAGGTATCTGCTAATTTGTCTAAGCTTGTTCCCAAAAACTTAAAAGAGTCAACAAAACGAAGTTGAAAAAACTGGTTATTCGCAACTGGTACAAACTTTGTAAATGAGATATAATTTTCTTTGCAAATTACAAAATGGATGTGCAGCGCCGCGATAACGACCAGTTAGGTGACAATGGTCACGCACTTTGTCGGAAAAAACTAAATTTTGACAAATGTGACAATGAGTTGCATTGTCAAAATCAAATCTATCTTCGGTCGAAAATTTCATTGGGACTGTAGTACTCATGACTTCAAATATTTTTTGCACATCTTTAAATATTGAGTTGACAAACTGCTTATCACAATCAGGTCCCCGATATGATGCGTACCGATTAAAGTTAGGGTTATCGGAACAAACTATATAATAACCAAAAGCAACCGGTACATGATGGTGCAAAATATTTGTGTTCCCACTGGAACAGTTGGCTTCAGGATTAGTTTCTAACATTGGCTCAAAATCTGCATAAATACAAAATGGCACGTTTTGTTTACGATCATAGTTCTTAAATTTAATTATCGAACCCTTATCAGGAAGAATAGTAACAACACCTCCACATGAATGGTTGTTAAGTTCTTCAGAAGTATTGAAAAATATCAAACATAACTCACACAAATACAGTCTGCTATGATGAGATGTGATTTGACTTCTGAAGAGCCTAGAAGGATCTTTAATCAAACAATAGTGAGAAGTGTAGTTATTTTCGAGAAATAGTAAGTGTATAGTTTTACCGCTATATTTTTCGTTAATGTCCGACTTATATAAAGGACCTACAAAAGTTTTACATTTTTTTAGACCATATACTATAAACTTTATATTCGGGTTATTGTTCTCGAAAATTTTAATATCGCGAAACGATACAGGAAAAGTCATTCCCCTTATCAAAATCTATATCAATACATATAATAAAATCGTAACTGGTCGCTGTCTGTACATAGAAGATAAATAAGATAAAATATTATAGGGGGGCTTTATGAACGCAATAGAACCCAAAACAATGATTTTTAGAATTTTTGTCTGTTTGTCTGTTTGTCTGTATGTCTGTATGTCTGTATGTCTGTACATCTGTTTGTCTGTACGGTTGTGCACGCTAATCTCAGTAACCGCTCAACCGATTGCAATGCGGTTTTTTTTATTGTGTTGAGGTTTGCTCCAGTTAACATTTAACGTTTGTTTTATGTAAATCGGTTCAGAAATAAATGAGTTATAACACTTTTAAGAATCAGATATTTTGAAATTTTTTATTGTAGGGGTTTCTTTGAATGTGAGTGAACCTAAACTGGCGTGTTGAATGCCAGAGCGCATTAGGTATTTTTACCACCTCACCTCACCGCGGGCGATACCCCCGTAGCATGCGATCGACATGAACTCATTTGACCCCAAGCACTTTGTTTGGACGTTGCCAGTTGGTGCAATTAGACGTTGACAGTTGGTGCAGCGTGTATTTCATGCCGCACTTTTTGTACCACCAAATAAATTACAACAGAAGTATAAGTTTATCAAACCTTTATAAGACATTTTATTAAGTAAGTGCCTGTTTGCAGGTATATTCAAAATGGGGTTGTAAGAAACCTTTTCTTATTTTTAACCGACTTCAAAAAAGGATGAGGTTCTACATTCGTCTGTATGTTTTTATGTATGTTCACTGATATTTCCGTCAATTATAGACGGATTTAATTCTTTTTTCTTTTCTTCAATAGGGTTTACTTCTGAGGTAGTCCCATTTTTACCAGGTCAGGATCTGATGATGGGATCCAGGAGAAATCGAGGGCAACCACCGAAAATTGTAGGGACAACTAGTGCGTTTGGTAACTTTTTAATGAAGTGCTTTGCAGTGGGCGCACACTAGGCGACAGTCGCGGCGACATGTCGCGGCGACTTGTCGTGCAGTGTGCGCCTGCATCGGGCGACTTGACGCCGTGACAGACGTTGTGCAAGGAACACGTTGTCCAAAGCTGTCGCTGGGCGACTGTCGCCGTGTCGCCGCGACAATAGCGCGACAGACGCGAAGACTCCCCTTGCTTGTCTCGGAGTCGCGGCGACATGTCGCCTAGTGTGCGGAGCTTAGAACAAAATGTATGTAATTTGGCGTCCACAGCTTGTCGCCGTGACAAGACGCCTAGTGTGCGCCCACTGTTAATGTACTACAATTTAATGATGGAACCGAAAGACAGTCGAGGGAATTATTTAACGATTAACAGCACGTACCTTGTGTTTGGGCTTGATTGATTTGTATTGATAAGAACTTTACACCTAGATAGATATTCTTTTCGGTCCACCCGTCACTTAAAATGATGATCAAAAAATTTTTAGTAATAAATAGAACTGACTTCAAAAAAATCCTGAAAAATAAAATTTACATAGCACAAAGTAATAATATGTATTTTAATTTATCAGATTGTATTCAATATGATATTGAAGTTGGTGCCATTAATAATACCTACCTCAACCTATGGGTTTACTTAGCGCCGACTGCAATATGATATTGAATAAAATATGAAAAATCAAAATACATTTGTCTTTGTGCCAAGTAAATTTAATTTTTCAGGATTTGTTTGAAGTCGGTTCTATTTTTTACTAACTACTTTTTTTATCATCATTTTAATTGTGAGACGAGCCGAGAAAAGATAATAAGAAAAAAATCCGTCAATAATTTATGAAATCAATTCGAGCAGTCTTCGAAGAGGTAAGCATAGGTATAACATAAGTAGCAAAAAATAAAATAGAATGCATCTTGTGAGTAAAATAATGCGTTTATTTATTTTACATTATAATATGAATAAGACAAGTAACACGCACGCCGCATGTCAGCTTAGACCTGTGTTACAAAATACAACCAATGATAGATGGCGCTTACACCAACATAGTCAATTTGAAGTCAATTTTAAGTAGTGTCCGACCGAAACTGGTTTTCCGGCCGAAACCGAAACCGAAACCGAACTTTCGGCCCCAGGGTCAGTTTCGGCCGAAACCGAAACCGAAACCGAAACTCACGTGTTCATATTGAAAAAAAAAAAACATCCAAGTGCGAGTCGGATTCCGCACAGATCGTTCCGTTACAGAAATTGGGTACAAAAATTACGTTTGTGGTGTGGATACTTTTTTCTGATTTTAGTATGTATTTTTTGTTATCGGCATCAGAACAAGGTGAGGTGGTGGTGGCAGTGTCTTTTGACATCGCCAACGCTTTCAACACCTTGCCCTGGAGCTGCGTTTGGGAGGCGCTTATTTACCATGGAATGCCTCCATACCTCCGTCGAATTGTCGGGGCCTATCTTTCCGAGAGGGCCATAACTTACCCATGCTGGCTAGGGTTGGGTCCGCGAGATGTGTCGTTCGATGTTCCTTAAGAATCGGTCTTAGGACCACTTCTGTGGAACATCGGTTACGATTGGGTGCCGCGTGGTCTGTTGCTCAGAGGTGTCGGCGTAACATTACAGCGCGAGGAGCAACGCACCGAGACGCAGCCCTGAGGTCACCTGCGGGATCCAGCTTACATATAGGGGGCGTCAGCATCGGCATCGAGCACTCGATGTCGTATCTGGGGCTCGTACTCGATAGCCGGTGGAACTTCGGATACCACTTCCGAAGTTTGGTCCCATAGCTGAAGGAAGGGGCATCAGCCGCACTCTCGCGGCTGCCGCCCAATATCAGGAGACCCAACACTCCCTGCAGGAGACTGTACCTTGGGATCGTGCGGAGCATAGCCCTATACGGGGCCCCCGTATGGGCGGAGATCCTGATGGCTAGCAATGCGGCAAGATTGCTTAGCCCGCAGAAGGCGACGGCTGTCAGGTGATAAGGAGATACCGCACGATCTCAGTTGAGGCGGCATGTCTTCTAGCCGGGACCCCTCTATGGGACCCGGAAGCAAGGGCCCTTGCATCATTGTTTAAAATGGCGCAAGGAGGCGCTGGAGCGAGGCCATGGGCCTCTTCCTGTGAGCAGGTCATGCTCGTAAAAGAGACGGCGGGGAGTAAGCGGGAGAGAACTCTGCCACCCGAGTTCCACAGTCTGCGGTGGCGCCCTATACTATCAGCCTCCATGACCGGGGGCCTGAGGACGTTGACGGGGCTGCTTACCGTCTTTACAGAAGCAGGCCTTAGACGATAGCATGACATTCATCCACGCCCCACTCAAGAAGCGAGATAACAACTGAACAACCGCCCAAAGACGCGGCCGCAGTATGCATCATTCCCAGGGCATACTCGGGGCTGCCAACCGTAGGCTGTTAGGTAGGATACGCGTAGTTTTTAGTAGGTAGGACTACTGTACAGTGAAAACTTTAGGCTTATATCTGGGACGGTTCCAGCGATGCAACCTCGTGACTAATAGACAGACGGACGGCTAGGCCTCATGCTTCGTTAATAGGCTTTAACCCCTCCGTGAGTGAGTTAGACTCGCTATTGGTTGGTTATTTTTTCAATAGATGCAGCAAGTTCCACCAAGTGCCATCAATCAACGGTATAAATCTTCTCAAGTGTTCATTTTAGAAATATCTCCACCCAAAGATGAGTTTCTTTCTTTTACGTGGGGAACTCATAAATGCTATTGCGAACTCCTACCGACTAAAACCACACGGTGGCCTGCTACTAGCTCTTGGCTGGTTTTGGTTAAATTCTAGATTAGAAGTATATAGGTAACCAAAAATGGGCAACTGTGAGCCGGACTAGCGCACGTAGGGTTCCTTAAAAAAATATCAGCAAAAAATCACGTATGTTGTTTGGGGACAAATTAATAATATTAAAGGGGGCCTCCCTTTAATATTATTAATTTGTCTATTTTTATTATTTGTAGCTATAGCGGCGACAGAAATACATCATCTGTAAAAAAGATGAACTGTCTAACTATCACGGTGCATAAGTCTGCTGACAGACAGACAGACGACCAACGAAGTCAACGGAACCGACAACAAAGGGGTAGGGTTATGTAGATCACCTTTTTAGGATTCCGTAAAAATTGTATTATAATAACTATTGATTGGAAGTCCTTTATAAATCTGTAAACGGTTAGTAACATATTAACTGATTGGGCTGACCCTAACCACGTCAAAAACAGAGCTAGGCACCCAAAATTCATGAACACGTGAGTTTCGGCCAGGCCGAAAGTTTCGGCCCATTTTGGCCGAAACCGAAACTGCGGCCGAAACTCGATTTTTTGGCCGAAACTGGCCGAAACCGAAACCGAAACCGAAACTTCGGTCGGTCACTAATTTTAAGTCTATTTGAAGACCCTACCCCTAGTTAATATTTGTGCAAAATTTTAATCAAAAATATTGAGTATTTTTCGAGATCCTTCCGGACAAAGCAAAATTAACAGACAAACAGACGACAAACAGACAAAAAAATTCTAACTACATTTTCGACTTCGGTATCCTGTGTAGAACCCCCGCGAGTATTTTTTTTAAATATGTTTAATGTACAGTTTTGACTTTAGATCTTTTTATTATATGTATATAGACTAGGAACTTAGGTTGCCTAGAAAGTTTTCAAAAACCTATTCTTAGTCTCCCGCAGGCTGGATCCCGCAGGTGGCCCCTTCCGAGGTCCGTGGAAGCACAAGGGATATAAACCCTTGTTTGCAAAAATAAAGGATTGAATTGAGTACCTAAACCAGAAAAATAATAAATATTTATGGGGGACTTCCATATAACAAACGTGATTTTTTGTTTGCCTTTTTTTAATAATAACGGCAACAAGTACACACTTGAAATGAACGCCGCAGGCGTGTCTTCGCCCAAGACCATCGGTCTCCATAACCAGGGGCCTGAAGACGGTGAGGGGGCTGCTCACCGTCCTTACAGATGCAGGCCCATGACGGCAGCGTGACGTGAGGGATTTATGCATACCCCCTTCGGAAGCGGGATCACATCCGAAACACCCAAAGACGCAGGATTGCACCCGAACCTACCCCTAGTCGCTCAATCCCGCCGGTGGCGTGGTCACGCCGGCGTATCCATAGGCGGTGCCCACGCCTTCGGCGGGAACGGCGGCTGCACGCCGGACGTCACACAATATATCCTTATTTCTTTTACAGGAGTCGTACTACATAAAAACTTACTGTTTCATCATACTGGATAACTGACGAAAATAACTACACTAAATCCGAGAACACCCCATGTGTAATGGATTTATGATATTTGGCCGAAAATTAGGATGGGGAAAATGAAGGAGTACTCTCAGATTTTACCATGTAATTCAAAATAAAAAGCAGTTTTCTGACATAAATTATTTTATTTACAAAATATACACATCAATCATTCACTTTCACCAAAAAAATAATAATCTGTAGATATAAAATCTCCGAAAATAAAATAAAATATTACTGCCTATTTATTTGTTTATTTTTTTGTTTATTTTGGGGATATCGAGGCTATATAATCTTAAATTATTAAAAAATAAACCCCCCCATTTTTATTATTGATTTTCACATAAATTATTCATATGTTAAATGTTAAATGGTATTTTGACAAAAGATTATAGTTTCTATTGAGAAAATCTCAACAAATATCGGTTAAATACGAGCACTGCACAACAAAAACAACAACAAAAAATAATGGTGACCTTCGCGTGTTATTTTATCAAATTTTACAAATTTAACTTCGAATTACACTGAAAATATTTATCACAGCTGTTAAACAACATGACAGGATACTTTTAAATGCAAAACAACAATATTTGAAACAGAATAAACGAAAATATTCAAAAATTAATCGTATTAATACTTTCTATGAACGGCGCCAAACATACAATAAATAATGACAGCGATCAAATCGTGATTTCGACTTTTTTTTTCATTACATTCACTCGGCAAGCTATCTCATTCAGTACCATAACCAATTCTATACATTAATTTATACAGAAAGACTTAGACCCGCGACCATACAGCCATAGATATCGAAAAATGTGCGAGGAGAACCAAACGAAAAAAGTTGGCCGCCATGGTTGCCAAAGCAATCGACTGTTCGGGAGATTGGCAACTCGGGTTTCATGCGGCATTCAACGGCTAGGCGAGGCCGCAGTGGCGGCCGTGGGTCTGTTGGGAGTCCTAGGCCATCCTTCCGAGGGCTTACCCTGGGCTCCCAACCAAAGGCTGTTGAGCGTAACGTGAGGTTTTTAGTCGGTAGGAGTCCGGCATAGCATCCCATGATGATTTTCTCTCACGTTAAAAGCAAAAAAAAAGGGTTTATAACCCTTGCTTACAAAAAATAAAGCTGTTACAAAGTTGAATGAAAAAGGTACATGTCCTCAAAGTCTCGCTCTCGTATGTCAATTCGGTGAATCAGCTTATTGATAGAAATATTGGCATGCAAAATTCAATATTTGTTGTTATGGCGGCAACAGAAACACATTATCTGTGAAAATTTCAGATCTCTAGCTATGTCCATTCATGAGCTACAGCCTCGTGAAGGAAAGACAGAAAGATAGACAGACGGACAGACAAACAGACAGACTGACCGACAGACAGACTGACCGATAGACAGACAGACGGACAGCGAAGTCTCATGAATAGGGTCCCGTTTTTTTACCTTTGGCTACCTACGGAACCCTAAAAATTATCCACTTTTTCATACATTCATATTTACTAAGAAAGTAACGATTATTACACTCAAAATTAAAGTATGAAAGTACCTACGAGTACTAGGTACTTACGATTCACGTGTATCTTTTTTTGCAAATGAACCACCGTTCAATCTCGGAATCGATGAGCTGAAAAAAAAAAAGACTTTGAGGGTACACTACAACGAAACGGCTAGACTACAACGAAAAATAAAACTACACGTTTATTCTTTTATGTCGGTAGTGGGTAGGTACTACTGTTATAATTTATACAGTGTAGCAATAACAACGTGAATCTACTATTATACTCAAAGCGTCAAACATTATATTATTTACTACCCGTTCGCGCTAAGGTTGCCGCTGGCGGACAGGATGGTGTACAGACGTAGTATGGGAGGCGAAAGGCAAACTTAGAGCGAACGGGCAATACGTTGATTGTTCAGGCATAGTAAAAAGAGAATATTTTATACCTAGTAGTTACTGTGGTTTAGCTAAATACTATCCCTCTTCTTATCGTAAGGTCCCAAGCAACTTTGGGGCACCGAGTTCATTTCTCACAGTCATTCATTACCAAAAACAGCCGTGATCTAACTTACTTGGCCTTTGCTAAATGACACCTACCTGTACCTACGTAGAAGAGGACTGGAATGGGAGATCTCTAAGCCTATATGAGTACGTTTAGCTACTGTACTGCCTCTTCAGCAGGTAGCAAAATAATGGCAGCTGTTGGCTTCAGTCGCTTCGCTCAGCATCAACCTCATAATTTCATCATGCCCGTCAGTGAATTATTTGATTGTGTATTTTTATAAATATAATAAAGATAAAACAATACTTGTAGGAACTTACCATACTTGCCGTCGTAGTAGCCGCAATTGACATCTGGGCATTTTATTTCACTTGGCTTTTTTTTACCCATATTCACTGAGTACCTAGTCACTAATCACTATATTACACGATATTTATTTATTTATACACAATAACGTACTTATCCTGATATCTATACATATAATAAAATGATAGAAAAGCCAAAACTGTACATTGGAAATATTAAGAAAAAAATACTTGCTAGGTGTTCTACGCAAGATACCGAACCCAAAAATATAGTCAGAAATTTTTTTGTCTGTTTGTCTGTTTATCTGTTTGTCTGTTTGCTTTGCTTTGTCCGGAAGGATCTCGAAAAGTTCTAAACAGATTTGGTTCAAATTTTGCACAAATATCTCTTAGGGGTGGGGTCTTAAAATAGGCTATATATTATCACGCTACATATCCTAGGGGCTAAGCAGAGAGCAATGAAATTTGTTAACCAGTGGATTGATTTAACTAAAACGTAGCAGGAATATTAGTAAGAGTTAGGTTTTACACTCAGACAATATATTATTACGCTAAATATTTTAGGAGCTCGGCAGAGAACAATGAAAATCTTTTTGTATATTTTTGCAAAATAGAGAAAGGACTGAATAATTTTAATTAATCTTTTACTTAAAGAGCAATCTAGAGGTAGGATCTTTAAATAGGCTATATATTATCACGCTAAATATCCTAGGAACTAGGCACAGGGTAGTGCCATATGTAAGTATGTGGATTGATTAAACTAAAACGTTGCAGGAATATTAGTAAGAGATCGGTTTTACACACCGGCTACATTATCACGCTAAATATTTTGGAGGCCCGATAGAGAAAAATTAAATCCTGTGTTTGCTACGATATCCAGACCACTGATATACATAATTATACCTATATTTCAAAAATATATCTACACATATAATAAAATGATAGAAAAGCCAAAACTGTACATTGGAAATATTAACAAAAAAATACTCGCTGGGTGTTCTACATAAGATACCGAAGCTGAAAATATAGTTAGAATTTTTTTTGTCTGTTTATCTGTTTGCTTTGCTTTGTCCGGAAGGATCTCGAAAAGTACTGAACAGATTGGGATCAAATTTTGCACAAATATTACTTAGGGGTGTGGTCTTAAAATAGATTATATATTATCACGCCACATATCCAAGGGGCTAAGCAAAGAGCAATGAAATATTTAAACCGTTGGATTGATTAAACTAAAACGTAGCATTAACGTAGAATATTAGTAGGAGATAGGTTTTACACTCAGACAACATATTTTTACGCTAAATTTCTTAGGAGCTCGGCAGAGAACAATGAAAATCTGTTTGTATATTTTTGCAAAATACAGAAATTACTGAATAATTTTAATTAATCTTTTATTTGAATAGCAATCTAGAGGTAGGATCTTTAAATAGGCTATATATTATCACGCTACATATCCTAGGGACTAGGCATAGGGTAATGAAATATGTAAGTATGTGGATTGATTAAACTAAAACGTTGCAGGAATATTAGTTAGAGATCGGTTTTACACACCCGTTACATATTATCACGCTAAATATCTTGGAGGCCCGATAGAGAAAAATTACATTCTGTGTTTGCTACGATATCCAGACGACTGATATACATACTTATATATTTCTAAATACATACATATTATACATAGAAAACACCCAAACTCCGAAACAAACATTTGTGGATCACACTACTAATTGGAACAACCCAGAAACCGAACTAAGCCCTCCGGCGCGACAGGCGGTATCACTACACTGACTACGCCACAGAGGCAGTCAATGAAATTATATTTCATATTCTTTCATATAATTATTCTAACGGCTTGACAGACACAAAATATATTTGTTTATGTATTTACGGGCAACAATCAAAAGTACCTAACTGTAAAGATTCGTAGTAGTAATTTATAGGCTTGATAAAGAACAATAATCAAATTCATTACAGTACGTGTTTGTTTTTAAATATGCATTTAGTATATAACATAATAAGTAAGTTTATCAGTTTTCTAGATCTCATAGCTCACACTAATATAAATCAAATTTCAGGCTACGCTATACTATTGTACAAGCCATGTAATATGTAGTATACTTTTTATTACGTGAAGGAAAATCCATCTTGGATGCTATGCCGGACTCCTACCAATTAAAAAAACCTCACGTAACGCCTAACAGCCTATGGTTGGGAGCCCCGGGTAAGCCCTCGGAAGGATGTCCCAAGACTCCCAGCAGACCCACGGCCGCCACTGCGTCCTCGCCTAGGAGGTGGTTCGGGTGCTATGCCACGTCTTTGGGGGTTTCGGGTGCGATCCCGCTTTTAAGGGGGGGGGGGGGTGTGAGTGAACGCCTTCGGCGCGGACTGAATTATTTTACAATAGCCTTACTCATAAAGCTCTTTTATCATTAAGCCAACACGCCAGTTTAGATTTACCCTCACATTCAAAGGGATCCTTGAATTCTAGGATTTGCGAAAGTTGGGATGTCTCTAATTCCTGAACTAGAAAACCTTTAACATGGAATCTTGTGTGAAACATTCCTTACAGTATTCCCTTTATAACACTAAAAGAAAAATTTTGGGATCCGAAAACGCATTGAGAAGTAACAACTAAAAAACCGTTTTGTCTTTCATCCCTTCTCCCAAAGGAACCGCTCAAAATATCGAGATCAAAAGTATCCTAGAACCTTCCTCGGATTAAAAGCTCTGATTGTACTAAGTTTCATTCAAATCCATTCAGTAACTTCGGCGTGATACTTATTCGGAATACAGACAGACAGACACACATGAAAAATGTAATTTCATTTTCGGCTGCAGTAGACTCTCGACCCTCAACAGTTTTACTATATGTATAGACTAGCTAACCCTCGCAACTTCATTTACGTCACATAAGATCTATGAAAGGAGAGGTATTTCTTTATCAGACTCATCAAGCAGCGTGTGAAACAGCCCTGTTGGCTTAATCAAAAAAGAGCTTAAAGATTAAGTCTATTCTAAAGCAAATCAGTCCACGCCTTCGGCGCGGACTGAATTATTTTACAATAGCCTTAACCATTAAGCTCTTTTATGATTAAGCCAACACGCCACACAAACGTTGTTTATAATGAACATTCTTAAAACAACTTTACTGAAAAATGTTGAGCTTTGGCTACAGTGACATGGGTACATAAATTAAATCACCTTAAACATAATAAGTACATGCATACGGTCACGCCTTTATCCCCAAAGGGGTATCGAGGCATATTATATGTTTACCTTTTTTTAATTTGTCCGACGTAACGTAATAGGTGGTGAGCCGCATTGCCGTGTTGAAATGGACAGGCGTTAGTACTGCCTACTTTTGAAAATTATTAAATCTATAAGGTCTTCAACTTGGTTTAACGACTGCCATTTACTGGCTACCGTTAGCGTTGGTGTTATCGTCTCAACTCTTCCGATTATGCGTAAAGATTTCAGTCTGTGGCCCTAATCTAACAAACGTTTCGTATTCGCGCGTCACCATACTACTTACTCTTATAATTATTAAAGGGGCTAATTAATAAACACGTACGTCATACCGGCCTTGGACCCACTAAAACCATGAGGTCTCTTCCTATCCATCTAGCGCAGACCTAGGGTATCCTTTAGAGGGCTTACCCGGGGCTCCCAATCGTAGGCTGTTAGGTAGGATACTTGTGGTTTTTATTCAGTGGGAGTCATAGTACATTCATGTGGGATTTTCCTCACGTTAAAAAAATCCATCTAGCGCATAACTCCCCGGGTAAGTTGGAGGATGTCCTAAATTTGTTCCCACATTTTGGTTACGACTTATCCTAGAGGCTCAAATAGAATACGGTTCAAACTTTGCTTATAACATAATTTCCACGCGGACGAAGTCGCGGGTAACAGCTAGTTTACAAATAAAAACAAAATAATATTTACAGATTTCTGCAACTACTTCTAATTAAAACGATCGATTCGCGCGAACGGCGGGTCACGGATGACAGAGCGACACAGGTCCTACCCAGAACAGCCCTCTCAGGCGTATGAAGTGATTGAAGTGTAGGCGCTAAATGCCTAATTGTTCTAGATTCTACACTTTTTATCATTGTTTTAAAATCTGAGGTGTTTAAAAAATAAATAATAGCATGAATATTGTTCATAAGATCAATATCTTTAATATAGACATGTGTTTATATAAAATAAACAAGTATATTTTGAGCAATAACAACATTCATCTTTAAAATTTTTGCACATTTCCAGTTTTTCGAGAACGATTTTTATCATATAAAGTTTTATTAATCGTGTTTTAAAAATTAAAGGAAGCAAGAGCATCTATTAAACTATAGTAATACATTTTTATCAGATCAAATCAAAGAATATTTCCTAGTATAAAGATCGCTTCAAAATGGGTCGATTTCGGAAATACTAGCCTTAAGACTATTTTTAAATAGACTTAATCATTAAGGTCTTTTATGATTAAGCAAACAGGGCAGTTTCAGACGCTGCTTGATGACTCTGATGAAGAAATACCTTTCCTTTCATACACCTTATGTGACGTTAACGAAGTTGCGGGCTCAGCTAGTCATCATCAATACATATAATAAAATCGTAACAGGTCGCTGTTTGTACATGGAAGATAAATAAGAAAAAATATTATAGGGGGGCTTCATGAACGCAATAGAACCCAAAACAATGATTTTTAGAATTTTTGTCTGTTTGTCTGTATGTCTGTATATCTGTTTGTCTGTGCGGTTGTGCACGCTAATCTCAGTAACCGCTCAACCGATTGCAATGCGGTTTTTTTTATTGTGTTAAGGTTTGCTCCAGTTAACATTTAGCGTTTGTTTTATGTAAATCGGTTCAGAAATAAAAGAGTTATAACACTTTTAAGAATCAGATATTTTGAAATTTTTTATTATAGGGGTTTCTTTGAATGTGAGTGAACCTAAACTGGCGTGTTGGCTTAATTCTCTTTCTGTCAACTCAGTCTATTTTAAAACAATTCAGTCCACGCCTTCGGCGCGGACTGAATTAGTCTTAATCATTAAGCTCTTTTATGATTAAGCAAACAGGGCAGTTTCAGACGCTGCTTGATGACTCTGATGAAGAAATACCTTTCCTTTCATACACCTTATGTGACGTAAACGAAGTTGCGGGCTCAGCTAGTATCAAATAATTCTCTAAAGTTAGGATAAGATGAAGTTCTTTCAGGGTGTTTCTTAGCTGGATATAATGCTGCAGTTACGCACCATAAAAAACAATACTCATCTTTGTTTAATATATTTAATTTTATACACGCTTTCTTTGCCTGAATAGATTTGGGTAAAGGAATATAACTAGAACCACTAAGTGGTTGGTATTTATTGAGGTTGACCTCAACGTATAAGTTGTTTAAAAAAGTCCATCCACTGTCGCGACCCTCAAATTCTTCAATACTTGCTTTTAAATAGCTAACCGTTTCAGAATATAATTTTTCAAAATCAAAATTACTGTACAATATTTTTTTTTTGGTTCCAAATGATTTTACTTCTTGAGAATTGTCTTTAAACTTTAGGAACATACCAAATAGCTCGAAATTAATTTTAAGACATGTATGTTTTTTAACATATTCATTTAAAAGGGATTTTAACTTATTACGAATATCATGAAAAAATGTATCCACTGATGCTAGCTGAAGGTCATGAATTGGTAATAATTTAAATGTTATTATGCGATTACGAAATGCAGAACTCACTATTTCTACACCTTCGCTATGTTTTGTTGTATGACTACTTTTTTTATGTGAATTACTTCGCATGTGGCTTACCCATAATAATTTACTAGGTACAGATGTGTTACACGCTGTACAAAAAGGCATTATTACTTATTTATAATACCTACAGTGGAAAAATAAAATGAACTGCACAACACACTGTCTTATATTTAGAGTTATAAAAATTATAATATCAAAACACACTACATATTATTACTAAAAATATACTTCTAACACTAGAAAAAAATTAAAAGGAAATTATATTTACACTAGAAAACTATTTTATAAAAATGTTCTCACTGTAATGAACAGGCTCCGACTCCTTAAAGTCAGAGAAAGCCTGTCCTAGGAAGCCCTGTAGAGCCTCCCAAGACGATGACGCCTCGTCACACTGCAACTTTACCGTTACAAGCGCTGTCTTGTATCGAAGCTGGGGCTCATGAGACGCGTAGTCGACTGTTTTGTAGAGTTTCAGATCTACAAAATACTCGCCGCTAGTTTTGGCAGTGCGACGAGATGTACCCGTGGAGACACGGCTCGTGAAGCTCGACGTTATAGGGCTGCGTCGATTATCCACGCTGTTGGCTTCCTCAGACTTCAGTATGTTGAAGATATCTGGTCTCTTCTTCCTATAAAAAGTAAAATAATTATGAATTTATAAACTTCAATATTGTATTACTCTAAATAAAACCTGTTATTGTGACTAACATAAGTTCTTGATTGATTGATTGAATACAACATCTAATAAACTAAATAATTAATTATACTTATTCTGAAAGTAGTTTGAAAATTAATAAACAATTTAAAATTCTAAATAAGTACTCTAGATTTGAATAATCGTCACAATTGCTGCGTATAAAAAATATTTGTAAAGATCTTAAAGTTAGTTTATTAATTTTACATTATTGGTTCATCATCACGCCTTTATCCCCTAAGAGGCAGAGGCATATTATATACCCACTGGATGCGCCAGTACCGACGCATACATATTTTTTAGTTTATGTATTTAATGGTATTTATTATAATTATTATATGTCAACACTCACGCACTAAACGCATCTTACTTTTATGTATTGTCTATGGCAACACTATCCCGCCCGCTTCCTACATTCACATTCCGCCATAGCTATTGGAAGATACGCACGCACCCGTCTCTTAACGCTCCGCTCCGCTATCGGCCGCTGTGATTACCCATCATATCGCGCTACATCGCTTATCGTCAGCCACAGTCTCGAGAGTTACGGTTATAACTCCTGTGTGCATATTTCGCGGTCGTGAAACAAGACCCCGAACGCAAAGCTGGGAGCAGCGCCTACCTACCAACAAGAGTTCAAGGTAAGTGCATTTCCAAGTGTGGTCCTCCGTCCGGATATTCCATCTAACGCATTCTTTCTACTAATAATATTAATTACCTCTTTTCCTATTAAATTCACGCATACGCATATATATATTTAGTATATTACTCATAAATACTCAACGCAAATATTATATTTAACGCCACCCGCACGCATTAGAAAAGTTAATTATCTTTTCACACCGCATATTTTATATTACTCATAAGTACTCATATTCTATAACGCATTTACGCTATTTATCATAATCATATTTACCTATATATAATCAACCCGCTGGCAGGTAGCGCCCCCCGAAATTATCGCTACCCAGGACTTGGACCATCCTGGCCATGTTAGTCCGGTTGTCCGATTCTAGGCAATCATTTTGATATTTTTTGGTAATTAGGAGTTTTGGCATAAAGTAAAACGGACAATCCAAAATTAACAATTTTCTCAACCGTCATAAATTTAACGTAGTTTTCCCCAATTTCATTACAATTTCATATTATCTTTCGAATTGTAATCGTAGATAAAACTCATATTTATACGTTAATTTTATACCCACATATATTTATTTTATTGTGACGGTACTGGGCAACGCAGCCGATACATAACGGTATTCAAACGATTAACAGCTGATTGTTACGCAGACTCCATATTGGGTTTGTTCTCTGAATACTTTACCGCAAACAGCTGATTTAAGCTAACAGCTGATCGTTGTTCGAATTTTATACTTTTTCGCTGAATATTTCTATTACCTACCCACTTATATACATACTCGTATCTCGTATCAATTATATTATCATGGCTTCTAAAGACAAATCCCATAGTAAAAGTTCAGACGAAAGTCAGGTCATGATAAATTTTTTAGAATACAAAAAACAAAGTTTGTTTCACATAGTTCAAGAAGTGTACAACTTAAGTCTCAAGGTTACCGATGAAACAGTACGCATGATGTTTCTCGCTCGGGTTCAATCTATCGATAAAACCCGATCGGATTACATCGAAACTATCGATAAATTGTTAATTGAACAATTAAAAGATAATCCGCAGGTACAGCCGAGTTATAGTGTTTTTAATACATTTGATGAATTATACTGTTTCATAAAGCAAACGGAAACTACTCTGAGACAAGAACTCGACGATAAAAAGAAAAGTGATAATTTTAATATCAAATTACCCCCACTTAAACTCACAGGTTTCGATGGTACTTATGGTAAGTGGCCTATATTTTATGAAAATTTCTGTAGTGTGATACATACGAATACTCGTCTCACCAACGCCGAAAAGGTTCAATATTTGATAGGTTGCCTTTCGGGTAAGGCACTTACTGTTTGTTCAGGCATAGCTGCTACCGCACAAAATTACGATGTTATTTGGCAAGCCCTTCTGGCTAAATACCACGATACCAGGGTTCAGGCGTCGTGCTATTTAGAACAAATGTTACACCAGAAGCCAGGGCAATCGGCTGATCAGATCTTGGAGAACTTTTGTTCAGCTGAAGCAGCTCTGCAGCGTCTACCTATCACAAATTTATCAGATTTCATAATAACTCATTTAGCATTAAGCAAGTTTGATAAACCTATGCTTGAATTGTTTGAACAATCTCATAGACATTTGAGTGTACCTACATATAGTGACGTCAAAACATTTTTGACAGAACAAAGCAAACTCCAAACGCTCCGCTCACCATCACATTCCCAAAAAGGTGATTATCGCGCTCAGCGGAGTTCAACCGCCTCTCATTTAAATAAACCTAAGTCATTTTTTACGCAAACCCGCCCTACTAATTTGAAATCAGTCGATACTTCTAACATAAAAAATTGTATCGTATGTAACAATAATTCCGCTCACCCTTTGTTCAAATGTCAACATTTTATTCAAGAGACTGTTGAAACGCGAAATGAAATAGTTCGTAAACATTCCTTTTGTGTTAATTGTTTAGGTTTTCATCACGTGAGTGCTTGCAGATCTGTTAATAGGTGTTCGATTTGCAATCGGTCTCATCATAGTTTACTGTGTTATAAAAATAATTTGAACGCATCAAATTCAACAAGAAATCATGCTACCGGCAACGCATCGAGGCAGGCAAACGCGTCTACTGCGCCGTCCGAGCAT
Organism: Miltochrista miniata; assembly: GCA_933228765.1. NCBI lineage: Eukaryota > Metazoa > Arthropoda > Insecta > Lepidoptera > Erebidae > Miltochrista > Miltochrista miniata. Next base: position 1,087,870 of record OW121778.1, read on the forward strand.
TCCATGTCGACTCATGCGTCATCGGCAGATGATCCGTCCCGCTCGCACTCGCGGGAGGCGCGGTCACATAGTGGCAATATCGCGTCGTTATCGGCTGTGATCCCTCCGCCGCGTAATTCAAGCAGCGCGACCACGGTTTTGTTGCCGACTGCTTGTGTATATGCAAATTATAAATCGGATCGTATACGTTTGTTTTTGGACTCAGGGTCTATGAGTAACTTTATTACGAAGTCTTGTTGTAAGCGTTTGCACTTAACCATACTTAACGCTCCTTCTGTCATTAAAGGCATAGGTCAACTTGAAAGCCAATCTTATGGAATTACGCATTTCAAAATATATTCGCGATTTGATGCCCGCTGTTCTTATTCGGTTAGTGCACGGGTTATAGACACTATTACAGATTTTTTGCCTAACGTGGAAATTGATACAGCGGAATTAACCCATTTACAAAATTTACCTATGGCTGACGAACGATACTATACTCCGGGTGGTATAGATTGTTTGTTAGGTAATGAACTCTTCCCCATGATTTTAGGGTCGCAAAAAATTACATCCCCAACCTCATCAGTAATCGCGATAGAAACCACGCTCGGATACGTCGCAATGGGAAAGGCGCATGCTTTACCTTATTCGCTAGTGGCAAACAAGCATCCCCGCGATCGCATGTCTCATTCCTCCGTGTCCGACAAGGCCTTCTTATGTCACACTCAAGATGTGTCTCTCGAACAATTAACGCAACGCTTTTGGGAGATAGAACAGGTGCCAGATAAGAAGCACATTAGCACGGACGACGCAGCATGTGAAAAGCTGTTCTCGTCTACGTACTCACGCGACGATACCGGTAGATATACGGTTAGTCTTCCCTTTAAATACCCTCCCAGTGAGCTAGGGCATTCGTACACAATCGCCAAACGCAGGTTTTTAAATTTAGAAAAAAAGTTAGACGCTTCTAACTTACGCAACGATTATAATGCCATTATTCAAACATATATTGATCAAGGTTATCTCACTAAAGTGTCAAATAGCTTTCTAGACTCTCAAGTTTATTATATGCCGCATCGGGCCGTTTATCGCCCTGACAAAGAAACCTCTAAAACGCGTGTGGTCTTAGACGCTGGGTGTAAAACCACGTCAGGTAAATCGCTTAACGATTTGCTTTATACGGGACCAATATTACAGAACAATATCTTTCATTTGCTTCTCAATTTGCGTATGTACCCGGTTGCTGTAACCGCGGACATAGAAAGTGAAACTTCCTCAAGATCATCAATCATCAAGTGAAACTTACTCAAGATCATCATACATATCAAAGAATATTATTTAGGTTCGATTCCAATTCTCCTATTGAAAGCTATCATTTCAACCGCGTTTGTTTTGGCGTCTCCAGCTCACCCTTCCTGGCAATGCGAGTCGTAAACCAGCTCGCGTCAGACTGTCGCGCTTTATATCCTCTGGCGGCTTACGAAGCTGACAATCACATGTATGTTGACGACTACGTTAGTTCCATAGAGAATGTAGATTTAGCTGAAGACACCTATAGGGAAATGGTCGCTATGTTTAAATCTGGAGGTTTTAACTTAACTAAGTGGATCTCTAATGACAATACCCTATTGTCACGTATCCCGTCAATTCATAAGAGCTGTCTCGCTGTCAAGTTTGATGAGGATCCTCATGTTGACACTAAGATCGTGGGTATGCAATGGCAACCTAACGATGACACCTTTAACTTTAAAATAGTGATCGACATGCCTTTAACATGCACTAAACGCTCGATCCTTTCCGTAACCGCGCGCTTGTTCGATCCGCTTGGAATCATCAGTCCAGTGGTCGCATACATGAAGTTGCTTATACAAGAATGTTGGAAATTACAACTGGACTGGGACGAGACGGTCCCGGGTTGCATTCTGTCTAAATGGAAACACTTTCATAGGGAGTTGTCGCGTTTATCTGAAATAAAAATACCGAGACATATAGGTTTAACATCCGCTCGTCGAATTACTCTAATAGGCTTCTCGGATGCCAGCCAGCAATGTTATGGTGCTGTTATCTATGTACGAATAGAAACGGCTGAGAACGGAAACGCTCTTAATGTGAATCTACTGACCGCTAAATCCAAAGTGTCAGATTCTAATAAAACGCTAGCGCGTTTAGAACTCTGCGCGGCGGTCTTACTCGCAAAATTAATTAATTCTGTGCGCACTGTTTTTAATAAGCGGTGTCAAATAAACAATATATTCGCATTCTCTGATTCTACGGTAACCCTTACCTGGATTCACTCTCCCGCTCATAAGTTTCAAACTTTTGTAGCTAATCGCATCGCTCAGGTAAATGAATATCTGCCTGCTTCCCATTGGTATCACGTTCGTGGGGTTGAAAATCCCGCCGATATAGTCTCGCGCCCTGTGACACCTAAAGGGTTAATAAATAACTATCTTTGGTTTCACGGGCCGAAATGGCTGTCCGCACCTATAAATGCATGGCCTGTGAAGGAATATAAAATCAATCATAACGAGAAGACAGAATTACCGGAAATTAAAATAGCTTCTCTCCATGCACATACCATACCTGTCTCCGATCACGTTCACATGATAGACGAACTTGCCGAGCGTTGCTCGAGTTGGGTAAAATTTATTCGTTCACTGGTTTATGTATTACGTTTCACAAGGATTCTCAAATCCCGCGGTATACTTTCTGTATACGATTTAGAATACGCAGAATATTATGCGGTCCGCTTCGATCAGTCTAAGTATTTTCAGGTAGAATTACAAGCACTTAAGGCTACTAAAATTTGTCCAAATCAGGCTATTTTAAAACTCAACCCTTTTCTTGACGAACAAGGGTTAATTAGAGTAGGTGGTCGACTTACTCATTCTCAACTAAATTACAATACAAAATATCCAATACTGCTATCACCTAAAGGACGTATAGTGTCGCTCTTAGTAGACCACTATCACACCGACAATTTACACACCGGTCCTGGACTAGTGTTAGCATTGACTCGCCAAAAGTATTGGATTCTTTCTGCACGAAATTTGATTCGCCAACGAGTACATAAATGTAATTTATGTTTTAAAGCTAGGCCTCGTTCTACAACTCCACCTATGGGTGATCTTCCATCCATTAGAGTTTCACAAGTAAAGTCGTTTGTGCATACCGCAGTTGATTACGCGGGACCCTTTTACGTAACTCACATAAGGCGTCGTGGAGTAAAAAGTCATAAAGCGTATATTTGCTTGTTCGTCTGTCTCACAACAAAGGCGCTCCATTTAGAGTTAGTAAGTGATCTTAGTACAGATTTATTTCTCGCTGCCTTTAAACGTTTTATCTCACGCAGGGGTCCTGTTTCAGTGTTGTACAGCGATGGAGGCACTAATTTCATAGGTGCGAAACGAAAATTGAACGAAATTTACACGCTTATACAGTCCACTAATTATAAAAATGATCTGAATAAATATCTAACTCAACATAAGATTCAGTTTCAGCACAGCCCACCTTTCGGGCCCAATTTTAATTCGTTGCCTGAAATTAATGTCAAATGTGTTAAGTCTCATTTATTTAAAGCTATCGGGAGTCAAATACTCACCTATGAAGAATTCAGTACAATATTGGTGCAAATTGAAGGCATTTTGAATAGCCGTCCGATTTGCATACTTTCTTCGGATCCATCGGATCCAACCCCCCTAACGCCTAATCATTTTCTTAATGTTACTCCGCTTAAATATTTACCCGCTGAACACATTGAACCCCTATTACCAGATAACAGACTCACCCGCTATCAATTATTAAATAGAATTGTTCAAAGTTACTGGACACGTTGGAGCAAAGAATATCTTACCTCTCTCCAACTTAGACATAAGTGGAATATGCCGTCCAAACCTGTGACGATAGGAACTGTAGTTGTTGTTAAGGATGACAATACGCATCCTTTATCGTGGCCACTCGCGGTTGTATCAGAGGTGTTTCCCGGGAAGGATGGTGTAATTAGAGTCGTCAGAATTAAGACTTCTTCTGGTGAATACATTCGTCCTGTAACTCGGCTTTGCCCGTTACCCACGTAATAACTCCTACGCTTTTGAATTATTTTTTAGTTCATAAGTTTTCATTCCTTTTATTTTTTTATTTTGTTTATTCAATGTAGAGGAAGAATCCTCTAAGCCCCCCGAAGTTGGATGCGCCAGTACCGACGCATACATATTTTTTAGTTTATGTATTTAATGGTATTTATTATAATTATTATATGTCAACACTCACGCACTAAACGCATCTTACTTTTATGTATTGTCTATGGCAACACTATCCCGCCCGCTTCCTACATTCACATTCCGCCATAGCTATTGGAAGATACGCACGCACCCGTCTCTTAACGCTCCGCTCCGCTATCGGCCGCTGTGATTACCCATCATATCGCGCTACATCGCTTATCGTCAGCCACAGTCTCGAGAGTTACGGTTATAACTCCTGTGTGCATATTTCGCGGTCGTGAAACAAGACCCCGAACGCAAAGCTGGGAGCAGCGCCTACCTACCAACAAGAGTTCAAGGTAAGTGCATTTCCACCCACATTTCACCTTTTTATAATTTGTCCCACGTGCCGTGTATAAATGAACAGGCGCAGGTTGTGACTGCCTGCTGTTGAAATAAAGCCTTCAACTTGGCTTAACGACTGTCATTTTACTGGCAACCGGGACCAACGGCTTAACGTGCCTTCCGAAGCACGGAAACGCTCAAATAAATGTCACAAAGTGATCACATGGATGGTCACCCATCCATGGACCGGCCATAGTGAAAGTTGCTTACTGCAGTGATCGTTTACAGAACACTGAGTCCGCGGGGCCACGAGCGCTTCACATTATTGGTAACATATTTAAACGGAATAAGGACTAATAAAAATGTTGAAAATTATTAACAACGATTAATTACAAACACATACCTCTCAGACGAACTCCGTTTTTGACCGATGATGGTTGGTAATGAGTCTGGAGGCGATGAGTCCCGTAAGCTTTTGGTGAGCTTACGTTTACCAGTTGTACTCGGATTCGACGACCCCTTAGACTTCCTTTTCGGTGCTGCTGCAGCTGCAGACACTATGGATGCGTTCTCGTACTCTGATTCATACCTGTTAAAATACAATCAAATTATAAACAAATATATTCCCAAGGTTTTCTGAATAAGCGTTAATAATTATCGGCCGGCAGGAAAATTTTCAATAACTCAGCTGGATAATAATTAACTAAATAATAATTAATAATTATCAACCGGCAGGAAAATTTCCAAGCACCTCAGCTGGATAATAATTAACTAAATAATAATTAATAATTATCAGCCGGCAGGATTTTAATCCAAGCATCTCAGCTGGATAATTATTAACTAAATAATAATTAATTCAACAGCACTTACTCACATTTTCTTGCTGGTGAAGATCACTGAAAGATACTGGAGCGAATGTAATTTGTTAGAAAAATTGATAGGTTTTATACATAAAAAGTATCAATTCAGCAATTACCGCCTCCCAACAAAATGAAACTTAACTTCTTATCTATAGAGGTGTATAATTAATTTATGTTACTTATGACTATTTAAATCAAAGTGATTGAAAACTCATTTCGTTTAATTGCACTTTTGTTATTACAATTGAAATACAAAACCATATCTTTACCAACACCGTCAAAGCTAATTCCGATTAATTCCGACGAATGTTATGATTTATGTATGATACCTATAAAATGTAATTATAATTTATGTATGTTCGTTGATCGTTCATTCGTGCCCATATATTATGTTGTATGTTTGACTGCCTCGGTGGTGGAGTGGTAGTGTATGCGACTGTCGTTTCTGAGGTCCTGGGTTCGAATCCTGGGTCGGAACAAAATATTTGTGTGATCCACAAATGTTAGTTCCGGAGTTTGGATGTTTTCTATGTATAATATGTATGTATTTAGAAATATATAAGTACGTTTATCAGTTGTCTAGATCTCATAACACAAACTCATAATTAGCTTATTTATATTATTAACTATCAGTTATTCATAATATTGAGTTGCCGTCGCTGCGGTTTCACCCGCGTAGTTCCCGTTTCCGTGGGAATACTAGGATAAAACATAGCCTATGTTACTCCTAGATAATTGAGCTTTCTAACAGTGAAAGAATTTTTAAAATCGGTTCAATAGTTTTTGAGTTTATTCGTAACATACAAAAATACAAATCTTTCGTCTTTATAATATTAGTATAGATAGTATATAGATAGGTATCTGGTTGTCTAATACATTTCTGCCTAGTCCTAGGATAAACAGGTGATTGCATGTAATTAATTCTATTTAACAGACATATCCAGAAAACCACATAGTTAATTGCGGTATTTGATGTTATCACTTTGTAATATAATTTCCGACATAAACAAAGAAGATTCATTTGCATATTCATCGGAAGGTTTGTGTGTGTGTGTGTGTGTGTTTCTCATTATCTTAACATAACCTTATACATATATATATATATATATATCTTTATTCGAAAGGTAGTATCTATAGTACAGGTGGTTTATATAAATTTGGTTAAGGTTTAACGATGAAATCGAAGGAAATTATTAAAATGTTAAATGACATTCAAAGTGATTTTACAATAATTTCGTAAATATATGAATTTGAAGCGCTCGTAGCCGAGCTGACTCAGTGTTCCGTTAACGATCACTGCGTTAAGCAACTTTCGCTATGGCTGGTACTCAGATGGGTGACCACTTTATGTCATTTCATTTACGAGCGTTTTCCATGCTTCGGAGGGTACGTTAGGCCGTTGGTCCCGGTTGTCTATACTAATATTATAAAGAGGAAAGATTAGTTTTTTTGATTTTTTTTTTGTTTGTTTGTTTGTAACGAATAGGCTCCGGAACTACTGAACCGATTTAAAAAATTCTTTCACTGTTGGGAAGCTACACTCTTTGCGGTGAACATAGGCTATATTTAATTCCCGTATTCCCACGGGAACTGCGCGGGTGAGACCGCGTGACGTCCGCTAGTCATTAATATGGCACTCGTTAAGCTAAGTTGAAGGCCTTATGGACTGGTTGAAAAATTCCAACATCAGGTAGCCACAAATCTGCGTCTGTCTATTTCAACACGACAATTGACTCACCACCAGTTCTTGGGACAGAAACGCAAAAGGTGAAATCCTACTTCCTACTTCCTACTAATATTATAAATGTGAAAGTTTGTGAAGATGTTTGGATGTTTAGATGTTTGGATGTTTGTTACTCAATCACGCTCTAACGACTGAATGGATCTGGCTTAAATTTGGTACAGGGATAGAGTATAGTCCGGAATAATACATAGACTACTTTTTATACCGGGAAAATGTTCCCACGGGAAGCGGGAACGGGGACCAAATTTCACGCGGGCGAAGCCGCACGCCTCAGCTAGTGTAGCCATATAGTATGCCTCTGCCTACCCCTTCGAGGACAATGCGTGAAGCTGAGATTTGAATATTTGATTGTTTAGAATCGAAATTGTTTGAACTGAGCTTCCGATAAAAAAGTGTTAAAATTAAGTTATACTCGTACGCTTGCGCTTAATTAATTTTTTTTATCCTTTATATATTCCTTTAAAAATATTCATTTAGCAATACTTATTTTGTTCATACACCTCTTTCTATCACAGTCGGGTAACAACGTTACAAAGCTAAAGTAATGTCAGCAGTTTGTTCTGGTGTGTGTTACCTACTTGTGTACTAGGCATGCATCGTCGTTCCCATACTTGAAGAACGTCTCATATTCTATTCCCACAAAGCTAAAGTAATGTCAGCAGTTTGTTCTGGTGTGTGTTACCTACTTGTGTACTAGGCATGCATCGTCGTTCCCATACTTGAAGAACGTCTCATATTCTATTCCCACGACAATGTTGCGCGTGCAATATACCTATTAAGTAGATACTCTATCTAACCTTGGATTTTAAAATGAAGACAGAAAATAAGAAGCAATGTCATGTAAGTACCTAATAATTATCTATACTATAATAGTGAAGCGCTCGTGGCCCCGCGGACTCAGTGTTCTGTAAACGATCACTGCAGTAAGCAACTTTCACTATGGCCGGTCCATGGATGGGTGACCATCCATGTGATCACTTTGTGACATTTATTTGAGCGTTTCCGTGCTTCGGAAGGCACGTTAAGCCGTTGGTCCCGGTTGCTAGTAAAATGGCAGTCATTAAGCCAAGTTGAAGGCTTTATTTCAACAGCAGGCAGTCACAACCTGCGCCTGACCATTAAAACACAGCAATATGGCTCACAACGTATTACGTGGGACAAATTTAAAAAAAAGGGTGAAATGTGGGCATATAATATGCCTCTGCCTACCCCTTCGGGGATAAAAGGCGTGATGATGAACATATACTATAATAATATTATAATGAGGCTAACTTTGTTTGTATGGTTGTAATGAATAGGCTCAAAAACTACTGGACCGATTTTAAAAAATCTTTTACTGTTAGAAAGCTTACTTATTCAGGAGTTGGGTTTGTCGATCACAGTTACTTTTCTAAGAAAAACTCACAACACCGTCAACATCAGTATATTGCGATTCTTTAAAGGCTAGATTTACAACACTATAAACATTAAGCACGGAACTATTTGAATAACAATCACTTATCCAGACTATAACACACGTGTTAACAATTAAAATATACCGAACACTATTACACACGAGCACACGAGCCTTGAGCGATGTTACCACAACGAATGACAGCTGACAAAATGAGCGAGACACGATGTGCGTCGTGCTTTTATTAGCTAGGCGGGTAGGTGGGGTGTCAGGGATTTGCCATCTCCTAACACGGCCTCTCCTGACACCAAGTCGTCCTCGACTGGTTTGTCTTGGGTCACCTCAGCACGTAGATAAGGCACGGATGGCCCGTGTCCTGGAGGCCGTTAACAGCAATCAAGTTTATTTATTTTTATTTATTTATATTTTTAGTTTATCTGAAAGTATGTGAGACATATGTATTTTGGGCACATCAATAACAGATTGCTACACAGACGTGACGAAGCGACGAAGCAACTAAGCAGACGAACACATACACACAGCAAACAATAAAAAGAGCAAGAGTATAGCATGGGAGGCGTCCCACCCATCCTTTACTGTTGCTTTATACTTAACCACAAACGCGTTGTGGTTGAATTACTTAAACGCGTCGTCTCCATTAGCGGGTAATCCGCATCATGGAGCCGACACGAAGCTGACACACGGCAGACGATAATCGGAGCGTAGCGGACCCACCGCATAGTGTGAACACAGGTGGCCATACCACACTGTGAACACCTCCGGCCGACTCACGGCATAGCGGACGCACCGCATAATGTTAACACAGGTGGCTATACCACACTGTGAACACCACAAAAATTGGAGCGTAGCGGACCCACCGCATAATGTGAACACATGTGGCTTTACCACACTGTGAACACCTCCAGCCGACTCACGGCACAGCGGACGCACCGCATACGTGAACACATGTGGCTTTACCACACTGTGAACACTACAAAAATTGGAGCGTAGCGGACCCACCGCATAATGTGAACACATGTGGCTATACCACACTGTGAACACCTCCAGCCGACTCGCGGCACAGCGGACGCACCGCATACGTGAACACATGTGGCTTTACCACACTGTGAACACCACAAGCCGATTCACGGCATAGCGGACACACCGCATTCTTGAGCAGCACTCCATGGGCTCTCAGCAGCACACGTCGCGCAGCTTGGCAGCGCGCTGTGTCTGCACGCCTGAGCAGGTTCACTCCACCTTCGGGCAGCACGTGCCCTGAGCGAACACACTGCGTCATTGGCTTAACTCTGTAAACCAACAAGGGTTAGGAAAAGGCAAGCGTACTTGCTTTTTTAAAAAGTAGTAAATAGTACACAACTTCAGGTACCTTTTAGATTCATAGCGGCAGGTAACGTTTGGTTACCCTGTGTGGTCCTCGCATTCCATGCGAACCAATTGACGGAGGCAAGGAAACCAAAAGTAATTCGGTTAAGTGTCTTAACGAAACCAATATGTTCGCGCTTACCCGTAGGCAAGAGGTTTAAGAATCGTAATTCGCTAACCAGACTACGTCACGCACAAACCTATGACAACTAGGAACAAACTGTCCCTCGAAGAGCTTTTTAAAAAAAATTGAGCCCCTTTGTTGCATCGTCTGCAGCCTATGCTATTTGTGTCCAACTACGAGGCCTTGATACTCCATTGACCTGACCTGAATATCACTTTGAGATAATTAGCATGTGGTAGTCTAACTCGTTTTCTTAACTCAATGGACAAGTTAATATCTTGTAAGCAGATCGACTATTGAGATGCTCTGAAGGAACAGACCCTTTTTACGTTTTGTTAATTTGAAAGTTACCAAGTAAAGTAATTGCAAAATAGTTATAAGGCCTTTAAGATCACTAACAATGATTTTAGTAAATGGAGTACGCTACCACGCGCTTACCATCATCAGCATTGGTTAATAGTGCCGGTAACCTGCGTAAGATGCATCCGGGTGAACCTCTGTGGCAGGTTGTGGTTTGAGAATGGTAAAAATGGGTTCACTAGTCAGACATCGTATCAAGCCTTGCCTAATTTGCTATTGTTATTGACCCCCAAAAATAGAAGCTACCCCATTTTCAATCAAACCTTTCAGCACGGCTCTGGACATGCCTACGAAAGCATCCCATAAGATCTAGAAAACATCGGACCTGTAAGACTTTTGAAGGAATATGTGAAAATTTTACCATTCATAAGCTCGGCCCTACCTGACTACAACTTAAAACTGTCCCCAAGTGTTAGTTGTGATGTTGTGGAGCGGTCTTGACTTGTCGTATGTTGAAATAACACCATGGATTCTTGTTGGACATATTTATTTAAAGTACAGACAGAGGCTTACTAGTCTAGCCGACATCTTGTGTTAGATAGAGTGTATGACACAGTGTTGCCATGCTTTACTTATAATATTATATGGCATGGCTACCTAGTACATGTAACATCTTCCCTTTTATGAAGAAATGTCAACGTAATTTGACACATGACAATTTCACAATGACAACTTTAAATAAGTGACAACATAACCTATAATAGTTTACATAGAAGTATGTGAACACATGTTTACAGTATTTTCACTACAAACTATACAATAATACAGATAAGTATACAAAGTTATATTAAACTTATGATTAAATGTTTTACATAATATGTGTGACATTTGTCACTGATAGCGTTCTGGAGCTTTAACAATTCTACCAGATCTAGTGCTATACGGTGAAGAGTTATGATGGGTGTTTGTAACTAATGTTTGTTTATCTGTTTCAGATGAAGTACCAGATGGAGTATCAGCATGGTGATTTGGAGGCTGTGACGTTGAACAATGTGCTTGTGAATCAGAAGACTGTTTCAATATCATTTGTCTGTTTCTACGGAATGTGCCTTGTGGTGAAGTGATTGTGTATGAACGAGTATCCGGATGTGTGCTTGTGATAGTGCCTGGAACCCACTTATCATCAGGTTTATGTTTAAAATATACCTTATCACCTTCCTTCAATAATTTTAAGCTTTTTGTGTGCTGATTATAATAAACAGAAGTTTTATCTCTATAAGTCTTGTTTTTATTTTCAATTATGTTGTAATCTACCACTTTTGGGGCTAACCTGATTTCATTGCTTGGTATCTTTGTTCTTAAGGTTCTAGACATTAATATCTGTGAGGGTGAATAACCTGTGACACTGTTAGGAGTATTACGATATGATAGTAAACTTATATATGCATCTGAATTATCAGCTGTGCATTTTCTGAAGATATTTTTGACAATGGCTACAGCTCTTTCAGCCATTCCATTGCTGCGACTGTGATATGGACTAGAAGTAGAGTGAGAGATATCCCAATCTCTAGTGAATTGACTGAACTCTTGGCTGTTGAAAGGTGGACCATTATCTGAGATTAGAATCTTTGGAATACCATGACGAGCAAAAATTGATTTTAAGTGATCAATTACTGATTTTGCTGTAGTACTAGACTTTAATGAAGCAATTTCTATGTATTTTGAAAAATAATCTATGACTACTAGATATTTACAACCATTATATTCAAAAAGATCTGTACCTAGTTTGTACCAGGGTATTAATTGATATTCATGGTGAATAATTGGTTCTTTACTATTATTTCTGCGAAAGGTAAGACAGACATGACATTTATTAATGTATTTTTCAATATCAGAACTAATGTTTGGCCAATAGACAGTACCTGTAGCTAGTCGAATACAGCTGTTGATACCTCTGTGGCCTTCATGTATTATTTTTAGAATCTCTTCTCTCATTGACTCGGGTATGACTATGCTTTGAGACTTGAAGACTATATTATCAATGACATGAATTTGGTCTTTTAAAGAAAAATAGGGCCTGACTTCTTGGCTAACTGACTTTTTGTGTTCTGGCCAGCTATTTTGACAGTAATTTATTATTTGTTGTAATGTTTTATTTTGCAAAGTTTCTTTCTTAATTTTCTCTAGCTTGCTGGGACTGACAGAGAGATTTGACATGACCATATTGATATGTAAATCAATATCCTGTTCTAAATCTGTAAGTGCATTATCTGGTAAAGCGGATCTGGACAGTGTATCTGCTATGTAAAGGTAACGACCAGGTTTGTATTCAACCTTCAAATCATATGGCTGCAAGCGCATCATGATCCTTTGTAACCTTGGGGGTATATCATATAAGACTTTTTTGAATATAGAGATTAGAGGTTTGTGATCTGTCTCAACATTTACTTGTCTACCATATACATATTGATGATATTTAGTACATCCAAACAGTATGGCAAGTAATTCTTTCTCTATTTGACTGTAATTTTGCTGACTTTTGGTAAGTGAAGCTGAAGCATATGCTATAGGATTTTTACCATGTGATAAAACTGCACCTAGTGCATCTTTTGACGCATCTACTGACAATAGTAGGGGCTTATTGACATCATAGTAAGTTAAGACAGGTGATGAACTAATGAGACTTTTTAATTGATTGAATTCGGTCTCATGTTCGTGTGACCAGTACCATGGCGTAGTCTTGGACAATAAAGTTCTTAAGTATGAAGTTTTTTGTGATAAATTTTGAATAAATGGACTGAGATAGTTGACCATTCCTAAGAATCTTTGTAATTCTGTTATATTAGTAGGACTTGACATTTTATTTATGGCTTCTACTTTGGATTCATCAACACTAATACCATTTTGACTAAAAATATGACCTAGATATTTGACTTTTGTTTGACGAAAGACAGATTTTTGCTTATTAAACTTAAGGTTCATTTCACGAGCTCGATCTAAGACTAATTTAAGATTTTCATCATGTTCTTGGACAGTTTTTCCATAGACTAAAAAATCATCAATCATTATCTTTACACCAGGTATGTCTCCAAACCTATTGACCATTTCCCTATGAAAAATTTCTGAAGCCGCATTGACCCCGAATGGTAGGCGAGTAAACATAAATCTCCCAAATGGTGTAATGAATGTACAGAGCTTAGCGGATTGTTCATCTAATTTGAGCATCCAAAAACCTTTATTAGCGTCTAGTGTTGTGAAGCAAGTAGCACCAGCTAGATCTGATTTGATCTCATCGAGAGTAGGAAATTGATAATGCGGTCTCATGATAGCTTCATTCAGCTTTTTTGGATTTATGCATAGACGGAGTTTACCTGTTTTACTAGTGACAAGGACGATTGAACTTACCCAATCTGTTGGTTCTTCGACTCGTTTAATGACTCCAGTTTTCTCCATGGACTCAAGTTCCTCTTTTAGGGCTGTTTTCAATTTGAATGGGACACGATGACATGTTTCTATAGAAGGTATAGCATCAGGTTTGACTGTAAGTTTGACTTCAAAATCCTTAAGACATCCTAGGCCTTGAAATAAATCATTATACATGATAAATGGTTCAAAAGAGACTGAATTGATTCTTTTCATAAGTTTTAATTGAGAACCTGTGGTACGACCAATAATGTTGGCACAATCATGATCTATGACATGAAATATTAAACTGTGTTTTTGACCATTGTGAGATACCTGTAGTGTACATTGTCCTATGGTAGGGATCAATTCACCAGTGTAAGTTGACAATTTATAGATGCTTTTCTTAATTAGTGTATTTGACAAGTGTAAGTTTTGAAATGTTTTGTGTGATAAAATGTTAGTGTCGGCTCCTGAATCTAATAAAAATTTTGTTGACTTATTATTAATATGCAAATAAACATACCAGTTATCACTACAATTGACATAATTTACATAGAAAACTGAGTTGACATAAAGATTAGGATGATCTTCTTCATCTGACTGATTAGAGTTCCTTTCTATTAAGCGGACATTCTTCCCTTTACACATCGAAGCGAAGTGGTTGCTTTTCTTGCATAATCTGCATTGGACACCTATGGCAGGACATTTGAATTTATGTATATGACCACATCTTCCACATAGTCTATTGTTTTGTGATTGGCTTCTCGTTTGATTCTTATGGTTTTGTTCTACGGACTTGGATCTTTTATTTCTGAGCTTATTTTGCGCTGGATGTGATTGTATTCGTTGTATTATGCCTTTTGTGCTCTGTTCTAGCTCATGAGCTTGTTTCTTAGCCAGTTCTTGTGACTTTGCAAGTTCTATGGCATCGTCTAAGGTTTTGGGTTTTTCTTGCAGAATTTTTTCCTTAATAAATTGACTTTTCTGGTTTAAGTTCCAACTGAAAATGTCTCTTAGGAGATCTTGCTCCTTTAATTCGCATTGGCTGGCGATATTTTTAAGGTCTGCTACGTAGTCATCTATGGACTCTTCCTCTGACTGACGTCTGTTGAATAGTTTGTGTCGTTCCATTGTAATGTTAACCTTAGGTAAATAGTGATTTTCGAAGAGCTGTATCAATTCGTTGAATGTTATAGAATCTATGTCCTTTCCAAATGAGTAAAATGTAGTTAAAGCATCTGAGCCTATGAAATGTAGAAGGATTGCTACTTTTCGTGCATCATTTATTTCTTCCAAGCAGTTAGCGCGTAAATATATTTTAAGTTGCGTAAGCCAGTTTTTCCATGCTAGTGGCATGTTGGAGCTATTAACTTTTAGCGGCGGAATGCATCCCAATTTAGTTAAAGAAGCTGCCTGAATTCGTTCTTCTTTTGATTTTGCATTCTTGTCGGTCATGCTGACAGACATGGCGGCGACCACGTTGCGTGCGTTTGGGCAAATATTAAGTAAATGAAGATCTCACCTCCTGAGCATCACTTCTGACACCATGTGATGTTGTGGAGCGGTCTTGACTTGTCGTATGTTGAAATAACACCATGGATTCTTGTTGGACATATTTATTTAAAGTACAGACAGAGGCTTACTAGTCTAGCCGACATCTTGTGTTAGATAGAGTGTATGACACAGTGTTGCCATGCTTTACTTATAATATTATATGGCATGGCTACCTAGTACATGTAACATTAGTGAGTTTAGTAAAGTGTGCAACGTCACAGCGTTCACCATGAACGCACGTCACGCACATCAGTGTACGTCGCGTACGCCAGCGAGAGTAGCGCACCTCGCGCACATAGGCGTGCTCACATCTAACATCAGCGCGCATCGCTCTGACTAGCGCTTGTTGCGCACATAATGCGCGTCATAAGACCAACGTCTATTGCACACATCAGCGTGTGCCTTGTAGACAGGCGTGAGCAGCGCACAGTGGCGCGTGTCGCGTATGTAGGCGCGAGCAGCGCACGGCGGCGCGAGTCGCGTAAACTGGCGCAAGTAGCGCACAGTGTTGCGCATCGCGTAGACTGGCGCGAGCAGCGCACGGCGGCGTGCGTCACGTAGACTGGCGCAAGCAGCGCACAGTGGCGCGCGTCGCGTATGCAGACGCGAGCAGCGCACGGCGGCGCGCGTCGCGTAGGCAGGCGCGAGCAGTGGAGCGCGTCGCGTATGCAGGCGCGAGCAGCGCACGGTGGCGTGCGTCGCGTAGGCAGGCGCGAGCAGTGGAGCGCGTCGCGTATGCAGGCGCGAGCAGCGCACGGCGGCGTGCGTCGCGTATGCAGGCGCGATCAGCGCACAGTGGCGCGCGTCGCGTAGACTGGCGCGAGTAGCGCGCAGCGGCACGCGTCGCGTAGACAGGCGCGATCAGCGCACAGCGGCGCGCGTCGCGTAGGCAGGCGCGATCAGCGCACAGTGGCGCACGTCGCGTAGACTGGCCCGAGTAGCGCGCAGCGGCACGCGTCGCGTAGACAGGCGCGATCAGCGCACAGCGGCGCGCGTCGCGTAGGCAGGCGCGATCAGTGCGCAGCAGCACGTGTCGTGGATCCCAGCGCTCGTCGAGGACGCCGGCGCTACTTTTCATTTCGTCCTGGAACTGGCAGCCTTGGGTTTAGATCATATCAAAATAATTTGTTCATCGTTTGTTAACAATAAACGTAACTAAAGAACAAATGTGTAATTTCTACAACCACTGACCTTCACAGCTACTGAACTTGGAGAGTGGCTGCCGCCACTGAACTAGCACCGCGTTACAAACCTCTGTCTTTTTTCAATATACGATTCAATCTATCAAATTAGCCTATGGCAGTCCGTTGCTGGAAATATGCCTTCATGATAACAGGTAGGTTATACGACGAAGTCACAAGTCACAAATCGCCACACATTTAGTAAGTTACTGAATTCATTTATTTTTTCATAATTACTAGAAGGAGGAGGCTTGCATGGGTACTCCTACTCTCCTATGAAGCCTTTATTCAACACGCCCATAACTATTTTACGGACCTTTGGTTTTTCTCCATATGAAAAATTATAGGGTCCGCATAGGTACAACAGAGAGGGTGTAAATGGTCACGGTAGTATGTAAATAGAAGAAATAAGGAATTCAAGTAGCAGAATCACGCCAGGTGTACTCTTCGTAGCCAAGGTACGGTCAAACGTTTGGACCTCGTTGACAGGTGTACAAATGAATGGTACTTAGTTCGTGTAAATAATTATTTATCTTTTGTAGTTAATTAAACGGTCCAATATGGCTCACAACGTATTACGTGGGACAAATTAAAAAGAAAGGTGAAATGTGGGCATATAATATGCCTTTGCCTACCCCTTCGGGGAAAAAAGGCGTGATGATGAACAGATAAAAATGTCATTTAACTCGGTCACAGTAACAAAAGATGTAGATCTTATTTCCCGTTCACTCAGGCCCTTCTGATAGCAACTTGGGGGGGTTAAAATGGCATGATAGGCATTTTAAAACATCAGAAGAATCCTATGACACGTTTTGGATCCTACTATCAATAAGCACGTTCAACAGGATGCCCTGGATCAGAGCTACCGCAACATCACTATTATTGTTACGAGTACTAACACGATCCGAGCACAAATTAGTGCATCACCGACTGGGTACCGACAGACTTCTCTAAACGAGTATGTTCGTAAGTCCTATTTTTATAAAACGTGCACTATGTACTCTTCGCGTCGCGACGGAACTACTAGGCGCTGTGGTGGTAAGAGGTTTCTTAGTGCAATTCCGTTCAAAGTCTCAGAGATTATTACACAAATGACAGTAATATTTACAGAACTTTAGCCAAATGTAGTTTCATAATTAGAAAAACAAAGAGTCCTACAGAGGCATTTCCATTACGTATAAATCGAGAGAAACGAGACTATGGCTTCCAGCTGACACGATTTGCAGTACGGGAATTTGTGGCCGCGGGCCTAACTTAACGACTGTCTATTCCGCGTATGACTGAGCGGCGGTCGCAGCTTATCGCCAAGATTACCCATAAGCAAAGGAGCGCACGCCGGGCGTACCTTGCGCATGTTGAATATTTGTCAGATGTCTTATTCATTGCTACAAATAAAATTTTGGCGTAGTCCAACCTCCGAGGGCAGAGAGTGAACTTAAGTTGAAATTAGGCCACAAGTGATAATTTACAACCCAATTATCCCATCTCGGCGTTACCTGAGACGCATTGCATTCTCGATCGCACCAATCGTCTAACTCGCGATTAAATTTAAAAAAGACGTGTAAAAAGGCCCTCGGAGTTGGTCTCACCAACCCTTTGTGGAACATCGCTCAAGTTCACGTGGTTACAAAGACGTGTTAAGGTATCTCCAACTGGCTGCTCGATAGGGGATTACTGTTACGCGTCGCGGCGTCGTATCCCTTGTCTCTCAGAACCGTAAGTATTTGTCACATTCGAAGCGGTTCATGGCACCAAGTCGCAATATGCTATTCCGAGTACCCTACAATTAGGTTATTTTCGATAGGCGTATCGGATGAACGTTTATATCGCGTAGTTTTACACATAAACGGCGATATTAATCTGGATTCTGAACAACGGTGCTGAGAGACAATGTACGAGCTACTCTTCTAGGTACCTACTACGTTTGCAAAAGCGTCGAACGGCGCGGTTCATAGTTACGTGACCTACCCCGCGAATCAATGTAAGATCGGTCGCGCTCGCACGTCCTACTTCGAATACGTCAATGATCAGGATCACTTGACATCGTTAACACTACCGCTTAGATCTACTCTAAGATCTGCACACAAATATCAACGAGCGTAAAGGAAAAAACCACTAAATAATAGTAGAAATGTAGGTAGAAAAATAATTGCTATTCTGTTCCTTGCGTACCTGAATACTGAGTGGGCTTCAATCTGCGTATCTTTATCCCACTTCTGAAGTTGGGTTTGTCGATCACAGTTACTTTTCTAAGAAAAACTCACAACACCGTCAACATCAGTATATTGCGATTCTTTAAAGGCTAGATTTACAACACTATAAACATTAAGCACGGAACTATTTGAACAGAATAACAATCACTTATCCAGACTATAACACACGTGTTAACAATTAAAATATACCGAACACTATTACACACGAGCACACGAGCCTTGAGCGATGTTACCACAACGAATGACAGCTGACAAAATGAGCGAGACACGATGTGCGTCGTGCTTTTATTAGCTAGGCGGGTAGGTGGGGTGTCAGGGATTTGCCATCTCCTAACAATAGGATATGTTTTATTCCGGTATTCCCACGGGAACGGGAACTACGCAGGTGAAAACGTAGGGAATCAGCTAGTGATAAAGAATTTTCCAGTGATACTTCGTTCAGTGATACTTTTTAAAGTAATTTGTGTCTACTTCAACGAACTTAACTCTCTATTTTTTCTATTTTTAATTTTTTTATTTTAAACTTATAAAACGTTTTGTTTTTATGCTATTAAGGAAGTAATCTCGTAATAAAGTTGGTAGTATGAATTAGCGATCATCTATCGGGTTAGCGTTCATCTAACTGTTTGTGATCTTAACTTGTTCATGTTAACAAACATTCATCGGGTTAGTTTGTTGTAGCGTAGAGCGTCAGCGAACGTACGAACGTAAATTATATTAATGTGAGACATTCGTTTGATTTTTTGGGAATTCTGTCCCACCGTAATGACCGAGGGCTGGGCCCGAGGGAATAAGGTGGGACAGAATTCCCAAAAAATCACTACTGAAGCTGATATTCAGGTGCCCCCGCCCAGAGGTGACAGCAGTACTCCATGTGTGGCCGCACTTGCGACTTATAGAGAAGCAGTGTTTGCGCCGCAGTAAAGTACCGCCGCGCCCTGTTGAGCACACCGAGCTTCTTGGACGCCAGCCTGGCCTTGTCCTCCAAATGACTGCGGAACTGAACGTCACTGGAGATGTCAACACCAAGAATCCCTATACTTTTAGAGATGGAAAGAGATGTGCCCTGGAATCGTGGCGCTACAGTAATTGGGGCTTTCTTAGCGGTGAAGAAACACGCCTGTGTCTTGGAGGGATTGAACTGGACAAGGTTTTGTCTACCCCAATCGGACACTCTAGTAAGAGTAGCCTCGATTTCAGACATAAGCTGTTCACGACTTTCTTCCACTGCGTCCCGAGAGATACCGGGGCGGCCTGTGTAACAAGTGTCCCCTGTACTGTCGTCTGCATAACAATGAATGCCGTCAAATGTTGTCTACATGTCATTGATATGCAGCAGAAACAGGGTAGGGGACAACACTGAGCCTTGCGGTACTCCAGCGTTTATGGCCATGCAGTCAGAACAGCTGCTGTCGACAACAGCCCTGATGCTTCTATCGGCCAAAAAGCTGGACACCCATCCGCATAATCTCTCGGTCAGTCCGTAGGAGGGCAATTTTTTAAGAAGACCACGGTGCCAGACCCGGTCAAAGGCTTTAGACATGTCGAGGCTCACTGCTAGAGCCTCGCCCTTACTCTCGATAGCCGTCGCCCATCGGTGTGTGAGGTACACGAGAAGATCGCCCGTCGAGCGACCGTGACGAAAACCGTACTGCCGGTCACTGAGCAGGTCGTTTTCCTCAAGGTACCTCAGGAGCTGTGTATTAATTACACGCTCCATCACCTTAGACAATAGTGAGGTGACGGCTATAGGCCTGTAATTGGCCGGGTCGGTCCTATCACCCTTCTTGGGCACAGGATGCATATACGTGATCTTCCACGACGCCGGGACTTGTCGCATGGAATAAGAAAGCGAGAAAAGACGTGTAAGTACCGGACACAACTCTGAACCACACTGCTTAAGTACTACCGCGGGTATACCGTCTGGCCCACTCGACTTATGAACGTCCAGAGAACGAAGCTCCCGTCGGACGTCCCGCTGCGTAAATTTAACTTCCGGCATGGAAGTTCCACACCACGGAACGTCCGGCGGCACAGCACCCCCGTCGCTCATGGTCGAGTTAGAGGCAAAGAGAGAACCCAAAAGGTCGGCCTTCTCCCTGGCACTCTGGGCCAGACTACCGTCGGGTTTAAGCAAAGGTGGTAAACCTGACCGACAGAAGTTTCCCTCGGCAGCTTTGGCAAGCGACCAGAATTCACGACTCCCTGAAGGGTACCCTGCTAGCCGCTCACCAATTCTGCCGACGAAATCGAATTTAGCCCTGACAATTGCTCTTTTGCTGGCCCTCGAAGCGGCATTTAATTTGCGTTTCACCTCAGAGATGTTAGGATCTGAATTTGCACGAGCCGTGGTCCAGGCTCTGTAGGCAGATTCTTTCAGCATCAAAGTACATATGGAACTGGATTTGAAATCAATTTTATACTGTACTAGCTGATGCGCGCGGCTTCGCCCGCGTGAAATTTGGTCCCCGTTCCCGCTTCCCGTGGGAACATTTTCCCGAGATAAAAAGTAGCCTATGTGTGATTCCGGACTATACTCTATCCCTGTGCCAAATTTCAGCCAGATCCATTCAGTCGTTAGAGCGTGATTGAGTAACAAACATCCAAACATCTAAACATCCAAACATCTTCACAAACTTTCACATTTATAATATTAGTAGGAAGTAGGATGTATCCCTAAATTTACCTAAACTGTCAAATATGCCTGGAAACTCTCTTTCTACATCTAAACATTCACTATTATTTGAATTACTTATGTTACACAATCTTAATATATTCATTTTGACAATAGCCGGTCTGCCTAATATAGGTGATTGTAAATTTCTTATCACAAAGGCTTTACCTTATATGTATTTCCTTTATAACTTAAACCAATCCAAATATAGGGGTTGCATTTGAATTACGCATCCTCGATAGGGGGCGGGGAGGAGGTGGGGGAGGGGTAGGGGGAGAGGAGGAATCCCCCCGACCACTTCCCAAAGTTAGGAAACCAATAGTTTCCGAGAAATTTAGATTTTTATTTGAGGTTAAGTTCTATAAAATCATGTTCTTATAAATTTAATATAATAAATCACTTTCATTTGGTATCTCAAAGCACTCGCCGTCCCGCTGCCGCGGCACGCTCGCTCGGCTCGTGTGCCATTAAATTCGTGGAATTCGTTATTTTATTTTCCCGATGGTCTCCTTCTTTTTTTTGGGGGGACAAAATAGCTTTGTTTGATGATGATGATGATGATAATGATATAGCCTTTATTTCTGAAATGTTTACACTTACATTTTTTTTTTTACATATTTAGATGGTTAACCTATGCTAATAATTTACAGTATACAATTTACAATATATCCCTCATTTCGGTATGCCTTACGGCAAAGGCCTCCTCCAACACTTTCCATTGTTTCCTGTCTGCCGCCACTCTCAGCCAAAGGGGTCCCAAGGTCATTTTCAGCTCATCCTCCCATCTTCTTGCTTGTCGACCCTGACTCCTAGTGCCGTCCCTTGGGTACCAAACTGTTACCTGTGTGCTCCACTTTTTTTTTGGCAGCGGAGCATATGTCCAGTCCATCTCCATTTGAGTTGGTCTATACGTAAAAGTATGTCTGTTAATTTTGTTTTTTGCCTGATGTCTGTACTTCTAACTTTGTCTTTTAGTTTTAAACCCAACATACTTCTTTCCATGCTTCTCTGACATCTTGTTAGTTTATCCCTATGGTATTCCGTTAAGGCCCAGGTTTCACAGCCATATGTGATGCAGGGTAGAATACATGTGTCGAAAGTCTTTTTCTTGATCTTCCATCCCAGTTCTTTGCTTTTCATAATTTCTTTCAAGGCCCAATATTTATTCCAGCCAGTCGCAATTCTTTTGTTTACTTCTTTCGACATTTGGTCATGTGGTGATATTATTTGACCGAGATACACATATTCTTCTACATAATCGAGTTTCTGTCCGTTGACGATTATGTCTGCGGGTACTGAGTTAGTCATCATTTTAGTTTTGCTTATATTTATTTCTAAGCCTGCCTCTTTACTTCTGTCCACTAACGTTTTTATCATGGACTCCAGTATTTGTGGGTCTTCTTCCAATACAACTATGTCGTCCGCAAATCTTAGATGACTTAACCGTGCTCCGTTTATGTTTAGCCCCAGGTGTCCCCACTTCAATTTCCTGAACATTTGTTCAAGCACTGCTGTAAACAGTTTGGTGAGAGTGGGTCACCCTGCCTGACACCCCTGTTGATTGGAAAAACTTCCCCCGTAGATTCTAGCTTAATTCTAGCTTTACTTTCTTTATAAATATTTTTAATGATTTTGATGTAAGCGCTATGGATTCTTTGCCTTGCTCCTCCAGACTATGCCATACGGATTCGTGTTTGAGGCTATCAAAAGCCTTGGAGTAGTCTATAAAGCCCAGGTAAATAGTTTTGTTGTATTCATAGTATTTTTGTATAAGCTGTTTGACTGTATGTATATGATCGACAGTACTAAAGTCTTTCCGAAACCCTGCTTGTTCCACAGGTTGGTTTTCGTCGAGTGTAGTTGATATCCTGTCCAGAATTACTTTAGCAAAAACTTTGTACACATTTGAGATGAGAGAAATGGGTCTATAATTTCCTACATCATCTCTTGGGCCTTTCTTATGTAGGAGAATTATGTGTGATTCTGCCCATTGACTTGGGATGCGACCGGTGTATAGAGATTCATTAAAGATTTTTGCCAATATTGGGCTTAGCTCATCAATGTTCCCTCTCATAAGTTCATTTGTTATGCGGTCTGGACCAGGAGCTTTTTCCAACTTTTGGTTTTTTATAGATTTCTCCACTTCCGATGATAATATTTTGGGTATAATTTCTGCATCATGGGTACAATAGTTTTGTGTGTTTTGTTCTTTAGCAGAGAGTTGCACTTTAGGCTGACTTGGTTCCTTGTATAGTAGACGATAGTAGTTAGTTGCTATATCTTGGATTTTGGAGCTTTGTTTAGGTGGTAATAAAAAAAAACCACGAAGGCCAAATCTATACATCTATCTATACATACACTCATTTGCAAAAAAAACGGGCGGTTTTGATTTTCATTCATCTTTAAAAAGATACAATACCAAAAAGGTTTCAATCGTTTGTACACGTTACTGGCTGTTTTTAAAAATGCCGTGGTATTTAAAAAAGTACGTTCTAAATTCAAATTTTCATTTGATGCTCATTTTTACAGAAAACCCCTTTTTATCCTACATTTTTGGTGCGAAGTTCAAGAAGTTAACATTGACTTTCACAACTTTTATTCAATTTTTATCGATTAATTTCATATCCTTGACTGTCAAAGCTTCATTTATTGCTGTTTGGCTGTATCAAAATGATAGATAAAGTGGTAAAAGCTACCAAAATTATCGCGCTGCTTGAAGAGGGTTCCAGCCAATGTTTCGTGGCTAGGAGGCTAAATGTTAGTCGCTCGACGGTCCAAAGGACCTGGCAGCGATATCAGGAGACTGGTTCCGTCGAGAGAAGGCCTGGTTCTGGAAGAAAACCATGTACCCAACCACGGGATGATCGTTTTCTTGTGAGTCGCGCATTGAGAAATCGCAAATCTTCGTATGTGGATCTTAAGAACAACCCCCAAGAAGTAAGAAATGTGCATATTAGTCTATGGACGGTCAGGAGGAGGCTTCTCGCTGCCAATATACGCAGTCACCGCCCGGCCCGCGGCCCCAAATTACTCCGTGAGCACAGAGTTCACAGGCTTAGGTTCGCTAGAATTTGTGAATCATGGACTCAAGAAGATTGGAATAGGGTTTTGTTCTCTGATGAAGCCAGGATATCTCTGTTCGGTGAAGATTGACGTCGGCGAGTGCTAAGAAGACAAGAAGAGCGCTTTGCAGATGCATGTTTCGAAGAAATCACACCTTATGGTGGGGGCTCTGTTATGTTTTGGGCAGGAATAAATTCAATGGAACGTACAGAGTTAGTCTTCATTGAAAACGGCTCACTGACTGGGCATCGATACATAACGGAAGTTCTAATTCCTCATGCACAACCCGCATTGGCCGCTCTAGGTCAAGACTCGATTTTTATGGACGACAATGCTCGCGCCCACCGATCCCGCGATGTTAATGCGTATGTGCAAGAGGTCGGCATTCGTCGTTTGGATTGGCCAGCTCGAAGTCCCGACCTCAATCCCATAGAACATATCTGGGACGTTCTAAAACGGCGTGTGAGATCAGTACACCCGGCTCCGCAGACCATCAGAGAGCTGAAAAATGTGATTACTGCGGAGTGGGAACGTATTCCGCAAGCAAGTATCTTGGATATACTCGCTAGCATGCCCAGACAATTTCAAGCTGTGATTTTAGCTAGAGGGGGTCACACTCGATACTAAACTACTAAATTCATTCTTTCTTAAAACCAGACTATATATGTATAACTGAACATTTTCTAGATGTAGTGACGGCTCCTTTATTTAGTTTGAATGGATACAATAAAGTTGCGTATAACACCAGACACGAGAAAACACGAGGTGGTAGTCTTATTTTGGGAAATGTAGATAGAGAGTGCAATGAGTGTTCTTATGTAAATAGTTTGTTTACTGAAAGTGCCTTTGAAGTATGCTGTGTAAGGGATGTAGATAGTGGATTATACATTTGTTGTTGCTATCGAACGCCCGAAAAAGAGAATTTCGATATTTTTATGCAGTGTTTAGAGAAAGTTTTAGAATATTTTTTCAACAGGAAGGCTTTAATTTGTGGAGATTTTAATGTAGATTTGCTTAAGGATGATGATAAACGCACCGAATTTTTGCGCTTGTTGCGTTGTTTTGATTTTAAGGTTCTTGTGCACAGCGTTACTTTCATTCGAAACAGTATTAATTCCTGCATTGATAATTTCCTGACAAATTTGGATGATCACTGTATAAGTGAAACAAGTGTAGATCATAACGGTTTATCGGATGGACATGCTGGTATTCAGTGTAAATTATTGCTACCAAACCTAAGAGAAAGAAAATCCATAGAGAATGCAACAGTTACTGTGGATAGGAGGCTTTATATTAAAAAGAATCATGAGGTATTTGAGAACTACATATTGAACACTGACTGGTCGTCATTGCCGATAAATGGTTTTTTATACAAATTTAATAACATGTTCAAATGTAGCTTTAGAAAAAAATCCAGAAAAATGAACATTGGTGGCAGACATGCTGGCGTGAAATGGGCAACAAAAGGTGTAAGAGTCTCTAGCAAAATGAAGCGGTTTCTTTGCATGCATAACGGAAATTGTGTTGATGATAGTATTTTAAATTATCGTAGGAACTATGTTAGATTATTTAGAAAAGTTATAAAGGCTGCAAAGAAAAATGCTGTTGTTAGGCAACTAGAAAATGCAAAAAACGTTCGTAAGGAAATTTGGCAAGTGGTTAATCGTCACAGAAATAAAACTAGTGAAAAAGCGTTCAAGAAATTTAATATTTTGTACAAAAATAAAAAGGTCGAAGAGCCTAGAGATGTAGCACTTATATTTGCGGAACAGTTTAATAGTAATAAAAATACTGTAAATGACAATCAAACTAACGAGTCAAATCATTTTCTTCAAGTGAGTTGTCGCGAGGTTGCTAGGGACATGGTCTTATCTTCAATTACACCGGAGGAAGTTAGAAAGATAGTGCAAGGAATGGCCAACAAGACCTCCAGCGGTTATGATGAAATGCCAATTACAGTCATTAAATATCATATAAGAATATTAGCATTTCTGCTCTCTTGTTTTTTCAATAAATGTTGCGATGCTGGTGTATTTCCTGAACAGCTAAAGTTAGCCAAAGTAGTCCCGCTGTACAAAAAAGGTGATGCAACAGATCCAAAAAATTATAGACCAATATCTGTTTTGCCGGCCATATCAAAAATTTTTGAGAAGCTTATAAAGTCCCGTCTGGTTTCCCACCTAACTACAAACCAAATTATAAATAAACAGCAGTTTGGGTACCAGAGGAGCGTAGGAACTTCAGATGCTATTAATAGTTTAATAAATGAGGTGATAGTTAGAATTAATGAGAAAAAGAAAGTGGCTGCAGTATTTTTGGACCTAAGTTCCGCATTTGATGCCGTTGATCACGTGCTGCTACTTAAAAAATTAGAATATTATGGTATACGAGGAAAAGCTTTACAACTATTTGAATCATATTTGGGTAATAGGAAAATGTATGTAGAAATTAAGGCAGTTGATAAAAGCAAATATCAACGGGTATTTAGATCCAAGGTATATAATGTGATGACTGGTGTCCCACAAGGATCGATTTTGGGACCAGTACTTTTCCTTGTATTCATGAACGATATGCTTAATTATACAAAACAATTGAACGCCGATGCTCAGTTAATAGTTTTTGCCGATGATACGAATGCGGTAGTTAGTGCAGATAGCATGGAATTGTTGAACTGTAAAATAAATACATTACTAAATGTTTTTCAGAATTGGTTTACAGCTAATAACCTGGTAATAAATAGAAATAAAACGAGCATTATGTTATTTAAGACTATATCTCGTAATAACGATACTATCGATGGACAGTTGAATGGCAGTACGATAGAATCTGTCAACACTGTTAAGTTTCTAGGTATTCACATAGATTCATTACTTAATTGGAAAAATGAATTGAGTGCCATTGATGGATCAGTTTCATCAGCTTGCTTTGCCCTTAGAAGTTTAAGAGACGAAGTTAGTGCTGACCACCTAAGGATGGTGTATTTCGCATTGGTTGAATCCAGGCTACGGTACAGCATTCAGCTTTGGGGTTACAGCTTCAAATATAATTGTGACAAGGCATTTATATTGCAAAAAAGGGCTATAAGAACAATAGTCCGTATTCCACAATGGCAATCCTGTCGCGAGCACTTTAAGAGATTGTCCATATTAACCGTGCCATGCCTCTACATATTGATTATTTTGAGTGATTTTGCAAAACATGTAAGAGATTGTGAAACAGAGGATCAAAGGAGAATACGCGAAAGCTCTCGTAGGAACCATTTTAAAAATAGTTTAAATCCTACACCTAACATAGTGAAACATAGTGCCAAGTATCAGGCAGTTAAGCTGTTTAACAATCTGCCTAGTAAGTTGAAGCTCGATATTTACAATACGGGTTCCTTTAAGAAAGAATTGAAGTCCTTACTGTTGAGGGAATGTTATTACACAGTAGATGAGTTCTTGAGCAGTGATTGTGGAGTTTCACATTGACTTTTGATATAAATGTAATAATATGTCATACTCATCAGATTGCATTTTAATTGACTTCTAGACTTTTAATTTAATTGACAATTTAATGGACATGGGCATGGACATTTTAATTATTTTATGGACATGAGTGTGACATTTATTTATAGTTTTAATATGTAATTAATGCTCTAATTTGACGCTGATAGTTTTTTTATTTTATTAGTTTTATTTTCGGATCTCAAATTTGATTATATCGACATGATTGTTTTAAAATTTTATTATTGATTAAATATTTTTTTTTTTGGTATTTTATTATTATAATTATATAGATTAAGTAATAGGGTGGAATCCGTGGAATCTATTTATCTCAATGTGATTTTAAGCTGTTTTTGTTTTTTTTTTATTTTTATTTATTGTTCAAGACATAACATAGGTACTTAACATTATTGTTAAATTTAACTTAAACTACAAAGACCTCGTAGGGTCTATATGAGTATAAGTGAGCCGTTTTTACATATTTATCTTTAATTAGTTTTTCTTCTTTCTAAGTAATATGTTTTTTTTTTAAATGAACAGGACTGGTTCCTATTGTAAGGTGTGCAAAATAATTACATAAAAATACAATATCACCACAGCATGCCTACCTGACAACCTGACTAGCCCTACGACAAGGTCTTGGGATCGGTTTACATTTATGTTCCACTAGTCAGGCTGTAACATTCTAATACTAGGTACTATTATTAACAAACATATTCACAGTCATCTCATTGATACCAGTATATACCACCAGATGGTGATCAAACGATACCCTGAATGGAAATCAAAACAAGTCAATGTGATTCTTTTCAGGGTTTATATACTTATATTTTATACAATATACAATATTCCTTTATTTTATGCTCTTTAGTTTTGGTAAAAAGTGAGTTTTTAATTTATGCTTAAATTTTTTAGGTATGTTTTTGTAAAGTAATTGTATGTCATCAGGTAGTTTATTCAGGAAGACAGGAACCAAGTAGTTGTCAATCCTTTTTCCATAGAAATTATTAGTTTTAGGGAGTATGTATTTATTTTTGTGTACAATTGACCTCATATATTTTGGTCTCGTCTTCCTGACCAACCTTTCTGATATATTCATTTCTGTAAGAATACTAAATTCAATTTTGTCAAATACATTCATAACATTGCAATATTTAAATATTTCAACGTCATTATCTTTATGTTTTTCTTTAATGTGTTTAGGTACAATCATTTTTAATAAACGTAACTGGAGGCTGTATATATCATCTAGGTATGTTTTGTATGTTCTGCCATAGCTACTTAATCCATAACCAACAACCGAGTCAGCCAGGGCCATGTACAACATCCTTAGTACTTTAAATGGTAATTTGTATTTTATACACTGAATTTACTTAATATAGATCTTAGTTTATTACATACGTGATATATATGTTGACCCCAGCAAAATCGTCTATCAATCACGAGCCCAATATACATATGTTTCTCTACGACTTCCAACTTTACACAATTACAATCATCAACCGACTTATGTAAGCAGCGGTGGGCGTGTGCTATAACTTCAGGTGCAGTGTTTGTTTTATTATGCGAGGAGTGAATGTGAACAATTTTTGTTTTCTGTGCGTTTATTACTAAACCTACGTCATGCGCCCACATACACAACTGGTTAAAGTCATACTGTAGGGATTTTTGAGCCTCAATGATGTTTTTATTGGCAACAATTATACATGTATCATCTGCAAATTGGTATACGGAACTCATTTTTATAACGTTCGGCATATCATTTACATATAAAAGGTATTCGGTAGGCCCTATTATGGATCCCTGCGCCGTACCCTTTGTGGTCATTATTTGTTTACTAAATTCATTTTTTATTTTTACAGTAGTAAATCTGTTTTTGTGATAATTTTTGAGAAGTTCCAATAGAGGTCCCTGTATGCCACATCGTGCCAGCCTATCATACAATATATCAAACTGGAGCATATCGAAAGCCTTGCTGAAGTCTATAAATAATGCCAATACATGCTTTTTTTCATCTAAGTAAGCATTGACTTTGTTAGTAAATTTACTTAAAAGCTGAGTTGTGCTTTTATTTTTCTGGAAACCAAATTGATTCTTATTAATAATATTATTTGAAGCCAGAAAGTCACTGATTTCATTACCTAAGTACCTTTCTACAATTTTATCAACACAAGACAGTATAGTGATGGGACGATAATTGTTAAAATCATCCTTTTTCCCTTTTTTGTATATTGGTCTTATGACCCCAATCTTCAAGAGATCAGGATATATAGCAGTTTTTAGGCTACAGTTAATGAGGTGGGTTATGACAGGTACTAATTTATCTGTTAAGGGTATAATATCTTTGGCTCTTATTCCATCATACCCTGGGCTTTTTTTTAAGTTTATATGTTTAATGATTTTACCAACCGTATCCTCATTTGCCCATTTGACTCTTTTTGACTTATCGGGTATTAATCGGGTATTATTAGGTATGTAGTTGGGTCCAATTTAGGTTGGTCACAAAAGTTGCTAATGATTTTAATATTATTATCAAATTCTATCCCAAATTTATTTGACAGAGTTTCCGCATCCATTTTAAAATTTTTTAATATTAAATTATCAAAACATTGTATAGTTTTACCAGTTAAATTATTTATTATACTCCAAATTTTTCTTGTGTTACCAAAATTTTGTGACACCTCTGTCTTGATTTTTTTATTCTTTAGATATTGTGTGTACTTATTAGTTTTATTTCTGTATCTATTATACAGCAATCTTTTTTCCACATTATATTTATCTTTTAGCCATATCATATACAGTTTATCACGCTTCTTACACATATATTTTAACCGCTCATTGGCCCAGGTACAGTTTTTCCTTTTACTGTTGCTAATTTTACAGGTATACTTGCTTTTTTCATATACTTCGGCAAATTTGTTATAAATGAAATTTACAATCTTATTTGGGCAATTGTAATCTAAGGGTATAGTCCAGTCAATGTTACCTAGTTCACCATGTACTCTCTTATCATTCAACAAGGTTTTATATTGCATTTGAGAGTGAACACTATTTACAGTAAGTGCACCCGTGATCGCACAGCCGGTTATGTAATGGTCGGCCGGAGCACTTTTTACTACCACCGTTGAGTAATTGTAATGACTTATGCTTCGAATGAACACATGATCGATACACGATTTTGTTATAATATCACCTTTTTTATTAATACGTGTGTATGAATTAACTCCACTCATAAACCCCAGACCGCATAGTGTATCCATGTAGTATTTTGATATGGATGTATTCTTTTTTATATTGATATTCATATCTCCCACAACTACATGCTCCTGGCTGACAGGATAGCCGGACAATATGGAACTTAATTCCTTTATGAATCTTTGCTTTGAAGTGTCTGGAGGTCTATATATAACACTTAACCCTATTGTGTACCTAGCACCAAAAGTCAGCTCTCCAGTTATATATTCAAATTCTTTAACACTCTGACATTTTTTCTTGTTAAAACCTATTGACTTGTGCACATACAACATCACTCCTCCACCCTTCCTATCTGATCTTAACTCATGGTATAATTGATAATCGGGCAGTTCATACAATTGAACAATATCTTGTTTTAAATTAGCTTCAGTTATTAATATTAGGTGAACAGTATGCATACTATTTAATACTATTAACTCTAACTGACAGAAGTTTTTTTTAATTGAACTAATGTTTAAATGTAAAATAAACAAAGTATCTTTAGGGGTTTGGACCTGAGAAACAAAATCATTCCAAGATAAACAATCTAATTCTTTTATGCAATTATCTATTGTGTCACTTGTATCCATCAGAACAATAAGGTTATGTTTACATTTTTATTTTGCATTTCAATTCAATTGAAAAGAGATTACAACCACAGAGTAAGGACAAATTACTTACACTTTCTTAAGGGATGACTTTAGCTTTTCAATGTCCATTAAAGTATGAATAGGGTATATTTTCTTTTCTTTATCATTTTTTTCGGACTAATATGTTGCCATACTTACACCATATGTAATCAAAGTTGCCCTTTAGTTCTTCCTTCGTTTTCCACAATAGAAAGGCAGTTGCCGGTGTCAAGCTCTCACGTAGATAAACCGGTGGATGGGTGTGTGACGTTTTTATTTCAGTATACTGTTTTGGTTTTCAGATACAATTTTATGTTGTTAAATGAAATAAATATTGATTGATTGATTGATAAACATTTATCTGCTCTTACTTTATTAAAGAAAAACAAACAAAAAAACTTTTTTATTTTTACTTCATGAGCATATGCACTACTAGCGAACATACACTACTAGCGAGGTTTAGCATTATTTCCCATAAATTGTAACAAAATTTTATGAAATACTGATGAAAACGATTATTTTCTTATTAATTTACCAAATTGTGAGGATAAAACTACTGTTAAATAGGTACACTTTCAGGAATAAAATAAAACTTGAAATCACAACTTTACATTTACATTTATTTGACCAGCGTTACCGCCTATCTAAGCGTTCAGAATGAAGAGAGCTCCCAATATGATTACCCGCCATTTTATACATTTACCCCCAGAAGCTGCTAATTAGACAATACCATTTAATTACACAATATTATACAAAACTAACTTAGCAATAATGGATAATTATAATTAATAATTTTAGTACTCGATACAACACATAGTTATCATGTAAATAAATAATTAAACAACTAAATAGTGATGTTCAGTATGTTGGAGTAAGCGCCATCTATCGTGCCGTATTTGTAACACTCGGCCATCCTGTAAAGGCCGTGTCCCACGGCCCTCATGGTACGGTACATTGTGCTCATGGCTTGATTCGTCATTCGTCATTCGTCAGCGTATAGAATCAGGAGTTCTGAAACAAACATTTAACAGCAGTAACTTGTGTTCAACAACATTACGTGTTCGATTGTAGTCAACCTAACAAACATTTTGTTCATTTATTGATAACTAGCTGTTGCCCGCGACTTCGTCCGCGTGAAAATTACGTTATGATGCCAATTTGGTTTGCATTTGAATTCATTTCTGCCAACCCTCTAGGCTAAGTAGCGTAATAATATGTGGCCTGTGCGTAAAACCTATCTCTTACTAATATTCCTGCTACGTTTTGGTTAAATTAATCCACCATCTTACATATTTCATTGCTCTCTGCTTAGCCCCTAGGATATGTAGCGTGATAATATATAGCCTATTTGAAGACCCCACCCCTAAGTAATATTTGTGCAAAATTTGAACCAAATCTATTGAGTACTTTTCGAGATCCTTCCGGACAAAGCAAAGCAAACAGACAAACAGACAAACAGACAAAAAAATTTCTAACTATATTTTCGGCTTCGGTATCTTATATTGAACACCCAGCGAGTATTTTTTTTAAAATATTTCCAATGTACAGTTTTGACTCTTCTATCATTTTATTATATGTATAGATTATTATCTATACATATAATAAAATGATAGAAAAGCCAAAACTGTACATTGGAAATATTAAGAAAAAAATACTTGCTAGGTGTTCTACGCAAGATACCGAACCCAAAAATATAGTCAGAAATTTTGTTGTCTGTTTGTCTGTTTATCTGTTTGTCTGTTTGCTTTGCTTTGTCCGGAAGGATCTCGAAAAGTTCTAAACAGATTTGGTTCAAATTTTGCACAAATATCTCTTAGGGGTGGGGTCTCAAAATAGGCTATATATTATCACGCTACATATCCTAGGGGCTAAGCAGAGAGCAATGAAATTTGTTAACCGGTGGATTGATTTAACTAAAACGTAGCAGGAATATTAGTAAGAGTTAGGTTTTACACTCAGACAATATATTATTACGCTAAATATTTTAGGAGCTCGGCAGAGAACAATGAAAATCTTTTTGTATATTTTTGCAAAATAGAGAAACGACTGAATAATTTTAATTAATCTTTTACTTAAAGAGCAATCTAGAGGTAGGATCTTTAAATAGGCTATATATTATCACGCTACATATCCTAGGAACTAGGCACAGGGTAGTGCCATATGTAAGTATGTGGATTGATTAAACTAAAACGTTGCAGGAATATTAGTAAGAGATCGGTTTTACACACCGGCTACATTATCACGCTAAATATTTTGGAGGCCCGATAGAGAAAAATTAAATCCTGTGTTTGCTACGATATCCAGACCACTGATATACATAATTATACCTATATTTCAAAAATATATCTACACATATAATAAAATGATAGAAAAGCCAAAACTGTACATTGGAAATATTAACAAAAAAATACTCGCTGGGTGTTCTACATAAGATACCGAAGCTGAAAATATAGTTAGAATTTTTTTTGTCTGTTTATCTGTTTGCTTTGCTTTGTCCGGAAGGATCTCGAAAAGTACTGAACAGATTGGGATCAAATTTTGCACAAATATTACTTAGGGGTGTGGTCTTAAAATAGATTATATATTATCACGCCACATATCCTAGGGGCTAAGCAAAGAGCAATGAAATGTTTAAACCGTTGGATTGATTAAACTAAAACGTAGCATTAACGTAGAATATTAGTAGGAGATAGGTTTTACACTCAGACAACATATTTTTACGCTAAATTTCTTAGGAGCTCGGCAAAGAACAATGAAAATCTGTTTGTATATTTTTGCAAAATACAGAAATTACTAAATAATTTTAATTAATCTTTTATTTGAATAGCAATCTAGAGGTAGGATCTTTAAATAGGCTATATATTATCACGCTACATATCCTAGGGACTAGGCAGAGGGTAATGAAATATGTAAGTATGTGGATTGATTAAACTAAAACGTTGCAGGAATATTAGTTAGAGATCGGTTTTACACACCCGTTACATATTATCACGCTAAATATCTTGGAGGCCCGATAGAGAAAAATTACATTCTGTGTTTGCTACGATATCCAGACGACTGATATACATACTTATATATTTCTAAATACATACATATTATACATAGAAAACACCCAAACTCCGAAACAAACATTTGTGGATCACACTACTAATTGGAACAACCCAGAAACCGAACTAAGCCCTCCGGCGCGACAGGCGGTATCACTACACTGACTACGCCACAGAGGCAGTCAATGAAATTATATTTCATATTCTTTCATATAATTATTCTAACGGCTTGACAGACACAAAATATATTTGTTTATGTATTTACGGGCAACAATCAAAAGTACCTAACTGTAAAGATTCGTAGTAGTAATTTATAGGCTTGATAAAGAACAATAATCAAATTCATTACAGTACGTGTTTGTTTTTAAATATGCATTTAGTATATAACATAATAAGTAAGTTTATCAGTTTTCTAGATCTCATAGCTCACACTAATATAAATCAAATTTCAGGCTACGCTATACTATTGTACAAGCCATGTAATATGTAGTATAATTTTTATTACGTGAAGGAAAATCCATCTTGGATGCTATGCCGGACTCCTACCAATTAAAAAAACCTCACGTAACGCCTAACAGCCTATGGTTGGGAGCCCCGGGTAAGCCCTCGGAAGGATGTCCCAAGACTCCCAGCAGACCCACGGCCGCCACTGCGTCCTCGCCTAGGAGGTGGTTCGGGTGCTATGCCACGTCTTTGGGGGTTTCGGGTGCGATCCCGCTTTTAAGGGGGGGGAGGGGCGTGAGTGAACGCCTTCGGCGCGGACTGAATTATTTTACAATAGCCTTACTCATAAAGCTCTTTTATCATTAAGCCAACACGCCAGTTTAGATTTACCCTCACATTCAAAGGGATCCTTGAATTCTAGGATTTGCGAAAGTTGGGATGTCTCTAATTCCTGAACTAGAAAACCTTTAACATGGAAGCTTGTGTGAAACATTCCTTACAGTATTCCCTTTATAACACTAAAAGAAAAATTTTGGGATCCGAAAACGCATTGAGAAGTAACAACTAAAAAACCGTTTTGTCTTTCATCCCTTCTCCCAAAGGAACCGCGCAAAATATCGAGATCAAAAGTATCCTAGAACCTTCCTCGGATTATAAGCTCTGATTGTACTAAGTTTCATTCAAATCCATTCAGTAACTTCGGCGTGATACTTATTCGGAATACAGACAGACAGACACACATGAAAAATGTAATTTCATTTTCGGCTGCAGTAGACTCTCGACCATCAACAGTTTTACTATATGTATAGACTAGCTAACCCTCGCAACTTCATTTACGTCACATAAGATCTATGAAAGGAGAGGTATTTCTTTATCAGACTCATCAAGCAGCGTGTGAAACAGCCCTGTTGGCTTAATCAAAAAAGAGCTTAAAGATTAAGTCTATTCTAAAGCAAATCAGTCCACGCCTTCGGCGCGGACTGAATTATTTTACAATAGCCTTAACCATTAAGCTCTTTTATGATTAAGCCAACACGCCACACAAACGTTGTTTATAATGAACATTCTTAAAACAACTTTACTGAAAAATGTTGAGCTTTGGCTACAGTGACATGGGTACATAAATTAAATCACCTTAAACATAATAAGTACATGCATACGGTCACGCCTTTATCCCCAAAGGGGTATCGAGGCATATTATATGTTTACCTTTTTTTAATTTGTCCGACGTAACGTAATAGGTGGTGAGCCGCATTGCCGTGTTGAAATGGACAGGCGTTAGTACTGCCTACTTTTGAAAATTATTAAATCTATAAGGTCTTCAACTTGGTTTAACGACTGCCATTTACTGGCTACCGTTAGCGTTGGTGTTATCGTCTCAACTCTTCCGATTATGCGTAAAGATTTCAGTCTGTGGCCCTAATCTAACAAACGTTTCGTATTCGCGCTTCACCATACTACTTACTCTTATAATTATTAAAGGGGCTAATTAATAAACACGTACGTCATACCGGCCTTGGACCCACTAAAACCATGAGGTCTCTTCCTATCCATCTAGCGCAGTCCTAGGGTATCCTTTAGAGGGCTTACCCGGGGCTCCCAATCGTAGGCTGTTAGGTAGGATACTTGTGGTTTTTATTCAGTGGGAGTCATAGTACATTCATGTGGGATTTTCCTCACGTTAAAAAAATCCATCTAGCGCATAACTCCCCGGGTAAGTTGGAGGATGTCCTAAATTTGTTCCCACATTTTGGTTACGACTTATCCTAGAGGCTCAAATAGAATACTGTTCAAACTTTGCTTATAACATAATTTCCACGCGGACGAAGTCGCGGGTAACAGCTAGTACATATAATAAAATGATAGAAAAATCAAAACTGTACATTGAAAATATTAAAAAAAAATACTCGCTGGGTGTTCAACATAAGATACCGAAGCCGAAAATATAGTTAGATTTATTTGTCTGTGTCGGTTTCTGTTTGCTTCGCTTAGTCCGGAAGGATCTCGAAAAGCACTTGAAAGATTTGATTCAAATTTTGCACAAATATTAACTAGGGGTATGGTCTTCAAATAGGCAATATATTATCAAGCTACATATCCTAGGGGCTAAGCAGAGAGCAATCAAAGTGGCATTATAACATAATTTTCACGCGTACGAAGTCACGGGCAACAGCTAGTACCTGTATAAAATACTTAATAACAGGGTAGGTAGGGATGCATTAATTTTTTAAAATAATTGGAGCTTATGCCGACTGCATCATAAATATAAACATGCAGACTCTCGAGACAAATGTTTTTGGGTCGCACAAATTTTTGTCTTAGGTGGGAATCGAACCCACATCCATCCGGTTACAAGTCGGCTAACATGATAATGTGGAAAAAAAACATAAGGTAGAAAGAGTTCAGTTCTCAGTTTTGAAGTTGGTTATTAAAATACGTATATCAGCCTCGAGCAGGACTCGAACCCACATCTCTATCTCTATTCACACAGTAATCGGTTTAAATGCATGGGATTGATCGCCCAGCAATCCTTACAATCCTTACTTGTATGAATTAATTCACACAGAATCACACAGCAATCCATTGACATATAGGGA
This sequence comes from Miltochrista miniata, assembly GCA_933228765.1. Lineage (NCBI taxonomy): Eukaryota > Metazoa > Arthropoda > Insecta > Lepidoptera > Erebidae > Miltochrista > Miltochrista miniata. Next base: position 1,125,729 of record OW121778.1, read on the forward strand.
TTTGTCACACAGTCATCAATGTAAATACAAATGACATCAATGTAAATATGGATTTGTCACATAGACACAGCTTATCACACAGATTATCACACAGATTATCACACAGATTATCACACAGATTATCACACAGATTATCACACAGATTATCACACAGATTATCACACAGATTATCACACAGATTATCACACAGATTATCTCAGTCATAGTCATTGCTAAGAGAGATCTCTGACAAAGGTCTGTAACTTTTTTGTAGGGCAACGTATGCGTTTTCTTTCAACAGACTAGTAACCATTCAAGAAGTTTACAGAACTAAATGGCCTAAACCACAAGGCCTAACTATTGTTCAATGAAGCCTGGAAAAGATCCTCCTCTACTAGGTAGATTCCCAAAATGTACAAATTCATATGAAATAAATGTATCTTGACTTATTATAAATTAATCCACACAGCATATTTACACTTAACACGAGTTTTCAGTATGCACTAACTCGACCACATCTATACACTATTATACTAATATTATAAAGAGGAAAGATTTGATTGCTTGTTTATTTGTTTGCATCGAATAGGTTCCGGAACTACTCGACCGAAGGGAAGCTGCACTCTTCGCGGTGAACGAATGTATTTTATTCCCGTATTTTCATCGGAACGGAAACTACGCGGGTGAAACCTCGTGACGTCCGCTAGTAGTTTACATTATTACGGTTTTGTAAATTCACTCCCACAATTTCATAATTATTTCGACTGGCAGTAGGCATATATTTACACTGTATAGCTTATTGAAAATCGCAGAACTAAAGTACCTTTTGATCAATACCGGAAGTAGATTCCTGAATTATTTTACCTTTTTACCGATGCTAATACTTTTGAATACTACTCACACTGGAAATTGCCATACATAATAGGCCTGTTGGAATCATAAGTTATTTTTATTCCTACCTGTTTTGTTTGCATATTAATAGGAAAACTAACAACCTATATCCCCCAGTATGTAGGCATGAAATTTGCGGGTGCATATCACTAATTATTTTATCAAAACATTCCCTCTGGCAGTTGTCATCTACTCTAAGTGCACGTAAATGCTACTTTGTGTTATATGTAGATATATAGATAGTTTTTAGTCCTAGCTTTCGTTTAAGTTGCAACGACCAAAGTAGGTATATCTATGCATTTAATTATGTAATATGTACCAAATACTGAGTTTTATGAGATGTACACACATCTGCGTCCAAATCGTAAAGGTGGTGCAATAACAATAGTTCGAAACTGCTTTAAATTCACTGTCAAGACACTCCGAATACACCTTTGAAAGTATAACAGGCACTTTAATCGCGAGCACGATAATTAATAACAAAAATGTTAACTGTGTAATTTATAGACCTCCATCGAATAGCGAACTAGGTAGGTATGTGTGTTTCCGAACTTGACAAACTCATAACGAAATGCAGTCTCACTGAATATAGGTCACTTTGTGACACAAACACATCCCTCACATCGAGACTCTTATTTGAATGAAATCTAGGCACGGTTTTGTGTATGGCATATCAGATTATACCGAATCAGCAAGACTGGCGGATCATCGCATTGTAGTACTCGCTCCGAATAAAAATTAACTGAATTGCTATGATCGTCGTATTTTGCACAATGAACTTAATTCAATCGATTGGTATATCATTAAGGGCATAAGCTGTCCTGGCCGAATATGATAGTTTTCGAGTGCATTTAGTACAGCCCAGTTTAGTAACTACTCGCAATGTCATTCACCACAAACAACCGAAGATTTTAACTTATGTCAAATAGGAGACAAATTATTTGCCACATGGAAGTCAGCTCCTACTAATAGATAGACGTCCAGCACTGCACTCATCAGCTACAGTATAAAAAGTTACGCAACCAAAACTCATAAAAAAAACTGAATATTGTAGGAACGACTTCTAGATAATATTAAAAACTTTGGCAAAGCTACAAAATCTGTGGCATTTAATTATTGCTATTTGCGGAAGGGTCTCTCGCAGCAACAGATGATATTATCACAAAAGCGTTTAGCTATCAGAACCTACCCTCCTATGAAATAGCCAATAAATTTGCAGTGAAATTTCAAAGCTCGGTTAACGAGTTGATGACACAGTAACATTCCTCTTCTTGGCGATAAGAACTATTTTCAAAATGTGTAACTCAGCATGCAGTTATCCCCAGGCAAATTAAACACTATTCTAAATAAGCTTGTTACCTATACCTATAGCGCCTGATAAATATAAGTTTCAAATTTCGTCAGTCTATTGCTAACCACATTAATACTAGTCTCAAAACAGGAAAATAGTCCAACGGATTGCGTTAGCGTTCGTCGGGTCCAGAATTTTAGTCAACAGTAATATCTACAAAATTAATTTGACTTTCAACCGAGAAAAAAAAAGGAAAAGTTGACTGTATTATCAATATTTATAGCCTAAAAATACAGTGTATAAAAAAGGATGGGAAAAAGCTTGATAGCTGCCTATAAGAACTGCTGCACTTGTCCAAAAATCGAGGGTGTTGAGCATCATTACCCATTATACCATTTAGAAATTTTATTGGCTTCCTCATATTCACTTACTAATTATGTGCAAAACTTTGAGCTTTTCTGGCAAACATGTTATTGAAGATAGAGTACCATTTAAAGTTGAACTTATGCTGTATAACGTAGGTACCTAGTGGTACTTACATTACCTACTAACTGATATTGATTATCGGATACTGCATAGCGAGCTATAGAAAAACGTATACCTAAGCCTTATCTTGATCGAAATCGACTTCTCAAAAATATAGAAATAATGATAGCGAATGCTATAACTCTTGTAAAGTTTTCTCCATACACACGGTTACGTAACTAGAGTCTTCATATACTTAGAATCGTTTTTTTTTATCAATGTTTTCTACAAGAAATATCTTATACCATGCCCAAATGAAACAATAGAAAAATTGTACCGGTTGGAGCAGTAAATGTTTTCGGAGAGAGAACGGCTGCGTACCTTATCCTTCGCATTAGATATAGCTAGTACTATATTTCGGAGTGTGTACGGATAAATAAAACATTCACTTTCTGCAGTTGTAGCTACACAAAGCATATTGTTCTGTCGTGTGTCCAATAAGTAGGTAGATTTTTTTTATACTGTTCGAATGAGTAATATCGTAGTAAGTAGGGTTTTCACATTATGTAACAAATGTAAAATAAGTGAATGGCAAATTAGATGTAGAATCACAGTTAATTTGACTGGCCAATATTAAGCATAAAATAGAAATTCATCACACAGATGTATTCATCACACAGATGTATTCATCACACAGATGTATTCATCACACAGATGTATTCATCACACAGATGTATTCATCACACAGATGTATTCATTAAGCTGGATTCAAATTGTCATCTGCAGAATGTACGGTACTCTGCATAAACCCTGCGTATTTTTGGTTTGCTATTGGGGTTATTTCATATTATATAAAAGTAAAAAAAATATTAGACTGAAATAGTTTTCAACGTATGGACTTTCCGTATTCCAAACTTTACAAACTGATTTGACAATTGTCAAATGAGAGGTACTGTTTAATAATAACAGAAGGTAGTCACGTTTCCTAAATGCATTCGTAGTGCTTATAAATAGAATGGCGTGGTCATTTTCGATTTTTATAATTGTCTACCCACATAAACATCGCCTTGATTTTTATTTGAACGCTGCAACCAATCTAAATTAACTGGAAACTACTCAATACAGTTAGATGCGGGTTGATACATGTCCTTCAACACAATTATCTTAAAAGACGATCTTAACTAAACTAGTACAAAAGATGACACTTACTACGCAATTGATATTAAATTTTTCTTTGAACTTAATAACCTATCCGATGTCATACAATCAACTAAAACTATGCCTTTCCGTCAGTCTCTCAATGATAAGAAATATTAGGTTCAAATCTTCATCACCTGTTTCTACAAAACCTCACGATCGTCGGTCTTGGTACCGAGTCCGATTATAATGCCTATATTTGACTTTCGACAAAAGCTACACCTATTAATTTGCTGCCAGTGTCTATATATGCCTCGAACTGGTGATCATTCTCGGTCACGAATCTTTAGCAATTATTAACACAGATCTCAAACGAAGAAAGTAATGTTCAACTGACATTTCTATCTGGATGATGTCGTGAGCTCCTCTCAAAACCTGGTCATCTCTACAGCATCGCTCACTCAGCGTCGTTTTCGTGCAGGATTTAATTGTGAGAAAAAAAATTGCTTTCTTTTTCGTCTTCTGATCTGAAACTGCCGCCTACAACTAAAATACTTCAAATCTATCTAAGCTGGGTCTTATCCCACTTCTGAAGTGTTAAATAGGTACACTTTCAGGAATAAAATAAAACTTGAAATCACAACTTTACATTTACATTTATTTGAGCAGCGTTACCGCCTATCTAAGCGTTCAGAATGAAGAGAGCTCCCAATATGATTACCCGCCATTTTATACATTTACCCCCAGAAGCTGCTAATTAGACAATACCATTTAATTACACAATATGAAAAGCTGATGGCTTTCAGGAAAGGAGAAGAGATAAATGAGAAGATGAGAATTAGAATTTACAATGATATTTTATTATAGATTAAAAATTCGGGGTCGTGGTTCGTGATCGGGCAGCAAAAGGCTTTGCGATTTCCGATAGTCCTTCAGGGTTCGACTTATCTTGTGGCTCCTGGATGGTGATGCAGTCCGCGAGGTAGCCGTGCCGTCCACAAAATTCGGCTGGCACGGTGTTTTCAACCCGCAGGGTTGATGGTTGTTTGTAGAACCCGAAGGGTGCGTCTTCACCTTCGTGGAACCCGAAGGGTGAATTTTTCCCAATCCGTAGGGTAGACTTCTGCAACCCGTAGGGTGGACGGTTCTCGTAGAACCCGAAGGGTGGACGGTTCTCGTAGAACCCGAAGGGTGGACGGTTCTCGTAGAACCCGAAGGGTGGACGGTTCTCGTAGAACCCGAAGGGTGGACCCTGGAATGTTCCAGATGAGGGGTTAGCTGGAACCCTTTTTCCCGCCTCTTTCCTAAGACAGCCGACCCCTGCTAACCATTGCAGGAATCGGGAGTCTTACATTGTCTGCTTACAGTACTAATTTTACAGATATGTTTTTTCACACCCCTGTTAACTACCCCCCTATAACAGGGTTGACCAACAGCCGTTAATTTTCACTGTTTAAAATTTAGATTACATTATAAATAATTTAACTCACCCAATGATGGGGTACTTGACGTTTGCAGCTAACCAACTGTTCACTTAGGGAGAATTTCGCTCCCTATAAAAATTATAATAAGTTTTAAATTACTTCGATTAATTTCCGACGCACAGACACCTTCGCGACGAGTATAATTTAAATTTGTGAAAATGGTCTCTTAAACTTCGCACGCAGTCCTATTTATAGCTTTGGACAGCGCCTCTGGCGGCAAGTAGCGTCCCTGCGTCTTACGTCACTCTGGTTACGTCAGTGCTGTGTTGATGTGACTAGTTGTCGGCAGATGGCGCTTTCATTTATTATCACTAAAATTTCATTTTTAATTGACTAATTTTATCAATTTATGCACACGTTGTTGCACAACGTTACATACTCCCCCGCTCCGGTGAGCGTTTGACGTACCCTAACACGTCAAATGCTGCGTTCGTCCTCGAATGCCCCTAACATAAGACCTACTACTCGTCTTTGTGTGTGTGTATGTTATTGTGCTGTGTGAATGAGGTGATGCTGGGTATAGCGAAGAGTCGGCCTTAACCTTAATGCAACCAACTCGCAGGATGTATGTAGGTGATTCTGAAGAATCTTATGGGACAGAAAGAGAAAAGACGTATTTGAGGCTTTGGGTTGAAGGTTCAGGTAATACGCACCGCCTGAAAGTGGGGTGTGTATAATAAGGCTTTTTGCTGAAGGCTGGGATTTGTACAACCGTCCCAGAGAAGAACATCCTACTAGGGCTAGTGTAACACTTCCGAATCATAGGATGGACTATCCCCCAGGGCAAGCCTCTAGCTTCCGAGTGGTAGGAGTAGCCATATAAATAAAATAACATTACGGTGACCTACACCTAAGACTGTTAGGGCAAGACAAATGCTGCCAAATAACAGTATCCCATAATTCTGTTCGGGTAAGCCTCATGCTTCCTCGTAACAGTAACAACCTACAACCTAATTCTGTTAGGGCAAGACCATGCTGCCAACTAACAGTAAACGACGAACTCTGTTAGGGATAGACCCATGCTTCCAACTAACAGTAACTCCCAACTAAACCAAGAAACAGAAAAGTGATAGAAAATAAATTATTTGCAGAATCCTCCGTGATGCTAGTTAACCCCTATGTCCCCATGACGAACACGGCATGTGTTTGTCACGTTGTTATATGTAGTTATTTGAACGTCGTGTGTAGTGTGTAGTGTCCCTAACTAATTATTAGGCTATTTAGCCCTTTAACAAAATAAAATAAAAAAAAACTAAGTGCTTATTCGCAACCTTAGTAGTAGACTGTTGTGACTATTATGTCAACCCTAAAACATGACGAAGTAAATGCATCTTTTGGCCATTATGCCAACTATATAAAAAAATGGGACCCTTGTGTGCCACCATAGTAGTATAAAATGAATGTGTTTGTTTGTATCATGTGTATGTGTGTGCGTAAGAAGTCAAGCGTGTATAATTAATGATCTTTGGCTATAATGCCAATTGCTAACAAATAATGGGGCCCTTGTGTGCTACCATAGTAGTATAAAATGTATGTGCGTGCTTAAATGAATAATATGTATGTATGTACGTATGAAGTCACCCTTGTGTAAGTTTTGTTTTGTTTGCGAGTATAATGTTGACGTAATAATGTTGATGTAAACGTGTTATCTATCGTTGTATCTAAGGCCAGTGTTACACTACATCCCATGCTATATTAACCCGTCAGCTTTTGTCGGGAAACAAGACTTAGGACATTTGAGTCACCTTCTATAATCTACGAATGTGACTCGCCTGTAGCTAGTCTGCCCCCTCCTTCCGCCTTTGGGAGTCATACAACATGCAATACAAGTGTCACTATGTAAATAAACAAAAAAACTGCTTGTTAAGTGTTGGGAATTGTGTGTGAAGATAATTATGATGAATTTGTGATGACTATCTACTACCTAATTATTATGTAAGTGTAATTGTGAAACTTCCGTATGAAAATATGTATGCGTGTAACATGACACGAAATGTGGTACCTAATGTGCCACCTCAGTATTAAAATTATATGACGGTGTGCTAACACCCTTATATTTTCCAAAAGTTTAATTATTTAAAACACTATTGAGTAACTGTACTGATATGCTATGTAAGCTATTCGCATACGCATCTTAGCGCAGTGTGTTACGGCCTTTACCGTTATCTGCATTCATCTTTGTAATCTTGAGGAATGTGTCTATTTCTCGACCCACCCGCAGAATAACGAAAAATAATTTCTTCTTTTTAGGGTTCGTTGAACCGAATTATAAATTGACTCTTTATGAAACTTATTATTTGCTTTAGGAAATACTTAAGTTTGGAAATATCACCTTATAGGGTTCCTTCACTCAGATAAAAATTGGACCCTTCTAGATATTAATTGTCTGTCTGTTTGTCTGTGTTTGAATATAATCTAATCAGAAGCAGTAAGTAGTGAAAGTGAGGTGTATGATGATGGGTTGATGAAGTTAGCTAAATGTTTGACGGTTTTAATGGATTGATGCAAGTTTTGACCTTAATCTTGTTTTTATTTAAATGTAACGATTCCTACGAACGTTCTAGGAGTTAATTGTATATTAACTCGTTCCAACTAATTTTTTTTTTAAAATAGTTCCTTACTACTACGGAACCCTTAAATATTTCGAACTGTGACAAAGACGATTCGCACTTGGCCGGTTCTGGAAATAAACTATATAGTAGTAACTAACTTTTTTATGTAATTTGTTCCTTGCTACTACGGAACCCTTGAATATTTCGAATTGTGCAAAAACCGATTCGTACTTGGACGATTCTGGAAATATTTTGTGTTAGATTGTTGGTGTCAGGAGTATATTTTATTCACTTACACCCACAGTTTCTATGAAAAAAAATTTCCGCTACTATCGAGCTAGTAAATAACCATACTCGTAAACGTTATGAAAGCAAAATCTGCCGTTATTTATTCAGAACACGAATCAAAGTTATTAGTTTAAAATTGTTTTTTGGCAAGAATGTTTTCACTGCGTAATCTACGTTTGGAATGTTTTTTCTTACAGTTTTATTTCAGTGTATCAGAATTCACCGTAATTCGAAAAGTGAAACAATTATAAATCTTTTATTATTTACGTGAAGTGCAAATTCGTAAAATATTTGTTCTACCGTTTTGCTGAAGTGAAAATTCAATAGGGATTGTGACCCAGAAGTGTGATTATCGGCTGTTGGTCTGGCTGTAAATTCACATATAGGAAATACAACAAAATAATACACAAATTGAGGCGGTTTGACGCCGTAAAACTAAAAATTGTGGTGGTGATATACTTTGACTACTTTTTACGATGAATATATGCTATACAACTTACTTACGAAAATTAATGTAGGTAAGCGTTTCAAATCAGACGTTTTACTTCAGAACTTTAACAATTATAATATTTGGAATTGAAAAAAACTTTTACTTTAAATTTACTTCAAAATTTTCCACCATAAAATAAATATCTGAGGGTGTGAAAAATAAAAATGGGGACCGTTAAAATTTGGAAAATTACAATTTATGTTGAGAAAAATTCAAATTTGGCCTTGTTCTTGTTTATGCCAAAATCTGTCTAAAATTAATAAAAACACACAAAACAAGCCCGAAAGAACAAGTTGGCAGCAGAGGTCAGGAGAGCCAAATTCCTGGGTAGTTGTGATAATTTGGAGGGAAACTACCCCGCTAACGGGCACTCTTAAGACTAATTTACACAAATTAAAATATCTTATAATTATGACCTCCCGACTCCCGTCGGAAATCGCTTTCTCGCTACCCGAAACCAAGATATGGGCGCCACTGAAAAGCTGATGGCTTTCAGGAAAGGAGAAGAGATAAATGAGAAGATGAGAATTAGAATTTACAATGATATTTTATTATAGATTAAAAATTCGGGGTCGTGGTTCGTGATCGGGCAGCAAAAGGCTTTGCGATTTCCGATAGTCCTTCAGGGTTCGACTTATCTTGTGGCTCCTGGATGGTGATGCAGTCCGCGAGGTAGCCGTGCCGTCCACAAAATTCGGCTGGCACGGTGTTTTCAACCCGCAGGGTTGATGGTTGTTTGTAGAACCCGAAGGGTGCGTCTTCACCTTCGTGGAACCCGAAGGGTGAATTTTTCCCAATCCGTAGGGTAGACTTCTGCAACCCGTAGGGTGGACGGTTCTCGTAGAACCCGAAGGGTGGACGGTTCTCGTAGAACCCGAAGGGTGGACCCTGGAATGTTCCAGATGAGGGGTTAGCTGGAACCCTTTTTCCCGCCTCTTTCCTAAGACAGCCGACCCCTGCTAACCATTGCAGGAATCGGGAGTCATACATTGTCTGCTTACAGTACTAATTTTACAGATATGTTTTTTCACACCCCTGTTAACTACCCCCCTATAACAGGGTTGACCAACAGCCGTTAATTTTCACTGTTTAAAATTTAGATTACATTATAAATAATTTAACTCACCCAATGATGGGGTACTTGACGTTTGCAGCTAACCAACTGTTCACTTAGGGAGAATTTCACTCCCTATAAAAATTATAATAAGTTTTAAATTACTATGATTAATTTCCGACGCACAGACACCTTCGCGACGAGTATAATTTAAATTTGTGAAAATGGTCTCTTAAACTTCGCGCGCAGTCCTATTTATAGCTTTGGACAGCGCCTCTGGCGGCAAGTAGCGTCCCTACGTCTTACGTCACTCTGGTTACGTCAGTGCTGTGTTGATGTGACTAGTTGTCGGCAGATGGCGCTTTCATTTATTATCACTAAAATTTCATTTTTAATTGACTAATTTTATTAATTTATGCACACGTTGTTGCACAACGTTACAAATATTGTACAAAACTAACTTAGCAATAATGGATAATTATCATCAATATCAATACATATAATAAAATCGTAACAGGTCGCTGTCTGTACATGGAAGATAAATAAGAAAAAATATTATAGGGGGGCTTTATGAACGCAATAGAACTCAAAACAACGATTTTTAGAATTTTTGTCTGTTTGTCTGTATGTCTGTATGTCTGTATATCTGTTTGTCTGTACGGTTGTGCACGCTAATCTCAGTAACCGCTCAACCGATTGCAATGCGGTTTTTTTTATTGTGTTGAGGTTTGCTCCAGTTAACATTTAGCGTTTGGTTTATGTAAATCGGTTCAGAAATAAAAGAGTTATAACACTTTTAAGAATCAAATATTTTGAAAATTTTTACTATAGGGGTTTCTTTGAATGTGAGTGAACCTAAACTGGCGTGTTGGCTTAATCATAAAAGTAAAAAAATTCAGTCCACGCCTTCGGCGCGGACTGAATTGTTTAAAAATAGTATTAATCATTAAGCTCTTTTATGATTAAGCAAACAGGGCAGTTTCAGACGCTGCTTGATGACTCTGATGAAGAAATACCTTTTTAATATTTAAAGCAATTGGTATGCTAACTTTTTTCATAATATTTTATTATAAAGTGAAAAAAGACAACTTGGCCCAGACGGGACTTGAACCCGCAACCTTTGCCTAATCCAGGGCAATGCTCTAACCAATTGAGCTACGGGAGCCGTACTGATACAAGTTGAAATTCTTCACCTTATTGTAACCGCCATTTAAGAGTATGGCACAGAGCCATCTATCGAGCTACTTAGCAACTCTGATGTCAATGAACGATATTGCAATCATTTTTTATACATCGGTAAATATATATACATTTAGACGGAGACATCAAATCAATGTATAAAAAATGATTGCAATATCGTTCATTGATATCAGAGTTGCTAAGTAGCTCGATAGATGGCTCTGTGCCATACTCTTAAATGGCGGTTACAATAAGGTGAAGAATTTCAACTTGTATCAGTACGGCTCCCGTAGCTCAATTGGTTAGAGCATTGCTCTGGATTAGGCAAAGGTTGCGGGTTCAAGTCCCGTCTGGGCCAAGTTGTCTTTTTTCACTTTATAATAAAATATTATGAAGAAATACCTTTCCTTTCATACACCTTATGTGACGTAAACGAAGTTGCGGGCTCAGCTAGTTATTAATATTTGTACTAAGAATTGTGAAAAACTAGTACTAAACTCGGTATTTTTGTTATTAAAATAATTGTCATTAAATGTTAAGATTACCACGTACTTATCAAATATTTAATCAAAAAAAATATACGACTTTATCGAAATATCCCTTTAGTTTTTAATCGGAGACGTCTGGCCCAATCTTCCAAACTGATTCGGCCGAATATACCCATACATATTTTTAAAAGTGGACATTTCGCCCGCAGATCAGTTTTTGTGTGGGCGAGATATCCCATAACCCCGTATACTATGCCTCTGCCTGCCCCTTCGGGGATGGGGGCGTGATTATATGTATGTGTGTATGTATGTATATTTTTGGGTTCGGTATCTTACGTAGAACACCTAGCGAGTATTTTTTTCTTAATATTTCCAATGTACAGTTTTGGCTTTTCTATCATTTTATTATACACTCATTTGCAAAAAAAACGGGTACCTAAGCAATGAACCATTTCAAATGTTAATATTGCTTTGTTTGATAATTATAGGTAGTGTTACAAATACGGCACGATCGATGGCTCTTACTCCAACATACTGAACATCACTATTTAGTTGTTTAATTATTTATTTACATGATAACTGTGTGTTGTATCGAGTACTAAAATTATTAATTACTAGCTGAGCCCGCAACTTCGTTTACGTCACATAAGGTGTATGAAAGGAAAGGTATTTCTTCATAATATTTTATTATAAAGTGAAAAAAGACAACTTGGCCCAGACGGGACTTGAACCCGCAACCTTTGCCTAATCCAGAGCAATGCTCTAACCAATTGAGCTACGGGAGCCGTACTGATACAAGTTGAAATTCTTCACCTTATTGTAACCGCCATTTAAGAGTATGGCACAGAGCCATCTATCGAGCTACTTAGCAACTCTGATATCAATGAACGATATTGCAATCATTTTTTATACATTGATTTGATGTCTCCGTCTAAATGTATATATATTTACCGATGTATAAAAAATGATTGCAATATCGTTCATTGACATCAGAGTTGCTAAGTAGCTCGATAGATGGCTCTGTGCCATACTCTTAAATGGCGGTTACAATAAGGTGAAGAATTTCAACTTGTATCAGTACGGCTCCCGTAGCTCAATTGGTTAGAGCATTGCCCTGGATTAGGCAAAGGTTGCGGGTTCAAGTCCCGTCTGGGCCAAGTTGTCTTTTTTCACTTTATAATAAAATATTATGAAAAAAGTTAGCATACCAATTGCTTTAAATATTAAAAAGGTATTTCTTCATCAGAGTCATCAAGCAGCGTCTGAAACTGCCCTGTTTGCTTAATCATAAAAGAGCTTAATGATTAATACTATTTTTAAACAATTCAGTCCGCGCCGAAGGCGTGGACTGAATTTTTTTACTTTTATGATTAAGCCAACACGCCAGTTTAGGTTCACTCACATTCAAAGAAACCCCTATAGTAAAAATTTTCAAAATATTTGATTCTTAAAAGTGTTATAACTCTTTTATTTCTGAACCGATTTACATAAACCAAACGCTAAATGTTAACTGGAGCAAACCTCAACACAATAAAAAAAACCGCATTGCAATCGGTTGAGCGGTTACTGAGATTAGCGTGCACAACCGTACAGACAAACAGATATACAGACATACAGACATACAGACATACAGACAAACAGACAAAAATTCTAAAAATCGTTGTTTTGAGTTCTATTGCGTTCATAAAGCCCCCCTATAATATTTTTTCTTATTTATCTTCCATGTACAGACAGCGACCTGTTACGATTTTATTATATGTATTGATATTGATGATAATTATCCATTATTGCTAAGTTAGTTTTGTACAATATTTGTAACGTTGTGCAACAACGTGTGCATAAATTAATAAAATTAGTCAATTAAAAATGAAATTTTAGTGATAATAAATGAAAGCGCCATCTGCCGACAACTAGTCACATCAACACAGCACTGACGTAACCAGAGTGACGTAAGACGTAGGGACGCTACTTGCCGCCAGAGGCGCTGTCCAAAGCTATAAATAGGACTGCGCGCGAAGTTTAAGAGACCATTTTCACAAATTTAAATTATACTCGTCGCGAAGGTGTCTGTGCGTCGGAAATTAATCATAGTAATTTAAAACTTATTATAATTTTTATAGGGAGTGAAATTCTCCCTAAGTGAACAGTTGGTTAGCTGCAAACGTCAAGTACCCCATCATTGGGTGAGTTAAATTATTTATAATGTAATCTAAATTTTAAACAGTGAAAATTAACGGCTGTTGGTCAACCCTGTTATAGGGGGGTAGTTAACAGGGGTGTGAAAAAACATATCTGTAAAATTAGTACTGTAAGCAGACAATGTATGACTCCCGATTCCTGCAATGGTTAGCAGGGGTCGGCTGTCTTAGGAAAGAGGCGGGAAAAAGGGTTCCAGCTAACCCCTCATCTGGAACATTCCAGGGTCCACCCTTCGGGTTCTACGAGAACCGTCCACCCTTCGGGTTCTACGAGAACCGTCCACCCTACGGGTTGCAGAAGTCTACCCTACGGATTGGGAAAAATTCACCCTTCGGGTTCCACGAAGGTGAAGACGCACCCTTCGGGTTCTACAAACAACCATCAACCCTGCGGGTTGAAAACACCGTGCCAGCCGAATTTTGTGGACGGCACGGCTACCTCGCGGACTGCATCACCATCCAGGAGCCACAAGATAAGTCGAACCCTGAAGGACATTTATGATTAAGCCAACACGCCAGTTTAGGTTCACTCACATTCAAAGAAACCCCTATAGTAAAAATTTTCAAAATATTTGATTCTTAAAAGTGTTATAACTCTTTTATTTCTGAACCGATTTACATAAACCAAACGCTAAATGTTAACTGGAGCAAACCTCAACACAATAAAAAAAACCGCATTGCAATCGGTTGAGCGGTTACTGAGATTAGCGTGCACAACCGTACAGACAAACAGATATACAGACATACAGACATACAGACATACAGACAAACAGACAAAAATTCTAAAAATCGTTGTTTTGAGTTCTATTGCGTTCATAAAGCCCCCCTATAATATTTTTTCTTATTTATCTTCCATGTACAGACAGCGACCTGTTACGATTTTATTATATGTATTGATTGATATTGATGATTGATGATGTAGTATTGTAATGTATGTATAGTTATAATCAATTATTTACAAATTACATAGTTTTTCTACGCAGTGTCCCACGCTTATTTCTTGGTCCACTAATTCTTTTAAAATTATTGATATCCGAGTGTTCCTTAATTTGAATTAGGCGCTATTTAAGTCTACATGTAGAATGTATAGTTGAGAGGTGGCGAAATGCACTTAAGATTCCATCAAAGAAAACTCAATCTACCCTCGAATTATAATTTATTGTGGTGCATTGAAATTAGTGTCCGACCGAAACTGGTTTTCCGGCCGAAACCGAAACCGAAACCGAACTTTCGGCCCCAGGGTCAGTTTCGGCCGAAACCGAAACCGAAACCGAAACTCACGTGTTCATATTGAAAAAAAAAAAAGCAGCTAGGTGCGAGTCGGATTCCGCACAGATGATTTCGTTACAGTTACAGTTTTTGGGCACAAAAATTACGTTTGTTGTGTGGATGCTTTTTTCTGATTTTAGTAGATATTTTTTGTTATCGGCATCAGAACAGGGTGAGGTGGCAGTGTCTCTTGACATCGCCAACGCTTTCAGCACCTTGCTCTGGAGCTGCGTTTGGGAGGCGCTTATTTACCATGGAATGCCTCCATACCTCCGTCGAATTGTCGGGGCCTATCTTTCCGAGAGGGCCATATCTTACCCGAGCTGGCTAGGGCTGGGTCCGCGAGATGTGTCGTTCGGTGTTCCAAAGTGATCGGTCTTAGGACCGCTTCTGTGGAACATCTGTTACGATTGGGTGCTGCGTGGTCCGTTGCTCAGAGGTGTCGGCGTAACGTGTTACGTGCGTAACGTGTTACGACGACACTCTCATTACAGCGCGAGGAGCAACGCACCGAGACGCAGCCCTGCGGGATCCAGCTTACATATAGGGGGCGTCAGCATCGGCATCGAGCTCTCGATGACGTATCTGGGGCTCGTACTCGATAGCCGGTGGAACTTCGGATACCACTTCCGAAGTTTGGTCCCATAGCTGAGGGAAGGGGCATCAGCCGCACTCTCGCGGCTGTTGCCCAATATCAGGAGACCCAACGCAGGAGACTGTACCTTGGGACCGTGCGGAGCATGGTCCTATACGGGGCCCCCGAATGGGCGGAGATCCTAATGGCTAGCAATGCGGCAAGATTGCTTAGCCCGCAGAAGGCGACGGCTGTCAGGGTGATAAGGAGATACCGCACGATCTCAGTTGAGGCGGCATGTCTTCTAGCCGGGACCCCTCTATGGGACCTGGAATCAAGGGCCCTTGCATCATTGTTTAAAATGGCGCAAGGAGGCGCTGGAGTGGCCTCTTCCTGTGGGCAGGTTATGCTCGTAAAAGGCACGGCGGGGAGGAAGCGGGAGAGAACTCTGCCACCCGAGTTCACAGTCTGTGGCGGCGCCCCATATTATCAGCCTCAATGACCGGGGGCCTGAGGACGGGCTGCTTACCGTCTTTACAGAAGCAGGCCTTAGACCATAGCATGACGTGAGAGATTCATCCACGCCCCACTCAAGAAGCGGGATAACAACTGAACAACCCCCCAAAGACGCGGCCGCAGTATGCATCATTCCGAAGGCATACTCGGGGCTCCCAACCGTAGGCTGTTAGGTAGGATACGCGTGGTTTTTAGTCGGTAGGACTACTGTACAGTGAAAATTTTAGGCCTAAATCTGGCACGGTTCCAGCGATACAACCTCGTGACTAATAGACAGACGGACGGCTAGGCCTCATGTCTCGTTAATAGGCTTTAACCCCTTCGTGTGTGAGTTAGACTCGCTCTTGGCTGGTTATTTTTTCAATAGGTGCTGCAAGTTCCACCAAGTGCCATCAATCGATGGTATCAATCAACAGTATAAATCTTCTAAGTGTTCATTTTAGAAATATCTCCACCTAAAGATGAGTTCCTTTCTTTTACGTGTGGAACTCATAGATGCTATTGCGAACTCCTACCGACTAAAACCACACGATGGCCTCCTACTAGCTCTTGACTGGTTTTGGTTACATTCTAGAAGAATATAGGTAACCAAAAGTGGACAACTGTGAGCCGGACTAGCGCGCGTAGGGTTCCGTACCAGAAAATCAGCAAAAAATCACGTATATTGTTTGGGACGCCCCCTTTAATATTATTAATTTGTCTATTTTTATTATTTGTAGCTATAGCGGCGACTGAAATACATCATCTGTAAAAAATTAACTGTCTAACTATCATGGTGCATGAGTCTGCTGACAGACAGACAGACGACCAACGAAGTCAATGGAACCGACAACAAAGGGGTAGGGTTATGTAATATCCTAGATCACCTTTTTATTCACTATTGATTGGAAGTCCTTTGTAAATCTGTAAATCTTCAGTTATACTATTTCCATTTCTTTATTTTCTCGATGACAGTTCTAATTTGATAGTTTTAGTGTTGTGACCAAGTAAGTAATGATATCGATCGAATATTGTAAATTGATCGAATATCGTATCATTGCCAGTACAATTTATATAGAACTAATATGGGCACAAATCATAGGACGCCGTTCAAAACAATAACCATCCCCCTTTTACGGCAAACAAGATATTCGATTTATTAAAAAAATGCATGTGCGGATGTTACTGCCGAAAACTGGGAAGAAATCGTGAGAAGAAGCTAAAACATTATAGCGTCGGATTGGGAAATTCATGTGGCATTCGATAATGTCGATGTACAGGAACTTATAATATCTAAATGTTGGAGAGAGCTCATCGAGTGACAGTGACAATTCGTCATTTTAATTAAAATAAATTAATGAAGATTACCTGTCATTATAATTATTTTGTTGCATTGTCGAGTACCTACCTACCAATATCTACTTATTTTACAAACGCTTAAAAAAATTTAGAGAAGTTGGCATTATCAGTCAAAAATTAACACTTGTAACGTCTTGTACTGAAATATAATATCTACTAGTTAATACATTTGTACAAAAGTATCCGGCAGTAGGTAAGTAGTTTAGTTTCTTATATTTTGTAAAAAAATATCGACTCTGTTATCGTGTTGTGTTTATCGATAGCTCAATTCCTATCAGTTTCTTAGAGTCAGGTATAACCTTGTACCTGCGTAAATATAATATTTTTATAAAATAATGCATACATAATGTAAAAAAGACGCTCGTACAAGTTTTCACAGGAACTGTCATCAACCTGTCATCGAGAAAATAAAGAAATGGAAATAATATAGTAACATATTAACTGGTTGGGCTGAACCTAACCGCGTCACAAGCAGAGCTAGGCACTCAAGATTGATGAACACGTGAGTTTCGGCCAGGCCGAAAGTTTCGGCCCATTTTGGCCGAAACTGAAACTGCGGCCGAAACTCGATTTTTTGGCCGAAACCGGCCGAAACCGAAACCGAAACCGAAACTTCGGTCGGTCACTAATTGAAATACTATTTTGTTTCAAGCATTTCGACATTGTGTGGTTATTTGTTAACAATAAATGCAATACCGTCCGGCAGTAATATTATTTACCATTTGATTTCTTATTTTGTATTGACACAATTAATTCCTAAGTTTATTTTCCTGGAGAATACACTATTCACCGCACCACACGGTAAGTCGGTTTAGTAATGTTTTCTTAATAAGATTTTATTATAGATTGTGTTGGTTTTATGCTATTATTTTTTGTTTATTCAAATAATAGATGGCGTGCGATCCATCTAGTAGCCAAGTTAATATATCTACGGATTTTACGATTATTCCATCGCAAAGAGGAGGAGATGTTCTTTTAAGTAATGGATTTAGATACTCAAAAAGAAGAATAAACAAAAATGAACATATAGTATGGTGGTGCGCCAAAAGAAAACGCATCACCAAACTATAATTAAAAAAGAAAATCATTCGTGTACACCGAATGAAGTTGATAATGAAGTTAAAGTTAGAGTACAAAGATGTATAGAACGGGCCGTGAAAGAGACAACGTCTATTCCGTCAATTTATGCCAAAGAAGTAGAAGGATTCAATAATGCAGGGTATGACTTAGTAAAACAAATGCTATCATTTGATACAATGAAAAAGGTTTTGTATCGGCGTCGTCATCAGGCATTACAGGCTAAAACTCGATTCTTAAGAATTCAAGATGTTAAAGTTCCTTGTAAATTTCAAAATTTTCTTCTTGCTTTTGTGAGGATGATTGCAGGATTTTGATTTTTGCTTCGCCAAAAGGGAAAAAAGTATTAAGCAAAAGTAAACATATTTTTTGGATGGAACCTTTAAATGTATTTCGCCACCATTTACTCAACCCAGGACCTCCGGCACGGCAGGCGGTATCACTACACCGACTACGCCACAGCGGCAGTCAATGAAATTATATTTCATACTAGCTGACCCTCGCAACTTCGTTTACGTCACATATATTATGGTGTATGAACGGAGAGGTATTTTTTTCATTAGACTCATCAATCAGCGTATGAAACTGCCCTGTTTGCTTAAACATAAAAGAGCTTAAGATTAGGTCTATTCCAAAACTTATTTATTTTTACATTCAAAGGAATCCTTGAATTCTAGGTTTGGCGAAAGTTGAGATGTCTCTAATTCCTGAACTACAAAACCTTCAACATTGAAACTTGTGTGAAATATTCCTTAGAGTATTCCCTTTATAAAACTGAAAAAAAATTGGAATCGGACCACGCTTTGAAAAGTTACAACTAAAAAAGTCTTTTTGTCTTTCATCCCCTCTCTTAAAGGAACCGCGCAAAAGATCGAAATCAAAAGTATCCTACAAGCTTTCTCGGATTATAAGCTCTGATTATACCAAGTTATTCGGGATACAGACAGACAGACAGATAGACATAAAAAAATTCAATTGCATTTTCGGCTTCAGTAGACTCTCGACACTCAACAGTTTTATTATATATGTATAGACTAGCTGACCCTCGCAGCTTCGTTTACGTCACATAAGATCTATGAAAGGAGAGGTATTTCTTTATCAGACTCATCTAGCAGCGTGTTAAACTGCCCTAAATAATAATAAATAATAAATGTATTTATTCGATGTAAATTTAACATAACATAATAAATCAAAACACAAGGGCGATAATTTTAGCTATTTAACATATTATTACAAATGCTGTTGGTACTTTAAAAGGTAAACCTGAGGTATAAGTACCAGCTGCCTTCCAGTAACACAGTTTTATACACATAGGTACATATATTGACTGTGGTTTGCCCTGTACAATTAAACAAAAATACAATACGAGTATGTATTATAGTTTGATGTCTAACTCAATTTATGTTTACACAAACAATTGTGTATGTTTGTGTGTGTGTGTGTGTGTGTGTGTGTGTGTGTGTTTTTATGTGGGTGTGTGATGAGTACAATATGTTTTAGAGGAGAGTTAGAGGTATATTCTATACTGGAGGGTGAAGAATAGCCTCTGTTTCTTCATGTGAAAGGCTTAGGAGATAGCTCGTGAGTATTTTTTTGGCTTCATATTTGGTTTACTCGTGAAAACGTAAGATACCGTTAATTTTATTATATAAATAGCGAGCTAAGAAGAAATAAAACTTTTTTCCGAAAGATGTTGTGCAAGTGGTGGTTATTGGAATCTTATATTTACGAATTGTGCGTGTCTGAGAAGATGTTATCAGTTGCGATATTCCTGTACTATAGTTATGTTTGTGTTGTTTTAGTAATATTTGGAGAATAAATATTTGACGCACTGTGGGCACTTCACAATATTCGTATAAACTTCTTGTTGGGAAAAGATAAGGTTTGAATGTGCACACCTTAAGCACCGCTCTTTGGGCTCTTTCGACGTGAATTAGGTGACTCTTTCCTGCACCTCCCCAAGTTGAAATACAGTATCCCAATATAGACTGGCATCTTCATAACATTGGCATCAGCAACATGTCTTAAATGCTTAAATACATATATTAATTTACGTACTCTTCCACATAGGCTGACTATATGCTGTTGAAACGACAATTTGTCGTCGAGTATGACCCCCAAGTAGCGAGTAGCAGATGTCTGTACGAGTGTTGGGCAGTTGCAAACCTCTGGGCACCCTCGCTGAGTGTGTACAGTTATTTTATAATTGTTGTTGTTTGACGAAAAATTTTTAATTTTGAACGTCATTAGGGTTGTTTTGCTAATGTTTAAGGTAAGTCTATTTTTAGCTAGCCATTGTGTGACTTTGTTAAACCCATGGTGGGCGGCTTTATATGTGTCATCCCAGGTAGACCCCCTGAAAATTAATGCCGTATCATCTGCAAAAGCTACTATTTTACCATTCCCCAAAAGAAGGTCACACATTTCATTTACATATACTAAGAACAGTGTTGGCCCTAAGATACTCCCTTGCGGGACACCGTACAGGACTGGGAGTTCAGAGCTTATATGTTCGCCAACTATAGTACACTGTGTTCGATTTGACAGATAGCTTTGAAACAGTTTTAGTTGATTCCCTCGAATGCCTAGCTGTTCTAATTTAAAACATAGCTTAGATAAGGAGACTGTGTCGAAGGCCTTTGCCAAATCAAGAAATATACCCAGACATTTCTCCCTTTTATCTAACGATTCAACAATACTGTTTGTCAGATCATCTACCGCATCATCTGTGGACCTGGCACTTCGGAAACCATATTGTCTATCGGATAGTATATTTTTAGATTCCAAATATGCCTTTAACCTTTTGTTCATTATTCGTTCTAAAACTTTTGAAAGTACTGGTAAAACGGAAATAGGTATATAGTTTTGAAGGTTCCGTTTGTCCCCTGACTTATGTATGGGATGGACAAGAGCTTTTTTAAATAAATCCGGGAATACTCCAGTTCTAACACATAGATTCAGAATATATGTTAGAGGTGGAATGAGAATAGCCCTGAATCGTTTCAGGATATGTGTTGGAATGCCATCAACACCAACTGCACAATCTGAGCGTAAACTCGTAATTATGCTTTCCACTTCTGCATCATCAGTTTCTAGAAAAACAAACGAGTTTACAGGGGAGGATTTGGTTCCGCAATTTTGGGGGTCAACTGCATTGGGTGTATTC
This sequence comes from Miltochrista miniata, assembly GCA_933228765.1. Taxonomy (NCBI): domain Eukaryota; kingdom Metazoa; phylum Arthropoda; class Insecta; order Lepidoptera; family Erebidae; genus Miltochrista; species Miltochrista miniata. The sequence goes on from OW121778.1 coordinate 1,147,165, forward strand.
TCCGTTAATTTTTTTCCCACATTTACAAAATATTTATTTATGGCATTGATTGACCTGTCAGGACTTTTATCTATCAATAACAATTCTTTAGCAGTTATAGTTTCTTTGGTGGTATGGGTGATAGATTTAGTGGCATTCCAAAGTTTTTTTGGACTACTATTGGCTTTCAGTAGCATGTCTCTTTCATATTGTCTTTTGACATTCCTGAGCAAATTATTACAGTGATGCCTGTATCTTTTGAATGTGATCTTTAAAATCTCATCATTGGGGTTCTTTTTAATTTTTTTGTGCATTCTGTCACGATTTTTCATGCATTTCAATAGTCCAGGAGTAATCCATGGCTTAAGTATTTGTAGACGGGAGGGAACTATGCAGTTACTAGAGCTCATGCTGATAGCTGATTTCAGGTAGTTTACGAAAAGAGTACAAGCTTCGTTTGCGTTATTATTTTGATATATTGCGGAGTAATCTGTAGCGGCAATGCGCTGCTCGAGAAGAATATGGTCAATTTTTTGGAAGGTTGTTTTGAAATTAGTTTTTAGCAGACTCTTGGACATGGATAGTGTGACGTCACGGCAGCCTACGCGCCGGCGCGCGCGCACTGGTACACCCCCTCGCCCCTCGGCGACTCCTCGCCCTTTATAAGGAGCTGCAAGCGGTCAACGGCCTCTCGACGACGGGCATGGATGGTCCCCCTCTTTTTGAACTATTCCAGGGTTGCAGAAGGGTGCCAGGAGCTTTCGTGGAAGTGACCTGGAGGTACTGGAGGAGCCGAATTTTACCAGAAAAATTCTCGCCCAAGAAGGGGGAAATGTGACGTCACGGCAGCCTACGCGCCGGCGCGCGCGCACTGGTACACCCCCTCGCCCCTCGGCGACTCCTCGCCCTTTATAAGGAGCTGCAAGCGGTCAACGGCCTCTCACTACCACGGCGGCTCTTCAGGTGATGTACCTTCTTCACCTACGCGACACCTCGGCTGGATCTGGTGATCTAAGAACACTCAAGGACCCTCCCCTACTTTCTCTCTAAATAACTGTACCTATTTGTGTAAATATGATCTTTTAATAAACGCAGGATCAACTGCTGTATTATTCTACTAAAGATTGTTCTCAATTATCTCTCCTTGGTAAACCTCTCTTGATAATTCAGTATATTTAGACCTAATACGGTGGCTGACCCAACTATCATGTGACAATGGCGCCCACGGGAATAGAAAAATCCTAGATCACCACTTCCGGGACGAGTTTTTTCTTTTTTTTCTCTCTGTGTATATTTGTGCATAAACTGTGTGTGTTCAATACAGAAGGTAAGTGCAGTGCATATTTCTACACAATCTAAGTGTTAACTTGTTTTATTCAGTGAATAACTTTTCAAAGAATTTCTCACTACGCGTAAATAACTGCACACGCGGTGAATATCTTGCCGTGCGTGACCTTCAACTTAAATCGAACGTATCTATAATCTATTCTATAATTATCTATAATTATAGCACGACGATTCTTTCTGTATTGAACCTAAATTTTTGAATCTGTTACTCATTATTTTACTGCGTATATTGTGTACTCGCTACGGAAAGCATCCACCGTAATAATGTCTTACCCCATTAAGTTTACACATTTAAGTAAAAATGAACTAGAGTATGAAGTTCAAATTCGCGGCGGTACGAAATCCAATACGGTCGATGAACTCCGGAAGCAAATTTCTAAACTTTCCCTTGCTGTGTCCTCGGAGGACATTTCTACATCTCCCTATAAAGCCGATGACGATATATCTGCCTGTAAAGTTGCTTTGTTTAAAGTATCTAATAACGTTACATCGCTGGAATCTAAATTTGATAGTAACATTTTTGCTAGAACTGAATCGGTCTTACACCACGTGTACTTTAGATTATCTCGAATTGATTTAAATTTGCTGTCTGATATCGAAGTAATCAAGCCCTTATGGGATGAGTACCACGATTTCTATGCTAGATTGACCCGTTTGACCTCTACGGACGCCAAGGTTACGGACGTGACTCCACCTCGTGGTATTGCGCGCGATACGATCTCCCCAGATTTTAATTACGAGCGTAAACTTTTTTCGGAATTAGCTAAATTTAAATATAACGGAAAGACTTGTGTGCGTGCTTTCATACAAAATCTTAATGAATTCATTGCCTGTAGAAGTGTTCCTTCGGATAAGGTACTGTCCTTCGCTTACGAAATTTTTTCTCATGACGCTCTTCACTGGTACCGCGCCATTAAGGACAGTGTTAAATCTTGGGATGAGTTGTGCAATCTATTAAAACGCGATTTTAGTCCTCACAATTACGATTACAAGCTAATGTCCGAAATCAGGTGCCGTTCTCAAGGTGAAAAAGAGAACATAACTATTTACATCTCAAAAATGCAAGGGTTATTTTCTCGTCTCGATGCCCCAATCAGTGATTCTGATAAGCTCGAAATTCTGCTTAATAATATCAGGCCCTGCTATACAAATTCTCTTATGACATCCAAAGTCGTTGATATTCCTTCGTTGTTGAGCGTGTGCCGGAACTTTGAGCAATATCATAGTCGAAGCAAAGAGTTCGTCGAACCACCTAGAATCACTGCAAACACTCTGGCTCCGGAATTAGCTTATAATTACTCCAGTATTTCAAATTTACATAAAAATACTCCAAACTACAATTTTTCTAGAAATTTTAGTTATTTCAAATCAAATTCTAAAAATTTCAATTACGACAAACCTTCTCCTAACACATTCAACTCAAGTCCAGCAGCTAACGCTATTCTTACTTCTAATAATGCTAAATATTGCCCGAGATGTAGATCAGACTCACACTCCCTGCGTAGCTGTCGCCAGCCGCGTTATCTGGTTTGTTTCAAATGCGGTTTGAAAGGTTATCGCATCTCAGAATGTCCCTCATGCAATAACAAGTCTGTTAAAACTCAAAAAAACGTGTAGGTTCCGATTGTGAAAATAATAGCAACTCTAAATTTGACAAAGCCGACTGGCACAATTGGCTAAATTATATTTCAAAATTTTTAAACCCAAATAATCTTTCCACAATCGGTAACATAAATAAAAACCACTCGCCATATATACCTGTAACAGTTAATAAAATGAATACGGTAGGTCTACTTGATTCTGGCTCTAATTTCACCATTCTGGGTAATGATTCACACACGTTCTTCTTGAATAACATGAAAGTTAATTTCTCGAAACCTTTACGTTTTGTCACCGCCGGTGGCGACAAATATTCATCACTTGGCTCAGTGACCATTCCTTTCGAGTTTCGAAATACATCTATAGACCTGGAAGCACACATAGTCCCAGGAATAAAAAATTCAGTTATTCTAGGTATGGATTTTTGGAGGGCTTTCGGACTTTTCCCCAAACAACTAGAAACTATTCTAGTTCCCAGTAACCATGAGTCCGGCGTTGCACAACTACAGTCCGACGTTGATAATCATCTTATTTCTTTTGATCTTCTAAAAGACGACCAGAGAGCTACCGCTAACAATATAATCTCAAAATTTTATGATATTTCTTATCAGAAGCGGGGTCTCGGTCGCACTACGCTAATCACTCACTCGATCGACACAGGCGACAGTCCACCCATTCGTCAGCATTATTATCGCATTTCTCCTGAAAAGCAGAAAATTTTAATAAAACATGTCGACGACATGCTCAAAGACGACGTAATAGAAATTTCACAAAGCTCATGGCAAAACCCCGTTCTATTAACTCCTAAAAAAAATGGCGAATTGCGTTTCTGTTTGGACAGTCGAAAATTGAATTCGGTAACTAAAAAAGATGCATACAACTTACCGTATACATCTGAAATATTAGATAATTTACGTGATGCTAAATACCTTTCTAGTCTGGACATTTCTAAAAGTTTTTGGCAAATTCCTATTAAAGATGAAGATCGTTGCAAAACCGCTTTCTATATACCCACTCGAGGAACCTACCACTTTAAAGTTTTAGCAATGGGTTTAGTCTCGAGTTCAGCTTCGCAACAAAAATTAATGGACTCCCTATTTTATAGCCCAGAATTTGAAAACAGAGTGTTCTGTTTCGTGGACGACATAATTTGTGTATCTGAAAACTATCACCAACACATTTCTTTGCTAACAAAAATATTAAATAAATTAATATATGCAAACCTTACTATTAATTTCGATAAATGCCAATTCTTTAGAGACAGATTAAAATATCTAGGGTACGTGGTCGATTCTAATGGTCTTCATGCCGACCCGGAAAAGGTGGAAGCCATTACCAACTATCCTACTCCTTCAAACAGAAAAGAGGTTCGACGTTTTCTGGGCGCGGCGTCGTGGTATAGAAGGTTCATACCAGATTTCAGCACGCTAGCAGCGCCATTGAATAAACTCACTTCAAATGGCAAAAAGTCGCCACCTTTCAAATGGTCACAGGAGGCGGATGTGGCATTTTCTAAGTTGAAACAATGTCTCGCCTCGACTTCCGTACTATCTTGTCCCGACTACACGAAACCGTTCGAGATACACGCTGATGCCAGTGACTATGGCATTGGTGCCACACTCTGTCAGATTTTGAATGGAGAGGAAAGAGTCATAGCTTTCTATAGCAAATCCCTATCCAATCAGGAACGAAATTACAGTGCTACCGAACGGGAAGCGCTCGCAGTTCTTTCCACCATAGAATACTGGCGTTGTTACATAGACAACGGTAAAAAATTCATAGTCTACACGGATCACGCTGCTCTGAAATGGTTTCTAAACCTAAACAATCCTACTGGAAGATTGGCCAGGTGGGGAGTACGTCTTTCTTCTTATAATTTCGAAATAAGGCACCGTCGGGGGTCCGACAACGTGGTGCCAGACTTTCTTTCACGTTTTCCAAACGTAATGGCCATCGGAAGTGATACAAACACTGCCAATGAGCCCATTCATACCAATGATAATTGGTACCTAAATATTTTTAAGGGCTGTACCCAAGCCCCCACTTCCTTTGTTGACTATCAAGTCATCAACAACAAGCTATATCGTTTCAAAAAAACTTTAAATCCTCTCACGAGAGAATATCAGTGGAAGGAGGTCATTCCATCAGAGAAAAGATCTGAAATCATATTTCAAAACCATTCGGTACCCACTGCGGGCCACCTGGGAATATTTAAAACGTATAAACGTTTGGCGCTAAGTTTCTATTGGCCAGGTATGTACGCCGACGTGGCTAAGGCGGTCGGATCTTGCGACACCTGTAACGCACATAAGCATCAAAATCACTCGCCGCTAGGTCACATGGGTGAACGTAAGCATTGTGTCAAACCTTTTCAGATGATAAGTATCGATTTAATTGGGCCACTGCCTCCTACCAGGAAACAAAATACTTTTATATTCGTTGTATCTTGCTGTTTCTCTAAGTATTGTTTGCTTTTCCCCATAAAAAGGGCTACAGCCGAAATTGTATCAAATATTTTAGAGGAAAAGGTATTTCTGGTACACGGCATTCCTGCGACCATTATACTAGATAACGGGAAACAATTCGTTAGTGCAACCTTTAAAAATTTAACGAACAAGTATAAAGTTCCAAATTTACATTATACTCCATTTTATACACCTCATGTAAATTCCGTCGAACGATATAATAAATCTATTACAACTATTTTGAGTTCTTTAATAGGTGACGATCAGCGGATTTGGGACACTATTATTCCAAAAGTCCAATTTGCTATTAATTCAGCGGTAAATGAAACTACGGGTTTCACGCCGTCATTTCTCGTTTTCGGCCGTGAAACGGTCATGTGCGGTTCACGTCATATTAAGTCTGACCCTAATATGGTGCACGAGCCTCATGACAGTTACGCCGAATCTCTAGGCTATTTATCCTCTATATTCGAGAGGGTACAAGCAGCCCTTATAAAGGCGCATCAACGGAACACGCACACCTACAATCTTCGCCGAAAAACGGCAGATTTCAATGTTGGAGATATCGTATGGAAACGTACTGTCTATCTAAGCGACAAAGATAAATATTTCAGTAAAAAATTGGCTCCCAAATTTGTAAAGTGTAAAATTATTTCAAAAAAGTCTCCACTGGTTTATAAACTTGCAGATATGGCAAATAAGCCCTTAGGTGAATGGCATATCAAAGATTTAAAACGCACCAATTATAAACAATAGGGTTCGGCATGTCTTATCTTGTTTTATTTTTAGGCATATTCTCATTGAAAATTTTTTTTTCTCTTCACAAACGGTTCAGCCGTTTAAGGTTACAACATACAACCTGACCATGGGCTAGATACCCGATCCCAAGACTAGTTATTAGCTACGTCGTAGGGTGGTCAGGATTTATTTGTTGTACATAATCATATATACTATACTATACTATCTTCACGCCAAATCCCTTGCGGGATAGGCAGAAAGAACCGAGCGCCACACGAAAGTTATAAGATAATAATTATAGTTGTTAATATATATTTATTTGATTAATTATTTGGTTGCGCATTCATAAATGCGTATCAAACACACACACACAAGGCTATAGCTAACGGATAACCGCATGAGTCGTCTATGTCAATTGCAATTCATATCTTTCTCATCTTATATTAATTAGAATAGTAAGGGTCAATATTTTGCTACGCGGTAAAGCCACGTCCAATATCTTGTCCTTTCTCGTGGATGTCTATCCTTAGATACGATATAAGCACCTTTGCACTCCTTATGTACCCCCCTCTTTTTGAACTATTCCAGGGTTGCAGAAGGGTGCCAGGAGCTTTCGTGGAAGTGACCTGGAGGTACTGGAGGAGCCGAATTTTACCAGAAAAATTCTCGCCCAAGAAGGGGGAAATGTGACGTCACGGCAGCCTACGCGCCGGCGCGCGCGCACTGGTACACCCCCTCGCCCCTCGGCGACTCCTCGCCCTTTATAAGGAGCTGCAAGCGGTCAACGGCCTCTCACTACCACGGCGGCTCTTCAGGTGATGTACCTTCTTCACCTACGCGACACCTCGGCTGGATCTGGTGATCTAAGAACACTCAAGGACCCTCCCCTACTTTCTCTCTAAATAACTGTACCTATTTGTGTAAATCTGATCTTTTAATAAACGCAGGATCAACTGCTGTATTATTCTACTAAAGATTGTTCTCAATTATCTCTCCTTGGTAAACCTCTCTTGATAATTCAGTATATTTAGACCTGATACGGTGGCTGACCCACCTATCATGTGACAATAGTATAACTGCTTTATGATCTGTTATAGTAGATTCCAGAACTAATACAGTGTTTTTGTGCTTAGTTTTTAGTATAACATGATCGATGCAAGTTTTATCATGCGTGACTCTGGTATGGGCTGGTAAGAGGCCATGACTAGCTGTAATATTTAAATATTCATTAGCATTCCTGTGTATGGAATTTTCTGTAATGTCCATGTTTATGTCACCTATTAATTATCATGAAATTTTTATATGAAGAGTTATTTGTCAAGAATGAGTCAAGTGATTCAAGAAAACTATTAGCATCTTTAAAACAAGGAGGTCGGTAAATTCCCAGCAATACACGTGTTTCGGTCAATGACTACTGCTACACAGTTTGCATCTTGGAGCTGTGGTTCAAAAACCTGTACCTGTGAGATGTTATTTCTTATATAGACAACAACACTATCGTTCTGATTAATTCTATTTGTACTGTGATAGCTGTTATATCCTTCTAGTAATGGAATATTAGGGTTGCAAGAGAGCCAACACTCAGTCAGAACTATAATGTCATTGGAAAGTTTTGTTCTGGTTATCAGAGTCAGAAAACTAGGTAAATTAGAATAGAATAGAATAGAATATGCTTTATTGTACACTAATTAACATATACATGTATATGGAATACAGAGTTTAAAATGTACAATGGGCGGCCTTATCGCTAAGTGCGATTTCTTCCAGGCAACCTTTGGATGGATATGAGTGTAAGAGATCAAGTTTATAACTGGGCAGATATTTCATTAGTGTTTTATAGTAGGGGAGCCCACGATGCTAAATGGGGATTTAATCGAGCGTCGTAGAGACCTATTGGGATGCAAAGCTTAGATGATATGAAGAAAAAAATGTTATATGATATATACCTTTACATAGGTGGGGGAAGCGGCTATAGATTTTTAAATATGTAAAAAAAAACTGTTGCATGGACATCCTCGAGCGCGTCAGATATTGATAGCATCAATTCCCTACGTATTTTTAATAATGTACGTATGTTAATCTGATCGTTAGCATGATGCGGGTGGTTGTATTTAAGGGTTGAAAATGAAAAAAAAAAAAAATATTCGAGCGCGTCAGATTTTCTAAGGGAGTGTTAAGTGCACCAAAAAAAAGCTCTCATTCACTAATCTGACGATTTCGATGGGACGCAAACTCACGGCCATTTTCATAATGTGCAAAAAAAATTCGCCATTTTGAAATACTCAAGCGCGTCAGATTAAGATATATATGGTTCATCTTTATGTTCTAAACGTACTGTCTCATAATCTGACGATTATCTAAAGGGATTGGCCTGATCTGACAAAAAAAAATTAGAAAAACGGTTCACCTTAAAGGCCATCCCTGCAACTTCCCGCTAATTCCATTCCTGGGCTCTTAAAATTGTACTTATGACATTTTTGAGCTCAAAATAGAATTTATGTGATATTTTGAGCTGGCTGAGTTCAAAGAAATAATATTTTTATGCATTTGAGCTCTCTCAGCTCGAAAGTCTGATAGAAGTTATGAAACTTCTATCAGACTTTTAACTACCAAGAACACTATTTTTGGAATTTTCAAACCGCAATAACTTTTGAATGGATAACCGATTTTCACGCGGTTTTCGACGCAGTTTTATCATCCTCATAAGTAATTTTGCAATTTTAATTGATCGAACCACAAATTTCGGAGTAATCCCGAAAAAACACTTTTTCGGGTTTCTTTCGTTCACGATATCTCTCGAACGAATCAACCGCTTTTGACCAGCTTGGTGGCGATCGACGCAGGTACAATCGCAAACAAAAGTACTAAGCCTAAAAATTCATTTTATCGATGCTGTTGCGTAATTTCCAGGACATAGATGTGAATAGGTCAATATTAATTCTATACTATTATTAAAAGTAAGTAGTAGTAGTAGTACGAACGAAGTTCGTAGACGCAAAGATATTTGGCGCATAGTGTAACTTTATCGACGAATTTTTGTTATTTCGGCTTGCGGAAATCGTCAGATTATATATTTTTCATTATTCTTGAATTATTTCCTTCAAAATAAAAAAAAATTTAGCTACGCTCGAGAATGTCGAGATGACGTTTTTTTTTTACAACTTTGTTGCCCTCCCCTTTTTTTACGTCACTCTCAAATTGTCCGATTAGTGGAATATACACTTTTTAGGATGTAATTAACTCACCCTACCTTAATCTGACGCGCTCGAGAATTTCTGATGGTCAATTTTTTTTTACTAATCTGATCCTGTATCCTTCACGGGCGGCCTTATATATGGGCCTCATGTTTTGTGGAGGTACTTAACCGGGTACAAGGTATGCCCGTGTATATTAATCTGTCGCGCTTTAGTAAATCCCGAAATCCCTTCTAGGGCTCCCCTACTATTAATAGTAAGAAGGTACCTAATAGGTACTATAAAATACGTGGTACATATAATGAATACAAAGTACAATTACAATAGGTAGATAAATAAAATAAGAATGTGTAAATACATACAAACAAATACACAAATATACATAAATAAACACATATACAAATACATAAATGTAAAGGTACATATATAAATATATACACACACATATATATGTATATATATATGTGTGTGTATATATATATATATATATATATATATATATATATATATATATATATATATACATATCAGAATTCACATATATTATATAAATCAATACATATTTCATCAGAACTTTAAAATTTTATTTTAACAAGCCAAATAGTGTTCTTTCACCATTCGTTTAAATATATTCAAAGATTTTGCTCGCCTTACAGTAAATTGGCAAGGCATTCCACAGGCGTACAGCTTGAACGGTAAAGGACTTGCCATAAAAAGAAGTCGCGTGCCTAGGTATTGCCAATGCCAAAGTTTCTGATGACCTCAAAGTTCTCAAATGTGTGTCATTAAGGAACATGAAACGTTCTTTTAAATAATTGGGACTAGCGGGATTGAAGAGGATGCTATATAGCAAACAAAGAATGTGAGTATTCCGTCGAAGTCGAATTGGGAGCCACTTGAGTTTGTTGCGAAATTCGGAGACATGATCATATTTGCGTAAACCAAATATAAATCTAATGCAAAAATTTTGGAGGCGCTCAAGTTTGTCAAGTTGCTCTTCAGTGACATCAAGATAGCTAACATCAGCGTAATCAAGTAGAGGTAGGAGAAGGGATTCTGCAAGCGCAATTTTAGTGGACGTAGGTAGAAAGTTGCGCAATCTACGTAAGGAACCTGATGCGGCAAATAGTTTTCGACTAACTTCACACATTTGTGTACGCCAGGATAATGTATTATCAATCATAATGCCTAAATCCTTCACATTTTCACTTATGTGTAGTGAAACACCATCAAATAAAATATCTGGAAGGATAGTCCGATCTACCTTCGCCAACATTCCAGAGCTTCCAATCACTATGACTTGTGTCTTTGTAGGATTTACTGACAAGCCATATTGCTTGCTCCATTGACATATTTGAGCCAAATCCGCATTTATGATTGTAAAGGCTGTTGATAATTCAACTACAGGAGCTTGTGTGTAAATCTGTAGATCATCTGCATAAAGGTGGCAGGCAGAAAACAAATACTTCGAAATAGAATTTATAAAAATTGTGAAAAGTATGGGAGAAAGCACGCCACCCTGTGGTACGCCGACAGTTGTACTACGCCAAGAAGAAAAAGAGTCTTCAATACGAACCCTCTGTCGACGTCCAAAAAGGTAACTATGAAACCAATCAATCACTGGTGGAGATATGTTAATAGAGCGCAAAATACCAAGCAGAAGTTGGAAATCTACAGTGTTGAAGGCGTTGCTAAAATCCAATAATGCAAGAACTGTGAGATTTCCATCCTCCATGCCCATACGCACGTCGTCAGTAATCTTAATCAATGCGCTAGTCGTGCTGTGACCTGGTCGAAAACCTGACTGGATAGGATTAAGGAGTTGGTGTCTATTCAGATATGAACTTAATTGGGTGTTGACGAGACGCTCTAGGACTTTTGATAGAAAAGGTAATATGGAAATTGGTCGATATTCGGAGAAGGAGACTGGGTTTGATTTTTTAGGGATAGGAATTATTTGAGCCTCCTTCCAGGCTGTTGGGAATTCAGAGCAGGAAAAGGAATAGTTTAAAATATGACATAATATAGGTAGGATTTCATCAATAACAGGTAGCACCATATTACGACTTACGTTATCACTGCCAACTGCATTGGAGCTTATCGACATTATACTCCTCTTAACATCACACGCAGATAATTGATTGAATACGAACGGTGAGTAGTTGGGAGTTGAAAGTGATGAAAGATATTGCAAAGTATTATCTTTGTTCGTCTGATCTTGCGTAGACGACGACGTGAAGTGGTGATTTAATAATTCTATATTAACAGTATTAGGAATCGAATTTTGTCTTGATTTTCCAACTCCCAGGGTTCTGAGAAATTTCCAGGTTTTGGCAGGGTCTCCGTTCTCGACTGATTTATGAATATATTGGCGCTGTGCTTTCCTGCACACCTTACTGCAGTGATTTCTTATCGTTATATATTTTTCATGGTTAGTAGGTGTAGGCCGAATTTTGTACCTGCATTTTGCAGCTGCTTTTTTATTTATTAAAGTTTTTATGTCGGCTGTAAGCCAAGGTGAAGGCAAGTGCTTCACCTTTACGGTACGGATAGGTGCATGTACGTCATATAACTTAGTCAGTCTATCATTTAGTATATCAACCTTATCATCAATCGCATCGGCCGCCAATAGTGCTCCCCAATCGATTTTACCAGCATCCTCACACAATTTATTTAGGTCCATGCCACTAAAATTGCGCTGCATAACAGTTTTATGTTTATGTTTAGGAGAACGTACCTTATAGGAGAGATATATCAAATCGTGATAGGAAAAAGCATCAGCTGGATGCTGACCATGCTTAGAGACCAGGTCAGTGGAAGAAACAAGGATTAAATCGATAAAAGATGGTTTACAGTTGGGAAAGTGATGAGTGGTATTTGAAGGAAGAATTGACAGATTATAAGATTCAACGAGATTTAGAAAGGTAGAAGAGCGGGAATCATTCTTTAAGAGACATGTGTTAAAATCTCCCATTATGATAGTTTGACTGTAAGCAGGCAAATGACGTTCTAAAAGGGTATCAAAAGAAGAGAAAAAGTTAACATGCATCGAATTGCTGTAGTAAACACCAAGTAACAATTTGGTATGCAACAGTTCTACCTCCAAAAAGAGATGCTCCCCAGCATTCGGCGGCGTTGGCTGTGGAGATATGTCGATTACATTATAAGGTATGTTATTTCGTAAATAAATAGCTACACCGCCGCATCTAGGGCCAACGCGATCATTTCTAATTAGGGTGAAATCAGGAAGAGAGTAACAGCTAGAAAGTAGGCATGGTTTTAGAAAAGATTCAGAAACTAGGATAGCGTGAATATTCTCACAGTCAAAGGTTGTTAGCATAGCTGAGAAATGGTACGAAATACTCTGTGCATTTATATGGACTACATTAAAGTTCCTTGGGACATCAGCAAACTGGGTTTTTATAACTTCAGACAATGTTGGCATATGTGCAAATGTGTCATTCAAAGTACTGGCTGATTCAAAGCTATCGTTACAACTAATGTCTATGTTTAACATTATATAAAATATAAATAGATAATATTTCTAAATAATATACTTAATATAATAAATAATATTTAAATAAAATATATAATAAGTATAATTCTATTAACAATAAATTAATGTCAGTAAATATACAAGCTGTTGATTTGGTCGTGCACAAGCCTCCTTCAGTGCGTAGTGTACTATAGGTATTATCGATTGCAAGCAACACAAACATACGTAGATAACAAAAACCCCAAAAATCCTGTTTTTAGTGAAATATGATTTACGAAGAAAAAATCTTCACCCGTGTATTTAATGTTTACGTCGCCGAGCCAACGCTAAAGCGCAAGTCACACTGCCAGCGGGCGGGTGAGCGAGCTAGGCACACTGCGAGCTGCCGAATAACCTACGTGGCTGATGCGAGCGAAGCTACTCGTTTTCGTCGTTAGGCGCGCCCGCTTCGCTAGCTTAACTACCGTCCTCCCCGTTTCGGGTACTCAGACTAGTCGTCGCTTGTCATTCGAATAGCAGTGTCCACGTGTCTAGTCTCATCCGCACTACCCGGTTCGCCCTTCCGTATGTAGTTTTTGTTGTAAACCCCATAGTTTAGCTCGGCAATGTCGCGTAGTTTGCATAACTTCAATATCTCACTTCACCCGCCCGCCTAGCTCGCTCGCCCGCCCGCTGGCGGTGTGGCCTGGGCTTAAAGCTAGACAATAGTAGGTACCTAGATAATGCGGCTACGTATCGCATCTCATGGCTCCTCTACACTGCCCGCGAAGTTGAACGAAGTTAAATGAATACGATAGTGTAAAGAGGCACTTCGGCTTACCTCGTCAAAAACTATACCTCCCCTCAGGCGACTTTATTTGCTGTCGATTTTTGCGCCTCAGTCAATGGGCCCAAAGATGCGGGAAGTGCGTTCACGAAGTACCTCTCTACACTACTTGGCCGACATCGTGTGTGCCGGTGCTTTGCCGGCGCGTGATTTAAGCTATAATTAGTGCTTTGGTGTATGTGATCCAATTATCAGCGTCAAACAGTGGTCAGGAGCAAATTATGTTGTTCCTGGAAACTCTGCCACACAAATTTCTTTGTTCATTACAAACGGCGGCAATGTGCGTGCGCAGGCTACTGACACCACTGAGTGTGTAGTGACGCACTTTTTTCGAACTTAGACAAAGTTTCTAGAGTACCTACTTCGCCTATGAACTTTGCGGGCAGTGTAGAGGAGCCATTAGTTATTAGGTTTCATGAGTTTTTAGTTCCAGCTGACAAGTTCGGTGACCTTTATGTACTTTTTTGATTTGATATTAATGATTTGATGATGAGTTTATGTTGATTTAAAAGATTCCTTCCTACTTCAAGGGCTTAGGACCGGCAGAAACACGCTATTTATCATGCAATTGCAAACAAAAACATTAAGTACTGTTAGTAAACATTAGGTATGAGAAAAGTATTCTGAAATGAAGCATTTCTGGCGTAGTTAAAAATTTTAAATCAACTTATTTACAGAATTAATTGAGAATCAAAGCTTAAATACCTATTTACAAAATCATGTAACACGCAATAATTGTCAAAATGCTCACCCCCAGTGTCTATGCACAGATTGGCGCGGCGCACTAAGTTGCGTTTTAAGCTGCGAAGCACTAGCACATTTGTTTTTATTTGTTCAAATGCCAAAACAATTCTTTCACGTAATTGTGTAACACTCACAATGTCTTCATTGTAAACAAGTCTTTTAATATCTCCCCACAAATAAAAGTCTAAGGGCGTTAGGTCGGGTGAACGCGGCGGCCAGGCTACCGGTCCACCACGGCCTATCCACTGCGTACCAAACACTTCACTTAAATATTCGCGCACTTGGCGTCCATAGTGAGATGGCGCACCGTCCTGTTGGAAGTACAAGTCCCTATGAAATACGAGTGGAATGTCATCGAGCATCTCAAAGAAAGAAAGAAAGAAAAAGAAATTTATTTCACATAGGCATTTACAGATGCTCTTGTAAAACGTCCAGAATATAAATCAAAATCTACCACCAGTTCACAACGCGACCCACCTGAGAAGAACTGGCAAGAAACTCAGCGGGTTATTCTTTTTAGAGCTCTATTTACAAAATGAATCTAGAAACTATGCATTTGACAATTTTTTGAGAATCCAGTAGAGCAGGTCATTTCCAGGCTTCTCCATCCAACAAATAATTACCAATTGTATAGTAGCCCCTGCAGTACAATTTACTTTTTACAACCTTTTTAAATTTATTAAGGGACATACTTTTAATTTCGTCTGGTAGCCTGTTGTAAAAGCGTATACAGTTACCCATGAAAGAATTGCTGATTTTGTGCAATCTGCTATGATAAACAGCAAGGTTACTTTTATTTCTAGTGTTGACATGGTGTCTATCACTTAACTTAGCGAATCTATGTAAATTTCTTTGTACGTACATAAGATTCTCAAAAATGTATTGTGATGCTACTGTAAGAATTTTAACCTCTTTGAATTTCTCGCGCAGAGAGACCCTTGGACCTAATCTATATATAGCTCTTATGGCCCGCTTTTGTAAAATAAAATAAAAAAAATAAAAAAAAAAAAAACTTAACCACATGTCGGAGTAGCACCAAGTATGTAGCACTGTTCAAACGACCGTCAATAAAATATGGGCCAAGTAGATGATCACCGATGATACCAGCCCACACATTCAGACTAAACCGGACCTGGAACGAGTCCCGCGTAGTAACATGTGGGTTGTGTTGTCGGTGAGCCCACCAATGTTCATTGTGGACGTTATAAACGCCCACGCGCGTAAACAATGATTCGTCGGACCACAAAATGTTCACGTCCTGATGTTCAAGGAGCCAGTGACAAAAAACTGTCCGAGCGTTATTGTCCTGCGGATGCAACTCTTGAACACGTCGGAAATGGAACGGATGCATTAGTTCGCGATTCAGCAGCTTCCACACTGTGGTATGATGAACACCGAAACGGCGACCGGCTTCACGCGTACTGGCTCGAGGTTCTTCCTCAAAATAATTGAGAATCTGCTCTTGCCGATCAGCTGATAGGCCTTGTGTACCACGACCTTGTGCATGTCGAGGAACCTCGAACTGTCGGTGATCCCTTAAGCGCTGTGTGGCGGCAAGCATCATGCGACGAGATGGTATTGGTCGGTCTGGAAACATTTCCCTGAACATGCGAATTGCATCAACAACGTTATTATTAGAAATAGCGTAAAGGCGCACCATTTCCACCAACTCAACGTTACTGTAACGCTCTGACATCGTTACCGGTGTTGTTACGGACGTTACGTAGATATCGGCGCGTGCGGTTATACTCACGCTGAACGCGGGCGAGCGACTAATTAATTCAAAACTTCAAATTCACCGATCAAAGGCGCCGCCTGAGCCGCTCGCTCCTGCGCGGGGGTTGGAGGGGTAACTTACACGCGCCGCGCCGCCATCGCAGGCCTCCTTTGCCTATGCCTACACATTTGTATGTGCCTACTAAACTGTAGGCAAAGAAGAAACGGTTTTGAATGAACGGTGAAAATGTACCTATGTAGGTAATAGTATTATTAGAATATTTAGAACCGATTCATACGAGTTGCTTTTTAAATTTATTTTATTTAATAATTATTAAGAACTTAATTTTACTGCCCCATTTTTTCACTTAATATTGGTTTAGTATAAGCAGTAGAGTTCCCGTAGCAAATAGAAAAGAATTTAAGCAGAAAAAAAAAAGTGTAAAAAAAGGTGTCTCGTTTTATCCCGAAATATCAACGAGTGTAGGCAGTACAGTCATGTGTGCAAGTAATGCACAAATGCAGATCAACATCCTGTATAATACTCTGTTATTTACAACACAATATCCACCCGCCAGCTGCGTGTATAATGGAAGACATCTCTAAGATTATAGCTACATTCATTACAGTATACAAAACATACATCACCATAACTCTGAAATCAGCGTTCCCACCATCAAATACGCAGGGAACTCACTCAATGAATAGCAAGAGCACTTAAGTTAACTCAGCAATTCAATGCTAACATGCCAATAATACACCCATGAAAATTAACAAGTAGCAAAAGTCTTAGTGGCCATGCCATAATCATACAAGAACAATGTTTTAAGAAAAAGAAATTTTATACAGACAATTGACATATTGACACTGACATTGACAATCTTACAAAACGCGTGACAAGGTTGAATTTTAATAAACAAATGTTTGTTGAATTTATAATAATTAATTTTGGAGGTATAACAATAAAGGAACATTGGAAGTGGAAAGTCAAAGTAGTTCAGTAATACTCAGTATACATAAAAACAATTAGGTACAAAAACACCTTCCGGTGACACTTACAAGTTTCATGGAAATACTACTTTTTTGTTACTACTCGTCTGGGCTTACTTGTTGTTGCTTTAGCCGGATTATTTGGTACAGGTCTTTGGGTGCCCAAATCAAGCCCATTCAGCTCAACCAGGCTAGCCACACGATGTCTTCTTCCGTCGGGATCTAGAACATATATGTCGGAGTAGACATGCGGCAGCTGTTTTTAAAAAGCGCAGGCCCGCTGACCTGGAGTAGGTCATCGGGTCTGCTTTATGCTTTATTACACTTATAGATGGATATCTAGTTAAATAACAGTGAAATAAATACTTAGGCGGTATTTATTTCAGAAACACGGTAATAAAAACAAGCAAATGGAACACCAATGAAATAAAATGAAATTAAATGAAAAATCTTTATTCATGTAAGTCACAATCTACATTTACTGCCAGATTCGCAACGCAATAGGTAGAGCTGGAGAAAAAAGAACCTGGCAATAAAACTCCGGCCACTCTTTTAACTTCCAGTGGGTTATTACAACATAATTTTTATTCCAAATTAAAACCAACATAGAATCTACTCACAATGTTTTCTCTCCAAATTCCAGCAGCAAAGTGAGACCTCGGCCACAACCACTGTCTATTTATAAATCCCCGCCACTCAAATTGTTCTCACAAAACACGTGGCTTGATATTTAATGTTTTCTTTTTAAATCAAAGAAATGTGGTTCAATTTATTTTTGAGAAATAAAGTTATTAATTTAATTAGTCAAACAAACTGTTAAATTGAATGAAATCGTTAAAATACAAAGATTAATTCATTCTCAGTAAAATGAACATTGCCGGAACTATAGGAATAACAAAAATCCTGTTTTGATTAAAAACATTTTTAAATGTCGACAATATTCGTAATAATTGTCAATAAGAATTTAACAATAGTTTTTATTGTAGGTTCTTACGAACCTACATAGTCACATAACACTTGGGTAACCTAATTAGTTCACCACTACATCAAATTATACAAATCAGTGTTTGTTGGGGTTTTCAGCAGGTTTAATTAAAACGACAAATTGACGATATGAAGACGTGTACTGTGCCTTTGACTTACAATGAAAAAAAGTGTAGGTATAAGGTTATAATTAACTACTAGCTAATTGCGCGCGATGTCCTTCGAATCCTAGACTTGCTATGGTAAAACTCGTAGGCGTTTCGCGAACATGCCCCCGGGCGGTGAAAGCTTGCCTTTCACCCCTAAGGAGAAACTTCTGGCAGAGGGCAAATCTTACTGAAGGATCTTCTCACAACGCCAGTGCTCGTTTTAATGTCGGCTACTCGATTGATATGATCTGCTCCTGGATGAACGGCAACAATGCGTCCTAAGCGCCACTTCAAGGGTGGCAGATTGTCATCCTTTAAGACAACGAGGGAATCCAGCTTCAAGGGATTGTTATTATCCCTCCACTTGGTCCTTTGTTGTAATTCAACAACATATTCTTTACTCCATCGGTTCCAAAAATGCTCTCGGAGTTGCTGGATGCGTTGAAAGCGTGACAAATGATTGAAGGAGCAATCTTGATAGGTTCTATCAGGTAGCGCACTTAATGGTCGCCCAATTAAAAATGTCCAGGTGTAAGGGGGTTCAAATCTTCTGGGTCTGCTGAAATTGGAGTGAGTGGTCGAGAGTTCAAAATTGCTTCAATTTGAACTAAGGTGGTATTCAGTTCCTCATAAGATGACTATTACCCAACACTCTTACTAAATGCCCTTTAGTTGATTTCAAGCCTGCCTCCCAAAGGCCACCCATATGTGGACTAAATCCGGGAATAAAATGAAAGCGTATCCCCTCATTGGCTACACTTTCACCTAAAGAGTTGCAATGAGAAGACAAAAATTTCGACAAGTCGTTATAAGCACCTACAAAGGCCGTGCCAGTGTCTGAATAAATATTCTGTGGTTTACCTCGTCGTGATATGAAACGACGCAAGGCTGACAGATAGCTTTGACTCGTCAAATCACCAACCAATTCTAAATGAATAGCCTTAGTAGCGAAACAAATGAATATGGCAATATAAACTTTAACGGTACGAGATCCTCGTCCCTGTCTACTGATAGCAAGCATAGGGCCTGCATAATCTACACCTACATTATCAAAGGGAAAGCCACCCGGTGTGACACGGGGTTGAGGTAGATTTCCCATAAGTGGTGCAACTACTTGCCCCTTAAGGCGCCTGCACCGAACACACTGGTGGAAACAGGCTTTGGCTAAATTACGACCTCCTAAAGGCCAATACCTCTCTCTAATAGAAGCCAAAAGTAACTGCGGACCTGCATGCATTAAATTTAAATGTTCAAATGTAAATAATAGTTTAGTAAATCGATGAGTGGACTGTAAAATTATAGGGTGTTTTTTATCATAACTAAAGGGAGAATTGTCTAAGCGTCCTCCAACACGCATAATATTATTTTCATCTAAAAATACACTATAATTAACTAATGGGCTCTTTTTTGGTAAACCCTGTCCTTTAAGTAATAAAATATATTCATTAAAAGACTCAAATTGAGATTGTTTAATTATAAAATTCAACGCGTTCTGTATTTCATCACTACTTAAGTAAGACTCACTTACTGGAATTTTCTTGCATTTGTTAATAAATCTTAGAAAATAGGCTACAGATCGCTTTAAGCGTGTAAAGTTGGAGAAACGGTCAAAATTTATTAAATTTTGTGTAAAATTAACAGATGAAATAGTTGTTTGTAACGCAACATGACTCATTTCTGGTAACGTTTTCTCCTCTTTGCAGTGACGAATAGGCCAACAAGATGAATCTTGTTTCAAAAAACTGGGACCCGACCACCATATATCTAGAGAGTGAATCTGATCAAACTGAATGCCGCGAGTTAGATAATCAGCGGGATTACTATCAGTGGAAATGTGTCTCCAAGTATAACTACCAGTCTTTTCCAGAATCTCTGCTACTCGGTTGCGTACAAACGGTTGTAACCTACTTGGCAGCATCTTCAACCACCCGAGCACGATGGTTGAGTCTGTCCAGAACGTTACGTTATCTATTTTAAGTCTTAGAGAACTCAGAGCCTTTTCATAAATACGCACGCCAACCAAGGCGCCGCATAATTCTAACCTCGGCACTGTGGTTGGTTTCACGGGAGCTACGCGACTCTTCGAAAGAAGCAGTCAAACTAAACAAGTCCCTGTATGACTGATGCTGCGTACATAAACACAAGCCCCGTAAGCGCGCTCTGAAGCATCAGTAAAAACATGCAATTCAATAGATTTATGAGCGTCACAGATAACATGACGTGGAATGCGAATTGTTTTCAATACAGGTAAACTCTTAATAATATCAGCCCAAAGTTCACTAAGGTCAGACGATATCTGATCGTCCCACGATAATTTTTCTAACCATAGTCTCTGTAAGATTAACTTCATTCGTATCACGCACGGTGACAGTAAACCTAACGGGTCGAATATTTGAGAAATAACTGAAAGGATACCCCGTTTGGTATTGATAACATTACTCGAGCAACCGATCGGGAAATGAAATTGATCCAATTCAGCTATCCAACCTAGGCCCAAAGTTTTACTTGGTTCAGAGGTACCGATATTTAAGTCAAGCGACGATGATACGTGATTACTCATGACTTGAGAGCTATTTGATCTCCACTTTCGCAAGGGCATACAGGCATCGGCTAACTCTTTAGTGAGCTTCTGCTTTATATCTAAGATTTCATGAACAGTGGAACCGCCTCCCAGGAAGTCATCAGCATAAAAATCATTTATGATGATTTCTGCGATTTTTGAGTCCTTGCAATCAAGACCTATTTGTTTTAGGCATCTGGTTGCAAGGAAGGAAGCACTAGAAGTCCCATATGTGACCGTATTTAGAATATAAGGTGTAATGGGTTCAGTAGAATCAAAACGCCATAATATGGTTTGTAAATATCGGTCATCAGGATGCAAAACTACGGTTCTGTACATCTTCTCAACGTCGGCCGTTAAGACGTACTTATACTGCCTGAAACGAATGAGAAGCGACAGAAGATCATTTTGAATAGTTGGTCCCACCATCTGAATCTCGTTTAGAGAAACACCAGTCGTAGTACGACTACTGGCATTAAATACCGCTCTCAACTTGGTAGTAGTGCTGTCTTCGCGCAATACACCATGATGTGGAATAAAATGTGAGTTGATAGTATCTGAATGTGATGATTTCGACATATGACCGAGGGTCAAATACTCTAACATAAAATCTTTATACATTTTATCTAAAGAAGGGTTTGCTTTATTCCTACGTTCCAACGAAAGTAAGCAGTGTTTAGCCCGTTGATAAGAATCGCCTAACTTTGAAGGATTTTCCTTCAGTGGTATTCTTACACAGAAACGCCCATCTTCTAGACGAGTAGTGTTTTTCACAAAGTGATCCTCACATAACTGTTCTTCCTTAGACCAATGAGATGATGACTTAGGGCTCACTTCTTCAAGCTGCCAAAAACGCATAAGCTGGTTTTGTATGTCATCATTACAGGAATGATCAGTTGGATCAATCGTTGAAAAATTACATTTCATACGATTTGATGATTTAGCCACATATTTACTGTGGATTGGGCCGGAAACTAACCACCCTAATTTGGTTTCAAATAACATTGGCTTACCGTGACCCAATATAATTTTTTGTGAGCCTAATAAGTCCCAAAAAATATCTGCGCCAATGATTAAATCTATATCACCAGGAGTGTGAAAGTTAGGATCCGCTAGAACAATGTCTGACGGGATATTTAAACTCGCTAACTTAATATTACCGCTCGGAACACTATCAGTTAACGACGGCAGAACAAAACATCTAATGCTGTGAGTAAACTGTTCATTCAACAATTTGAAACTTAACTGACACATTTTTTCTATGCGAGATACTACGTTATTTATACCTAGAATGGATTTGTTTATATTTATAAAGGGTAAATTTAACTTGGAATACATTTTCTTACTAATTAAACACGACGTACTACCACTGTCTAAAACAGCGCGTGCTATGTATTCGTGCCCATTAATATCGTATACCTTTATCATCGCTGTAGATAACAATACATACTCATGCGCACAGCCGTTAGCAGCTACGTCACAGCTCTCGGAATGCAATTGAGGTGCATTCGCAGATAACGTCAAGTTTGACTGAGAGGTAGATGCGACAGCGATAGGTGCTACTTGCGATTCATTATTATCTGTAGATTGCATCGGAACGCTGCTTATAGCCGGTCTATGCTTAAAACTTAGGTTGTTTACATGGACCATTTTATTGTGTTTACGTTTGCATATCGCACACCCTTGTTTTTTACAACGATTAGCAAAATGTTCCTCACTGAAGCAATTAAAACATACCTTAAGTGTGGGCAATAACTTCAACCGTGATTCATTATCCAGCGCTAAAAACTGTGGACATGAAGTTAAACTGTGATCATAACCTTTACACATTGGACATGACCTTGCAGTTTGTGTTAAGGAGACTTATTGTTCACAGTGTCCTGTATGGAAACCATAGTTTTATGTTTTACAGGTTGCTTTACAGATAAAGTGTGCCTAGTGGACGTATTTAATTGGCCCTGATTGGAGTGACGTGAAGATTCTAGGGTTTCAATAAAATCAGCGCGGTTACGAAGAAAAGTGACAAAACAATCCAAAGAAATAGTTTGATCTTTAGCCAATTGACTTTTGTGCTGTTCCCACTCACGAAAGGTTTTTGTATCTAACTTGGAAGTGACAATGTGAATGAGAAGAGTATCCCAGTGAGTTACAGGTTCCCCCAGAGACTCTAATGCACGCAGATTTTTATTTAAGTGATCAATTACTCGTTTCAAACAAATAGGAGATTCCTTTGTAACCTGTTCTATATTAAATAGTGATGAAACGTGATTGTGTATCAATAACCGCTTGTTATCGAATCTATCACAGAGTAAATTCCAAGCCACTTCATAGTTCTTGCCTGTAAATTCTATAGATTGTATGACCAATGCAGCAGTCCCTTCTAATGAAGCTCTTAAATAGTGAAACTTATTTATTTCATCTATTTCGCTATTAGAGTTTATAAGGCTAGTAAAAGTGTCTCGGAACTCCAACCAGTTCTCATACTTACCACTAAACTTAGGTAAATGAATGGTAGGTAATTTGACGAGTCTGTGCTTACTGTTACAGCTACTTACACTATTTTTATCCTTATCACCAGAATATTCATCAACAATACTCTGAGCCCTTGAAAGTAACCTATAGTAATTAGATTCAAAGTCGTTTCTCTCGCTTACCTGATCATTGAAAGACTCTGAAGCTAACTCAATTTATAATTGAACCTCATCATACTGCTCAAAGATAGTTTTAATCCTACCGATTCGAAGTTGCAACTCGGTGATGTCAGTGGGAGTCAATGACGAAACAACCAGTCCATTTATATAAGTACTGAATGCTGTTACACGTCCCTTATAACTTCCTCGTCTTTTAATCAACTCCTTTTCATCGGCCATTTGGGAGATAAGCGATAAATCAACCTGTAACGTTATACAATACAAGGTTTATAATAGGTAGGTAGGTAGCTATAAACTTTCTTTACTTAGCCTAAGCACTTTTCTACTCATTAAATTACAATTTAAATAATAGGAAAATTACTTTTAATCACAAATTAACACAGTGTATATATCTGAATTGCTAATAATTATATAATTAAGTCGTATTTCAGTGAAATTACTTGTCTATTATATTATTCTAATGATGGCTAAAAATGCCAACTAAAGATGGTTTAAACGAGTGAATTTAGTTAACAAATACAATTCCTTGAAAGTTAAGGAGATTTGTACTAAATTATATAAACTTATAAGCTCGTAACCTAATCTGAACCAAATATTCAGTTTCAGGTTAAATAGAATAAAATTAGACAAAAATACTGACCTTAATTAATTTCGCCAATTTGTACCTAAATATTACCTGAGTGTTGAGTGGAAAACAATATTATCTAAATAAGCACTTAAAGTTTTTTATTCTCTGACCACATCACACCAATGATTGTCTTCTGACCCTATGTACTGTGTCGAGGTTAAATCCTTATTTTTCCATAATTATTCCTTTTTGAACTTCTGATAATATCAATTGTACGTAGTTCTTATATCCGGCTCGAAGGACCATGTTGGGGTTTTCAGCAGGTTTAATTAAAACGACAAATTGACGATATGAAGACGTGTACTGTGCCTTTGACTTACAATGAAAAAAAGTGTAGGTATAAGGTTATAATTAACTACTAGCTAATTGCGCGCGATGTCCTTCGAAAATAAATAAAATAAAATAAAATAAAATTTATTCCCTTTGAAATTTTTAAAAAATTATTTAGGTTTGTCAAAATTTTTGTGACTCTACCGGGGGTTCGGAAATGCTACAGACTGAGAAGAACACCCCAAGAAACTCAGTCCGGTCCCTCTTATTCATCTTAGTATCTAATACAGTTTTTTTTTTAAATGTAGAAAGGAGCAATTCGTGTCACTGCCAGGCAGTCTTGTCTTCTAGAAAGTCTTTAATGCTATAATAAGCTTTCTGGCACAATTTAAGCTTTACTAGTTTTTTAAATTTATTAACTGACAAACCTGTTATGGCTGTCGGCAATGTATTGTACATTCGAATACAATTACCCGCAAAAGAATTGCTTATTTTATTAAGCCTAAATCTAGGTACAGCCAATTTATTCTTATTTCTTAAGTTTAGATTATGGATATCACTATTTTTAATAAATTTACTGTTATTTTTATGAGTATATAATAAGTTTTCATATATGTACTGTGAATACACAGTAAGGATGTTGATATCCTTAAACTTTTCTCTTAACGAATCCTAGACTTGCTATGGTAAAACTCGTAGGCGTTTCGCGAACAGTTAATAAATTCTACAACTATTTCTATTCGAACCTTATATCACAAAATAGTAAGGTATCAGTAAAGTTGCTCATTGTAATGGTTTTAATCTATTTATAATCAAATAGATTTTAATTAGTAATTCTCGGTGTGGCGACACGGCCATACTGATCGGCGATGCGTGCTCTGCATCGTGTGTTAAGGTCTAGATCTGCAAAATAAATATTAAAAGCTGAGGCTTGGTAGTTCTACAGTACACGGAACCAGAAAAACTTGGTTAAGCAAATATAATTCCATTGGTCATAACCTTACATCGTGGTAGCATGTAGAGTGTCACCGGTCATAGTTCATGAAGACGGTGAGCTGGTTATGATGCGCTCACTGAATGCTACTACTGCTCGTTCCACATCAATCAATGAATCAAATCAGCCTATATCAGTCCACTGCTGGACGTAGGCCTCTCCCAAATGACGCCACAACACACGGTCCTGCGCACATGTAAATACATGGCAACAGTTTTTTTTATTTTTTTTTTTATACACAGGTAAGGATTTGTAGGGGAGAGGTCGATGCTGTCAAAGACAGGGGCCCTAGGGGATGTTGGTAGGGTCGATGCTGTGCCCTAAGCGGTCTTGTACGCCGTGTTACACAGGGGACCATTATTCTTTCAGGATTGGGATATCCACTTTTAGTGGTTCTTACTGCTCATTCCACATGACAACAGTTTTTTTTTTTTATGCTCGGGTAAGGATATGTAGGGGGGAGGTCGATGCTGTCAAAGACAGGGGCCCTAGGGGATGTTGGTAGGGTCGATGCTGTGCCCTAAGCGGTCTTGTACGCCGTGTTACACAGGGGACCATTATTCTTTCAGGATTGGGATATCCACTTTTAGTGGTTCTTACTGCTCATTCCACATGACAACAGTATTTTTTTTTTTTTTTTTTATATACGGGTAAGGATATGTAGGGGAGAGGTCGATGCTGTCAAAGACAGGGGCCCTAGGGGATGTTGGTAAGGTCGATGCTGTGCCCTAAGCGGTCTTGTACGCCGTGTTACACAGGGGACCACTATTCTTTCAGGATTGGGATATCCACTTTTTGTGGCTTAATACAAATAATAAATAAATAATATGATTCAGGATAGGGATATTAGTGGCTTATTGGCGACTCCACGCCCCAATAGCATCTTTTCATTTAAATATTTTATTAGCTAATTTGGTGACTCCACGTCCCAATAGCATCATTTGTCTAATAATTCAGCTAGCATTTTAATACCGATTAGACTGAAGAAACTAAAATGAAAATACCTCACCAGATTTTTCAATTTGTGGTTTCTGAGAATCAAGTACTCGCTGGGTGCGGTGCCGTCAGCGTCAGCGCCAATGCGCCAGATGACTTAACCTAAGCTGTAGCTCACCACGAGGTTTTGGGCGCCCCGCTGTTGATTGCGAGGACCTTTAGCGCCCGTCTATGATGTCCTAATGCTTCCTTTAGAAGACAGCGGCCGTTGTCGAGAACGCTGTAAACTTAAACAAAGATGCCTCTGTAAAAACTATGATTTTTTTTTTGCACGATTCCTGTCAAATCTTGCCTTATCTTTAGTAGATGTCTGTGTCGTTGTTGTACGTGCCGTTCAAGAAGCTTCAAACTAGGTACTTCAGTGGTTGACCAAATTAGGCAATTCCGCTGGTAAACAGTTTTGGCACTGAAATAAGAGGAGCTACGCCTGCAGTTCGGACTTTCTGATGCGGTGTGCGAATTTGAAGTCTCGTAATCACTTATCATGATAAGACTATTAGCCCTACTGATACCTGTGGCTACTATACAGGGACATCGTTTATAATCACTTGTTTTGGGGCTAGGAAGAGATGAAATACTTGTTTGGGCCACCAAGGTTCAATGCTCGCCTTTGTAGTTTGTATAGCGTAACAGAACTTACATTGCATAGGAGTATTTTTAAAGAGGGAATCCTACATGAATGCCATGCCGGACTCCTACCGACTAAAAACCACACGTTTCCTACCTAATATGCCTACGGTTGGGAGCCCCGGGTAAGCTCTCGGAAGGATGACCCCAGGACTCCCGACAGACCTACAGTTACCACTGCGGCCTCACCTAGCGGTGGGGGAATATGCATAGGAGTCTACTGTGAAGGTTACACGTTCCTGTTCATCTGAAGTGCCTGGCTTACTCGGTACGTCGACGTGTAGGTATAGCTTCGAATGGCACGGTCGGTTTGCTAATAGAGCGCAAGTGAACTTGCGTTGATCTAAACATTCGAGATCCTGAAAACGATGCAATTGTCCTAATTTTAACGGTGAAAAAATCTTTAACGGTGCTAATTTTTTTTCAAAATAGTAACTTCCATAATTTTATGAAGAGTCTTAAGGTATTAATTACTAAAGCTTCTTTGGAAAGATTTAGGTACAACAGTCAACCGTTGTGTACCTACCCAAGATTGGGTCTCGCTTTTCAGATACCTATCTTGACATTTTCTTGCTGATAACATCCCTGGACGGTCTCATCTCAATGGAAACCGTCTATGATAGTACGTACGTAACTATCTCGACGTTGTTTACTGTTTATTCAGATGAATAATCATTAATCAAACTGTTATTCAAGACTTTGCCTGTTAAAGGTATTTCTGTTTAACAATATCGGCATGCTGCATCCGCTCGCCCTTCCTGTATTTATTTCAAATTCAAATTATTGCGAATATACCATTATGGATGTGAGACAGCAAGTCTTCCTTGTGCTTCGAGGCTTAAAGCGCGTCGCAGTCGGGATACCGTATAATCATCTTGAAATGGCGTCCATACAAGTAATAGTTAAAACGTTTGACCGCTCGTACTACCACCAAAATCTCGAGTTCGCTCGAGTGATACTTATCTAGTTTCTACATCGCATCGGTCATGTGCATACTAAAAAAAAAGCCACTATGTGCTGCCGACCCGTATTGATTTGAATAAGGATTGACCCGAAGTCAATGCCCAGCCAAGGAAACAATTCGCTAGGTTCTTTTCCTAGAAATATTCTATGCCATGCTTCCTCATGAACATGGGTCCATTGCCACTTAGCGCCTTAGATAGTCAGTTCATTAAGAGAAGCCACAGCAGGAGCGATATTTGGTATGAACGAGCGGGAGTATTCAGCGCGACAACTGAATAGACGAATTTGTTTAGCATTTGTCGGTACCAGAGTTTTTAGGCTTAACCATTTTAGGGCTAGGACGCACTTGACCGTTCTGTACTAAATTTTAGCATACTCAATTGACCGTTCAAAGTAAAGGCATTATTCTATGAGGATTGGAAATCCTGGTTTACGGACTCTAAGCACAGATTAGTAAATAGTTACTGCTCTAGTGACAGAGCTTGGAGAGAAAACCTACGGTATTTACCACAGATATCAGAAAAATATGTACTCAAGAGGTAATTTTATTTTTCTGGGTGTTTTTAAGTCATCTTCGATATCAAGGTTACCTTATGCTATCTAATAAAAATAGATTTGAACCTACCAACACGTCTGAAGTAATAATCTTGTGAAATGTGACATTCAATTTCTACGTTAATTCTATTATCTAGAATCTAGACAGACTTAAGATGCTCGTAGAAACAACAGGAAACCTATGTCACCAAGTAATTTTATTGACCACACGTTTTCGGTTTTCCGGCAAATTGTATGAGATTGACTCACGAATTAACAAGCACTTAACCCCGCTATCAAAGATGGTATTATTAATTACCTTCTCTATCCTCACACGCATTGTGTTCAAGCTGGACTAGTTAAGAACAGAGTTCATATTATAGGTTATGTGCTTTTCGCGGCGATAGCAGGTACCAAATGTGTAAACGGCTTTTGATCAAAATGAATAAAATTCAAGTACTATAAGTTTGTTCGTATAACCGTTGTGTTGGCCGGGTTATTGTTGCATTGGGAACACAAGTTTCTTTCAACCGTACGTTTATCCGAATCTGTTGTAGTAGCTTTAAAACGTCACTCACGAGAGGTATGACCGGACTTACTACAAAAATTACAGTAAGAAGCGTTTCCACTATCAATGGAGTATTTTAACAGTTTCGGTGGTGGTTGTGATCAATTCGCGTTGAACGCTTACATAATATAGAAGAGGTAACATAACCTATCATCGCTGCTACTGCATCGCAATTTCGTAACCACTAAGCTGGCAGACTAGCTTATGGTGGCCCCACCGAGGACGCGGTAACTAGCCAGTTGTCAACCTATGTTAGCGCGGCCCTTCAGCAGTCTAGTTATTTTCATACGTATATCGTAGTCACTTGATAACATAGTTCGTTTGAAACAAACAAAAAAAAAACACATGATTACATCAATTGCAGTCGCTAACGCGACGTTACCGCCTAGGTCATATGAGGGTAGAAACACATCGGTACTTAATCATAACTTTCTTTTGTTGTTTCGACAGGCGATCACTCATACATTACTTCACTGTGATCATATTAAAATAAAATTCAGGTGGTACATTACCCCTTTGCTGTTGTTGCTGTGTGACGGTGCTGGTGGAAGACTTACTAGCACCGGGATCTCGCACAGCCGCGGAACCCGCCGGCGCGCCCGTAACCGCGTGCGGCGCGTTGGTAAACTGGTACACAATCTTCGTAGCAAAGATCCTGAAAAATAAATTGTCTCGCACAGTATTTTGTAGGTAGTGATCCCACTTCTGATGTCGGAGTAGACATGCGGCAGCTGTTTTTAAAAAGCGCAGGCCCGCTGACCTGGAGTAGGTCATCGGGTCTGCTTTATGCTTTATTACACTTATAGATGGATATCTAGTTAAATAACAGTGAAATAAATACTTAGGCGGTATTTATTTCAGAAACACGGTAATAAAAACAAGCAAATGGAACACCAATGAAATAAAATGAAATTAAATGAAAAATCTTTATTCATGTAAGTCACAATCTACATTTACTGCCAGATTCGCAACGCAATAGGTAGAGCTGGAGAAAAAAGAACCTGGCAATAAAACTCCGGCCACTCTTTTAACTTCCAGTAGGTTATTACAACATAATTTGTATTCCAAATTAAAACCAACATAGAATCTACTCACAATGTTTTCTCTCCAAATTCCAGCAGCAAAGTGAGACCTCGGCCACAACCACTGTCTATTTATAAATCCCCGCCACTCAAATTGTTCTCACAAAACACGTGGCTTGATATTTAATGTTTTCTTTTTAAATCAAAGAAATGTGGTTCAATTTATTTTTGACAAATAAAGTTATTAATTTAATTAGTCAAACAAACTGTTAAATTGAATGAAATCGTTAAAATACAAAGATTAATTCATTCTCAGTAAAATGAACATTGCCGAAACTATAGGAATAACAAAAATCCTGTTTTGATTAAAAACATTTTTAAATGTCGACAATATTCGTAATAATTGTCAATAAGAATTTAACAATAGTTTTTATTGTAGGTTCTTACGAACCTACATAGTCACATAACACTTGGGTAACCTAATTAGTTCACCACTACATCAAATTATACAAATCAGTGTTAATAAATTCTACAACTATTTCTATTCGAACCTTATATCACAAAATAGTAAGGTATCAGTAAAGTTGCTCATTGTAATGGTTTTAATCTATTTATAATCAAATAGATTTTAATTAGTAATTCTCGGTGTGGCGACATATACATGTCCCTCTCGCGTCCAACATTTGTTTACACCAAAACGCTCGCGTGCTGCCAAAAACACTTGATGACGAGTGCGCGTGACAAATTCAGAGAGTGTGTATCCTGTGCCTTTCAGATTTGATTTTGTGAACCATATCTTATTCCTTATGTCCATCTGGTGGAGTTTAAATAAAATAGGCCTCGGCTTGTTTGCACCAGAAGGGCGCCCCATTCTGCGGCATCGCTTTATGTCAGCCTCAGAAAAGACTCCGTACTTCAGATGGTCCTTAACAATATTTACCACCAAGTGGGATGGCACCTCATTGTTCTGTTCGGGGACCCCATGTATTAACAGCATTTTCCGTCGACTGCGAAGCTCAATATTGTCGACCTGCTTAGCCAGCACTTCTATTTGCTTCCGAAACAGAGTGAATATGTTGACAACATTATCCCTGAAAGAAGCAAACTCCGCCGCTATAGTTGTCACATTCGGGGAACTGGCCGGATTCTTTCCAGGTTTTCGGATCTCAGCCTCAAAATGAGACATACGCTCCTCGAAGGCATCCATGATGGCAGAGAAGGACTCCGGTGCAGGCTCCATGACGGCAACTTGATGTACTGTCCAAGTGATGTGATGGGAATGTTTACAGTAGCTAATATGGAGTGGAGATTACACTTAGCTGGTAGGAGTTTACACTGTGATTAAAACTTCACAAATCTTGATAGAGGAAAGTTAATTGTACTATTTTTAGTGTTTAAAAGTTTAAGAGCAAAAACAAACACGTCTGGTTTCATCTACCCTTTTTTTTTTCTGTAAGTAAATTTGCTGAAATGCTGCATATATTTTGCGTCATTATGTTAAAACTATCGCGTTTGTCATCCAGAAAAGAAGAGCATTCCTCAGGCTCACATACATACGAGCAGGATATCTCCAAGTTATCTATGGCCTCCAAGGTATCACGTAATGGATCGAATTAGTTTAAATAAATTTATTGGCGTTCGAGTACATTTGGCCAGTACGAGAATTGTTGTGTGTTTTGTGTAATTTTGAGTGTTGATTGTTATGGGATTGAGTATGATATGTTGGTAGGTAGTTAAGAAGTGTGAGTGAGGGGGTGAGTGTAGATTTAAGCATTTAAGTGAGTGAATGGTGTATTTAGTATATTGTTTGTTTAGTATCTTATTACATAACTTGAACTTAAGAATATACATGTTGGGATATAAAAATATAATTATGAGACTACTATTAGTAAAAAAGAAAGATTCATATAAAAGTAAAAGTAAAAGTAAACCACAAAACAAGCGAAAGTACACGTAGAATACTAAATTTAGTCAAATGCTGTTTTTGATTTTATGCATGTCCGCTTCCGAGCTAATACGTATCTGCGTATGTCCGATAGCTTTTCTGAGATATATAGTACCTTTTGATGTCCAGCAAAAGGCATAACCATTCTCTTTAGCAAACTCCCGAGCCATGTAGAACAATTTTTGTGTCTTGGCGGTCAATGTTTCCGACACGTACACTGGTTTAGAAGATCCCTTGATATTGAGGTGAGTAGTGTTTAGTTTTTCTCCCTTTGGCTTGTCGCTATTGAAGGATTTAACCCTGTTTGCTTAATCAAAAAAGAGCTTAAAGATTAAGTCTATTCTAAAACAATTCAGAACTGAATTATTCTACAATAGCCTTAATCATTAAGCTTTTTTATGATTAAGCCAACACGCCAGTTTAGTTTTACCCTCACATTCAAAGGCACTCTTGAATTCTAGGTTTTGCGAAAGTTGAGATGTTTCTAATTCCTGAACTACAAAACCCTCAACATTGAAACTTGTGTGACACAATCCTTAACGTACTCCATTAATGAAACAAAAAAAATTGGAATCGGACCACGCATTGAGAAGTTACAACTAATAAACCATATGTCTTTCATCCCCTCTCCCAAAGAAATCGCGCAAAATATCGCAATTAACAGTATCCCAAAACCTTCCTCGGATCATAAGCTTAGATTGTACCAAATTTCATTCAAATCGAATCAGTAATTTCGGCGTGATACTTATTCGGGATACAGACAGACAGACAGACAAACAGACATGAAAAATTTAAATTACATTTTCGGCTTCTGTATCGATTAGAGAACGCCCTTCAATTAAAATTTTCAAAATATCTTCCATGTACAGACTCTCGACCCTCAACAGTTTTATTATAAGTATAGACTAGGTGACCCTCGCAACTTCGTTTACGTCACTTATGATGTACAAAAGGAGAGGTACTTCTTCATGACACTCATCAAACAGCGTGTAAAATGGCCCTGTTTGCTTAATCATAAAAGAACTTAAAGATTAAGTCTATTCTAAAACAATTCAGTCATAGCCTCAATCATTAAGCTCTTTTATGATGAAGCCAACACGCCCGTTTAGATTTACCCTCACATTCAGAAGAACCCTAGAATTTGAGGTTTACCGAAAGTTGAGATGCCCCTAATTACTGAACTTCATAACCCTCACCATTGAAAATTGTGTGGAATAATGCTTAAATTACTCCTTTTCAGACACTAAAAAAGTATTTGAAATCGGACTACGTAGTGAGAAATTATAGCCAAAAAAACTATTTTGCCTTTCATCCCCTCTCCTGAAGGAACTGCGCAAATTATAGGGATTAAAAGTATCCTAGAACTTTCCTCGGATCATAAGCTCAGATTGTGCCAAGTATCATTTAAATTGATTTAGTAGTTTCGGCGTGATACTTATTCGGGATACATACAGACAGACAGACAGACAGACATACACGAAAATTTTATATTACATTTTTGGCTTCAGTGTCGATTATACAGCGTGGTACTTATTCGGGATACATACAGACCCTCGACCCTCAACAGTTTTATTATCAGTAAGTATAGATAGACTAGCTGACCCTCGCAACTTCGTTTACGTCACAGAAGGTCTAAGCAAGGAGAGGTATTTCTTCATCACACTTCTAGGAGCGTATAAAACTGCCCTGTTTGCTTAATCATGAAAGAGCTTAAAGATAAGCTCTTTTAGGATTAAGCCAACACGCCAGTTCAGATTTACACTCACATTAAAAGGAACCCTTGAATTGTAGGTTTTGCAAAAGTTGAGATGTCTCTAATTCCTAAACTGCAAAACCTACCTACTACCTTTTTTAGTGGTATGGAGGGAGTACTTTAGGGATCGTTATAGACAAGTTTCAATGTTGAGGGTTTTGTTGTTCAGGAATTAGAGACATCTTAACTTTCGCAAAACCTACAATTCAAGGATTCCTCTGAATGTGAGATGGATGTTTTAGAATGGACTTAGGTACTCATTAAGCTCTTTTATGATTAAGCAAACAAGGCAGTTTTATACGCACCCATGAGTCTGTTAAAAAATACCTGTCCTTTTATATACCTTACTAGCTGACCCGCGCAACTTCGTTTGCGTCACATGAGAGTGAGAAAGAGAGAGGTATGGTATTAATATTTCGAGTATTATAATGTTTCCCGTCGCTTTTATTTCCACGCATCGTGTGCGAGTCCGACTCGCACTTGGCCGGTTTTTAACGTTCAGTTGACTGGCTGCCTCTGCAAACCAAGTTTACTCCCGTCGCGTCGCTCATACTTTAAAACTTATTATGAGGGTTATTGTAAGAGCACCTTAAAAGATAGGCATATGCTGTAACGGATTTTTTTTTTATAACTTTTTAAGAGGAACAGTTTTGTAATACACAATTTTTACGTAACTTTAACTATTTATGCAGCGTCCGTAATGGAAGCTCTCAAAAGAAAGAAATAATCCCCGTTATCGAAACATTATTCATGGCTGCTCCGCTCCTATTCGTCTTAGCGTGATGTTGTATCGCCATTAGCCAGCCTCCATAAACGGGCTATTAAACTGTAAAATAATTTTTGAAATGCAACCAGTAGTTTCTGAGATCCTAGCACAAACAAACTCTTCAGTTTCATTATATCGTGAGCGAACCTTAAGAGATAGACAAATTAGGTTATTGTAAGCGGACCTTAAAAGATAGACATATGCTGTCGCGGACTTTTTTTTAGAACTTTTTAAGAGAAACAATTTTGTAGTACACAATTTTTACCTAACTTTAACCATTTACGCAGCGTACGCCTCGGAAGCTCTTAGACGGTAAAAAATATTCCCCGTTTTCAAAACATTATTGATTGCTGCTCCGCTCCTATTCGTCTTAGCGTGATGTTATATAGCCTATAGCCATCCTTGATAAACGGACTATCAAACTGTAAAAGAATTTTTTAAATCCAACCAGTAGTTCCTGAGATCCTAGCGTTCAAACAAACAAACAAACAAACAAACAAACAAACAAACAAACAAACAAACAAACTCTTCAGCTTTATAATATTAGTATGGATGTGGCGTAAACGAAGTTGCGCGGGTCAGCTAGTCAAAAATATATCGATAATTTTTTTCGACCTGGGTCCCAATCCTACAAAACCTAGGTGGGGTGTGCAATCATCCTTATAATATGAGAATGGTTGTATACCGCACCTGGATTTTATGTCAAACACATGCTGGATGTATTTTCTATACATATAATAAAATGATAGAAAAGTCAAAACTGTACATTGGAAATATTTTAAAAAAAAATACTCGCTGGGTGTTCAACATAAGATACCGAAGTCGAAAATATAGTTAGAATTTTTTTTTGTCTGTTTGTCTGTTTGTCTGTTTGCTTTGCTTTGTCCGGAAGGATCTCGAAAAGTACTCAATAGATTTGATTAAAATTTTGCACAAATATTACCTAGGGGTAGGGTCTTAAAATAGGCTATTTATTATCACTCTACATATCCTAGGGGCTAAGCAGAGAGCAATCAAATTGGCATTTTAACATAATTTTCACGCGTACGAAGTCGCGGGCAACAGCTAGTAGGTAATAATTAAAAACATAATACGACAAATAAGGTTGTCAAAATAGTAACAGTGTGTGTAAAAGTGCTCCTAGTTTTTATTCGCAAAACAGTGAATTCCTGCGTAATCAAGCCTTTTCATATACAATCACAGATAAAGGAAACGCAAACTAAGTGGATTCGTCACGAAACACACGAGAAAAAGCGGATTAATTATCAAAGGCGAAACAAATTTATAACGAATTTGAAGGTTAGAAGACATTTTTCTATTATTCACTTCACTTTTACTTTCAAGTAAACAACAAAGTTTACGAAGTTAGCAGATGCACTTGACAGCTGACAGTTGATCTCAGACGTCACACAATATTACCAACCTTA
The DNA here is from genome assembly GCA_933228765.1 of Miltochrista miniata. Taxonomy (NCBI): domain Eukaryota; kingdom Metazoa; phylum Arthropoda; class Insecta; order Lepidoptera; family Erebidae; genus Miltochrista; species Miltochrista miniata. Next base: position 1,183,096 of record OW121778.1, read on the forward strand.
TCGGTTATTAAGTGCGTTCCGTTCCACACAGAGCGAAACGTTTAGTAACTGCATAATGAATACTGCGGAATGTCGGAGGACATGTCCAAATTATTTCAAATGATGAAACTGGAACTCGATAAACAAACCGCAACAATAACAGAGAACGTTACTAGCAATATCATGCGTTCTATTGATGAGAAGATCAAACCAATAATAGAAGAAAATAAATTCTTAGAAATAGAAGTGGAAACACTCAACAGAAAAATCAAGAATTTAGAAGACAAAAGTAGAAAGAACAATTTAATTCTACATGGTGTAAAAGAAAGCGAAAATAACTATCACGAGTTATTGCTAATAATAAAAGAAACTATACAAAAAACGAATATTAAAATTGAAGGCTACGAAATAAACAACTACCACAGACTAGGACATAAACAGGATGAAACAAAAGTGAGACCTATACTTGTTACTTTTGCGTCATTTCACAAGAAAGTTGAAATACTGAAACTTAACTGAAGATTTTTCTAAGGAGACGTTGGAAACGCGCAAAAAGCTGCAGGAGCAACTAAGACAAGAGAAAAGCAAAGGAAACGCAGCATTTATTCGAAACAACAAACTAATTATAAGGGAAAAATCTGAGGTGGAAAAAAGGAAAAGAGAGTTGTCATCATCGCCCCAAAATATACATACGCCTACACACACAAAAAATGTTATTGCTCCTTCTAAAATGCACAAGACAGATGCATTTGCGTATATGCGGGCTAGATCTTTCTCTTTGTCCGACAAAAATATCAATCAACTTAAGGCATAGGATACATCTGACACCGGTAAGGACAATATATTACATAAAACCAAATATAAAAACAGTAAAAGCCCCAATACAATGGTTGGTCACCGCGGGGCCATTGTTGACCACACCCCCCAGGAGCTCAAAATAAGAATTGTCACGAAACCTGTACAAAAGAACTCTGTGCAACATAGCGAAAAGAATAAAAAGAAACATACTAATAAACTGTACATAGCAACACTAAACACAAGAACATTAAGAACAAATGAATCATTAATCGAACTAGAACAAGCAATACAAAAGATCAGCTGGGATATTATTGGGCTAAGCGAAATACGCAGATCAGGTGAAAAAATCGAAGAACGTGAAGAGTACATATTTTATTACAAAAATGAAATACCCGGACTTTACGGTGTGGGATTTCTAGTCAAAAAATACCTCAAAAATAGAATACTAGAATTTAAAGGAATATCAGACAGAATAGCTATCCTAAAAATCAAACTTCCTGGCTACAAACAGCCTACATCAAATATTCAAATTTATGCTCCTACAGAGCTTGCCAGCTCAGAGATAAAAAACACTTTTTACGAAAATTTACGGAAGTCCACAGAGGGTTTATCCAACACCATTATTGTAATAGGAGATTTCAATGGTCAAATCGGAAAGAGAAGGAAAAATGAATACAGAACACTTGGACTATACACAACAGGCAAAAGAAACGACAACGGGCAGAGGATGATCGAATATACCATGGAAAATAACTTCTGCGTTGTGAATAGCTACTTTAAGAGAAAATTTAACAGGAAGTGGACATGGCATTGCACCGGATGGCGTGGTAAGAAACGAAATAGACTACATAATTACCAATAAACCAAGACTATTTTCAAATGTAGAGGTTGTAAATAGATTTAACTTTAATAGCGATCATAGACTACTGCGGGGACATTTATACACATCAGAGCCAAGAAATTTAAGGAAACACGTAAAAAATATAAAACAACCGTTACAACTACCTCTACCAAACAACATCTTAGAAACCTTGGATAGAAACTTGGAAAAAATAAGAGAAATTCGTGGAGTCCAAGAAAGATACGATGCCATAGAAAGAGAAGTCAAGGAAACAGAACATCAACTTAAAACAACTAGAACTCCCAAAGACAGGTTGGGAACAGAAGCAAAAGTATTAATTAAACAGAGGGCAAAATTTAAAAATAGAAAACTAAATAAACAGAATATAACCAAACTAAGCAAGCAAATAAACCTAAGTATTAGGAAACATAGGCAAAAACTAAGAAACAATACTATAAATTTTCACTTACGACAATCAGGAGGAGTTAAGAAAGCATGGAAAGAACTGAATGAGAGCTCAAGCTGGATTAACAGTATGATAAATCGTAGGAATAAGAAAATTAAGACGAGAAGAAATGATATTTTGGAAATGGCAACTGACTTCTACCGCGAACTCTATAATGATGAACCTAGTTCACTGTCTACGCTACCAAATATCGTTAACAAAGAAGAACTAATTCCATGCATAATGAAAAAAGAAGTTGTTAAAGCTATTAGGTCACAAAAAAAAAGCATCGGGAGAAGATGGCATCTCAAATGAAATTTTTATAGGAACATCTGAAACTATCCTTACTTTAATTACAGATCATTTTAACGAAATTTTGACCACCGAGTACATACCACATCAATGGACAACGTCGACGATAATCTTACTTCACAAAAAGGGAAAAACAGATGACATTGCTAATTATTGACCCATCTCCCTAATGTCCAACATATATAAAATATTCTCAAAAATAATACTAGAACGCATGACAAAACTCTTAGACGAGAATCAACCCAAGGAACAAGCAGGGTTTCGCAGTGGCTTTTCTACAATAGACCATATACATACCATTAAACAAGTTATACGAAAATGTAACGAATATGACATTTCATATTACATGGCTTTTGTAGACTATAACAAGGCATTCGATTCTTTAAAACATTGTAAAATTTGGGAAGCCCTAGTGTCACAAGGGATCGAAGGAAAGTATATTCGCCTAATTACTGGTATATATCAGAATATGAAAGCAAGAATTCGAACAGAGACTACGGGAAAATATTTTCACATTAAGCGCGGTGTCAGACAAGGAGACCCGATGTCACCAAAACTTTTCTCAGCAACTCTGGAACACGTATTCAGAAACCTAGACTGGAGCGAATATGGAATAAAAATCAACGGTCCGTTGCTAAACCACTTAAGATTCGCAGACGACCTTATACTGATTAGCGAAGAACCGAATAGCTTGCAAAAGATGCTTGAAAACCTTATCTACGAAAGCGAAAAAGTCGGCCTGGCAATAAATACAGTAAAAACGAAAGTCATTTCTAACCGAGAAAATCCCCATTACGCCGAACAGCAGTGCTATAGAATACGTGGACGAGTATACATACCTAGGACAAATAATATCTCCAACAGACCTCACAAAGAAAGAGATAACTAATCGAATAAACATAGCATGGAAGAGGTACTGGTCCTTAAAAGAAATCATGAAAAACCCTGGAATAGCAATCAAAGCGAAGACGAGAATATTTAACTCTTGTGTTTTACCAAGTTTGACTTATGGTTGCCAGACATGAAGCCCAACAAACGAGGATGTTAAAAACTACAAACCTGCCAACACAGCATGGAACGTAGTATGCTCGGTATAAAGATAAGAGATAAGATACGAATACAAACAATACGATCACAAACAAAAGTCACTGAGGTTAAATATGGCATTAAGAAACTAAAATGGAAATGGGCAGGTCACATGGTAAGGGGTCAGAAAGAAAAATGGGCTAAAGCTGTAACAGAGTGGTGTCCCAGACATAACAAAAGACGGAAAGGTAGACCAACTCGTAGATGGCAAGACTATATAAAGTATATAGCAGGACCGTGTTGGATGAGACCAGCCCAAAATAGGGCACTTTGGAAAGCCCTTGGGGAGGCCTATGCTGAAGAGCAAGACAATCATTAATACTTACCGGTGTCAATACAATGATAAAATGTAACTTATAATTTGATTTGTTAATAAAGGCTTTTATTATTATTATTATTACGACAAATAAAATTCTTTATTTAAAAAATGTCTTGTGAACGTTCCAATCGCGTATTCTGCCGCCTATTTATATTTTCTATCAGTGTTTCCCACATCTGTTCAACAAAAGTTCTCTATTCCAGTATATTGTATCCACAGCTCACATCTGTAAGAAGATAAAGTCAAAATTAGATTTCAGCACACTCTACTTCAGAGACATCAAATTGTGTGATGATCTGATGTGTGTCTGAGGTTGAGTGTGGTTCGAACGAGATCGTAAAACCTGTAGGATTGGAGTGACGGGTTACAAACAATTGCGAAGGACGGTAAATCGATATCCATAATTATATGCACTTGAAAACATTGCGGTGCTGAATTAACAAAATCACAAAATTTTGTATCATAATCTTTATCAGAAACTAAGCTGCCTAATCATTAGGAAATTGCAACACGGTATCCCTAAGCTACCTGAAGTTAATCACCTCAAGTTTGTATGAGATAAGATACTATAAAAGTTAAATAACATATTGTTAGCAATCACCAGGAATGTTAATAAAAAAATATACACTGAGATTAACAAAGCAGATTTCTATCACTTTATTTAACAAATTTTACACCCTGAACGTAATCATTACACAAGAAGCTAATCAGTAAGTAACTTAGAACATTCTTACAATCACGACGACACTGATTTCACATGGATCACACTGATCACCAAGGTGTATAGTTCTTTACTCTGCAGCGGTCGACCGTCGAAAAAAGGGCCGTCCACTACATTGCACGCCATTTTATATTAGAAAACTAGTCATAGACAAGTCGACTTCTACACGGCCTCTCCTGACCATGCGTCGTCCTCGACTGCATATAAGATGTCTGAACCTGAACAGTCATCGGTTCAGATGGACTAGCTTCAGGATTTGAAACACGCTCATCGGCATGAGCTGCGATGCTTCCATCGAGGCGGCTTCTAAAATCAATTAGAAATAACATGACATTACTATGTGCCAATGTAACTCAGAAAGACCTAATTGTTGTATCCATGAACCTTTCAAGCCATTCTAACGTACAGTCCAAAATACATTAGCTAAGATAAATAGCACACAGCTTATCACACGTCACCACTTTTATTTAATTTGATTACGTTCTCCCATTAAATAAGTCAAACTATATGAGGATTTCTGATTCATACGAGGTTTATGATTACTTCACACTTGGATTCAAGTATTTAATATTCATCCTCACTCTACTAATTCATTGTAGGGCAAACATCCCACAGTCTGTTTGCCGAAAAAGGAACGTCCCGCAGTCCGTCCTCTACCTACATGGGGATTGGCATCCCACAGGCATAACAATAGGAACGTCCCGCAGTCCGTCCTGTACACCGACATTCATCTTTACACTACCACGTAGGGCAAATATCCCGCAGTCTATTTACCAAAAGGAACGTCCCGCAGTCCGTCCTCTACATGGAGTTGGCATCCCGCAGTCTGCCAATAAGAACGTCCCGTAGTCCGTCCTATATACGAAACTAACACCTATACATAAAACTAGTACCCATTTATGTACAAAAGTTGCACCCATACAGAACACTGGCACCCAGCATGTCAGCATGGAACATCCCGCAGTCTGTTCATTCACCAACACTGGCTGCGTTCAGATGACACGCACCCGTCAGGCACACGCCACTTAAGTCAACACCGACAACTCATACATACATACATATGGTCACGCCTTTTATCCTCTAAGGGGTAGGTAGGCAGAAGCACATTATATGCCCACATTTCACCTATAGATGTTGTACCACGTAATAGGTGCTGTGCTGAGTCGTATTGCCGTGCTGATATAGACAGGCGCAGGTTGTGACTGCCCACTGTTGAAAAATTTTAAGCCGCCCATGAAAGCCATCGACTTTGCTTAATGACTGCCATTTTACTGGCAACCGGGACCAACGGCTTAATGTGCCTTCCGAAGCACGGAAACGCTCGCAAAATAACAAAGTGGTCACGTGGTGGTTACCCATACAAGAACCTGTCATAGTAAATGTTGTCAATATTACCGTCAACTCGCCACTCGAAGAATGCAGTGCAGGTATCAGGCCACCATTCGTCCTGCCATACCATCATAAACTGGGCCGCACGCAGCCTGGTTCAATTCATGTCATCCGCTCGGCAGCGCTCGCATGGACCACCATCTACCATACCAGGGTCCAACTTGCATTTTTACATTGAACCTGTGAAAACACAAATTGTTAACATTTAAACACGCGAGGTGAACCTCTATTACGATCCACGTGCGAACCTTACTGTACCTAGTTACTCTTCAGTAACCCGGTCGTAGGGACTTCTGCACCTTTTTGTTTTACAGTTTAGTTGCAAACCTCCCAATGGCACATCTCGCGATCAAATCATTGGGACGGTAGTTTAGTTTCTCTTTATGAGACCCAGGGAAAAAATGAGGCGTCCTCCGTTTAATAACGTTAAGGTCAGCTGTAACTTCCACAAAAATACTTAAACACAAATATTTAAAGTGTTCATCAGCAATACCTCGATACTAAGACCGCTGTAACGAGCCCCATCTTGGTGCAAATGCTGCATCCCTCTGAGGATGCGGGTATCCCGCAGACTACCCATTACAGCAGTAAGTTCCACGCTTTCGTCGTACATAGCAGCAGTACGTCAAATTTCAGATCCATCAGTCCTGCGAAGCTTAGGAGAAATCCCTTCATCACCTAGGAAATGATGATGTTCAAAATGTATAGCTAAGAAACACATTAATCACCTCGGTTCTGAAATAAAAACAAACCGCATCCAAATTGACCCATCCGTTAGGCAGCTGTGATGCCACAGACAAACACACAGATTACACCCACAACAACACGCGTTTTCGTCGGGGGTTAATTAATTGACCTCGATTCAGATCACGTTGAGTACAGTTCAAGCGTAAGTGGACCTGTCTGCTTGCGTGGTGCATCTTTGGTGTAACGTAGTACCTAAATCTCTGGCCCCATGTCTTTCACGGTCTTCACACAACAGCAGACTCAAACCTTTGACAGTAAAATCAACGTTGCTGTACAGAAAAGGAACACTACATTTGTCATTGTCCCAAACCGTTGGGCAACATCCTGTCTAGAATTGAAAAAGAAAACAAATATTTCTTAAGGCATCAACTAGCTAGTGCACAAAATTATAACCATCGGGTTCCGGTTGGGGATCCAATGCATCCAAGTATAGGTATAACTGGAAATGGGGTTTTATGTTCGTAAATAAAAACTCAAGAAGCACAAGTTTATGACTTCTCAATCAATCATCAATCAAATCAGTCTACAGCAGTCCACTGCTGGATGTAGACCTCTCCCAATTTACACGGTTCTACGCCTTTCGCATCCTTTCCCACGGCCTTGTCCAGGTCGTTGGTTCTACAACAGATGTGGCCAGCCCATGGCCACTATGATGCACTTACTCTGCGAGCTATGTTGACAATGACCACTTTGATTCTCTAATAGATAACATAGTTTCGGATGTTATCTCTCAGAGACACCCTAAGTATAGCTCGCCCTGTTCTAAGTAAAACACATTTACGCAAGTTAATCGAAAAACTCGCTTTCTTACACTACTTCACGTGACAGAACCATGCCCTCCTCTGCAGTCTATTCTTTTTGTGTCCAGTCAAGAGGCATTGATATTTTACTGACCTGACCAATATAATTTCGATTGACAGCATGTGGCTTTTCTTTACTGGAAAGCGGAATCCTGTGTTGGGATCGACCATTAGGCGCCTCTCAGAAAAAAGGAGGAGACCATTTTTATGTTTTGTTAATTTGAGAGTAGCCTAATAAAGTAATAACAAAAATGTTGAGGGTAACTTAACAAAGTTGTAGCAAAAGTGTTATGAAGCCTTTACGACAGCTAAAGACTACTTTACCGAATGGAGTATGCTACCACACGCTTCCCATCATCAGCATAGGTCAATACTACTACTAACCTGCGTAACTAACTTGCGTCCGTGTGAACCTCCGTGGGAGGTACTGATTCTGGGTTCACTGGTCACTCTCGTCAGACATCGTATCAAGCCTTGTCTAATTTGTTATTGATGTGAACTCCAAATAAACTTTTCAGTCAATCCTTGTAACCACAAATGCCCACGAAAATATCCTACAAGATCTAGAACTTGTCGGATCTGTAAGAGTTTTAAGGGAATAGGTGGAAATAATAAGGCATTTACCTTTCGTAAGCTTGGCACTACCTGACCGTGGCTGAGGGCACGCGCGTGTAGCACGCACCCGTGAGTATCGTGTAGACTAGCGCGTGTAGCGCATATCAATGCGCGTCGCGCAGACCAGCGTGCAGCGCGTCGTGTAGACTAGCGCGTGCAGCGCACACCAACGCGCATCGCGTAGACTAGCGCGTGTAGCGCATATCAATGCGCGTCGCGCAGACCAGCATGCAGCGCGTCGTGTAGACTAGCGCGTGCAGCGCACACCAACGCGCATCGCGTAGACTAGCGCGTGTAGCGCATATCAATGCGCGTCGCGCAGACCAGCATGCAGCGCGTCGTGTAGACTAGCGCGTGCAGCGCACACCAACGCGCATCGTGCAGACTAGCGCGTGTAGCGCGTATCAATGCGCGTCGCGCAGACCGGCGTGCAGCGCGTCGTGTAGACTAGCGCGTGCAGCGTACACCAACGCGCATCGCGCAGACTAGCGCGTGTAGCGCATATCAATGCGCGTCGCGCAGACCGGCGTGCAGCGCGTCGTGTAGACTAGCGCGTGCAGCGCACACCAACGCGCATCGCGCAGACTAGCGCGTGTAGCGCATATCAATGCGCGTCGCGCAGACCAGCGTGCAGCGCGTCGTGTAGACTAGCGCGTGCAGCGCACACCAACGCGCATCGCGTAGACTAGCGCGTGTAGCGCATATCAATGCGCGTCGCGCAGACCAGCGTGCAGCGCGTCGTGTAGACTAGCGCGTGCAGCGCACACCAACGCGCATCGCGTAGACTAGCGCGTGTAGCGCATATCAATGCGCGTCGCGCAGACCAGCATGCAGCGCGTCGTGTAGACTAGCGCGTGCAGCGCACACCAACGCGCATCGCGCAGACTAGCGCGTGTAGCGCATATCAATGCGCGTCGCGTGGACTAGCGCTTCTGGCGCTCAACAACGCCCCTCGCGTTGATTTAGAACTCCGGGATCGGGCGGGCAGTAGGATTATCGCCGCTACTGTATAGGAGAGTGACAGAGGACAGTTTCTGGACGTTTGAAAAGTTCACGGGCTTGCCACTTTCGGTACTAATTCGCTTTCTTTATGGCAAGGTGTAGAAACATCTCGCTCAGAACAATACCGTGCGTGTTACAACGAACGAGATGGGCTCCGAGACCGCGATGGCGGTGTCTAAGATGGCGACGGCTACGAACGGTATTCCCGTAATACCCTTCGTGACCGATAGCGAAAAATTCGAAATCTATGCCGATTACACGACACGTGGCACTCACGATGATGTCAGTGCAATCCAACTATGCAATTTACGGTCTGAATCATGCGTTTTAGGCATAATTACACGAGATAAAACACACACAAATTGCATAAAACATAGTTACACAACTCACTAAAAGAGGGTACTTTGTAATGATTACGTTTCTTATGTTTCGATAAGAGTTGGCGATAAGGTAAGAATCCCACTTCTGATGTTAGCAATCACCAGGAATGTTAATAAAAAAATATACACTGAGATTAACAAAGCAGATTTCTATCACTTTATTTAACAAATTTTACACCCTGAACGTAATCATTACACAAGAAGCTAATCAGTAAGTAACTTAGAACATTCTTACAATCACGACGACACTGATTTCACATGGATCACACTGATCACCAAGGTGTATAGTTCTTTACTCTGCAGCGGTCGACCGTCGAAAAAAGGGCCGTCCACTACATTGCACGCCATTTTATATTAGAAAACTAGTCATAGACAAGTCGACTTCTACAATATTATCACGTGCTTGGAGTCTCCAAGCACGTGTTGATATGTTATTTAACTCTTATAGTATCCTATCTCCAAGTTGGAGACAAAGGAACAGTTATGATAATTAATCAGACCTTGAAGAAAAATATCGATTTTTGACCAACAGTGGAACATCCCTATCCTATGACTATGATACATCAATAACAAGAAAAAATACATTACCACCAATTTCCTGTAGCAATAGCATATTACTAAACAATATTATGCAGTTATTTGGTGTCTGTTGTGTAGTAGTTGCTCTTTTAATAAGAATTTAGTCATAACATAACCTCTTTTCACCATCTTTTTCTTGCCGATTATTCACCACATATTTAGCACTTTTTCAACACTCTTCATTGTTGATTCACTTCTAAACATTTCAATTATGTCAATTAAACACTGTTACTCACGATATACTAATAAATACTGTACAAAATTATAAAATAACTTAAAAAACAGAAAAGGAATCCATTACTATCAAAAAATGAATGAATGAAATAATGAGTTACTGCGGCTTAGAGCAGAAATTCTTTTTCGTAGTATGTAATGGTATATTTATATGATTTTAAAAAAAGAAGGTGCGCAAACTCCATACATTTTTTCGTTGTATGGGAGTTGCATCAGGCTGTAGGGCTGTAGTGTAGTGTAGTTCATTGGTTTTATTTTACCTGACTAGGTTGCTAGGTTCTTGAAAAAAAGGCAATTTAACCGCTATATAACTAGATAACTCCTTTTATTAGTAACACCAACCATCTCTCAAGTCCTGACTCTCCTGACATAGCAGAATACCAGCAATAATCAAATGCTCCAAAAAGGCGGGCTGTCAACAGCAACTGACAGTTGACATCAAGTTGACATTGACTGATACAACACAAACAATTCACAGAGAATATCAAGACTTAGTAAGCAAGAAACAAAACACATACTCACCGCATGGCTCCAACAATTAGACTACCACCAAACCGAAACCTTACTCACGCACCACACATAAACGCAACACACATACTCACTATACACATATACTCACTAACAAACATACACACACATATCCACTCACACCTACACCCTCTCACAAGACGCAGAAACATAGTAAAATGAAATTTGTCCCTTGATTTTCCCCCTTTTTTCTCCTTTGAAACATTATCCCCTGTGCATGGGATAATAATAAAAGGATACTAAATACACAACACACCTCTTACGCATGTTTAATGTTATAAAATACGTTTCTAGAAATAAGTTCTTCATTTTATATGACATTTTGATGAATTTAATTTATTGTATTTATAGACATTTTACTGATATATAAATTATTCTATAACTTATGAATACTTTTATATTTACATTATTATTGTTGTATCTGACATAATTGCTTTAATTTGATTTCGAAAAGTTTTGTTTTTGTATTGATGATGACATCTTTGTGGATAAATATATCAAAAGAACCGCCTGCACAAAGAACTATCTATTTATAATATAATTTAATTAATTTATTAAGTACTGACTACCTACTAAGTATTACCAAATTCAGTAGACCCTAGACTAAGTCGCTGCCTCCCAATATACAGGCAATAGCCTAGTTTGGGAGCCAGCATAGTAACACCAACTTTGACTATTTAACTAACAGGACACGCCTTACTTAAGCATTCCCCTCTGCCAAGCCAATAGTCCATTCGGACTAACAGGTTTATAAAAACTACTTAAGAATCGATTGATTCAATATTAGAATCGTTATGGCTGTGTGCGGACGCATGGCGTCCTCAGAGTAATGCCGACGTTTGTTGTACATAATTCAAAATAACAGTCAATAAATAATAAGTAAATATTCACGGACATCTCACACAACGCTATATAACGAATAACCTGCTTGTGTTATGGGTATCAGACCACGGATATTAATACTTATATACTTTTAAATACATACACATTATACATAGAAACACGAAGACTCTTGAGACAAACATTTATGGGTCACACAAATATTTGTCTCCGGTGGGAATCGAACCCACGACCTCCAGCGCCGCAGGCGGTATCACTACCGACTGCGCCACAGAGGCAGCCAAGTATCTCTAGATTACAGTAAAATAGAATCATATTTTGTAATCAAGTACTTTTTTCCCTTCTACATTAGCTTTTTCATTAAACAATATAATAAATCCATTCTATGAACAGGTATCGAGAACATTAGTTGCAAAATCGATTTCAAACCAATCGATTCAATATAATCGTAAATTAATTGAAAATCATTCTAATATCAACCTTCAAAAAAATAGATAAAAAACAAATGGGCCTGCCATTACAATCTAAACAATAGAGTGACGTGTATTTTTTATTCGTCTTGGGCGGAGTCATGATTATCTTAATCCATTTTCCACTTTATGTGTTCTCAGACAAGGTGAAAAATAAAGTGACAATATTTACAAAAGAGCGAGAACGAGCTAACACATTTTTGTCGTAGTGTGTTGCATATTATTGCCGTGAGACGTGATTTTTTATTGTGTGCGTTTGTAATTATGTGAGATGAGGAACCGATGTAGTGAATTTTCTATGTGTTTGTGTTCCCTCCGTTCCTCTCTATAACAGGCAGACTATTTTTGTATGCGGCCGGTCACGTAAGGCGGGTCCTGTTAGTTAAATAGTCAAAGAACACCAATAATGACAATAGCATGTAAGCACCCCTTTTGTTACCTGTCACCATTTTAATGTATCAATAAACTATTAAACTAAACTATTAAACTATCATTACAAGTTGCGCATTGCAATGCTCGGTTCTCCTCCTTCACTGCTGTAATGCTCGACTCTGTAATGTTACGTTACACGCGAATGCTCCCGGTGAGGGAGCACCTTTGGACAATATTTCAAGACATCAAATACTATGTACATAAAAACACGATGTTCCTGAGATCTCCGGAGAATCACCGGAGTTCGCAAAATCACCGGTGAATTTCACCGGAGCTCAAGATTTCGCTCCGGTGTAAACTACTAGCGAATAGGGCCAAAAGGCAACTGTGCGTGCACACTTGACGGCACCTTTAATGGGCGCCAAGTATCGTCAAGTCATCCTTCAAGTGAGATCTTTAATCACGTAAGGCATGACAATTGCCAATTGATCGTGTCGGGACCCTATTAGAATATTTCACCGGAGATTAGTTAATGGTGTACAAATAAAGATTGTTCTATTTTTCTTGGACGCTGATCGTTTTTTGAATTTAACGTTTTGAAGTTTTCCGATTGCAAAATAAATTAAAACTTATCAAGTCCTGTCAGTTCACATCAAACGAAAGTGCATCAAGTGCCGTTTAATTTTTTTCTACTTCAATTCCCATCAAACCGTAGATTTATTGATGACTAGCGGACGTCACGCGGTTTCACCCGCGTAGTTCCCGTTCCCGTGGAAATACGGGAATAAAATATAGCCTATGTTCACCGCAAAGAGTGTAGCTTTCCAGCAGTGAAAGAATTTTTCAAATCGGTCCAGTGGTTCCGGAGCCTATTCGTTACAAACAAAAAAAAACAAATCTTTCCTCTTTATAATATTAGTATAGATAGCGTCAAGTGTACGTGGTAAACGGTCAATAACTTAAGTCAAGCACGTAGACTTGTCATGCCCAATTGACCGTGTCGGGAGCCCATATCGCCAATCAGTGTGACCGTTTTCATTTTTTAATACTTTTTCGGTATATCAGCAATCAGTGGTATTGGCGAAAGTCGGAATTTTTTTCCCGGATTTTGTCTATTCTTCACGGATTTCATTCGGGGAAAAGATCAGTAAGGTAACTAATGTACAGTAGTCCAAATAGGCAATGGAACTACGGTTAAATGATATTTTTTCGTTGTCCCATCAAGGGGAGATGCAATGGAACCACGAAATAGAAGGGGGTACAAATATGGAATAACTTAAAGGCACGGCTTTCACTGCATTATTATATGAATATTGACAGATTACACGTGTGAATGCCCGAAAATATTAAAATAATAATTAGATTATGTTAGAGACAATCGAAATCCATGTCCTCACCTCATTATTCATGTTATTAAAAGTCATGTGTAAAGTAATAAATGCTTATTTTACTACATTAAATATGAATTACTTAAAAAGTAGGTACTTTTAATTAATGTTTCTCAAGGTCAGTTACGATAAATCGAGCACGGAGAATTCCATACCAAAAAAACCGGCCAAGTGCGAGTTGGACTCGCTCATGAAGGGTTCCGTAGCAGCAAGTAATATAATATAAAAGTTCTTGTAGTTCGTTGTAATTTTGATTGATGTTTTAACGCGTTCGCAGTGAAGTGATTTTTCTAGGCGAAAATTGCGGTTTATGACGTATTAACCTTTAACTGGTGACATGGTTTTTTTATAACATAACTGGTGACGAGCGGCCTGACAGGCCGCTGCCATGATTGGTCTATAATACATTACATTAAAATATGGTAGGTTATCCTAATGTTTATTTTGTTTTAAATTAAATATTAAAGAAAAAATTAAAACAACGTCATGTAGTCTAAATATAATTTTAATAAGAAACTGGGTAGTTACAAAGTTTTGGATGTCTGTAATTGAAAAACTAGAATCGAGATCAACGATTGCTTATTAAATAGTAAAAATCAACATAAATTATAAAATATTGGTTTTTTAACAAAGTTCAAACAATAATCAACTAAAAAAAAAATTAAACTCTTATCACAAGTGTCATGCCTCAAAAATGACAACTGTCAATCTTTAGTATTTTTATTGACAGTTAGGGCATAATTGCTTCGCACACTGCAAACACACATGTTTATCGCATGATATACATTCGTCACTGTCACTCTCTGCAAGCTGATTTTCCTGGTGCATTATATCATATATACAGGTTCTTCGTCTTCAGAATCATTTTCTTCCGTCTCCGAGTTGTGGTCGCTATGCTCCGGGACATAATTTTTGGAAACGTCTTCAGCTTCCGATCCACTTGAGTTTTCTTGTGCTAAACCAGTCTACAATTCGAGTAGGCACTACATTTTTGTCAACAACCTCTCATAGTAAGAAATATCTTAAAAAAAACGCAATACAACACTACGTTGTAATTCCAAAAAAGTTACGTAAGTGGTGACATAAGGTCTGAGAGGCCACCCGAGAATTTTCAATCGATCTAACTTACCGATTTGGGCCTAGCCGACGCAACTATCCCCCTCTAGGGCACTGCCTACACTAAACTCGAAGCTACTCAGGCACTCAAACATGGGAAATGCGGGGAAGGGGGTGATATGATGTTTCGCTTACGCCGCTCGGCCTGTGAGACCGCACGTCACCAGTTAAAGGTTAAAAAAAACTACCAACTCTATCTCGTTCAAACCAATTTTCGTTAGTAGTTTTTATGGCAATGTACATCATATATTTTTTTTAAGATTTATCATTCCCTTAGTTTAGAAGTTAGAGGGGGGGGGGACACTCATTTTTCCACTTTGGAAGTGTCTTTTGCGCAAACTATTCACTTTACAAAAAAAAACAATGTTAAAAACCTCGATAGCATTTTTAAAGATCTATCTATAGATACCCCACAGGTATGGGTTTGATGAAAAAAACATTTTTGAGGGTTGTCCCTACCCTTATAAATTCGTCATGTCTGTCTGTCTGTCCATCCGTATGTCACAGCCATTTTTCTCCTAAACTATAAGGCCTATGCTATTGAAACTTGGTAAGTAGATGTATTCTGTAAACCGCATTAAGATTTTTATATAAAACTAGAAAATAAGCAGTAAATTTTGGGGGTCCCCATACTCAGAACTGAAACTCAAAAATGTTTTTTTCATCAAACCCATACGTGTGAGGTATCTATAGATAGGTAGGTTCCGTTTTTTGCCATTCGGCTACGGAACCCTAAAAATGGCTAAGATATCCAACAGACGATAGAGCCAACAGACATCACTTCTGAAAATGTCAGCTGTCTAGCGATCACAGTTCATGAGATACAGCCTTTTTTTTTTTTTTTTTTTTTTACGTGTGGAAATCCTACATGGATGCTATGCCGGACTCCTACCGACTAAAACCACACGATGCTCTACAACTGTCTACGGCCGGGAGTCCCGGGTAAGCCCTCGGAAGGATGTCCCAGGGCTCTCGGCAGACTTTGGCGAACACTTCAACCTCGCCTATGGGGTTCGGGTGCTATCCCGCGTCTGGAGAGTCGGTTCGGGTGTTAACCCACTACTTGGGGGAGGGGGGGGGGGGGGGAGTTGGGTACTGTCCCACCACTATCACCACTATGAGGGGCAAAGAGATATACGCCATCGTCTTGGCCTGCTTCTGTAAGAACGGCGAGCAGCCAGCTCACCGTTCTCAGGCCCCCGGTCATGGAGGTCGGTAGTCTTGGGCGTATAGCAGCCTGCGACGACCTCGCCGCCGACTCCGGAACTCGGGAGGGAGATTTCTCTCCCGGTCCCTTCCTGCCACCTCTTTTTGAAGCATAACTTGCTCGCAAAAAGATGCAGCGGCATCCCACTTGCTTCCGCTAGAGACCATAGCTTTTACCATGGTCTCCAGTGTGAGAACGTCAACGCCCAGGCCTGCAACGAGGTCTCGGCGCTGTAGCGCCCATGCTGAGCACTCCACCAGAGTATGCAGCGCCGTGTCCTCGCTGCAGTCACCGCAGTGCTGACACTCGGGTGTTACCTCCCTATGTACTGACACTCAACAGTTTTATTATATATGTATAGACTAGCTGACCCTCGCAGCTTCGTTTACGTCACATAAGATCTATGAAAGGAGAGGTATTTCTTTATCAGACTCATCTAGCAGCGTGTTAAACTGCCCTGTTTGCTAAATCAAAAAAGAGCTTAAAGATTAACCCCCTTATTCATAATCGTTTATTAAACCTATTTTAGTTAAAACACACTTTAAGTCTATTGCTGTCTCTAACCAATGACAGAGTATGGTTAGAGACAGCAATAGACTTAAAATGTGTTTTAACTAAAATAGGTTTAATAAACGATTATGAATAAGGGGGTTAGTCTATTCTAAAACAATTCAGAACTGAATTATTCTACAATAGCCTTAATCATTAAGCTTTTTTATGATTAAGCCAACACGCCAGTTTAGTTTTACCCTCACATTCAAAGGCACTCTTGAATTCTAGGTTTTGCGAAAGTTGAGATGTTTCTAATTCCTGAACTACAAAACCTTCAACATTGAAACTTGTGTGACACAATCCTTAACGTACTCCCTTAATGAAACTGGGACGAACTGCGAGAGTTCTATGCGTCGTACCCGTGGCCGTGGTGGCGGCTTTGTTTTGCCTCAGAGGATCTGGATTCTTGTGCTGTAGCAGTCGCTGAGGGGATCTTGGAGGGTATGGAATGCTACATTCCCAACCGCTGGATCCCTGTAGGTGCAAAAAAGCGACCGTGGTTCAATCAGCTCTGCAGAGAAGCTCTAATGCAGAAAGAATCTGCCTACAGAGCTTGGACCACGGCTCGTGCAAATTCAGATCCAAACATCTCTGAGGTGAAACGCAAATTAAATGCCGCCTCGAGATCCAGTAAAAGAGCAATCGTCAAGGCCAAGTTCGATTTCGTCGCCAGAATTGGCGAACGGCTAGCAGGCTACCCTTCAGGAAGTCGTGAATTTGGTCGCTTGCCAAAGCTGCCGAGGGAAACTTCTGTCGGTCAGGATTACCACCCTTGCTTAAACCCGACGGTAGTTTGGCCCAGAGTGCCAAGGAGAAAGCCGACCTTTTGGGTAATCTCTTTGCCTCTAACTCGACCATGAGCGACGGGGGTGCTTTACCGCCGGGCATTCCTAGTTGTGGCACTTCCATGCCGGAAGTTAAATTTACACAGCGGAATGTCCGGCGGGAGCTTCAATCCCTGGACGTTCATAAGTCGAGGGGGCCAGACGGCATTCACGCGGTGGTACTTAAGCATTGTGGTCCAGAGTTGTGTCTGGTACTTACACGTCTTTTCACACTTTCCTATTCTATGCAACAAGTCCCGACATTGTGGAAGACCGCGTATGTACATCCTGTACCCAAGAAGGGTGACAGGACCGACCCGGCCAATTACAGGCCTATAGCCGTCACCTCCCTTTTATCCAAGGTGATGGAGCGTGTAATTAATACACAGCTCCTGGGGTACCTTGAGGAACACGACCTGCTCAGCGACCGGCAGTACGGTTTCCGTCACGGTCGCTCAACGGGCGATCTTCTTGTGTACCTAACACACCGATGGGCGGCGGCTATCGAGAGTAAGGGTGAGGCTCTAGCAGTGAGCTTCGACATCTCTAAAGCCTTTGACCGGGTCTGGCACCGTGGTCTTCTTACGAAATTGCCCTCATATGGACTACCCGAGAGATTATGCGGATGGGTGTCCAGCTTCTTGGCCAGTAGAAGCATCAGGGCCGTCGTTGACGGCAGCTGTTCAGACTGCATGGCCATAAACGCTGGAGTACCGCAAGGCTCAGTGTTGTCCCCTACTCTGTTTCTGCTGCATATCAATGACATGTTGTCTATTGACGGCATTCATTGTTATGCGGACGACAGTACGGGGGACACTTGTTACACGGGCCGCCCCGGTATCTCTCGGGACACAGTGGAGGAAAATCGTGAACAGCTTGTGTCTGAAATCGAGGCTACTCTTACGAGAGTGTCCGATTGGGGTGGACAAAATCTTGTCCAGTTTTTTTTTATTTATTTAACTTATTTACAAAACATAATATAGATACAAATTACATAAAGGTACAACATAAACTCGTTCGAGTTTTACCGTGCACCAGTATCTTCTGCATAGATCAATATGTTATAAAATACACATTTTACCTACCCAACATTACACATACGCAATCATTACATAAGAAACGTTTTCGAATGACAACTACAATTACAAATTTACAATACAATACGCATCACATTCTGGTATCCACACTGAGCCGGAGCCGATGCACCGAGCGGAGGGCGGAGCTATGCACCGCAGCGACGCATGCCACGCGAAGAGGGGATAAGCGTTGCTATATACAGCATGTTTCATATTATTAAACAAATAGTTTTTGGATTTTCAATAAGTACATTTTTTTTTTTAAATATTTATAATTTATATTTTAGATAATTTCATTCTGTAGGAAATGTTTTTTCAACTTAGCTTTTAAATTTTTATTGGTAACTAGCTGAGCCCGCAACTTCGTTTACGTCACATAAGGTGTATGAAAGGAAAGGTATTTCTTCATAATATTTTATTATAAAGTGAAAAAAGACAACTTGGCCCAGACGGGACTTGAACCCGCAACCTTTGCCTAATCCAGAGCAATGCTCTAACCAATTGAGCTACGGGAGCCGTACTGATACAAGTTGAAATTCTTCACCTTATTGTAACCGCCATTTAAGAGTATGGCACAGAGCCATCTATCGAGCTACTTAGCAACTCTGATATCAATGAACGATATTGCAATCATTTTTTATACATTGATTTGATGTCTCCGTCTAAATGTATATATATTTACCGATGTATAAAAAATGATTGCAATATCGTTCATTGATATCAGAGTTGCTAAGTAGCTCGATAGATGGCTCTGTGCCATACTCTTAAATGGCGGTTACAATAAGGTGAAGAATTTCAACTTCCATGTACAGACAGCGACCTGTTACGATTTTATTATATGTATTGATTTGTTCCTTTAATG
The DNA here is from genome assembly GCA_933228765.1 of Miltochrista miniata. Classification (NCBI taxonomy): domain Eukaryota; kingdom Metazoa; phylum Arthropoda; class Insecta; order Lepidoptera; family Erebidae; genus Miltochrista; species Miltochrista miniata. The sequence goes on from OW121778.1 coordinate 1,202,578, forward strand.
TTTTCGGTAGTTGGTTTATCAAATATGGTATAATATACTTAAGTGTTCTTTTGCCATATAAATTACCGTATGGTAGTAGTAATTTTTTGTTACAAATACTACGGGTTAAAATGGTATGTTTGTCAACTGGTGTCGTTGTTTTTAAGGCATCGTTAAAATATTCCTCAGTTAGTAACGTTAATTTAACCTTTTCATGAATGGGAATGATTTTACAAAAGTCAAATAATCTGTGGTAATCGTTTTCAAATTTTATTTTTATATTATTAGGAACTATTTGTTTGAGAATTCTTAACTGAAGTGTATATATTTGGTCAAGATGGGTCTTATATGTTCTTCCGTAACTCGACAGTCCATAACCAATCACTGATTCAACCAATGACTTATAAAGCAGTAGAAGGGTTTGATACGGTATTTTGTATTTATTTAAGGAAAATTTCGCTAGAGTAACTCTCATTTTGCTGCAAACATGATGGATATGTTCTTTCCAACTTAGCCGATTGTCTATAATTAATCCTAGATAGGTATGTGTGTCAACGCTTTCTATACCATCGCAATCACATCTAGAAATCAAACTCGCATCATTTTTACTATGTAGGCATGCGTGACTATGTACTATGATTTCGGGTGTGTAATTGATTCTGTTTTGGCTGGTGCTAATATACATGACTTTGGTCTTTTTAGCATTTAACACTAATCCCATGTCATGGGACCATTTAGAAAGCATATCAAAGTCACTTTGGAGTCGGTTTAGTGCGTCAGTAATATTATTCCCGGCGGAGACTAGGCACGTGTCATCAGCAAATTGATACATTTCACAGTTTATTATCAGAGTTTCCAGGCTATTCACGTAGGTGATGTAGTGCAGGGGGCCTAGAACGGAGCCTTGAGCCGTACCTTCTGTTACCCCTACACAATCACTGAGTGTATTCCCGAATTTCACCATAATTTTTCTATTTTTTAGGTAGTTTTTACACCATTCTAATAAGTTACCTCTGATTCCACTGTCAAAAAGGCATTCTACCAATCTATCATGTCTAAGGGTATCAAATGCCCTACTGTAATCAATAAAAACGACTAGAATGTGATGTTTTTTATCTAGATGGTTGTACAAACTGTCTGTAAAAGCTGTAAGAAGTTGTGTTGTGCTTTTATGAGGTTGAAAACCATATTGAGTTTTAGAGATTATGTTATTTTTATCATAAAAGTCATATATTTGCTTGCTAATGAATTTTTCAGCGATTTTGTCAATGATTGGTAATATAGTTATTGGTCTATAATTGTCATATACCGTTCTACGTGACCCGATGACGGCCCCGCGCCGTTTCTACGTGAACGAGCGGCTGACGAGGACGAACCGCCAGTTGTTTCGTCGAGCGCGCGACGCCGCCGGTGCTGCCGGCTGGCGGTTTGTGTGGACACGGAGGGGGGCCATACTCGCCTCCAGGGGCCCCGGCGATGCTACCCACCGCATTCGATGTGAGGCGGACCTGTCGAAATTATTCGGTGACAATGTGTGTGATAAATAACTTATTCATCTTATTGTTATTAGTGTTTATTATTATTACTGTTAATGAATTTAATTGTAAGTCTATCCTTATGTCAATTTTGTTTATTACTAGGTACAGAACTTGCATTGTATGCGCAAGTGGAGATGGGGAGCAGGATTTAATAAATCAAAAACAATTATTGTACACAACTCATGCAGAAGACATTGCAAGTGATTATAATCGTGCAATCTCGATAAACCTACTATTAATGAGTGTATTTGTAACATTTGACCGACAGGATGATTTTGATTACAGGTATTTGCTACATAAAAGTTTGCCAGAGCCAAAAATATTTCCACATGTATTTAAAAATTATTTGATTTATAATTCTATATTTATACACACCTATCTTCACATTATTTGTTTATTGTATCTACTTATAAGTATCTGTTTTACAAATGATTGCACATAAATATTTAAAATTTGGTCTATTGAATGCAGGCTCTCTCTCAACTAGGCAGGACGAGTTTAGGGTGGCTATGCTGCATCATTCTGTGGACATAATGGCCATTAACGAGACCTGGTTGAAGACTGACCAGGAAGCCAGGGCTCCTGTGGTTCAGGGCTATAGGCTTCGTCACATACCTAGGCAAATGAACATTAAGAAGGGTCGGGGTGGCGGAATTGCTTTTTATGTCAGAACGGGAATTAATGTTAGAACTAGGATACACCCCATAAATCCAAATGTTGAGCAAATGTGGGTCACCCTCAGTATTTTGGGAAAAACACTGCTCATAGGCACCGCGTATCGCCCTCCCTGGCTGGACTTGGATGTATTTTTGGGTAGTATCACTAATAGTATAATTGCCTTGGCCCTATATGACCATGTGGTGCTGTTGGGAGATCTAAATGTGGACATGATTAAAGAGGGTGAGAGTGGTGCAAGGAGACTCTCTGACTTTCTCACTTATATGAATTTAGTTCAGGTGGTCCAGAAGCCAACACATTTCACGGACGGCAAGGCAACCCTCATAGATGTCATATGTACAGACATCAGGACACGAAGGGTGACAGTGGACCACATCCCGGAGTTGGGTCGCCATTCGTTTGTGGTGTGTGACACTGTACTAAAGAAAGCCAAGCCTAAACCAAGAACAATCACATACAGGCCTATGAGGGATATTCTAGTTGAGCGCTTTGAAGAGGATAGGCAGAGTTTTCAGTGGATGTTGGCCGGTGATGGACGGGGTGTTGATGAAATGGTCTCATCATTTAATTCCTATGTGCTGCATTTGTTCGACCTTCATGCGCCAATTCGAACAAAGACCTTTAGAACGCCTCCTACGCCGTGGATCACTGACAATGTTCGCCTGTTGTTCCGTCTTCGGGACCGTGCAAGGGCTAGATATCATAGTACAAGGTTGGATCACCACTACAAGTACTACATAGATCTCAAACATTTGGCAGAAAGATCTCTACACAGTGAGAAGTCAGCTTATTTCGGAGCCCACATAAATTCTAAAATCAGGGAACCTAAATTGTTGTGGCAAAATCTGAAGACCACCATTCTGGCAAAGCATGGAGAAACTCTGCTGCCTCATCATTTTGATGATGCTGAGGCTATAAACAAAGCTTTTTTGAGTGTTCCGGGGGATTCCAGGTTGACAATTTCACAGTTAACTTATTTTGAGTTTAATAGGTGCACTCCGGAACAATTCACTCTGAAGCCAGTCTCTGTAGATGAGGTGAGCAGGATAATTGATGGCATCAAAACAAACGCACAGGGTGTGGATGGGATCAGTCAGGAGATGCTCTCTATGGTTCTCCCGTCAGCACTGCAAGCCGTGACTAATATTGTAAATACATCCATAGTGACAAATAAATTTCCTGATCTGTGGCGCTGTGCAATTGTTCGACCGATAGCGAAGGTTAATGATCCTCGGCACAATAAAGATTTGAGACCTATAAGCATTTTGCCCTGTATATCTAAGGTTCTGGAGAGAGTGGTGCACACACAAATGTCCGAATACCTGGAAGTAAACAACCTGTTGCCTGAGCACCAATCAGGCTTTCGTAAGGGACGAAGCACAGCCACCGCACTGGCGGATGTAGTGGGCAACGTTCTTGAAGCGAGAGATGTGGGCGAGGGATCTATCCTGGTTCTCCTGGATTTCTCCCGTGCATTCGATTCCATAAATACTACACTCCTGCTCTCAAAGCTTTCATACTATGGTTTTGCCAGAGAAACAGTGGAATGGTTCCGCAGTTATCTTATGAGTAGGTCGCAATGTGTGGAGATTCTAAGGGAGGACGGTGCCAGGATAACGTCCACTCAGAGCCAGATATACAGGGGTGTACCTCAGGGTTCAATTTTGGGGCCACTTTTGTACATATTATATAGCGCAGACATAGTCAATTCAATCGGAAATTGCAGATATCATATCTATGCTGATGATATACAGCTTTACAAAACTTTCAAGCCAACTGAAGTGGCAAGTGCGGTATCTGCAATTAATGAGGACTTGGCAAGTGTGGCGTCATGGGCGGAGTGTAATTCTCTGATGCTCAACCCATCAAAATCAAAATTCATTGTGCTAGGTTCTAAGAAACAGGTTCAAACCATTTTGGCACTGGACCCTGTTATTAGCATAAGAGGTGAAAATATTGAAAGAGTTGACACTGCTACCAGCCTTGGACTAGTCTTAGACTCAGAGTTGCGGTTTGAAACAAATATAAATAAAGTAGTGAGCAACTGCTTTTACAGGCTAAAGGTTTTATACAACATAAGGCAGTATCTCAGTGAGTCTTTAAGAAAACTACTAGTTGATAGTCTAATACTCTCAAAATTAAACTATTGTGACACAGTTTATGGCCCCTGTCTACTAAAGAGGACAGAGGATTTAATACAGAGAGTTCAGAACGCCTGTGTCCGTTTCTGCACTAACATTCCCAGAAGAAGTCATGTGACTCCCTTTCTAAATAAGCTTAAACTGCTTAAAATGGAAGCCAGGAGGAAGATACATTTAGCTAGTTTGTTATTTGGGGTTATTAAAAAACAAAGTCCAACTTATCTTTACGACAAACTGAGCTGGAGATATGAGAAGCAGCGATTTAGTAAGAGATCAAGGCTGCCACCTCTGTCACTTCCCAGGCACAAGACTGTAGCATTCAAAGGGTCATTCTGTCACGCGGCTGCTAAGTGCTGGAATGTCCTCTCACCACCGGTTCGCAGCCTGAAAACAAAGCGAACATTTGTAAGACGGCTCAGAATTTTGTATATGAAAGAACAGACAAATTCAATCTAGAATTGATGAGCACTTTCTGATTAGGAAAAAAAAAAAATATATATATATATACACATAACATTTCATACCATTTGTGACTATTATATTATTCAGTTATTCATGAAATTATCTTATTAAAATTATTTAAAATCAATTCTATAGAAACAAAAAGAAAGAATTATAACAATTATTTACTTTTTAAGTATTTCATTTATATTTATATGATAGTGTATATATTATGATAGTTAATACCATTAATTAACATATTTTAACATCCTGGGTGGAGAATGGATGATTGCTCTTACCTTATTTGATTGGCAGTCGCGTATGGTGAGTGGAGGCATGGTGTACGGCATGATGTGAAATAGCCAGGGGTTTCTGGCTGTGCCTGGGGCGAGTGGGACGATGGGAGGTGCGGCCTGTTTCCTTTCTTTTCATGCCTGAAATAGACAGGGTTGGTTATGGGTTGCGTCCCAATACTCAGTTGTACCTAAGTAAACATGTTACTGTTTGATTCTCACTGAGGTATTTATTATTTATTAATAACTATTTGTGTTAGAATGAATGTACGGCATCGATTCGGTTTTTTATGCTTACCTTTTTCAGAGCGTCGATTGATAATCTTTATCGGCTTCTATGTACATAAATGAACATCTTCGAGATTAGGTTATTGCGAACGATACCGATCTAGAAATAATTGTGAACACGCATTGAATTTTTATTAAAGCACTGATTGCACTAAACACAACAACGGAACATAGATTTATATTAAACATATTACACACACGTTTATCTATAATTTATTTTTATAAACATATCAATTCATTAGGTAATTACTTGTAATCTATTACCACTAAACAGACACACATACAACAACCTAACTTACAAAAGTTGGCATACGCTGTTTAATGTTTATTTTTGTTGTTATCATTGGATATGGATAGTAAACTGGTTTATATAAGCGACTAAATACAAAATGTACTCTGTGAATAATGTTTGACAGAGAGAAATGGCGTAATTGCGTGGCGTCTACGGACGCGGAAGTTGCCATCAATGTTGCCAGCCCTAATTAATATTTTCTATATTTAAGGGGTCCCGACACGATCGGTTGGCGGTTGTCAAGCGCGTTAAAAATAATGTGATACGTCGCTGCACTGATGATTGATTCCTTGAATTGATTCCTTCATAATTGATTCCTTCAATGATTCCTTTGATTGATTCCTTGATGATTGATTCCTTCAAGGATTCCTTTCATATTTAACGTGATTGACAATTGCAAGGCATGGTCGTGTCGGGAGCCCATTAGTCTTTATTTATTTTCATTTTATTTTTTATTTTTTTTATTTTTTATAATAATATTTTGTAATGTTTGCGTGATTGGCGCTAGTTGTTTTTTGCGTTTGTTTTTTGTTTTTTGTAGTGTCTCTGTCTTACCGTCGCGTCCGGCCGTCTCTGAAAATCAGCGCTGTCTGCATGTATCACATGCGGACAGCATTACGCTGAGAGGCGGCCGTTTATTCCACAGTGTATGCGATATATTTAAAAAAAAAAATGTAAATGTATTTATTTTTAAACATTTTTTTTTGTTAGGTTAGTGGTGGTGGTGTGGCTATGAATGTGGAATAAAAAATAATTTTCTTTCTTTCTTTCTTTCTTTCTTTTCTACTGCTTTTTTGTGGATTGGTCTTATTATTCCCGTTTTCAAAGGTGAAGGGTACTTACCCTTATCTATACATAGGTTAATTAAATTGCTTATTACTAATGCTATCTTATTACAAATGTGTTTTATATCTAACGCTCTTATACCATCACCCCCCGGAGCTTTATTACTGTTAAGAGACATTATAAGCTTTTTTATTGGACGTGGTTCAGCTCTCTTAAAACGCATTGATACGTTAGCACAAAATCTATAGTCTGTTTTATTAATCAATGGAATCTGGCATTTAGGACTTATTTGCTTTACTCCATTAGAAAAAGTTTGGGCAAAGTTATTGGCTATAGATTTACATGTGTTATGACTGTTTTTAAAAGCATTTATGATAACATCCTCGATAGAATTTTTAACTCCCCCCGTTAACTGATTCAAAATTTGCCAAAGATTTCTCGTATTATGTTTATTATTAAGAATGTCAGATTTAATACTGTTATTTTTTGTTTTTAATATCAATTTATTCGCATAGTTTCTCGCTTTATTATAATTCTGCTTCAAAATTATGTTATAAGGGTTTCTCATCCATATTTGAAACAATTTGTCCCTATATTCACAAGCCCTAGTTATTGTTGTTGTGATCCATTGGTTATTACATCGTGGAAATTTTTGTTTAACTTTAACATTATATTTTGCCTTCTCATAACACTCTTTGAATTGCTCATGAATGTAGTCGTATAGTGAGATAGGACAGTTTATGCTATCTGTCCCCTCCCAGCACACCTCGTCCAGCAACTTTACAAATAAGTTTTTATTTATACAAGTTTTGGTTTTAGGAGCAGCCTGTATCTGTGCGCCCGCGCATGCAAGTATTACAGCGCGGTGGTCGGCCAGTGTGGTACCAAGTGCGGCAGTATACAGGTTTTGTGTGCGGGATCTAGCATAGATGTGGTCAATACAAGATTTACTAAGTATTCCGTTAGATAGTTCAATTCTAGTGTGTGCCGTGATCCCGCAAAAAAGTCCCGCGCCGCTTAACATATTGGTGTATTTATGTGTTACAGGTTTTTTCATTTTTAAATCTATGTTAGTGTCTCCTATTAGATACAAGTCAGTTGTTCTACAGAAGTTGTTTAGTGTATTACATAGCTCATTGATAAAAAGGTTCTTGCTTGTGCTCGGTGGACGGTATATTGCACACAGCCCCGCCGAATAATTCGAACGAGTTGTTATGGTGCAAATTATGGTTTCAAAGTGACTAGTTTTCTTTTTTCTAATGCTACACTTGTGTTTATTATTTACGTACAGTATAATACCACCACCTTTTCGTTGCTTTCGAAGGGCCGTGTGCATACTATAGCCGTTTATTTGATATAGGCTGCTGATATTTTCGGATATATTAGCTTCAGTTATGATGATAACATCGATGATTTTATGCGATCCATGTATACATTGCTCAAGTGATGAAAAATTTTTTATTAAGGACCTAATATTAATATGTAGGCATAATAGGTTAATAGAATTATTAGGTAAGTGAGTTAGGAACTCATTCACATTTAGGCAGTCAGTAATCTCTGTTATTTCATCAAAAAAATTATCCATAAGAAACTTTAAAGAAATGAGTAACCAATTAACAAACCTTATTCTTTGGAGAGGGAGCGTAGGTGTTCCAAAGACCTCACAATAATGGTTTTGTCACCCTCTTCCTTACGAGCTTTAATTAGACCATTTTTAAACCACACATACTTGAAGCCCTGGTTGTTTTTTAACTCCTGTTTCGCGTTCCAGAATATTTGTTTGTTCAGTCTAGTCATAGCTTCTCTGACGAAAACAGTATTCTTGTTACGTTTTTCGGTTGGATGAATATCTGCAACTGTGATTTTTGAAGATTTTGCGGCGGTGACCCACTTTTCCTGCATTTGCCGGTCCTTAAGCTCCACTAATATATTTGCAGGCCGATCTTTTGTTCCTGGCATTCTTCTTGTACATTTAACGTCCTCCTTCGATAAGTTTAATTTGTGGGTAATGTTTTCCACCACAATTTGAACCTCTTCATTATTTTCGTTAGGAAGGTTTGCAATTTCTACATATTTTGCAAGTTTCTCTTGATCTATCTCTTGCAAACGTTGTTCTAAGGCACCTATACGTGTTTCCAGATTGTTATTCTTATTCGTTAGCTCTAAATTTTTTCGTTCTAAAGCCTTAATTGTCTTCTTAAAGACAGTAATACATTCCATTACTTCATCGAGCTTAGCACTATGAAATTGTAAGGACTCGTTTAGTTGGGTCATTTCCCTCTTAATGGCTCGTTCAACTTCTTTGGAAATATTGCTTAGCAGCTTCTTGGCGTTAATTGGAACTGCTTCGGTTTCCTCCTCATCCTCTGGCATTATAATTGATGTACTACGGCGCGAAGTATCTTGCAGGCATTCAGGACAGGTCCATTCCAAGCTTGATGCGGCCTTAAGAGCCGCAATTTGTTTGTTAGTGAGACCAGTACATTTTGTATTAAGGTGCACTATTTTCTCGCATTTACTGCATTCCAGTCCTGGTGAACTTTTGGAGATATTTTTATCACAATTTTCGCACTTAGACACCGATGACATTTTGTGGGCAGTTAAAGAAAAAATATTTCTTTGGAACGTGCGTTATGTACAAAAGTTAGGTAGCGTATGCTTTAGTTCAACCCTTCCAAGACACAAGCGTGTTTTTTCACCGCTAAGTAAACCCCAATTACTGTAGCGCCGCAATTTCAGGGCACATCTCTTTCCATCTCCAAAAGTATAGGGATCCTTGGCGTTGACATCTCCAGTGACGTTCAGTTCCGTAGTCATTTGGAGGACAAGGCTAAGCTGGCGTCCAAAAAGCTAGGTGTGCTCAACAGGGCGCGGCGGTACTTCACTGCGGCGCAAACACTGCTTCTCTATAAGTCGCAAGTGCGGCCGCATATGGAGTACTGCTGTCACCTCTGGGCGGGAGCACCTGAATATCAGCTTCGTCCATTTGACTCTGTGCAAAGGCGAGCTTTAAGAATTAACAACGATCCTTTACTTACAGCTGGTGTGGAACCTCTTCGCGACAGGAGAGACTTTGCCTCCTTATGCGTGTTCTACCGCCTGTACAATGGTATGTGCTCTGAGGAATTGTTTGATATGATGCCCACGGCTACGTTCTATCATCGCACCGCTCGCCACAGACAGGGAGTTCATCCTCACACTCTGCGTCCGGTGCGTTCCAGCACGGTTAGATCCGATAGGTGTTTTCTTCCGCGCACGCTTAGGTTGTGGAATGACCTCCCTGCCTCGATTTTTCCAAACGCCTACAGTATGGGGTTCTTCAAAAGGGGTCTTAGAAGGTTTTTACAGGGTCGGCAGCGCGAGTGTGGCAACTCTGGTGTTGCAAACGTTCATAGGCTGCGGTGACCACCGGTCCTTCTGGTGGGCCGTATGCTTGTCTGCCACCTTAGTGTTATAAAAAAAAAAAAAATTGGAATCGGACCACGCATTGAGAAGTTACAACTAATAAACCATATGTCTTTCATCCCCTCTCCCAAAGGAATCGCGCAAAATATCGCAATTAACAGTATCCCAGAACCTTCCTCGGATCATAAGCTTAGATTGTACCAAATTTCATTCAAATCGAATCAGTAGTTTCGGCGTGATACTTATTCGGGATACAGACAGACAGACAAACAGACTGACATGAAAAAATTAAATTACATTTTCGGCTTCAGTATCGATTAGAGAATGCCCTACAATTAATTTTTTTAAATATCTTCCATGTACAGACTCTCGACCCTCTACAGTTTTTTTATATGTACTAGGTGACCCTCGCAACTTCGTTTACGTCACTTATGATGTACAAAAGGAGGGGTACTTCTTCATGACACTCATCAAACAGCGTGTAAAATGGCCCTGTTTGCCTAAGCATAAAAGAACTTAAAGATTAGGTCTATTCTAAAACAATTCAGTCATAGCCTCAATCATTAAGCTCTTTTATGATGAAGCCAACACGCCCGTTTAGATTTACCCTCACATTCAGAAGAACCCTAGAATTTGAGGTTTACCGAAAGTTGAGATGCCCCTAATTACTGAACTTCATAACCCTCAACATTGAAAATTGTGTGGAATAATGCTTAAATTACTCCCTTTCAGACACTAAAAAAGTATTTGAAATCGGACTACGTAGTGAGAAATTATAGCTAAAAAACTATTTTGCCTTTCATCCCCTCTCCTGAAGGAACTGCGCAAAATATAGGGATTAAAAGTATCCTAGAACTTTCCTCGGATCATAAGCTCAGATTTTGCCAAGTATCATTTAAATTGATTTAGTAGTTTCGGCGTGATACTTATTCGGGATACAGACAGACAGACAGACAGACAGAAAGACAAACAGACAGACAGACGGACACGAAAATTTTATAATTCATTTTTGGCTTCAGTGTCGATTATAGAACGGCCTACGATTAAAATTTTTAAATATCTTTCATGTACAGACCCTTGACCCTCAACAGTTTTATTATATGTAAGTATAGATATTTTCTATCTTCTATCTATACATATAATAAAACTAGCTGCTACCCGCAACTTCGTCCGCGTGGAAATTATGTTATAAGCAAAGTTTGAACCGTATTCTATCGAGCCTCTAGGATAAGTCGTAACCAAAATGTGGGAACAAATTTAGGACATCCTCCAACTGACCCGGGGAGTTACGCGCTAGATGGGTTTTTTAACGTGAGGAAAATCCCACATGAATGTACTATAACTCCTACTGACTAAAAACCACACGTATCCTACCTAACAGCCTACGGTTGGGAACCCCGGGTAAGCCCTCTAAAGAATACCCCAGGACTGCGCTAGATGGATAGGAAGAGACCTTAGTGGGTCCAAGGCCGGTATGACGTACGTGTTTATTAATTATCCCCTTTAATAATAAAAAGAGTAAGTAGTATGGTGAAGCGCGAATACGAAACGTTTGTTAGATTAGGGCCACAGACTGAAAACTTTAAGCATAACCGGAAGAGTTGAGACGATACCACTAACGCTGACGGTAGCCAGTAAATGGCAGTCGTTAAACCAAGTTGAAGACCTTATAGATTTAATAATTTTCAAAAATAGGCAGTACCTACGCCTGTCCATTTCAACACGGCAATGCAGCTCACCACCTATTACGTTACGTGGGACGAATTATAAAAAGGTAAACATATAATATGCCTCGATACCCCTTTGGGGATAAAGGCGTGACCGTATGCATGTACTTATTATGTTTAAGGTGATTTAATTTATGTACCTATGTCACTGTAGCCAAAGCTCAACATTTTCCAGTAAAGTTATATTTTTAAGAATGTTCATTATAAACAACGTTTGTGTGGCGTGTTGGCTTAATCATAAAAGAGCTTAATGGTTAAGGCTATTGTAAAATTGAATTGTTTTAGAATGGACTTAATCTTTAAGCTCCTTTTTGATTAAGCAAACAGGGCAGTTTCATACGCTCCAATGAGTCTGAAGAAAAAATACCTGTCCTTTTATACACCTTATGTGGCGTAAACAAAGTTGCGAGGGTCAGCTAGTTTAATTTAAATTTTTCATGTCTGTCTGTAACCCGAATAAGTTTCACGCCGAAACTACTGATTCGATTTGAATGAAATTTGGTACAATCTGAGCTTATGATCCGAGAAAGGTTTTAGGATACTTTTGATCCCGATATTTTGCGCGGTTCCTTTGGGAGAGGGGATGAAAGACCAATGGTTTATTAGTTGTGATTTCTCAATGCGTGGTCCGATTCCAATTTTTTTTTCAGTTTCATAAAGGAAGTACGTAAAGAATTGTTCCACACAAGTTTCAATGTTGAGGGTTTTGTAGTTCAGGAAGTAGAAACATCAAAACTTAGAATTCAAGAGTCCCTTTGAATGTAAATATAAACTGGCGTGTTGGCTTAATCATAAAAGTGCTTAATGATTAATTCTATTGTAAAAGAATTCAGTCCGCGCCGAAGGCGTGGACTTAATTGCTTTAGAATAGACTTAATCTGTTTACTGAGATAAGGTTCACTTTGCTTAGTAGATTAGGAATACGGTGTGATTGAACAGATATAGGTGTTGCTTTGACAATACTTTATTGACGACTAACTATTTGTAACATGCGAACTGGACATACCGCCCACCAAAACATTAGTTTTCTACTTAAATTTAGGTAATCGAACAATGGACTGTAAATCTCAAAATTAATTAATTACATAATGTAGGTACTTAAAACAATTGCATTAGATTGTCCACCCTGACACATTATCTTCTTACATTCACTCCGCTACTCCGCCCACCGTAGTAAACTTAGTTTCAGGTTCTTTGGGCAGCAGTATCAATTTGTATAGCGGTCTCTTTAATTCAGCGTTGCCCATAGTCTGTACTGTCGCCACTCTAGCTAGTCCATCCTTTCCTGGATGCAGACATTTAACACGTCCCATCAACCATTTAGTAGGCGGCAGGTTGTCTTCTTTGATTATCACCACGTCTCCAATGACAGGCTCGGATACCTTTACTTGCCACTTGTATCTCTGTTGGAGAGTGTTCAGGTATTCTGTATGCCATCGTTGCCAAAAATCTTGGGTCATTTTTTGTATCATTTGCCACCTCGTTAAAAGATTGACAGATTGTTGCTCATAGCATGTGTCAGGAACTGCAATCAAGGGCTCGCCAACTAAAAAATGCCCTGGTGTTAACGGCATTGTTGTGTTGTCCAATTGATAAAGGGGACGAGAATTCAGGCAAGCTTCGATTTGCGCCAGGAGTGTTGCCATTTCCTCGTACGTCAATTTTGTGTCCTTACTGACTCTCTGGAGGTGTCTCTTAGCGGACCGAATTCCGGCCTCCCATAATCCTCCGCACGTTGGCATTTTTGGTGGTATAAAGTGCCATGACGTACCATCGTTGGCCAAGAGTTCTGCCAATTCACTCGTGATGTTATTCTTTCCCTTTTGAAACATTTCTTTCAGGTCCTTGGAAGCGCCAACAAAATTTGTGCCATTATCGCTCCATAAGTTAGAACAGTGTCCTCGGCGAGCCACAAATCTTCTAAACGCAGCCATAAAGGCTTGTGAAGTCAAGTCAGTAACTGCTTCTAGATGGATAGCGCGAGTTGCCATGCATATGAAGAGACAAATATAGCCCTTTGTTGCGTGATAGCCACCGCCCTTCGAAGTCCTAATATATACTGGCCCTGCGTAGTCTACACCGCTATTTATGAAGGCTCTATGTTGATTGACCCGAACAGCAGGCAACTGGCCCATAAACTGGGCTTTTGCTTTTCCCTTGTCCAAAATACAGGTCTTACAATTGTGTATATTTTTTCTAACAGCTGATTTAAGACCTATTACCCAATACCTTGTCCTTACAAAAGCCATCATTGCTTGAATTCCACCGTGTAATGTTTTAACATGGGCTTCTTGAACAATCAATGTAGTGATGTGTTGGTTACAAGGTATGATGATTGGATGCTTCGTGTTTTCAGCTATAGAAGAATTTTCTAGCCTGCCTCCTACTCTTATCAACCCATTTTTATCTAAAAAGGGGGAGAGAGAGATAAACGAACTTCTTTTCTTTACACTGCCATCCTTTCGCAGGTCTTCAATTTCTCTTGAGTATACTAAATCTTGGTAATATTTTATGCATGATTCTAAGATGTGTTCTAATTCTTTGACTGTTAAATATTGTTCCTTAAGTTCTGTGTCTCTTCTCTTTAATAATCTTCTACAAAATGCTAAAACTCTTTTCATTCTGGATAATGACGAGAACCTTTCCCAAATAGGTGTATCTTGTACATTTGTATGATAAACAACGTTCTTTAATTCTAAGTCAGTTTGTGGAACTTCATAATCATTGTGTTCAAAGGTTTCATTTTTCAAACATATAGGTCCAGTCCACCATAGATCCAAAGAAGCCAGTTCGCTTGCTCTTACGCCTCTTGTTGCGATATCGGCTGGGTTATCAGCGGACTGGACATGTCTCCAGCGATCATTGTCAAGTATTCGAAGGATATCTGCCACTCGGTTTGCCACAAATGTACGCCAACGATTTGGCTGAGATTGCAGCCATGATAGCACAACCATTGAATCCGTATATGCAAAGATGTTGTTTTTTGGTACATTAAACAAGTCTACCAGATCGTCAATCAAATCCACCAAAAGTGCTGCGGCGCATAGCTCCAATTTGGGCACTGAAATTTGCTTTAAAGGTGCAACTTTCGTTCGAGATTCGATCATCGTGACGTGAACCGTGCCGTTCTCAACAATTCTCAGGTAAGTCACTGCAGCATATGCTTGAGTTGATGCATCTGCAAAACCGTGCAATTCAATATTTTTATTATTTGTTGCTGTAATTTTCAACCATCGTGGTACTCTAATGCTTTGCAAATGTATCAACTCTTCTCTATATTTGACCCACTCGTCTATCAACTCTGTCGGTAGCTCCTCATCCCATCCTCTGTTACATAGCCACAGCTTCTGGATGAAGACTTTAGCGTTAATAATCACCGGTGAAAGCCACCCAAAGGGGTCAAACAATCTTGCCACGTCAGACAGGATGGATCTCTTCGTTATAGGATATTGAACATCAGGTAAGTTTACTGTAAATTTAAATACATCTTCCTTCCTGTCCCATGTCAATCCCAATATTTTTATAATCTTGTCTAGTTTAATTTCCATCCCATCCTTTGTCATCTTTTTACCATCGCTTTCTTCCAAATACCTTAATATGTCCTCAGAATTACTAGACCACTTTTGCATTTTGAAACCTCCCTTACTCAGTATTTTCTTTATTTCCTTACATAATTTCTTAGCCTTTTCTATATTTTCGCTGCCTACCATCAGATCATCGACGTAAAATGATTTTTTTATTACAGGTGCTGCTTCGGGATATTCAAGAGCTTCATCATCGGCGAGTTGATTTAATGTTCTTACAGCTAAGTAAGGTGCTACCGCTGTCCCAAAGGTTAAGGTTGTCAGATTGTAACTTTCTATTTTATCATCGGGATTGTCTCGCCAAATAATGCGTTGTAGGTTCGTGTGCTCCGGTGTCATGTCTATCATTCTGTACATCTTCACAATATCTCCGATTACGCATATTTTATGTGTTCGCCAAGTTATAATCAGGCTACGCAAATCGGGTTGTAAGACAGGTCCCACCATCATGGTATCGTTTGATGAGTGACCGTTTGTACCCTTCGCAGATGCGTCGAACACTACCCTTAGTTTTGTAGTATCTTTGTCTTCGCGTATGATGGCATGATGAGGAAGATAAATTGCCTGATTGCTTTCCGTTGGGTCTGATTTTTTCAAGTGTTTCATTTCTATGTACTCGTGTATTACCTTACAGTATTCAGATTTGAATTTTGGTGAATTTTGAAATTTCTTCTCTAGTTGTTTAAATCTATAGATTGCTTGTTGTTTTGTATCTCCACTTAAATTTACTGTCTCTTGGATTCTTTGTTTTAAAGGTAAGGTTACTATGTATCTTCCATTAATTCGTTTCGTTGTGTTTTTGTAAATTTGTTCACAGCATTCTTCTTCCTTTGTAAGTACCTTTCTCTTTTTGTATAACTCTGTTTCAATTTCCCAGAATTTTCTCAACATATCATTATCTTCTGATACCATACTAGTGGCATGTAGTGTTGTAATTTTGTGTTCGTCGTAACTTGGTTTGTTTTCCCTTTGACCTGAGAGTATCCAACCCAACCGTGTTTTTTGTGCCACTATACCATCTGGCCCTCTTAATAAACCTTCTTCTATAATCTTACAGAAGATGTCTGCACCGAGTAGAACATCTATCCTTCCCGGCGTGTTGTATGTAGGGTCAGCCAATAATAAAGTTTGGAGTCCTGGCCAGTTCATCGAGATCTGTTTTGAAGGCAACCTTGCAGTCACTGATTTCAGAACATAAGCCTTCACCTGAATACAGTCCTTTGTATTATATCTCGATGTAACTGAAAGGTCAACGATATGCTTAATAGGTACCAAGTTGCCTTCTCCTATTCCTGAGACTACACCGTTGATATTTCTTCGTCTTAAACCCAAGAGTTCCACTACTCTTGAGGATACGAATGAAGCCTCTGAGCCTTGGTCAATCAATGCACGAAGTAAATGTGTTTGACCGTCACATGATTTTACATTTACCTTCGCCGTAGCCAATAACACTTGAAGACCAGGTTGATTCTTAGAGAAGTGTGCGGTTGTGATCTTCTGTTCTTGTTCTGCCTGTTGTTTGTCACTCTCTTGTGTAATTTCTTTAACTTGATGCAAAAGTGAGTGATGCTTTTTGCCACAGACTCGACATTTTCTCCTTAGTTTGCATTTATAGACAGTGTGATTTGGTATTAAACAGTTGTAGCATAGATTTTGTGCCTTTACAAACTCACGTCGCTGCGGCACTGACTGCTTTCCAAAATCTTTACAATTAAAGATGTAATGTTCACCCTTACAATACGCACAGCTAGACGATGAGTTGATGTTGGTGTGCCCATACTGGTGTATATAATTTTCAGTATCCTTTTCCACAACATGAAAAATTTTATGACCTTGCGCCTTCTCTCTTGAAGTAGACGGGATGGGAGCAATGAGTTCGAGCGTACGAAATTTTGCCTCTAGAAAGCATTTCAATTGAGCCCACGACGACAACTCATCGCTATTCTCTTTGTAAGATTGCTCCTCCCAATCTTTTAAAGTCTCTGGGTCCAATTTCTGCCCTACCAGAAACACTATTAAAGGATCCCAAGAGGCGGTGCATACTTTGATATTGTTCAAATTATTGATGCATTCGACTGTAGTATCAAGCAAAGTCTTTAATTGATTAGCTGATTGATGAACATTTTTTTTTGATTGAATATTTTTTTTTAATGTTGAGGATACTATCATTTTTTTATTGCCAAAACGACTTTCCAGCAGTTGCCACGCTTGTGTATAATTTGATTCGGTTATTGGTACGTGACGTAATACTATCTCTGCATCTCCGGAAACACTGGTCTTTAAATAGTGTAATTTTTGTACATCGCTTATATTGGTGTTGTGTACAAGAGCACTAAACAAATCTTGATACGTGGGCCAGTCCTCATATTTCCCCGAAAAAGTCGGTAACTGAATGCGTGGAAGCTTCGCGTATGATGATGGTTCCCTTTGAGATGAACCCGATATATTGGATGTTTCTAACAACCTTTGTTTTGTTTCAATGTTGGACAGGAGATCGGATAAATCAGCTCGTAAACACAGATACATCTCTTCATACGTGTAGTATTCCTCATTAAGAAAATATGGCAAAATGCCCCGCTGTTCTCTTGGTGTTAACTTTGTAAGATTGTTGTGAGCTTGTTTGAAACTATCCCAGTATTCCTCGACGCACTTTAATCTCGCCTTAACATAACCTTCCGTAAGGCGTTGTTTCGGACATTTTTTCAAATTAACTTGTGTTTTTTGTATCATACTAGCCACATCTTCTAATAAAGTCAAGTATTTAGTTTGTTCCGGAGTTGGTGACGTCATTTTTAGCACTTAAATAGTTCAATTTGATGCACAAATACGATAAAACACTGTCCACTTCTTCAAATTATTGCATTAAAACTTTTACAAATCTCGTAAACACGTTGAATCGTTAATCTAAGAAATGTCTATTGTTCGTGAGCCGAGCCGTCGACCGTTCCATTCATTGCAAAATCCGGCTCGAAGGACCAAATGTTTACTGAGATAAGGTTCACTTTGCTTAGTAGATTAGGAATACGGTGTGATTGAACAGACATAGGTGTTGCTTTGACAATACTTTATTGACGACTAACTATTTGTAACATGCGAACTGGACATAATCTTTAAGCTCTTTTTTGATTAAGCAAACAGGGCAGTTTCACACGCTGTTTGATGAGTCTGATTAATAAATACCTCTCCTTTCATAGATCTTATGTTACGTAAACGAAGTTGCGAGGGTCAGCTAGTCTATACATATAATAAAACTGTTGAGGGTCGAGAGTCTACTGAAGCCGTAAATGAAGAATTTAAATTTTTCATGTGTGTCTGTCTGTCTGTATTCTGAATAAGTATCACGCCGAAGTTACTTAATCGATTTAAATGAAACTTGGTACAATCAGAGCTTATAATCCGAGGAAGGTTCTAGGATACATTTGATCTCGATATTTTGTGCGGTTCCTTTGGGAGAAGGGATGACTGACAAAACGGTTTTTTAGTTGTAACTTCTCAATGGGTTTTCCGATTCCAATATTTTTTTTAGTGTTATAAATGTATGTAATACTTTAAGTTTCACACAAGTTTCCATGTTAAAGGTTTTCTAGTTCAGGACTTTCGCAAAACCTAGAATTCAAGGATCCTGTTAAATAGGTACACTTTCAGGAATAAAATAAAACTTGAAATCACAACTTTACATTTACATTTATTTGAGCAGCGTTACCGCCTATCTAAGCGTTCAGAATGAAGAGAGCTCCCAATATGATTACCCGCCATTTTATACATTTACCCCCAGAAGCTGCTAATTAGACAATACCATTTAATTACACAATATTATACAAAACTAACTTAGCAATAATGGATAATTATAATTAATAATTTTAGTACTCGATACAACACAAAACACATAGTTATCATGTAAATAATTATGCAACTAAATAGTGATGTTGAGTATGTTGGAGTAAGCGCCATCTATCGTGGGTTGTATTTGTAACACTCGGCCATCCTGTAAAGGCCGTGTCCCACGGCCCTCATGGTACGGTACATTGTGCTCATGGCTTGATTAGTCATTCGTCATTCGTCAGCGTATAGAATCGGGAGTTCTGAAACAAACATTTAACAGCAGTAAGCAGATTTATTGATAACTAGCTGTTACCCGCGACTTCGTCCGCGTGGAAATTATGTTATAAGCAAAGTTTGAACCGTATTCTATTTGAGCCTCTAGGATAAGTCGTAACCAAAATGTGGGAACAAATTTAGGACATCCTCCAACTTACCCGGGGAGTTATGCGCTAGATGGATTTTTTTAACGTAAGGAAAATCCCACATGAATGTACTATGACTCCCACTGACTAAAAACCACACGTTTCCTACCTAACAGCCTACGATTGGGAGCCCCGGGTAAGCCCTCTAAAGGATACCCTAGGACTGCGCTAGATGGATAGGAAGAGACCTCATGGTTTTAGTGGGTCCAAGGCCGGTATGACGTACGTGTTTATTAATTAGCCCCTTTAATAATTACAAGAGTAAGTAGTATGGTGAAGTGCGAATACGAAACGTTTGTTAGATTAGGGCCACAGACTGAAAACTTTACGCATAATCGGAAGAGTTGAGACGGTAATGACAACAATATGTTATAATGCCAACTTGATTGCTCTCTGCTTATCCCCTAGGATATGTAGCGTGATATTATATAGCCTATTTGAAGACCCCACCCCTAAGTAATATTTGTGCATAATTTGAGCCAAATCTGTTCAGTACTTTTCGAGATCCTTCCGGACAAAGCAAAGCAAACAGACAAACAGATAAACAGACAAACAGACAAAAAAAAATCTGACTATATTTTTGGGTTCGGTATCTTACGTTTACGTTACGTCCCAGCGAGTATTTTTTTGTTAATATTTCCAATGTACAATTTTGGCTTTTCTATCATTTTATTATATGTATAGATATTATACATAATAATAAAATGATATAAAAATCAAAACTGTCACACTGTTATAATCATTTACGTGGATTTAAGCACACAGCGACTCCTTATTTTGTATTTACGTATAATAGACTTCTTCACACAGCGAGAAGCAGAACTCCAAATCTATTCACACAGTAATCGGTTTAAATGCATGGGATTGATCACCCCAGCAATCCTTACTTGTATGAATTAATTCACACAGAATCACACAGCAATCCATTGACATATAGGGATTTGTCACACAGTCATCAATGTAAATAAGTCTTACTGGGTGCCTATTACTGTCCATCGTCCGGTATTAACTTTTTCTCGTCTTTTGAACGTCTCTTAGAAAATCTAGCTCCCTCTTACAGTCACACAATCATTCTGGGAGATTTCAATACCTGCCTTGTAAAGAATGATCCTCGCTCTATCGCACGCGCCTCTACTTTTCGCCGTTTGGTTCAGTCTTGCAATCTTTCCATTCTTCCTCTTAATACTACCCATCATGTTCCTAACAAACAACCATCTCTTTTAGACCTTATCCTTGTATCATCCAAACAGCATGTCATTAAACATGGCCAATGTAACGCTGATGCCTTTTCTTTTCATGACTTACTTTTCCTTTCCTACAAACTCCGTCCTCCTAAAGCAAGGTGCAAAATTCTGTGGCAGCGCAATTTTAGAGGTATGAACCTTGACAGGCTGCGCGAAGACGCTATTACGATTGATTGGGAACCTCTACTTATGTCTGATTGTATTGACGAAAAGATTAATATATTTAATACACAAATCATTAATTTATATGACATACATGCTCCTGCCCGAGCGGTTAAAATGAAACATCTACCTGCTCCCTGGTTAACTGACGCTATTAAGGAGGTAATTGCCAAGAAAGCCGCAGCTAAATATAAATATAAATGTAAACCGAATGCAGGCAATCTTGAAAGATATGTGGCCATACGTAATCACTGCAATAAGGTGTGTAGAAATGCACAACGCCAATATATCCATGCATCTATCGATAACGGTGATCCATCTAAAGTGTGGAAATTCCTGAGAACCATAGGAGTCGGGAAGCCTAAAGAAAACACTATTCCTAAAAATGTTGACCTCGAAGCACTTAATTTGCATTTTTCTTCTTCGTCCAATTTCGGAGGGACCATCAAGATTAATACACTTAATTATCTTTCATCGCTCCCGACTCCTAATTATCCGCGATTCTTCTTCGATTCAATTACTGTTAGTGATGTTAAGAAGAGCATAATTTCAATTACCTCAAATGCAGTTGGGAACGACTGTGTAAGCCGTAACATGATCATACCTATCCTTGATCAAATTCTTCCTGTCATAACTCACATCCTAAATTTTTCTATTGTTAGGAGTCTCTTTCCATCCGCATGGAAAGAGGCACAAATTATTCCTTTACCAAAAAAGAGCAATCCATCTTCTTTTTCCCATTTTCGCCCTATATCTATACTACCTTTCCTTTCTAAAGTTCTCGAGCGCCTTGTTTACAATCAGCTCAATACGTTCCTCTGTTCTAACGCTTTACTAAACACTTTTCAGTCCGGTTTCCGTCCTGGACATAGTACTGTGACAGCCCTGGTCAATGTTACGGACGATATAAGAACAGGCATGGAGGAAGGCAAGCTCACAGTGCTGTCTTTACTTGATTTTAGCAATGCCTTCAACACTGTAGATTTTGAGATCTTACTTGGCATACTTGGCTCTATTAACATATCTCCTGCGGTGATTGACTGGTTTCAAAGTTACCTGTCTGGCCGCCGGCAACGCATACGCATAGAAGACTCTTTTTCTTCTTGGTGTAATATCACAGCCGGTGTTCCGCAGGGTGGCGTTCTATCTCCCTTACTCTTCGCTGTATTTATAAATTCGATCTCTCATAAGTTAGTTTCATCCTACCACCTTTACGCAGATGACTTACAGATATACACACAGGCGCCAGTTGTCAGTTGCCAGATGCAATTTCGATAATGAATAGTGATTTGGAATATGTATGTGAATGGAGCAATAACTATGGACTTCAGGTTAACCCTTCCAAGACCCAGGTCATTATTGTCGGTAGCCCTTGGACGATACCACGTATCGATTACACACAGCTGCCCCAAGTAATTTTTAATGGTACTCCTATCGTATTAAGTGACACCGTAAAAAACTTGGGAATACACATTGACAGAACTTTGTCCTGGGATTGTCAACTGCAGGAAGTTGGGCGGAAGATATTTGCAGCGTCGGGATCGTTGCGCAGATTACGTAATTTTCTTCCCACGGCCACTAAAGTTGCGCTGGCACAATCTCTCTTACTCCCAATCCTTGATTATGCAGATGTCAGCTATCTTGATCTCACTGAGGAGCAACTTGACAGGCTTGAGCGTCTTCAAAATGTTTGTATTAGATTTATATTTGGCCTCCGCAAATATGATCATGTGTCTGAATTCCGAAATACGCTCAAGTGGCTCCCAATTCGACTTCGAAGGAATACTCACATATTATGTTTATTATACAGTATATTGTTCAATCCTAGTACTCCCCAATATCTCAAAGAACGTTTCAAGTTCCTTCATGACACACATACAAGATTTTTAAGGTCATCGGAGAATTTGAGACTGGTAATGCCACAGCACTCCACGAACTTCATGGACAAGTCATTTACGATACAAGCGGTTCGCCTGTGGAATTCTTTGCCGGTTTCGATAAGACTAGCGCAATCTCAGGTATCTTTTAAGAGGATGCTAAAACAATACTTTTTATCCTCTGGTTAGTGTCGCATATCTCCCGTTAGTTTATGTATTAATATATAGTGTGGATAGGTCTACTGATTACTTATATTACTTAATGTTAACTTTAAATAATTCTTTATTTAATATTGAAAAAAAAAAAAAACGTAAGTATATTTCTATTTTGTATCTATGATGACTTTTAGTATATTATGTGTGTACTGGTGTGTATGATGTTTTTATGTTTTTTATGTTTGTATGTATGTGTTTATTATTACTTGTATAAATGTGTGAATTTAATTGTACACTGCCATATCAAATCCTTGTAACTCAGTCCATCCAAAGGTTGCCTGGAAGAGATCGCTCTTAGCGATAAGGCCGCCTATTGTACATATGTATATTGTTAACATTTCAAATTGTATTTTTGGGATAGTGTACAATAAAGAATATTTATTATTATTTATTATTATTATTATTAAATATGGATTTGTCACACAGACATCAATGTAAATATGGATTTGTCACATAGACACAGCTTATCACAAAGTTTATCACACAGATTATCACACAGATTATCACACAGATTATCACAGTCATAGTCATTGCTAAGGGAGATCTCTGACAAAGGTCTATAACTGTTTTGTAGGGCAACGTATGCGTTTTCTTTCAACAGACTAGTAACCATTCAAGAAGTTTACAGAACTAAATGGCCTAAACCACAAGGCCTAAGCATTGTTCAGTGAAGCCTGGAAAAGATCCTTCTCTACTAGGTAGATTCCCAAAATTACTTTTTGATTTTCTACATTGTAGAATAGAGAACCAAAAGGAATAAGCCTACAGAGTTTCCGGCCGGTTCCTCTCAGGACGGTGCTGAGTTGTGAACTAGGGGTAAAATTTACTTTGAATCATTGGCATTTTATCAGCGTTAAATCCATATGAAATAAATGTATCTTGACTTATTATAAACTAGCTGTTACCCGCGACTTCGTCCGCGTGGAAATTATGTTATAAGCAAAGTTTGAACAGTATTCTATTTGAGCCTCTAGGATAAGTCGTAACCAAAATGTGGGAACAAATTTAGGACATCCTCCAACTTACCCGGGGAGTTATGCGCTAGATGGATTTTTTTAACGTGAGGAAAATCCCACATGAATGTACTATGACTCCCACTGAATAAAAACCACAAGTATCCTACCTAACAGCCTACGATTGGGAGCCCCGGGTAAGCCCTCTAAAGGATACCCTAGGACTGCGCTAGATGGATAGGAAGAGACCTCATGGTTTTAGTGGGTCCAAGGCCGGTATGACGTACGTGTTTATTAATTAGCCCCTTTAATAATTATAAGAGTAAGTAATATGGTGAAGCGCGAATACGAAACGTTTGTTAGATTAGGGCCACAGACTGAAATCTTTACGCATAATCGGAAGAGTTGAGACGATAACACCAACGCTAACGGTAGCCAGTAAATGGCAGTCGTTAAACCAAGTTGAAGACCTTATAGATTTAATAATTTTCAAAAGTAGGCAGTACTAACGCCTGTCCATTTCAACACGGCAATGCGGCTCACCACCTATTACGTTACGTCGGACAAATTAAAAAAAGGTAAACATATAATATGCCTCGATACCCCTTTGGGGATAAAGGCGTGACCGTATGCATGTACTTATTATGTTTAAGGTGATTTAATTTATGTACCCATGTCACTGTAGCCAAAGCTCAACATTTTTCAGTAAAGTTGTTTTAAGAATGTTCATTATAAACAACGTTTGTGTGGCGTGTTGGCTTAATCATAAAAGAGCTTAATGGTTAAGGCTATTGTAAAATAATTCAGTCCGCGCCGAAGGCGTGGACTGATTTGCTTTAGAATAGACTTAATCTTTAAGCTCTTTTTTGATTAAGCCAACAGGGCTGTTTCACACGCTGCTTGATGAGTCTGATAAAGAAATACCTCTCCTTTCATAGATCTTATGTGACGTAAATGAAGTTGCGAGGGTTAGCTAGTCAATACATATAGTAAAACTGTTGATGGTCGAGAGTCTACTGCAGCCGAAAATGAAATTACATTTTTCATGTGTGTCTGTCTGTCTGTATTCCGAATAAGTATCACGCCGAAGTTACTGAATGGATTTGAATGAAACTTAGTACAATCAGAGCTTATAATCCGAGGAAGGTCCTAGGATACTTTTGATCTCGATATTTTGCGCGGTTCCTTTGGGAGAAGGGATGAAAGACAAAACGGTTTTTTAGTTGTTACTTCTCAATGCGTTTTCGGATCCCAAAATTTTTCTTTTAGTGTTATAAAGGGAATACTGTAAGGAATGTTTCACACAAGCTTCTATGTTAAAGGTTTTCTAGTTCAGGAATTAGAGACATCCCAACTTTCGCAAATCCTAGAATTCAAGGATCCCTTTGAATGTGAGGGTAAATCTAAACTGGCGTGTTGGCTTAATGATAAAAGAGCTTTATGAGTAAGGCTATTGTAAAATAATTCAGTCCGCGCCGAAGGCGTTCACTCACGCCCCTCCCCCCCCTTAAAAGCGGGATCGCACCCGAAACCCCCAAAGACGTGGCATAGCACCCGAACCACCTCCTAGGCGAGGACGCAGTGGCGGCCGTGGGTCTGCTGGGAGTCTTGGGACATCCTTCCGAGGGCTTACCCGGGGCTCCCAACCATAGGCTGTTAGGCGTTACGTGAGGTTTTTTTAATTGGTAGGAGTCCGGCATAGCATCCAAGATGGATTTTCCTTCACGTAATAAAAAGTATACTACATATTACATGGCTTGTACAATAGTATAGCGTAGCCTGAAATTTGATTTATATTAGTGTGAGCTATGAGATCTAGAAAACTGATAAACTTACTTATTATGTTATATACTAAATGCATATTTAAAAACAAACACGTACTGTAATGAATTTGATTATTGTTCTTTATCAAGCCTATAAATTACTACTACGAATCTTTACAGTTAGGTACTTTTGATTGTTGCCCGTAAATACATAAACAAATATATTTTGTGTCTGTCAAGCCGTTAGAATAATTATATGAAAGAATATGAAATATAATTTCATTGACTGCCTCTGTGGCGTAGTCAGTGTAGTGATACCGCCTGTCGCGCCGGAGGGCTTAGTTCGGTTTCTGGGTTGTTCCAATTAGTAGTGTGATCCACAAATGTTTGTTTCGGAGTTTGGGTGTTTTCTATGTATAATATGTATGTATTTAGAAATATATAAGTATGTATATCAGTCGTCTGGATATCGTAGCAAACACAGAATGTAATTTTTCTCTATCGGGCCTCCAAGATATTTAGCGTGATAATATGTAACGGGTGTGTAAAACCGATCTCTAACTAATATTCCTGCAACGTTTTAGTTTAATCAATCCACATACTTACATATTTCATTACCCTATGCCTAGTCCCTAGGATATGTAGCGTGATAATATATAGCCTATTTAAAGATCCTACCTCTAGATTGCTATTCAAATAAAAGATTAATTAAAATTATTCAGTAATTTCTGTATTTTGCAAAAATATACAAACAGATTTTCATTGTTCTCTGCCGAGCTCCTAAGAAATTTAGCGTAAAAATATGTTGTCTGAGTGTAAAACCTATCTCCTACTAATATTCTACGTTAATGCTACGTTTTAGTTTAATCAATCCAACGGTTTAAATATTTCATTGCTCTTTGCTTAGCCCCTTGGATATGTGGCGTGATAATATATAATCTATTTTAAGACCACACCCCTAAGTAATATTTGTGCAAAATTTGATCCCAATCTGTTCAGTACTTTTCGAGATCCTTCCGGACAAAGCAAAGCAAACAGATAAACAGACAAAAAAAATTCTAACTATATTTTCAGCTTCGGTATCTTATGTAGAACACCCAGCGAGTATTTTTTTGTTAATATTTCCAATGTACAGTTTTGGCTTTTCTATCATTTTATTATATGTGTAGATATATTTTTGAAATATAGGTATAATTATGTATATCAGTGGTCTGGATATCGTAGCAAACACAGGATTTAATTTTTCTCTATCGGGCCTCCAAAATATTTAGCGTGATAATGTAGCCGGTGTGTAAAACCGATCTCTTACTAATATTCCTGCAACGTTTTAGTTTAATCAATCCACATACTTACATATGGCACTACCCTGTGCCTAGTTCCTAGGATATTTAGCGTGATAATATATAGCCTATTTAAAGATCCTACCTCTAGATTGCTCTTTAAGTAAAAGATTAATTAAAATTATTCAGTCCTTTCTCTATTTTGCAAAAATATACAGAAAGATTTTCATTGTTCTCTGCCGAGCTCCTAAAATATTTAGCGTAATAATATATTGTCTGAGTGTAAAACCTAACTCTTACTAATATTCCTGCTACGTTTTAGTTAAATCAATCCACTGGTTAACAAATTTCATTGCTCTCTGCTTAGCCCCTAGGATATGTAGCGTGATAATATATAGCCTATTTTAAGACCCCACCCCTAAGAGATATTTGTGCAAAATTTGAACCAAATCTGTTTAGAACTTTTCGAGATCCTTCCGGACAAAGCAAAGCAAACAGACAAACAGATAAACAGACAAACAGACAAAAAAATTTCTGACTATATTTTTGGGTTCGGTATCTTGCGTAGAACACCTAGCAAGTATTTTTTTCTTAATATTTCCAATGTACAGTTTTGGCTTTTCTATCATTTTATTATATGTATAGATAGGCGTGGCGTACGAGCCGACCCGGATAAAGTTAAGGCTATCACCACTATGCCCGATCCAAGAAATGTCTCTGAACTAAAATCGTTCTTAGGGATGGTTAATTTTTACGGAAAATTTATTAAAAATTTAAGCATGCACCTAGCCCCCTTGTACGGACTTTTAAAAAAAGGAAGGCATTGGAAATGGGGCCTTTCACAACATTCAGCATTTTTACAAGTAAAAAAAATGCTGTGTGGTACAGGAGCTCTCGAACATTTCGATGCAAATAGGGAGTCAGTATTGACGGTGGACGCGAGCGCGCGCGGGCTGGGCGCCGTGCTGGCGCAGCGCGCGCCCGGCGGCGGCAGCGAGCGGGTGGTGGCGTACGCCTCGCGCTCGCTCACGCCCCACGAGTTACACTACAGCCAGATTCACAAAGAGGCTTTAGCGATCGTGTTTGCTGTTGACAAATTTCATCAATACTTATATGGACGGAAATTTGTGCTCCGTACTGATCATAAACCTCTTGTTAGTATTTTTGGACCAAATATAGGCATACCGAGTGCGGCAGCTAGTCGTCTACAGCGATGGGCAATTAAATTGTCAGCTTACGATTTTGCGATCGAATATATCAAAACAGATAAAAACACGGCCGACGTCCTATCTCGATTAATTTATTCCCAAAAAAAATGACGTAGCATGCGAGGAGGTCGAGTTGCCCGAACAAACCTATTTACATTTTTCAACAGAAGCTTTGCTATTAGATTACAACATCCTTAAAAGGGAGACTCAACGTGACCCCATTTTAAGCCGTGTTTTAAGTTACATTGTGGATGGTTGGCCATTAGATGTTGAAGTTAAGCAATTAAGGCCTTTTTATAATAGAAAACAAGAATTATATTGTGAATTAGGATGTATTATGTGGGGTCATCGTGTAGTAGTACCATCATCGTGTCATAAAAAAGTACTTTTAGAGCTCCATGACTCACACATGGGGATAGTAAAGACCAAGGCACTCGCTCGTAGCTACGTGTGGTGGCCGGGCATCGACGAGGCGGTGGAGGCGGCGTGCCGCGCGTGCGGCGTGTGCGCCGCGGTGGCCGACGCGCCCTAGCGCATGCCCCGCGCTCCTGGCCGTGGCCTTCGCGCCCTTGGTCGAGGTTGCACATAGATTTTTTAGGACCAATAAATAGTTTAACATATCTGATTGTAGTCGATTCGTGTTCTAAATGGATTGAAGTGATTAAAATGAAAAGAACTACTGCACAAGCGGTCATTGCGGTATTACGCAAACTGTGGTCACAATTTGGCCTTCCAAAGCAGATCGTTAGTGATAATGGCCCACCGTTCACAAGTTCAGAATTTCAGAATTTTTTGAAACATAATGGTGTTGAGCACATCTTCACGGCTCCCTATCATCCCGCTTCCAATGGCGCAGCTGAGAGTGCCGTGAAGATCTGCAAACGCACGATAAAAAAAGCGCTGAAACAAAATTTGGATGTTGATATAGCCTTATCCAGATTTCTGTTAACGTACAGAAATACAGAGCACGCTGTCACTGGGGATAGTCCGGCCAACATATTACAAGGGCGTAGTCTTCGTATGAGGTTAGATAACTTGAAGCCGGAAAGGGAGTCACGAGTTGCTTCGCGTCAGGCACGGAGTGAGTATAATATCGGGGGTTCTCAGCGCCTGTTTGATTCTGGTACCCCAGTTTGGTACCGTGAGTATAGAGGTACTGATAAATGGCAACCTGGTACGATCATTAAGCAGTTAGGGAGCACCAATTATTCTATAAAAACCACTTTCGGCACGGAAATCCACAGACATATCGATCAGCTGAGACATAGGGTTATAGACAGTAATTTTCCAAATACAACGTTAGGGTCTAGTTCACCTACGAAATTAGAAATAAATAAGAAATCACGTAAGTCTTTGGCCGTTCCCACAACCAATGTTGACGAGCCAGATCAGCCCGACAACGGCAGCGATAGGGAGCGCAATAATCTAGATTCTTCTTTTCGAAGTCCTGTTATTGAGTCTGATACAGACCAAGCTGTCTTCATGCCTACAAACTCTCAACCTGACCCGAATGTACCTGATGTGTCGCCAAACGAAACGCCTGCTTCTAGCGGTGTGGTAGACAGAGGAAGATCTCGTAAGCGACCTGTACGATATGGTTTTGATGTCTAGGCTATTGATTGCAATGTAATTTATTTTTGTTGTCATTTTGTCAATAGACTTAAAGTACTTATAAGTAGTTTAAGATTTAATTAGCGCTTCAGGGTGCATTTATGTTACATCTAAGTATATGTGTAAACTTGATAAAGAAAGAATGTTTTAATCAAATTGGGTTCTTTTTTGTTGTTGTTGTTATTAGCATTGCGCTCTGTAACTTTTAGTTTAGGTATTATAGTTACAAACATCTTGTAAGCATAGGTTTTAAATAAGGGTGGAGGTGTTGTGTCTTAGCATTAGAAAATATTATATTGTCTGTGGTATACATTAGTACCTACTAACTATTACTTTCATATTGCGGCGGGTGGCGCTTTAGTCTCGGAAATACAGCTATACCGTGCACACATGCGTTTTATTTAACAATACCTATCTCTTAGTTCATACAATTTGCTATAAAAAGTACAAGTAGCATCGTTCAATGATCCAGCAGACAGCAATTCACCCCAGTCTACACTATCTAGGTCAGATTTGATAGCATCATAGCTGCCACGTGAGTATTGGTACTTTTGGGTGGGATTGTCCGGGATGGCATGGATTTCCACAAATCCAGCCTGTACAACAATGGGCTTGTGTTGAACATCAATAGGCACCACCAAACGATCACTAGTACACTCAGTAACCGTGACTGAGTCATTGGAAAAGACTAGATCCAGTAATCTATCTTTAATATTTCTAACCCCATTGTACTGAGATACATACGTACATATAATCACGCCTTTATCCCCGAAGGGGTAGGCAGAGGCATATTATATGTCCACATTTCACCTTTTTGTATAATTTGTCCCACGTAATAGGTGGTGAGCCGTATTGCCGTGTTTAAATGGACAGGCGCAGGTTGTAACTGCCTGCTGTTGAAATAAAGTCTTCAACTTGACTTAACGACTGCCATTTTACTGGCAACCGGGACCAACGGCTTAACGTGCCTTCCGAAGCACGGAAACGCTCAAATAAATGTCACAAAGTGATCACATGGATGGTCACCCATCCATGGACCGGCCATAGTGAAAGTTGCTTACTGCAGTCATCGTTTACAGAACACTGAGTCCGCGGGGCCACGAGCGCTTCACTTTGTACTGAGATAGGCTAGATATTTGAAGGGTGCTCAAACTGTCGGCTATATGGGAACAGAGTATGTCATGCGGGAGCAGCTCGGCACTTCCAGGATATGCATTCGACCACTGGACTTTGTGTGCAAAATTAAAGTCTCCTATAATTATAAATTTATCCAGGGGATGCGCAAGTATCAGCTGATTGACATTATTTATGAAATTATGTAATTGGGCAGTGTATGAGTGACCGTTATTTTCATTACATAAATATACAGTACAGATGTGTATGTTATACGATACTTGCGGTCTGGTTTTTTGAACCTTTAAGGTCACCCATAGATCCTCCGCCGAACTACGCCAGCATAACCTCTCAAGGACAGATAGTTCCTTTTTAGCCGCTATTAACACACCACCACCCTTCTTCTGTTCAGTACGTGAGTAGTCACGGTCCCTCCTCCAGACGTGATACCTACCATCAAACATTTCACCATCGTAGATACTGTCTACCAGCCAGGTTTCGGTAACTATGATTACATCATACGAGCTCATGCATACATTACGATACAAGGTAGAAGTCTTAGTGCGCAAACCCCGTACGTTTTGGTAGTATATTTTGATATTAGCCATTGCAAAGCTTTACTGTAGCTACATAATTCACTAATTTAATATTAACTAGCTGTTACCCGCGACTTCGTCCGCGTCGGAAATTATGTTATAAGCAAAGTTTGAACCGTATTCTATTTGAGCCTCTAGGATAAGTCGTAACCAAAATGTGGGAACAAATTTAGGACATCCTCCAACTTACCCGGGGAGTTATGCGCTAGATGGATTTTTTTAACGTGAGGAAAATCCCACATGAATGTACTATGACTCCCACTGACTAAAAACCACACGTATCCTACCTAACAGCCTACAATTGGGAGCCCCGGGTAAGCCCTCTAAAGGATACCCTAGGACTGCGCTAGATGGATAGGAAGAGACCTCATGGTTTTAGTGGGTCCAAGGCCGGTATGACGTACGTGTTTATTAATTAGCCCCTTTAATAATTAATTATAAGAGTAAGTAGTAGCCGCAGCTCTTTTATGATTAAGCCAACACGCCACACAAACGTTGTTTATAATGAACATTCTTAAAACAACTTTACTGAAAAATGTTGAGCTTTGGCTACAGTAACATGGGTACATAAATTAAATCACCTAAAACATAATAAGTACATGCATACGGTCACGCCTTTATCCCCAAAGGGGTGTCGAGGCATATTATATGTTTACCTTTTTTTAATTTGTCCCAAGTAACGTAATAGGTGGTGAACCGCATTGCCGTGTTGAAATGGACAGGCGTTAGTACTGCCTACTTTTGAAAATTATTAAATCTATAAGGTCTTCAACTTGGTTTAACGACTGCCATTTACTGGCTACTGGCTACTGGCGTTAGTGTTATCGTCTCAACTCTTCCGATTATGCGTAAAGTTTTCAGTCTGTGGCCCTAATGTAACAAACGTTTCGTATTCGCGCTTCACCATACTACTTACTCTTATAATTAATTATTAAAGGGGCTAATTAATAAACACGTACGTCATACCGGCCTTGGACCCACTAACACCATGAGGTCTCTTCCTATCCATCTAGCGCAGTCCTAGGGTATCCTTTAGAGGGCTTACCCGGTGCTCCCAATTGTAGGCTGTTAGGTAGGATACGTGTGGTTTTTAGTCAGTGGGAGTCATAGTACATTCATGTGGGATTTTCCTCACGTTAAAAAAATCCATCTAGCGCATAACTCCCCGGGTAAGTTGGAGGATGTCCTAAATTTGTTTCCACATTTTGGTTACGACATATCCTAGAGGCTCAAATAGAATACGGTTCAAACTTTGCTTATAACATAATTTCCGACGCGGACGAAGTCGCGGGTAACAGCTAGTAGTCTTAATAATTAAGCTCTTTTATGATTAAGCTAACACGACCGTTTAGATTTATCCTCTCACTCAAAGGAACCCTTGAATTCTAGGTTTGGTGAAAGTTGAGATGCCTCTAATTTCTGAACTGCAAACCCCTCAATCTTGAAACTTGGATCGAAAAATCTTTAAAGTACTCTCTTTCCAAGACTAAAAAAATATTTGAAATCGCATCACGCGTTGAGAAATTATAACTGAAAAACCGTTTTATCTTTCAACCCCTCTCCCGCAGGAACCGCGCAAAACTTAGGGATCAAAAGTATCCTAGAACCTTCCTCGGACTATAAGCTCGGAATGTACCAAGTATCATTCAAATCGGTTCAGTAGTTTCGGCGTGATACTTATTCGGGATACAGACAGACAGACAGACAGACAGACAGACAGACAGACAGACGTGAAAAGTTTAAATTACATTTTCGGCTTCAGTATCGATTAGAGAACGCCCTCCAATTAAAATTTTTAAAATATCTTCCATGTACAGACTCTCGACCCTCTACAGTTTTATTATATGTATAGATTTGGCACGATACGTAAAACATATTAAAGCTCTGGACAAGATTATAATTAACTAAGCAGGTAGCACTAAATAGTTTTGTAGAAACATTCAAGGCACAGTGCACTATTTTATGCAACATTCGAACGACAGTAAACAAGTTTTTATTATAGACTAGCTGTTACCCGCGACTTCGTCCGCGTGGAAATTATGTTATAAGCAAAGTTTGAACCGTATTCTATTTGAGCCTCTAGGATAAGTCGTAACCAAAATGTGGGAACAAATTTAGGACATCCTCCAACTTACCCGGGGAGTTATGCGCTAGATGGATTTTTTTAACGTGAGGAAAATCCCACATGAATGTACTATGACTCCCACTGAATAAAAACCACAAGTATCCTACCTAACAGCCTACGATTGGGAGCCCCGGGTAAGCCCTCTAAAGGATACCCTAGGTCTGCGCTAGATGGATAGGAAGAGACCTCATGGTTTTAGTGGGTCCAAGGCCGGTATGACGTACGTGTTTATTAATTAGCCCCTTTAATAATTATAAGAGTAAGTAGTATGGTGAAGCGCGAATACGAAACGTTTGTTAGATTAGGGCCACAGACTGAAATCTTTACGCATAATCGGAAGAGTTGAGACGATAACACCAACGCTAACGGTAGCCAGTAAATGGCAGTCGTTAAACCAAGTTGAAGACCTTATAGATTTAATAATTTTCAAAAGTAGGCAGTACTAACGCCTGTCCATTTCAACACGGCAATGCGGCTCACCACCTATTACGTTACGTCGGACAAATTAAAAAAAGGTAAACATATAATATGCCTCGATACCCCTTTGGGGATAAAGGCGTGACCGTATGCATGTACTTATTATGTTTAAGGTGATTTAATTTATGTACCCATGTCACTGTAGCCAAAGCTCAACATTTTTCAGTAAAGTTGTTTTAAGAATGTTCATTATAAACAACGTTTGTGTGGCGTGTTGGCTTAATCATAAAAGAGCTTAATGGTTAAGGCTATTGTAAAATAATTCAGTCCGCGCCGAAGGCGTGGACTGATTTGCTTTAGAATAGACTTAATCTTTAAGCTCTTTTTTGATTAAGCCAACAGGGCTGTTTCACACGCTGCTTGATGAGTCTGATAAAGAAATACCTCTCCTTTCATAGATCTTATGTGACGTAAATGAAGTTGCGAGGGTTAGCTAGTCTATACATATAGTAAAACTGTTGAGGGTCGAGAGTCTACTGCAGCCGAAAATGAAATTACATTTTTCATGTGTGTCTGTCTGTCTGTATTCCGAATAAGTATCACGCCGAAGTTACTGAATGGATTTGAATGAAACTTAGTACAATCAGAGCTTTTAATCCGAGGAAGGTTCTAGGATACTTTTGATCTCGATATTTTGCGCGGTTCCTTTGGGAGAAGGGATGAAAGACAAAACGGTTTTTTAGTTGTTACTTCTCAATGCGTTTTCGGATCCCAAAATTTTTCTTTTAGTGTTATAAAGGGAATACTGTAAGGAATGTTTCACACAAGCTTCCATGTTAAAGGTTTTCTAGTTCAGGAATTAGAGACATCCCAACTTTCGCAAATCCTAGAATTCAAGGATCCCTTTGAATGTGAGGGTAAATCTAAACTGGCGTGTTGGCTTAATGATAAAAGAGCTTTATGAGTAAGGCTATTGTAAAATAATTCAGTCCGCGCCGAAGGCGTTCACTCACGCCCCCCCCCCCCCCCTTAAAAGCGGGATCGCACCCGAAACCCCCAAAGACGTGGCATAGCACCCGAACCACCTCCTAGGCGAGGACGCAGTGGCGGCCGTGGGTCTGCTGGGAGTCTTGGGACATCCTTCCGAGGGCTTACCCGGGGCTCCCAACCATAGGCTGTTAGGCGTTACGTGAGGTTTTTTTAATTGGTAGGAGTCCGGCATAGCATCCAAGATGGATTTTCCTTCACGTAATAAAAAGTATACTACATATTACATGGCTTGTACAATAGTATAGCGTAGCCTGAAATTTGATTTATATTAGTGTGAGCTATGAGATCTAGAAAACTGATAAACTTACTTATTATGTTATATACTAAATGCATATTTAAAAATAAACACGTACTGTAATGAATTTGATTATTGTTCTTTATCAAGCCTATAAATTACTACTACGAATCTTTACAGTTAGGTACTTTTGATTGTTGCCCGTAAATACATAAACAAATATATTTTGTGTCTGTCAAGCCGTTAGAATAATTATATGAAAGAATATGAAATATAATTTCATTGACTGCCTCTGTGGCGTAGTCAGTGTAGTGATACCGCCTGTCGCGCCGGAGGGCTTAGTTCGGTTTCTGGGTTGTTCCAATTAGTAGTGTGATCCACAAATGTTTGTTTCGGAGTTTGGGTGTTTTCTATGTATAATATGTATGTATTTAGAAATATATAAGTATGTATATCAGTCGTCTGGATATCGTAGCAAACACAGAATGTAATTTTTCTCTATCGGGCCTCCAAGATATTTAGCGTGATAATATGTAACGGGTGTGTAAAACCGATCTCTAACTAATATTCCTGCAACGTTTTAGTTTAATCAATCCACATACTTACATATTTCATTACCCTATGCCTAGTCCCTAGGATATGTAGCGTGATAATATATAGCCTATTTAAAGATCCTACCTCTAGATTGCTATTCAAATAAAAGATTAATTAAAATTATTCAGTAATTTCTGTATTTTGCAAAAATATACAAACAGATTTTCATTGTTCTCTGCCGAGCTCCTAAGAAATTTAGCGTAAAAATATGTTGTCTGAGTGTAAAACCTATCTCCTACTAATATTCTACGTTAATGCTACGTTTTAGTTTAATCAATCCAACGGTTTAAATATTTCATTGCTCTTTGCTTAGCCCCTAGGATATGTGGCGTGATAATATATAATCTATTTTAAGACCACACCCCTAAGTAATATTTGTGCAAAATTTGATCCCAATCTGTTCAGTACTTTTCGAGATCCTTCCGGACAAAGCAAAGCAAACAGATAAACAGACAAAAAAAAATCTAACTATATTTTCAGCTTCGGTATCTTATGTAGAACACCCAGCGAGTATTTTTTTGTTAATATTTCCAATGTACAGTTTTGGCTTTTCTATCATTTTATTATATGTGTAGATATATTTTTGAAATATAGGTATAATTATGTATATCAGTGGTCTGGATATCGTAGCAAACACAGGATTTAATTTTTCTCTATCGGGCCTCCAAAATATTTAGCGTGATAATGTAGCCGGTGTGTAAAACCGATCTCTTACTAATATTCCCGCAACGTTTTAGTTTAATCAATCCACATACTTACATATGGCACTACCCTGTGCCTAGTTCCTAGGATATTTAGCGTGATAATATATAGCCTATTTAAAGATCCTACCTCTAGATTGCTCTTTAAGTAAAAGATTAATTAAAATTATTCAGTCCTTTCTCTATTTTGCAAAAATATACAAAAAGATTTTCATTGTTCTCTGCCGAGCTCCTAAAATATTTAGCGTAATAATATATCGACGGTTAAAAGGCGAATTGATTCAAGCGCCACTCTGGGCGATATTGAGTTATATACATCATTGGAATCGTGGAATTTTTCCGCGTCGTTTGAGCCGGGTTTGAGGCTAATCTGAGCACTTTTTTGGCGCTTGACTCCATGACGAATTTGGGTATCTTTTCTACTTATTAGGTATCAAGTGTAGTAGTTTTGGTTGTTTTTTTCAAAGCATGTATATAAACCCATTTAAAAAACACTATTTTTTTTACTATCTGTAGTTTAAACCATTAATCCCTGGATAAATTAAAATGGTTTTGACGTTTGAATTGTTTTTACTTGAACTTAAATAATTTAATTTGGATGTTAATTCATTTTGCTTCAACCAGATTTAATAATGTATGCAACTTAAATCATTTTGCCTTGAACATGTGAATATTATCTCTGTCGCTTGAATTAATCTTACCTGAGTAAGTATAATGGAAATATATGACTTGTGCTGATTATCCTTGACCAGTTTTTAGTATTTATGCCATTTAGATCAATTTTCTCTATGCATAAAATAAATATGTGCACGTTCGATTCCTCTATATTAGTTTAATATTTAAACTTATGTCATACTTAAATTAGTTTACTTCTTTCACCTCGCATTAAAAATGGCATTTATATCTCAAGTAACAGAACACAAACCAACGCGGGTAGGTACTTGGACCCACAACACACGTGTCGCGCGTGGTTTCGAGGTCGGTGTAATTTGAGCTATTCCTCCTCGAACATTTACAACTAGGTGAACGGTTTAACTCATTTATCCATGAACAAATGAGAAATAGGTAAGTGACTTCAATCATTTATTCATGAGCAGTTGACTTATAGGTAAGTGATTTAAATCATGTATCCATGAACAGTTGACAAATGGGTAAGTGGTTTAAATCATTTATCCTTGATCTGTTAAAGAAACAAGGAACACATGTACTATTTTGTTTTGAAAACATAAATCGTCATTGTGTACATGACCCTTTCTGTCCTGATCAAAAAATTATGCAAAATGGCTCAAGTTACAATTTACTTGCTTTAAAAACACCTTTTATCTGTTATAATATTATCATAAATTAGCAAAAAATATACCGCTTTTTAGTTGGGGAGATTTGTACATTTTTATTATATACTTTAGGAACAGTGATTTTTTTTCTTAAAAAATAAACTTTAAAATGCTCTCCTGTAAAGTTCTCAAAATGGCGCTTGAATCAAGTCGCCTTTTAACCGTCGATATTGTCTGAGTGTAAAACCTAACTCTTACTAATATTCCTGCTACGTTTTAGTTAAATCAATCCACTGGTTAACAAATTTCATTGCTCTCTGCTTAGCCCCTAGGATATGTAGCGTGATAATATATAGCCTATTTTAAGACCCCACCCCTAAGAGATATTTGTGCAAAATTTGAACCAAATCTGTTTAGAACTTTTCGAGATCCTTCCGGACAAAGCAAAGCAAACAGACAAACAGATAAACAGACAAAAAAATTTCTGACTATATTTTTGGGTTCGGTATCTTGCGTAGAACACCTAGCAAGTATTTTTTTCTTAATATTTCCAATGTACAGTTTTGGCTTTTCTATCATTTTATTATATGTATAGATTATAGGCAACGCTCGAAACGTAGACAAGGAACGCCAGTCTGCAACAGTTACAAGACTCACAAGTTTGCAACCGACACCTTGCTTTAATTTCATGGCAGTAAGGATGACTTTACAGCAACAAGGAAAAGCGACATATCTACAACAAAACGACAAACAACCTAGACACACAAACAAATTGTAGGAAGACACAGTAAGCACACACCGGAATAAGATTCTCAAACTTTCCCTTCGGGCCCTCCCCCAATTGAGAAAGATTAAACCAATAGACTTACGCAATGAACAAACACCTATAGTCTCATAGTCCACTACAACAGCTTCTCCAAATCCTTTTCTGACCTCACTACAATTACGGGAGAGGAGTCCAACTTCCTTAAATGAATTTTGGCATGCTTGACCCATACATAGCGAAAATTCATATCCGCTGCAATCTTCTTAGCCTTGGACAGAAGCATCTTATTGCCTACAGTGAGGTGATCATTTACAAATATCCTCCCATGGCCTGTCAATCCAACTTGGTCAGCAGTAAGGGGCGAGGCCTTCAGGTGATAGCGAGAGGCAGCGATGAACTCCTCCTTTTCCCAACGACTGCAGAAACTAACAATTATAGGTTTTGTTCGCTCCTTCTCCCGCGTAGGCACACGAGATACAAAATTGATATGGTTCTTTGTCACTGGATGACTTATCTTTGTCCCAATCCTCTGCACAATATCAATCAAATTCTCATTGGCGGTCTGAGGAACACCCTTTATCTCCAAGTTGGACATCCGAGTCCATTGGTCTCTATCGTTGGCTGCCGACTCCATCACTTCTATCCGGGCCTGCAACTGGGCAACTTGACCACGAGCTTCCTCCAACTGAGACACACGGTGCTCCACATCTCGCATTTTGTTATTAAATTCGCTGAGAACCTCGTCGAACTTAGAAGCCAGCGAAGTTTTTAAATCGGCAAATTCAGTCCTCAATGCAAAGATTTCCTCCTTGAGGCCCACCATAGGAGTTAGCTTGGCTGATAAGCTCCTTATTTCATCCAGTACAGATGGTTCAGTTGCACTGGGTTTGGGGGATCTTTGAGCACCAGACTGCTGTCTGCACCTATTGCATCGCCATGGCAGCTTTCTGTCTCCCAGTTTACGGTAGCCAGCTTCAGTTATGCTGGCACAATGGAAATGCAGCATTTGCTGACAGGCACTGCAGAGTACCCCTTCCGACAGCAAATCATCACAGGAACCACACTTGCGCGTATCCATAATTAATAAGAATGTGATTTGAATTAATTAATAATGTATAAATAATTTAATAGTAGGTACTTAATAAAATTTGTAAGAATTAATAAATATTTGAGAAACACTGACTTTTTCTTTTTTACAACTATGAGACACCCGTTACTCACAAAGCACCGAGCGGAAAATGAAATTATCAAAACATTCCCTCTGGCAGTTGTCATCTACTCTAAGTGCACGTAAATGTTACTTTGTGTTATATGTAGATATATAGATAGTTTTTAGTCCTGG